>CAWUFW010006297.1:0-600000 GCA_963921515.1 Calotriton arnoldi
GTGTGCTTCGTTCAGATTACGTATTGCTGGGGTCGTGCTGGGGTTAGTGTTTTAGGGTTTTAGGGTTTAGGGTAGTGCAGTGGTGTTCGGGTAGTGTAGGGGGTCGTGCTGGGGGAGTGTTTTAGGGTTTAGGGCAGTGCAGTGGTGTTCGGGTAGTGTAGGGGGTCGTGCTGGGGGAGTGTTTTAGGGTTTAGGGCAGTGCAGTGGTGTTCGGGTAGTGTAGGGGGTCGTGCTGGGGGAGTATTTTAGGGTTTAGGGTAGTGCAGTGGTGTTCGGGTAGTGTAGGGGGTCATGCTGGGGGTAGTGTTCTAGGGTTTAGGGCAGTGCAGTGGTGTTCGGGCAGTGTAGGGGTCGTGCTGGGGGTGGTGTTTTAGGGTTTAGGGCAGTGCAGTGGTGTTCGGGCAGTGTAGGGGTCGTGCTGGGGGTGGTGTTTCAGGGTTTAGGGCAGTGCAGTGATGTTCGGGCAGTGTAGGGGATCGTGCAGGGGTGGTGTTTCAGGGTTTAGGGCAGTGGTGTTCGGGCAGTGTAGGGGTCATGCTGGGGGTGGTGTTTCAGGGTTTGGGGCAGTGCAGTGGTGTTCGAGCAGTAAAGGGGTCATGCTGGGGGTGGTGTTTCAGGGTTTAGGGCAGTGCAGTGGTGTTCGGGCAGTGTAGGGGGCAGTGCAGGGGGTGGTGTTTCAGGGTTTAGGGCAGTGCAGTGGTGTTCGGGCAGTGTAGGGGGTGGTGCAGGGGTGGTGTTTCAGGGTTTAGGGCAGTGCAGTGGTGTTCGGGCAGTGTAGGGGGTGGTGCAGGGGTGGTGTTTCAGGGTTTAGGGCAGTGCAGTGGTGTTCGGGCAGTGTAGGGGCGGTGCAGGGGTGGTGTTTCAGGGTTTAGGGCAGCACAGTGGTGTTTGGGCATTGGAGGGGTGGTGCTGGGGCTGGTGTTTCAGGGTTTAGGGCAGTGCAGTGGTGTTCAGGCAGTGTAGGGGTCGTGCTGGGGCTGGTGTTTCAGGGTTTAGGGTAGTGCAGTGGTGTTCGGGCAGTGTAGGGGGTCGTGCTGGGGCTGGTGTTTCAGGGTTTAGGGCAGTGCAGTGGTGTTCGGGCAGTGTAGGGGGTCATGCTGGGGCTGGTGTTTCAGGGTTTATTGCAGTGCAGTGGTGTTCGGGCAGTGTAGGGGTCTTGCTGGGGCTGGTGTTTCAGAGTCTAGGGCAATGCAGTGGTGTTCGGGCAGTGTAGGGGGTCTTGCTGGGGCTGGTGTTTCAGGGTTTAGGGCAGTGCAGTCGTGTTTGGGCAGTGTAGGGGGTCGTGCTGGGGGTGGTGTTTCAGGGTTTAGGGCAGTGTAGTGGTGTTCGGGCAGTGTAGGGGGTCGTGCTGGGGCTAGTGTTTCAGGGTTTAGGGCAGAGCAATGGTGCTCAGGCAGTGTAGGGGGTTGTGCTGGGGGTGATGTTTCAGGGTTTAGGCCAGTGCAGTGGTGTTAGGGCAGTGTAGGGGGTCGTGCTGGGGGTGGTGTTTCAGGGTTTAGGGCAGTGCAGTGGTGTTCCAGCAGTGTAGGGGGTCGTGCAGGGTGTGGTGTTTCAGGGTTTAGTGCAGTGGTGTTCGGGCAGTGTAGGGGGTCGTGCTGGGGTGGTGTTTCAGGGTTTAGGGCAGTGCAGTGGTGTTCGGGCAGTGTAGGGTGTCGTGCTGAGGGGTGGTGTTTCAGGGTTTAGGGCAGTGCAGTAGTGTTTGGGCAGTGTAGGGGGTCGTGCAGGGGTGGTGTTTCAGGGTTTAGGGCAGTGCAGTGGTGTTCGGCCAGTGTAGGTAGTCTTGCTGGGGGTGGTGTTTCAGGGTTTAGGGCAGTGCAGTAGTTTTCGGGCAGTGTAGGCGGTCGTGCTGGGGCTGGTGTTTCAGGGTTTAGGGCAGTGCAGTGGTGTTCGGGCAGTGTACGGGGGTTGTGCTGGGGCTGGTGTTTCAGGGTTTAGGGCAGTGCAGTGGTGTGCGGGCAGTGTACGGGGTTGTGCTGGGGCTGGTGTTTCAGGGTTTAGGACAGTGCAGTGGTGTTCGGGCAGAGTAGGGGTCGTGCTGGGGGTGGTGTTTCAGAGTTTAGGGCAGTGCAGTGGTGTTCGGGCAGTGTAGGGGGTCGTGCTGGGTCTGGTGTTTCAGGGTTTAGGGCAGTGCAGTGGTGTTCGGGCAGTGTAGGGGGTCGTGCTGGGGCTGGTGTTTCAGGGTTTTGAGCAGAGCAGTGGTGTTCGGGCAGTGTAGGGGGTCGTGCTGGGGGTGGTGTTTCAGGGTTTAGGGCAGTGCAGTGGTGTTCGGGCAGTGTAGGGGGTCTTGCTGGGTGTGGTGTTTCAGGGTTTAGGGCAGTGCAGTGGTGTTTGGGCAGTGTAGGGGGTCTTGCTGGGGGTGGTGTTTCAGGGTTTAGGGCAGTGGTGTTCGGGCAGTGTAGGGGGTCTTGCTGGGAGTGATGTTTCAGGGTTTAGGGCAGTGCAGCAGTGTTCGGGCAGTGTAGGGGGTCTTGCTGGGGGTAGAGTTTCAGGGTTTAGGGCCGTGCAGTGGTGTTCGTGCAGTGTAGGGGGTCGTGCTGGGGGTGGTGTTTCAGGGTTTAGGGCAGTGCAGTAGTGTTCGGGCAGTGTAGGGGGTTGTGCAGGGGGTGGTGTTTCAGGGTTTAGGGCAGTGCAGTGGTGTTCTGGCAGTGTAGGGGGTCATGCTGGGGGTGGGGTTTCAGGGTTTAGGGCAGTACAGTGGTGTTCGGGCAGTGTAGGGGTCGTGCAGGGGTGGTGTTTCAGGGTTTAGGGCAGTGCAGTGGTGTTCGGGCAGTGTAGGGGGTCGTGCTGGGGCTGGTGTTTCTGGGTTTAGGGCAGTGCAGTGGTGTTCGGGCAGTGTAGGGGGTCTTGCTGGGGGTGATGTTTCAGGGTTTAGGGCATTGCAGTGGTGTTCGAGCAGTGTAGGGGGTCTTGCTGGGGGTAGTGTTTCAGGGTTTAGGGCAGTGCAGTGGTGTTCGTGCAGTATAGGGGGTCGTGCTGGGGATGGTGTTTCTGGGTTTAGGGCAGTGCAGTAGTGTTCGAGCAGTGTAGGGGGTTGTGCAGGGGGTGGTGTTTCAGGGTTTAGGGCAGTGCAGTGGTGTTCGGGCAGTGTAGGGGGTCGTGCTGGGGGTGGTGTTTCAGGGTTTAGGGCAGTGCAGTGGTGTTCGGCCAGTGTATGGGGTCATGCACGGGGTGGTGTTTCAGGGTTTAGGGCAGTGCAGTGGTGTTCGGGCAATGTAGGGTGTTGTGCTGGGGCTGGTGTTTCAGGGTTCAGGGCGGTGCAGTGGTGTTCAGGCAGTGTAGGGGTCGTGCTGAGGCTGGTGTTTCACGGTTTAGGGCAGTGCAGTGGTGTTCGGGCAGTGTAGGGGGTCGTGCTGGGGCTGGTGTTTCAGGGTTTAGGGCAGTGCATTGGTGCTCGGGCAGTGTAGGGGGTCGTGCTGGGGGTGATGTTTCAGGGTTTAGGGTAGTGCAGTGGTGTTCGGGCAGTGTAGGGGGTCGTGCAGGGGCTGGTGTTTCAAGGTTTAGGGCAGTGCAGTGGTGTTCGGGCAGTGTAGGGGGTCGTGCTGGGGCTGGTGTTTCAGGGTTTTGGGCAGAGCAGTGGTGTTCGGGCAGTGTAGGGGGTCATGCTGGGGGTAGTGTTTCAGGGTTTAGGGCAGTGCAGTGGTGTTCGGGCAGTGTAGGGGGTCGTGCTGGGGGTGGTGTTTCAGGGTTTAGGTCAGTGGTGTTCGGGCAGTGTAGGGGGTCTTGCTGGGGGTGATGTTTCAGGGTTTAGGGCAGTGCAGTGGTGTTCGGGCAGTGTAGGGGTCTTGCTGGGGGTAGTGTTTCAGGGTTTAGGGCAGTGCAGTGGTGTTCGGGCAGTGTAGGGGTCATGCTGGGGGTGGTGTTTCAGGGTTTAGGGCAGTGCAGTGGTGTTCGGGCAGTGTAGGGGGTCGTGAAGGGGGTGGTGTTTCAGGGTTTAGGGCAGTGCAGTGGTGTTCGGGCAGTGTAGGGGGTCGTGCTAGGGGTGGTGTTTCAGGGTTTAGGGCAGTGCAGTGGTGTTCGGGCAGCGTAGGGGGTCATGCAGGGGCTGGTGTTTCAGGGTTTAGGGCAGTGCAGTGGTGTTCGGGCAGTGTAGGGGTCATGCTGGGGGTATTGTTTTAGGGTTAAGGGTAGTGCAGTGGTGCTTGTGTAGTGTAGGGGGTCGTGCTGGGGGTAGTGTTTTAGGGTTTAGGGTAGTGCAGTGGTGTTTGTGTAGTGTAGGGGGTCCTGTTTTAGGGTAGTGCAGTGGTGTTTGGGTAGTGTAGGGGATCGTGCTGGGGGTAGTGTTTTAGAATTTAGGTTAGTGCAGTGGTGTTTGGGTAGTGTAGGGGGTCGTGCTGGGGGTAGTGTTTTAGGGTTTAGGGTAGTGCAGTGGTGTTTGTGTAGTGTAGGGGGTCGTGCTGGGAGTAGTGTTTTAGGGTTTCGGGTAGTGCAGTGGTGCTTGTGTAGTGTATGGGGTCGTGCTGGGGGTAGTGTTTTAGGGTTTAAGGTAGTGCAGTGGTGTTTTTGTAGTGTAGGGGGGTTATGTTTTAAGATGCAATGCTCCAATACCTGACCAGTCTGCACTACATAACACTGCAAAAACTAAAAATAAAAAGTGTTTTGCACACTTTTGTCATTGGGCTATATGTGGGCTACATCTGGGTAATATTTGTGCTACATTTGTGCTCTTTTTTCACTGGTGGCCATCTTGGAAGACTTCTTTGTTATGAAGTTTCCTAATTTCTTCATTTACTGCAGTCTCCTCAGTAGGAAATGCTTTCAGTTTTTTACTTTGATTCCATCAAGAAGGCATTCAGATGTGTCTCACATCTGATATAAATTCAGAATGTTAGCACTCTAGTTGCTCATTAGATCACTGGAGTAAAGCTACTGCTCACCAGGGAGTTAACTGGTAGTCTGCTGCTGGTATTGAAAGTGATTGTTTCAGTCTGCATGTCAGAATTTTCTAATGAAATAGAAGAGGATTTGAGATCTCACTTAAAACATGCCCTAATTTTTCTTTCTGCAGCACTAACCATAATTTCTATTTTCAAAAAGAACCCCTCATTTTGTTCCTTTTTAAATTAAATGTTTTAAGTGTTACCGGTTTATTCCAGTCAAGATGGCTTCAGGTGTGCCATACTTTTGTCATAAGTAAGGCTGTTAGCGCTCTAGTTGTTCTTTAGAACACTCTGGGAAGCTGCAGTAGAACACAAAGGCATCAACTGGCAGGCTGCTCCTGTTGAAATATAACAGGAAGATATTTGAGATCACACTTGAAACATGTCCTAATTTTTCTTTCTACAGCACTAACCATAATTTCTATGACAAAATGAACCCCATCATTTTGTTCCTTTTAAATTAAATTGTTTAAGTGTTACCAGTTTATTCCAATCAAGATGGCTTCAGGTGTGCCATACTTTTGTCATAAGTAAGGCTGTTAGCACTCTAGTTGTTCTTTAGAACACTCTGGGAAGCTGCAGTAGAACACAAAGGAATCAACTGACAGTCTCTGCCCTTGTTGGATGTACATGTTTTACTGAGAATGTCAGACTTCATTCTCACATGAGTGAGAAAGATAATGTGAATTTACAGAAAATATGCTCTCATTTTAGCTTCTGGAGCACCTTCCAAACCTACATGGGACAAGCATGAGAAAATAGTGTTCTCTCAAACATGATTCATGATATCCCAGCAGAAGGTTTTTCACATGGTAAAATCACCTTAGAATACACCACAATTCCTAAAATTAGTATGGTACCATCAACAAATAAATTCTAATGTAACTAAAGCCTGTTATCACCCTTTATAGTTCTCCTTTTGGTGACCCTCAAAATCTTCTATTCACTACAATGCATTTCAATGAGGTACTATCATTTATATTGGTCCCAAGATGGCTGCCAGCAATTCCAGGATGAAGTGCTGACAGCCAATCAGATCTCACGATGACATGTGTGGTTAGGCTCCGCCCAGATATATATGTGACTTTACTTTTGATTTTCTCAGGAACTACTGAACGGATTTACACCATTTAAGCAAAAGGCACGACACTGAACCAAGGGCTACCTCTTTGCCAAATTTGGTGTAATTCCGTTCAGCAGTTCGGGCTGTAGCTGCGACTAAAGGTTCCTATGGAAAAATGAATGGGGAAAACGCGTTTTGGGACCCCCTTTTTCTCGGCCCCCGCTTGACGTATCACCCCGAGACTTTCAGGATAGGAGCGGACCGGAGCGCCCCAACAAGTTGGAAACTTTCGCGAAGATTCGTCAACCGGCGCCAACGTTATTTCAAATAGAATGTCGCGGATTTCCTATGGATAATAGGTTTTAACTATAACTATCTACTGGCGACCGCCAGTAGATAATATATATATATATATATATATTCACTGAAAAACCATAGGTTTCAGGGACGTTATAGTTAGTTGGACATTTCACTTGTACAAAACCAGAGAAATTCACCCGTTATAGTTAGTTGAGCTAACTATAACTCGCGCCCCCGCAATGCACTGCTGATGACGTCACATATTACATCATTCATGACATGGTCAGTGACATCACTGATGATATCACTGATGACATCACAGATGACATCACTGATGACATCACAGATGACATCATCCACGTGATAATCTGATGCACCTCGTCACACCCTAATATAACCTCTGATACACCCACTCTAAAATGCAGACTACCATTTTCGAAACCATAGACACACCAATACCAGTTACTACATACCCACGCACTGATTCCTAGGTCTACACACATGTCCACTCATTCATCCATACAGTTACTAATACATGCAGTCACTCATCAATACAGCACTATCATATGCACTCATACACCTATACAGACACTCACACACCACCACTCACCCATAGAGTTACTCACACACCTAGTCAGTCATGCAAAGAATCAATCACACTCCCATTTACTCACCTATACAGTTATACACACACCACTTCACTTATTCATACAGATACTAACACATACTTACTCTCTTCTACAATCACTGACACAAGCACACAATCATACATACAGCCACTCTCACAATCACTCACTCTCACATATAGTCATTTATATACTCCAACACTCACATATACTGCCTTTCACATATGTAGTTACTCACACATGTACCACTGAGACATCCATTCACTCACCAACACACCCATACACACACTCACCCACCCATACAGCCCTTCACAGATGCACTCTTGAACCCATACACCCAATGAATCACCTACTCACACATCTATGCGCAGAGTCACACACCCCCCCACCCACCCACAGAGACACTCAGGCACCCATACAGATTCTCAGACAACCAATCAATAACCCATATAGACACTCATGTAGCTACTCACCAACCCATGCAGCCGCTTACACACAACCTGACAGACTAATACAGACATTCACACAGTTTAGTCACTAACCCATGCATTCAGTAAGACACGATTAATCACTCACTTATACAGTCAGTCACGCACCTACTAAATCATCCATTCAGGCACTTATACACCCACTCATTCTTCAATACACCTTGGCATATATATATATATATATATATATATATATATATATATATATATATATATATATATATATATATATAATCTACTGGCGGTTGCCAGTAGATAGTTATAGTTAAAACCTATTATCCATAGAAAATCCACGACATTCTATTTGAAATAACGTTGGCGGCGGTTGACGAATCTTCGCGAAAGTTTCCAACTTGTTGGGGCGCTCCGGTCCGCTCCTATCCTGAAAGTCTCGGGGTGATACGTCAAGCGGGGGCCGATAAAAAAGGGGGGTCCCAAAACGCATTTTCCCCATTCATTTTTCCATAGGAACCTTTAGTCGCAGCTACAGCCCGAACTGCTGAATGGAATTACACCAAATTTGGCAAAGAGGTAGCCCTTGGTTCAGTGTCGTGCCTTTTGCTTAAATGGTGTAAATCCGTTCAGTAGTTCCTGAGAAAATCAAAAGTAAAGTCACATATATATCTGGGCGGAGCCTAACCACACATGTCATCGTGAGATCTGATTGGCTGTCAGCACTTCATCCTGGAATTGCTGGCAGCCATCTTGGGACCAATATAAATGATAGTACCCCATTGAAATGCATTGTAGTGAATCGAAGATTTTGAGGGTTACCAAAAGGAGAACTATAAAGGGTGATAACAGACTTTAGTTACATTAGAATTCATTTGTTGATGGTACCATACTAATTTCAGGAATTGTGGTGTGTTCTAAGGTGATTTTACCCTGTGAAAAACCTTCTGCTGGGATATCATGAATCATGTTTGAGAGAACTATTTTCACATGCTTGTCCCATAGAGTTTTGAAAGGTGCTCCAGAAGCTAAAATGAGAGCATATTTTCTGTAAATTCACATTATCTTTCTCAGTCATGTGAGAATGAAGTCTGACATTCTGAGTAAAACATGTACATCCAACAAGGGCAGAGACTGTCAGTTGATTCCTTTGTGTTCTACTGCAGCTTCCCAGAGTGTTCTAAAGAACAACTAGAGTGCTAACAGCCTTACTTATGACAAAAGTATGGCACACCTGAAGCCATCTTGATTGGAATAAACTGGTAACACTTAAACAATTTAATTTAAAAGGAACAAAATGATGGGGTTCATTTTGTCATAGAAATTATGGTTAGTGCTGTAGAAAGAAAAATTAGGACATGTTTCAAGTGTGATCTCAAATATCTTCCTGTTATATTTCAACAGGAGCAGCCATCCAGTTGATGCCTTTGTGTTCTACTGCAGCTTCCCAGAGTGTTCTAAAGAACAACTAGAGTGCTAACAGCCTTACTTATGACAAAAGTATGGCACACCTGAAGCCATCTTGATTGGAATAAACCGGTAACACTTAAAACATTTAATTTAAAAAGGAACAAAATGAGGGGTTCTTTTTGAAATAGATATTATGGTTAGTGCTGCAGAAAGAAAAATTAGGGCATGTTTTAAGTGAGATCTCAAATCCTCTTCTATTTCATTAGAAAATTCTGACATGCAGACTGAAACAATCACTTTCAATACCAGCAGCAGACTACCAGTTAACTCCCTGGTGAGCAGTAGCTTTACTCCAGTGATCTAATGAGCAACTAGAGTGCTAACATTCTGAATTTATGGCAGATGTGAGACACATCTGAATGCCTTCTTGATAGAATCAAAGTAAAAACTGAAAGCATTTCCTACTGAGGAGACTGCAGTAAATGAGGAAATTAGGAAACTTCATAACAAAGAAGTCTTCCAAGATGGCCACCAGTGAAAAAAGAGCCCAAATGTAGCACAAATATTACCCAGATGTAGCCCACATATAGCCCAATGACAAAAGTGTGCAAAACACTTATTTTTAGTTTTTTTGCAGTTTTATGTAGTGCAGACTGGTCAGGTATTGGAGCATTGCATCTTAAAACATGACCCCCCTACACTACAAAAACACCACTGCACTACCTTAAACCCTAAAACACTAACCCCAGCACGACCCCCTACACTACACAAGCACCACTGCACTATCCTAAACCCTAAAACACTACCCCAGCATGACCCCCTACACTACACAAACACCACTGCACTACCCTAAACCGTAAAACACTACCCCCAGCACGACCCCCTACACTACCCAAACACCACTGCACTAACCTAAATCCTAAAACACTACCCCCAGCACGACCCCCTACACTACCCAAACACCACTGCACTACCCTAAAACATGACCCCCTACACTACACAAACACCACTGCACTACCCTAAACCCTAAAACACTACCCCCAGCATGACCCCCTACACTACACAAGCACCACTGCACTACCCTAAACCCTAAAACACTACCCCCAGCACGACCCCCTACACTACACAAACACCACTGCACTACCCTAAACCCTAAAACACTACCCCTAGCACGACCCCCTACACTACCCAAACACGACTGCACTAACCTAAATCCTAAAACACAACCCCCAGCACGACCCCCTACACTACCCAAACACCACTGCACTACCCTAAAACATGACCCCTACACTACACAAACACCACTGCACTACCCTAAAACACTACCCCCAGCATGACCCCCTACACTACACAAGCACCACTGCACTACCCTAAACCCTAAAACACTACCCCCAGTATGACCCCTACACTGCCCGAACACCACTGCACTGCCCTAAACCCTGAAACACCAGCCCCTGCATGACCCCCTACACTGCCCGAACATCACTGCACTGCCCTAAACCCTGAAACACCACCCCTAGCACGACCCCCTACACTGCCCGAACACCACTGCACTGCCCTAAACCCTGAAACACCATCCCCTTCACGACCCCCTACACTGCCCGAACACCACTGCCCTAAACCCTGAAACACCACCCCCAGCATGACCCCCTACACTGCCCGAACACCACTGCACTGCCCTAAACACTGAAACACTACTCCCAGCAAGACCCCCTACACTGCCCGAACACCACTGCACTGCCCTAAACCCTGAAACATCACCCCCAGCAAGACCCCCTACACTGCCCAACCACCACTGCCCTAAACCCTGAAACACCACCCCCAGCACGACCCCCTATACTGCCCGAACACCACTGCACTGCCCTAAACCCTGAAACACTACCCCCAGCATGACCCCTACACTGCCCGAACACCACTGCACTACCCTAAACCCTGAAACATCACCCCAGCACGACCCCCTACACTGCCCGAGCACCACTGCACTGCCCTAAACCCTGAAACACCAGCCCCAGCATGACCCCCTACACTGCCCAAACACCACTGCACTGCCCTAAACCCTGAAACACCAGCCCCAGCATGACCCCCTACACTGCCTGAACACCACTGCACTGCCCTAAACCCTGAAACACCAGCCCCAGCACGACCGCCTACACTGCCCGAACACCACTGCACTGCCCTAAACCCTGAAACACCAGCCCCAGCACGACCCCTACACTGCCCGAACACCACTGCACTGCCCTAAACCGTGAAACACCAGCCTCAGCACGACCCCCTACACTGCCTGAACACCACTGCACTGCCCTGAACCCTGAAACACCAGCCCCAGCACAACACCCTACACTGCCCGAACACCACTGCACTGCCCTAAACCCTGAAACACCACCCCGTGCATGACCCCCTTCACTGCCCCGAACACCACTGCACTGCCCTAAACCCTGAAACACCACCCCCAGCGCGACCCCCTACACTGCCCGAACACCACTGCACTGCCCTAAACCCTGAAACACCACCCCTGCACAACCCCCTACACTGCTCGAACACTACTGCACTGCCCTAAACCCAGAAACACCATCCCCAGCACGACCCCTTATACTGCACGAACACCACTGCACTGCCCTAAACCCTGAAACACCAGCCCCAGCACGACCCCCTACACTGCCCGAACACCACTGCACTGCCCTAAACCCTGAAACACCACCCCCAGCAAGACCCCCTACACTGCCCAAACACCACTGCACTGCCCTAAACCCTGAAACACCAGCCCCAGCACGACCCCCTACACTGCCCGAACACCACTGCACTGCCCTAAACCCTGAAACACCACCCCTGCACGACCACCTACACTGCCCGAACACCACTGTACTGCCCTAAACCCTGAAACCCCACCCCCAGCACGACACACTACACTGCCAGAACACCACTGCACTGCCCTGAACCCTGAACCCTGAAACACCAGCCCCAGCACAACACCCTACACAGCCCGAACACCACTGCACTGCCCTAAACCCTGAAACACCACCCCGTGCATGACCCCCTTCACTGCCCGAACACCACTGCACTGCCCTAAACCCTGAAACACCACCCCCAGCGCGACCCCTACACTGCCCGAACACCACTGCACTGCCCTAAACCCTGAAACACCACCCCCTGCACAACCCCCTACACTGCTCGAACACTACTGCACTGCCCTAAACCCAGAAACACCATCCACAGCACGACCCCCTATACTGCACGAACACCACTGCACTGCCCTAAACCCTGAAACACTATCCCCAGCAAGACCCCCTACACTGCCCGAACACCACTGCACTGCCCTAAACCCTGAAACATCACCCCCAGCAAGACCCCCTACACTGCCCGAACACCACTGCCCTAAACCCTGAAACACCACCCCCAGCAAGACCCCCTACACTGCCCGAACACCACTGCACTGCCCTAAACCCTGAAACACCAGCCCCAGCACGACCCCCTACACTGCCCGAACACCACTGCACTGCCCTAAACCCTGAAACACCACCCCCTGCACGACCACCTACACTGCCCGAACACCACTGTACTGCCCTAAACCCTGAAACCCCACCCCCAGCACGACACCCTACACTGCCAGAACACCACTGCACTGCCCTAAACCCTGAAACACCACCCCCTGCACGACCCCCTACACTGCCCGAACACTACTGCACTGCCCTAAACCCTGAAACACCACCCCCAGCACAACCCCCTACACTGCACGAACACCACTGCACCGCCCTAATCCCTGAAACACTACCCCCAGCAAGACCCCGTACACTGCCCAAACACCACTGCACTGCCCTAAACCCTGAAACATCACCCCCAGCAAGACCCCCTACACTGCCCGAACACCACTGTACTGCCCTAAACCCTGAAACACCACCCCCAGCACGACCCCCTACACTGCCCGAACACCACTGCACTGCCCTAAACCCTGAAACACCAGCCCCAGCACAACCCCGTACACTGCCCGCACACCACTGCCCTGCCCTAAACCCTGAAACACCAGCCCCAGCACAACCCCTTACACTGCCCGAACACCACTGCACTGCCCTAAACCCTGAAACACCAGCCCCAGCACGACCGCCTACACTGCCCGAAAACTACTGCACTGCCCTAAACCCTGAAACACCATCCCCAGCAAGACTACCTACACTGGCCGAACACCACTGCACTGCCCTAAACCCTGAAACACCACCCCCTACACTGCCCAAACACTACTGCACTGCCCTAAACCCTGAAACACCACCCCTCAGCACGACACCCTACACTGCCCGAACACCACTGCACTAAACCCTGAAACACCACCCCCTGCACGACCCCCTACACTGCCGGAACACCACTGCACTGCCCTAAACCCTGAAACACCACCCCCAGCACGACCCCCTACACTGCCCGAACACCACTGCACTGCCCTAAACCCTGAAACACCACCCCCAGCACGACCCCCTACACTGCCCGAACACCACTGCACTGCCCTAAACCCTGAAACACCAGCCCCAGCAAGACCCCCTACACTGCCCAAACACCACTGCACTGCCCTAGACTCTGAAACACCAGCCCCAGCAAGACCCCCTACACTGCCCGAACACCACTGCACTGCCCTAAACCCTGAAACACCAGCCCCAGCATGACCCCCTACACTGCCCGAACACCACTGCACTGCCCTAAACCCTGAAACACCAGCCCCAGCACGACCCCCTACACTGCCCGAACACCACTGCACTGCCCTAAACCCTGAAACACCAGCCCCAGCACGACCCCCTACACTGCCCGAACACCACTGCACTGCCCTAAACCCTGAAACACCAGCCCCAGCACCACCCCCTACACTGCCCGAACACCACTGTACTGCACTAAACCCTGAAACACCACCCCCTGCACCGCCCCCTACACTGCCCGAACACCACTGCACTGCCCTAAACCCTGAAACACCACCCCTGCACGACCCCCTACACTGCCTGAACACCACTGCACTGCCCTAAACCCTGAAACACCACCCCCTGCACCGCCCCCTACACTGCCCGAACACCACTGCACTGCCCTAAACCCTGAAACACCACCCCCAGCATGACCCCCTTTACTGCTCGAACACCACTGCACTGCCCCAAACCCTGAAACACCACCCCCAGCATGACCCCCTACACTGCCCGAACACCACTGCCCTAAACCCTGAAACACCACCCCTGCACGACCCCCTACACTGCCCAAACACCACTGCACTGCCCTAAACCCTGAAACACCACCCCCTGCATGACCCACTACACTGCCCGAACACCACAGCACTGCCCTAAACCCTGAAACACCACCCCCAGCATGACCCCCTACACTGCCCGAATACTACTGCTCTGCCCTAAACCCTAAAACACCACCCCCAGCACGACCCCTACACTGCCCGAACACCACTGCACTGCCCTAAACCCTAGAACACTACCCCCAGCACGACCCCCTACACTACCCGAACACCACTGCACTACCCTAAACCCTAAAATACTCCCCCAGCACGACCCCTACACTATCCGAACACGACTGCACTGCCCTAAACCCTAAAACACTCCCCCAGCACGACCCCCTACACTACCCGAACACCACTGCACTGCCCTAAACCCTAAAACACTCCCCCAGCACAAACCCCTACACTACCTAAACACCACTGCAGTGCCCTAAACCCTAAAACACTACCCCCGCATGACCCCCTACACTACCCAAACACCAATGCACTACCCTAATCCCTAAAACACTACCCCCGCACGACCCCTACACTACCCAAAGACCACTGCACTACCCTAAACTCTAAAACAATACCCCCGCACGACTCCCTACACTACCCAAAGACCACTGCACTACCCTAAACCCTAAAACACGACCTCCTACACTACACAAACACCACTGCACTACCATAAACCCTAAAAAACTACCCCCAGCATGAACCCCTCCACTACCCAAACACCACTGCACTACCCTAAACCATAAAACACTACCCCCAGCAGTACCCCCTACGCTACCCAAACACCACTGCACTACCCTAAACCCTAAAACACTACCCCCAGCAGTACCCCCTACACTACCCAAACACCATTGCACTACCCTAAACCCTAAAACACTACCCCCAGCAGTATCCCCTACACTACCCAAACACCACTGCACTACCCTAAATCACTACCCCCAGCACGACCCCCTACACTACCCAAACACCACTGCACTACCCTAAACCCTAAAGCACTACCCCCAGCACGACCCCCTACACTACCCAAACACCACTGTACTACCCTAAACCCTAAAACACTCCCCCAGCACAACCCCCTACACTGCCCAAACACCACTGCACTACCCTAAACCCTAAATCTACCCCCAGCATGACCCCTACACTACACAAACACCACTGCACTACCCTAAACCCTAAAACACTACCCCCAGCACGACCCTCTTCACTACCTAAACACAACTGCACAATTTGTTACAGGCGTTGCAACGCAGGCCTGTGGTGCTTACTGGAAGTACCTGGTGGGCTAGTTGGGCCCCAGGGACCCTCAGGATTCAAGGTGACCAAATCCCCCAACTTAAAACGCGCCACGGGGCGCGTTTGCACAATGGTGAAGGGAGGGGCGGGGCCTCAGGTGACATGTGCGCAAACACGCCCTGTGGTGTGTTTTAAGTTGGGGAGTTAATTCCCTTTGAATCCTGGGGGCCAACTAGCCCACCAAGTACCTTCAGTAAGCACAACAGAGTTGCGTTGCAGAGAGGTGAAAAAGGTGCGTGGCCTCGGAACGCCTCTCTGCAACTCAGCTCTGTGGTCCTAACTGTAGGTACCTGGGGGCTAGTTGGGCCCCAGGGACCCTCAGGATTCAAGGGGACTTAATCCCACAACTTAAAACGCGCCACGGGGCGCGTTTGCACACATGTCACCTCAGGCCCCCTCCCTTCACCACTGTGCAAACGCGCCCTGTAGCGCGTTTTAAGAGGTAGTTTTAATCTCCCTGCCCTATTATGTACTAAGGACTTGCAGAGGAGGTCATGCTAATCACAGGGGTACCCCAACGCATAGTGTTCCCTAGTGTATGTAGGTGTTTTCACTGTATTCTAAGTGTCTTTTAGCATAGCACTGGCTCTGGTTAGTCAGAGTCAGTTACAACCAGTACCCGTCTGAAAAAGTTGTGGGCACAGGATGATTTTGCAACAAGGCCTCTTTCTGCTCCTCTGTTGGTTCTTTCTGCACATCTTTTGCTTCTTTCTGTGCGTTTTTTCTTCTTTCTTCACATGTCCTACCTCTGTTGGCATAGTTAGAAACTAGTATTTAAAAAACCTTTGAAATTCACTTAAAAATCATAGGTTTCAGGCACGTTATAGTTAGAAATTAGCATTTAAAAACCTTTGAAATTCACTGAAAAAACCATAGGTTTCAGACACGTTATAGTTAGAAATTAGCATTTAAAAAACCTTTGAAATTCACTGAAAAAACCATAGGTTTTAGGGACAGTTATAGTTAGTTGGACATTTCACTCGTACAAAACCATAGAAATTCCCCGTTATAGTTAGTTCAGCTAACTATAACTCGCGCCCCGCAATGCACTGCTGATGACGTCACATATTACATCACTCATGACATGGTCAGTGACATCACTGATGACATCACTGATGACATCTCAAATGACATCACTGATGACATCATCCATGTGATAATTTCATGCATCTTCTCACACCCTAATATAACTTTTGATACACCCACTCTAAATTACAGACTGCCATTCTCAAAACCATAGACACTCCAACACCAAAAACTACATACCCACTCACTGATTCTTAGGTCTACACACACATCCACTCACTCACCTGTACAGTCACTCATACTTACAGTCACTCAGTACAGGACTATCATATGCACTCATACACCTATATAAACACTCACACACCGCCACTCATCCATAGAGGTACTCACACACCTAGTCAGTCATGCAAAAAATTAATCACACACCCATTTACTCACCTATACAGTTATACATACACCAGCTCACTTACTCATACAAATACTAGCACATTCTTACGCTCTTATACAATAACTGATACAAGCACACACGCATCCATACAGCCACTCTCACAATAACACACTCTCACTTATAGCCATTTAAATACTCTAACACATATATATACTGCCTTTTACATATGTAGTTACTCGCACATGTACCACTGAGATATACATTCACTCACTAACTTACCCATACACACACCCAAGCAGTCCATCACAGATGCACTCTTGAAATCACGCACCCAGTGAATCACCCACTCACACATCTATGTATAGAGTCACACACACCCCACCCACACAAACACTCAGGCAGCCATACAGATACTCAGAGAACCAATCAATAACCCATATACACTCGTAGCTATTCGCAAATCCATGCATCCACTTACACACCAACAAACAGACGGATACAGACATTCACACAGTTTAGTCACTAACCCATGCATTCAGTAAGATACGTTTAATCACTCACTTGTAGAGTCAGTCACTCACGTACTAAATCATCCATTCAGACACTTATACACCCACTCATTCTTCAATACGCCTTTCCCTATATATATTAAACATATTTAAACTTTACAGAAACACACAGTCACTGGATGATGTCATCAGTGATGTCATCAGTGATGTCACTGACCATGTCATGAGTGATGTAATATGTGACGTCATCAGCAGTGCATTGCGGGGCGCGAGTTATAGTTAGCTGAACTAACTATAACGGGGGAATTTCTATGGTTTTGTACGAGTGAAATGTCCAACTAACTATAACTGTCCCTAAAACCTATGGTTTTTTCTGTGAATATATATATATATATATATATATATATATATATATATATATAAAACATATTTCAACATTACAGAAACACACAGTCATCAGTTGATGTCATTTGAGATGTCATCAGTGATGTCACTGACCATGTCATGAATGATGTAATGTGTGATGTTATCAACAGTGCATTGCGGGGACTCGAGTTATAGTTAGCTCAACTAACTATAACGGGCGAATTTCTCTGGTTTTGTACTAGTGAAATGTCCAACTAACTATAACGTCCCTGAAACCTATGGTTTTTTCAGTGAATTTCTGTGGTTTTTTAAAGGCTAATTTCTAACTATAACGTCCCTGAAACCTATGGTTTTTCAGTGAATTTCAGTGGTTTTTTAAATGATAATTTCTAACTATAACGTCCCTGAAACCTATGGTTTTTTCAGTGAATTTCAAAGGTTTTTTAAATGCTAATTTCTAACTATAACGTCCCTGAAACCTATGGTTTTTTCAGTGAATTTCTAAGGTTTTTTAAATGCTAATTTCTATCTATAACGTCCCTGAAACCTGTGATTTCTTTCAGTGAATTTCTAAGGTTTTTTAAATGCTAATTTCTAACTATAACATCCCTGAAACCTGTGGTTTTTTCAGTGAATTTCTAAGGTTTTGTAAATGCTAATATCTAACTACACCTAGATAGGTAAGACATGTGCAGAAAGAGAAAGAAAGGCGCAGAAAGAAGCAAGAGAAGTGCAGAAAGAAGCAAGAGAAGTACAGAAAAAGGCAAGAAAAGTGCAGACAAAAGCAAGAGAGGTGCAAAAAGAGGAAGAAAGGTGCAGAAAGAAGCAGGAGAAGTGATGAAAGAGGCAAGAGAGGTGCAGAAATAAGCAAGAGAAGTGCGGAAAGAAGCAAGAGAGGCACAGAAAGAAGCAAGAGAGTTGCAAAAAGAAGAGATTGAGGTGCAAAAAGAGGAAGCAAGGTGCAGAAAGAGGCAAGAGAGGTGCAGAAAGAGGCAAGAGAGGTGCAGAAAGAGACAAGAGATGTGCAGAAAGAGGCAAGAGAGGTCCAGAAAGAGGAAGAAAGGTGCAGAAAGAGGCAAGAAAAATGCAGAAAAAGGAAGAAAGGTGCAGAAAGAAGCAAGAGAGGTGCAGAAAGAAGCAAGAGAGGTGCAGAAAGAAGCAGGAAAAGTGATGAAAGAGGCAAGAGAGGTGTAGAAAGAGGCAAGAGAAGTGCAGAAAGAGGTAAGAGAAGTGCAGACAGAGGCAAGAGAGGTGCAGAAAGAGGCAAGAGTGGAGTAGAAAGCCAAGAGAGGTGCAGATAGAGGCAAGAGAGGTGAAGAAAGAGGCAAGAGAGGTACAGAAAGAGGCACGAGAGGTGTAGAAAGAGACAAGACTGGTGCAGAAAGAGGCAAGAGATGTGCAGAAAGAGGCAAGAGAGGTGCAGAAAGAAGAGTGAGCTGCAGAAAGAGGGAAGAGAGGTGTAGAAAGAGGCAAGAGAGGTGCAGAAAGAAGAGAGTGAGCTGCAGAAAGAGGCAAGAGAGGTGCAGAAAGAGGAAAGAGAGGTGCAGAAAGAAGAAGAAAGGTGCAGAAAGAGGCAGGAGAGGTACAGAAAGAGGCAAGAGAGGTGCAGAAAGAAGAGAGTGAGCTGCAGAAAGAGGCAAGAGAGGTGCAGAAAGAGGCAAGAGAGGTACAGGAAGAGGCAAGAGAGGTGCATAAAGAGGCAAGCGAGGTGCTGATAGAAGAGAGTGAGCTGCAGAAAGAGGGAAGAGAGGTGCAGAAAGAGGCAAGAGAGGTGCAGAAAGAAGAGAGTGAGCTGCCGAAAGAGGCAAGAGATGTGCAGAAAGAGGCAAGAGAGGTGCAGAAAGAGGCAAAAGAGGTGCTGATAGAAGGGATTGAGCTGCAGAAAGAGGGAAGAGAGGTGTAGAAAGAGGCAAGAGAGGTGCAGAAAGAAGAGAGTAAGCTGCAGAAAGAGGCAAGAGAGGTTCAGAAAGTGGCAAGAGAAGTGCAGAAAGAGGCAAGAGAGGTGCAGAGAGAGGTGAGAGGTGAAGAAAGAGGCAAGAGAGGAGCATAAAGAGGAAGAAAGGCACAGAAAGAGGCAAGTGAGGTGCAGAAGGAGGCAAGAGAAGAGCAGAAGGAGGCAAGAGAGGTGCAGAAAGAGGCAAGAGAGGTACAGAAAGAGGAAGAAAGGTATAGAAAGAGGCAAGAGAGGTACAGAAAGAGGCAAGAGAGGTGCAGAAAGAAGAATAAAGGAGCAGAAAGAGGCAAGAGAGGTGCAGAAAGAGGCAAGAGAGGTGCAGAACGAAGAGAGTGAGCTGCAGAAAGAGGCAAGAGATGTGCAGAAAGAGGCAAGAGAGGTGCAGAAAGAGGCAAGAGAGGTGCAGAAAGAGGCAAAAGAGGTGCTGATAGAAGGGAGTGAGCTGCAGAAAGAGGGAAGAGAGGTGTAGAAATAGGCAAGAGAGGTGCAGAAAGAAGAGAGTGAGCTGCAGAAAGAGGCAAGAGAGGTTCAGAAAGAGGCAAGAGATGTGCAGAAAGAGTCAAGAGAGGTGCAGAGAGAGGTGAGAGGTGTAGAAAGAGGCAAGAGAAGTGCAGAAAGAAGCAATAGAGGTGCAGAAAGAAGCAAGAGAGGTATATATATATGTATATATTCAATCTCCTCTCACTCTTAAAAGGAAGGAATCAGCACTGGGGTTGTAGTTTGGAAGTATTTAATCTACAAAAGTTGCGATCCACGCGTTTCGGCTAGTCGGAACCTTGATCACGATACAAGACGTCATTGTTGCTTCCTTATTTAAATGTAGAAATGGCTCCAGTTGCCAACATTAACAAAGGACTACATATTACATTAAACCAAAAAGCTGTCAGCCATATTGGCCTGGTCACGATGCGAAATTTCAGGAATTCATACAATAAAGAAAAGAAAACAAGTGTTAATATGCACACAATGTAATTTCAGCATATCTTACCCCGTGACCGCCGTACCTGTATGTTCGTCAACGTGACTTGTTCATAATAAACATACTTACGATTGCAAACATCAACATAAACAATGGACTACACATTTCTTTAAAGTGAAAGGCTATCGGCCATATTGATCTGGGCACGTTGCATATTATGGAGGTTCTTACACAAAAGAAAAGAAATAAAAAGGGGTGTTAATATACACACACTATCCCTAAATAACGTTCTAGTGATTATAGTTCCATTCCATTCACAGCTCATTTGAGATGTCATGAGTGATGTCTTGAGTGATGTCACTGACCATGTCTTGAATGATGTAATGTCTGAGGTCATAAGCAGTGCATTGCAGGGGCGTAAGTTATAGTTAGCTCAGGTAACTATAACTGCTGAATTTCAGTGGTTTTGTACAAGTGAAATCTGAGTTTAACTATAGCGTCCCTGTAATCTTTGTTTTTTCAGCGAATTTCTAGTTTTTTTTTAATGTTAAGTAAGATGCCTATCACAATGGATGGTGAGGGGTTGGAAGCAGGGCCTGGCCTGGCATTGTGCTGCCCCCACTCAAGCTTGCTGCTCCTGCCTCCCCTCCTCCTTGCCATCCATTGTCCAAGTCCATGCCCCTGCTCCCTCATTACAGCCCTGTGTGGCCGTTGTTCTGCCACTGGCCTTCTCGCCTTCTCTGAACAGTTAGCTTGCTTCCCCATCCACTTTCTACTATCCTCTGTTGTCTGAATCCATGCACTAGCCTCCTCCCTCCTGTCATGCATGGTCTGATGTGCTGCCACTGCCCTCCATTTAGCATGATGTCCCAGTCCACTCCTCCTGCCCATCATTTCTCTCCTGCTTAGCCTCTGTGCTTAGCTTGCTGCACCTACTCTCCTTCCCCCTGCCCTCCGATGTCTGTGTGCATGCCCCTGATCCATCCTTTTTGCCCACCATGTTCCATGGACCTGCCCCTCCAATCTACTCTGAGTTTTCTGTTGAGCTGCCACTCCCCTCCCACCTGCCTAGCATTGTCAGATGACTGTAACCTCTCCCTGCCACCTCCACCCTGCCTGTCCACATTCCATGCCCCTATCCCCTTCCTCCTGTCCTCCATGGTCCATTTTACTGCTGCATCCTTCTGCCCTCCCTGGTCTGTTGTGCTGCAACTGCTCCTCCTGCCTGCCCCATGTGGTTTGTTGTGAGGCTCCTTCCCCCTAACTCTCTTGTCTGTGCCCAGCTCCTACCCCTCCCTTCTAACCTCCATGATCCTTTGTGCATGCCCCGCACCTTCCTTCTTGCCTATCATGGCCAAATTGTGCTGCCAATAACCCTCTTGCTTGCCATGCATGGTCTTCTGTGCTGCCACGGCCCCTCCCACCTTCCCTGTGTGGTCAGCTAGCTGCCCCTGACCCCCTCCCACCTTCCCTCCATGGTCTGTGTGTATGCCATTGTAGTCTCACTGTTGCCCTCCATGGTGTGTTGTGCTTCTAGTGCCCATCCTGCCTGATCTCCATGGTCAGCTTGCTGCTCCTGCCCTGCCCCCTTGCCCCCTGCCCCCCCTTTTCATGTGCAGACCCCTATTCCCTCCCTCCTGGCTTGTCTGTTCCATTGTCATGCCCCTGATCCCTCCCTCCTGCCCTTTATGGTCCGTTATGCTGCAGCTTTCTCTCCTGTCTGTCCAGTATGGTCAGCTTGCTGCCATTGCCTCTTTCCCCTCTGTTCTCTGTTGTCTATGTGCATGGTCCTATCCCCTCCCTATTGCTTTCCATAGTTTGTTGTGCTGCACTGCTGTCCCGCATGCCCTGTGTGGTGTATTGTGCTGCTGCAAACCCTGATGCCTGCCCTGTAAGGTCAGTTAGGTGCACCTATCCATGTCCCTCCTGTCCTCTGTTATCCGAATCCATGTCCCTACCCCAATTCATCCTGCCTTCCATGATCCAATGTACCATACTTGCTAACATTTTGAACTTGGTAAGAGGAAGATTTTGAAAAAAAAACTGGGGAATTGATTTTTCCCATTGACTTGCATAGAAAAAGATGAGATTGTAGACAAGAGACAGATAAAATAAAGCCCTTTTGGGCTTAAAAACATTGGGCGTTTCCTGCCTGAATCGTCTCTGTTGGCATGTCTGGTTGTACTACCACTGCCTCTTCCTTCTGCCCTCAATGGTCTATTATATTGCCACAGCCTCTCTTGCCTGTCCTGCATTGTTGGTTTGTTGCCCATGCCCCCTTTCCACTGCCCTCCAGGTTGTGCTGCCACTGCCCTTCCTGCCTGCCCAGTGTGGTCAAATTGTTGCCTCTGCACCCTCCTACCTGCCTTCAATTTTCCGAGTCTGTGCCCCTGACCTCTGCCTCCCAACAGTATCCTAATGAACAACTAGATTGCTAACATTCTATATTTATTACAAAAGTGTGGCACGCCTGACGTCATCTTGATGTAATCAAAACTGTAATACCTAAAGCATTTCCTTTAGAAATTATGGAAATGAGAGGGTCTTATTTGCATATTTTCTGAGTTTTTTTCTGAGTTCTCAAATAGCGACAAAGCACTTTTAAATTATTTGTTATCTTTATGTTTTTTTATCCAGTTGACCACTTGATTAAATGTTACGCTTAGGGGAGAGAATGTGGTGTTACTTCCAGAGCTGCAGACTTTGCAACTTGGGAACCATGTTGGAGTTTCTGCTTCAGCTCGACATTCTGTGATTCTGGTCAAATCACTTAATCTCCCCATGCCTACAACCAAAATGAGTTTGTCCTTGTATGATGTAACCAATGCTCATGTAAAGCACTCCAATATCTGACCAGCCTGCACTATATAAAACTGCAACAACAAAAAAGGATAAAAAGCGTTTTTCACACTTCTGTCATTGGGCTATACGTGGGCTACATCTGGGTGATATTTGTGCTACATTTGGGCTCCTTTTTCTCTGGTGGCCATCTTGGGAGACTTCAATTAAATTCATTAAACTTTATTCGATCTGATTTAGAAACATAGATCATAAAAGTGTACATAAAAACAGTAAATCCTCTTTCTTAATACAATACAGTGAGAATTAATTAAAACCAGTAGGTAAAAACGGGTGTTACAAAGCCGGGTTCAGAGCAACTTCAGGTTAACAGAATAGTAAAGTTCAATGTTTCGCAAGATCAATCTCATGTACTTCGTGCAAAATACGCAATAAAGGGTCCATGTAAGATGCAACGCTCCAATACTTGACCAGTCTACACTATATAAAACTGCAAAAAAACTAAAAATAAAAAGTGTTTTGCACACTTCTGTCATTGGGCTATATGTGGGCTACATCTGGGTGATATTTGTGCTACATTTGGGCTCTTTTTTCTCTGGTGGCCATCTTGGGAGACTTATTTGTTATGAAGTTTCCTAATTTCCTCATTTACTGCAGTCTCCTCAGTAGGAAATGCTTTCAGTTTTTTACTTTGATTCCATCAAGAAGGCATTCAGATGTGTCACACATTTGCCATAAATTCAGAATGTTAGCACTCTAGTTGTTCATTAGATCACTGTAGTAAAGCTACTGCTCACCAGGAGTTAACTGGAAGTCTACTGCTGGTATTGAAAGTGATTGTTTCAGTCTGCATGTCAGAATTTTCTAATGAAATAGAAGAGGATTTGAGATCTCACTTAAAACATGCCCTAATTTTTCTTTCTGCAGCACTAACCATAATTTCTATGGCAAAATTAACCCCCTCATTTTGTTCCTTTTTAAATTAAATGTTTTAAGTGTTACCAGTTTATTCCAATCAAGATGGCTTCAGGTGTGCCATAATTTTGTCATAAGTAAGACTGTTAGCGGTCTAGTTGTTCTTTAGAACACTCTGGGAAGCTGCAGTAGAACACAAAGGAATCAACTGACAGGCTGCTCCTGTTGAAATATAACAGGAAGATATTTGAGATCTCACTTAAAACATGTCCTAATTTTTCTTTCTACAACACTAACTCTAGTTATCGTGCCGCTACCCTGCGGACTGCTGTTGATTGCGCTAAGATCTTTTAAAAAACTTTTAAAATTGCAATTGAAATTGTATTGAATCTGTATTTTAACTCCTTTCCACTAGAGATTCGATCATGTACCAACCTGCTGAGCTTTAGGAAAATGCTTAAGACATGGTTGTTTACGCAGGCCCACGCTTAACTCCTCCCAATGGTACCGGCACACTCTAGAGCCAGCGCCATGAAACCTCTGGTGTACGTGCGCTATATAAGAAATTGCTAACATAACATAACATAACTAACCATAATTTCTATGACAAAATGAAGCCTCTCATTTTGTTCCTTTTTAAATTAAATGTTTTAAGTGTTATCAGTTTATTCCAATCAAGATGGCTTCAGGTGTGCCATACTTTTGTCATAAGTAAGACTGTTAGCTCTCTAGTTGTTCTTTAGAACACTCTGGGAAGCTGCAGTAGAACACAAAGGAATCAACTGACAGTCTCTGCTCTTGTTGGATGTACATGTTTTACTGAGAATGTCAGACTTCATTCTCACATGACTGAGAAAGATAATGTGAATTTGCAGAAAATATGCTCTCATTTTACACCAGGTGTGGTTTTTTCAATATTTGTGAGGGAAGGTAATGCTCAGGATGTTGTGAAAGGGTGCCTGATGCCAGGTATTTATTGAGGTCTGGAGGGCCATGATGATAGGGTGGAGGGATTGGGTGGCAGGACCTCTAGTGTAGCAGACAGCAGTGTGGTGAGGCAGATTAGGTTGTGTTGAGTGTTGTTTCCGCATGACACCTCTATCACTGCACATCACTGGAAAGCAGGGGCAGATGACTTGGCTAACCCATACATATCATAAAATTGTAGATAGTGAATAACTGGGATGTTTTTCACCTCGGGATTTTCAGTGACAGCTTTGCTCTTGTCTATTTGATCTCACTCAGAACCTCTCAGTGAACAGCATCCCTGTTAGTGACTGTTACCCATCGATATTCTAGGTATGTGCATACCAATGTAACTAAGGGGTCTATTAGGATGGCGGTCGTAAAATCATCCCGACCGCCATGGTAGCGGGAAAAGACCGCCCGCCAGGACCGCGGCATAACCGCCGGTCCAATTAGTATGCTCCGCAGTCGAAATCCGACTGCGTCGGTACGATTGCAGCCATTAACATTGCGGCGGTTGCTGCTGCCAGCAGCACCACAGCGATGTCAAAAGGAGCATGTCCTGCATTTCCCTGCACTGCATGGCAGGCACTCCACAGTGCCTGCCACCTGGTACAGGGACATATAGGGGGGTACCATGGGTACCCCCCAGTGCACCCACACCCCCCCAACACATTGGGGGCCCACAATGGGCCCCCGGAAACTGTCTCCGCCAGCCTTTCAATGGCGGTTCCACCACAGCAGAAAGGCTGGCTACCGCCGGCATCATAATCATGCCGGCGGTGCCTGGCCCTGCACCGGCACCATTTTAGCAGTCCAGCTCCGCCCGCCAGGCAAGCGTGCAGACTGATACCGGCGGAAAAGTTGCGGGCGGAATTTCTCACCGCCGCGGTCAATGCTAATGTGAACGGCGGTTTTCCGGGTTTAGATCGCAGACTGATGGCTGCCGCCGGCAAAGCGGTTCCCACCGCCGGCCCGGCGGCGGCCATCCATCCGCCATCCTAATAGACCCCTAAGTATTCTAATTTATGATGAAAGGAGGTGGGTACACCAATGCCCAGTGTTACTCACGTGCCTCGCCTGTACTCACTCAGCCATCTGGGAACAACTGGTGCTCCCACACTGCCACATTTCAGTTTTATACTTGCATAACTGGCCTCTTAGAACACATCATGGAGCATTTCAGTAGGAGCAGTGGATGCCCTTGAATAGATTGCGCATAACCATCTCCATACACAAGACTTGTACACAGCAATTGTGTGTGGCCACTAATTGCATACTTCAATTAAGACCGTGTTCAATCTAGTAGAGCTGCCGACCTTAGGGCGGGGGAACCAGGCTCGAGTCTCGGCGTCGGCTCAGCATCCTGTGACTCTGGGCAAAGCACTTAATCTCCCCGTGCCAACCAAAAATGAATGCGCCCTTGTGTAATGTAACTGGTGCTCATGTAAAGTGCTCCAAACCTTCAGGTCGAGTTCGCGCTATATAAAACTGCAAAAAAACGAAAGAAAAAAAACAAAGGGGGGAGGGGGTAGGCAGGGGGGTAAATGTATCAGTTCCTCCATCAGCCATAATTAGAATTACAAACAAATGTTTATTTTTTCACCTATTGGAAACAAGGTTGTCGCCATAATTGGAGCATTACTAACCTGGCTCTTGGTAAACTATAGATCACAAAGAAACAAATGAAAATATACATATATCAAGCTTTTCATGAGTGACCGATTCTCAGGGGAAACTCTCAACAGAATATGCGTGTTGTGCGAACTTTCCTTAAAACAGCACGACAGAACACAATATCTCAGTCTGTGAAACTCTGCTTTGGGTCTTTTCATTTTTCATTTGCGTCCAACGAAGCTCATACAATATTATCTCTGTCCACTCACAATAATGGCAATGCGGTGCCATTACTGATAAAATGTATCGCACGGTATGGTAAAACGTAATGTTCTGTTCTTGTGATATTTTTGCTTATCCATCCATATATTCAGAAAGGAGCTCTGCTGGAGCGAGAAATATATCTTTGGCTAACATGAGGTCATTTATGAGAAGGATACACAGTGACGTGACAAACAACAGCTGCCTCAAGGCGAATAATGACCCACTGCACACAAAATTCTCTGAATGATTGTCCAAGGTGATAGATTCCCGGCATAAGTGTAGGGCTAACTGAATAATATATATTTTTTTTAAACTCAGAGTTCTGTACAATAACAAACACATACATTTCCTTTGCATATCTCATTACAAGTCTCTCAAGAAGACATGTTTTAAGAGATAATTTGATGGTGAATAGGGCTAGTAAAATTTCTGTTTTTTTATCCCTGGTATACAGATACAAATTTTGGCGTGAGTCCTTTATGTTCCCCTTTTTTTCCATTCACTTAAAATTAGCAAAAGGGCCAGCCAATCACAGGTAGGAATTTGCAGTGTTCCTTGGAAATTACCAGTCCTTGCTATTTGCAGGCTGTTCTAATGTGGCATGTTTTGATTACCTGCCAGCATCCAATTACAATGGTCCAAACTCATAGCCCTATTCTGATTGGTTGAAAAGCTCCGGGGGATATTCTCAAGAACGTGCGATAAACATCGCCAAAATAAGCTAACGCAATTTTTCATATCGCCGTCTATCGCGGGAAAATAACTCTGTGTCAACGTCATATTCTCAACACGGCGGTAACATGCGATAGTTTCCCGATAACCCCTCAAATGTCCGCGATACAACTACCATGCCGGCGATAAAAAAGGAAACCCGAACGTGAAAAAAGTTGCGATGGGCCCAACTGCGATAAAAATCCAGCGAAAAGCAGCGCCAGGCCCGCAAGTCCCACAAGTAAGGCGGGAAAAATCACTATAAAAGCGGCAAAAATTAAATACAAATAAAACACAAACAACTGCGAAGCACCATGGAGGTAGCCGGAGCAAGCACAGAGGACAACCCGAACCCCACAAGCCCCATGGAGGACCAGCCTGGGACCTCGGGGTCAGGGAAGGGCAAGGAGAAGAAGAAGAGGAAGACGCGGTTCAGTCCGCAGGAAAACAGGATCCTGATTACTGAGGTGACAGAACACCATCAACAACTGTTCGTCACCTCCACTATGTCATTGGCAACAAAAAATGGAATATGGCAGTCCATCGTGGACAAGGTGAATGCAGTCGGAGTGCTGAGGAGGACAATGGAAGAGGTCAAGAGGCGCTGGAATGATGTGAAGCGCAAAACCAAGCTGAAACTCGCCAACAACCGCAAAGCAGCAATGCAGACTGGGGGTGGGAGTCCTGCGCCACAGGAGGAGCTGGATGAGATGAAGGAAATGGTGTCCACAGTCATCAGTGTGGAGATGGTGGCAGGAGTCGGAGGACCGGACACTGCTCAACATGACCTGACACAACAGCAACAGGGTGAGTAACCACCAGGGACTGGGGGGACGGGGGGAGATAGGCACAATGGCACACATGCACAAGTAAGTACAGCACATCTGCGGACAAACCATGCCCAAGAGTCACAACTCCGATCAAGAGCCCAATTTACCCAAGTCTGCAACAGCTCAGCACTGTATAAGCACAGAAGTGAAAGGCACACCGCCTGAAAGGGATAAGGGCCAGCCAAATCAGAGCTGAAGGGGCAAATCACCCACAATGCAGCACACACACATAACACTCAGAGCACCTCAACATTTACAACAAAGTGGACCAAACTGCAACACTTTCACAACAGAACAGAGGACACAACTGCTGCCGCTTGTATGTAGAAAATGGCCATTCGCATTTGGCATAGCAGGAAACTGTGAGATGATAATGGATACATACAACCTCACATCCGTGATGGTGGCGAAATGTCAACTGTCCAGCATTAAATAGGCATCTCCACACAAACAGTCACAATGTACATTGACATGCAGTCTGTTTGTAAACTTGGCCAATGCGTCAACATACATGTGAACACAATGTCAAACTGCATCTCCCCTTCACATTGCAGAGGGAGAATCATCACATCCTGCAGAGCAGACCGTACTCCTCATCACCGATGATGAAGAGGACCTGCACACCGTCGATCCTGACGCCCTCCAACAGATCATGGACACCCTCAGCACCCCACCCCCAGGAGCAGGGCAGCCCAGCTGCATCGAGGAGAACCCACCCCCTGCACAGACCACACAGCAGGAAGCACCCACCACCACAGCCGTCTCCCAGGATCCCCACGAGCAACACAAGGCATTCCAACTCCGTATGTCGCAGGGCCAGAAGGGGATGGCAGAGCAGGTGCGGGTGGGGTTCGACCTCATGGCAGCCAAACTAGATGACATACGTGGGTGTCCAAGTCTACGAGACTACGAGCAAGGACTCCTGTGTGTGGGGTGTGTATATGTTGGTCTCTGGTTAGCACTGTGCGTAGTGTGGGAGCCGTCAGCAGCTGCTATGGTATCGCTCAGGGGGTGCCGGGCACATGCATTCCCAAGGTCGAAGGTGCAGATGTGCTACCACCTTCTAGTTCAGACAGAGGGGCTGTCATCCACAATGTTAGTTTGTCATCTGCTTGCATTCTGGAAATGTGATGGGGATTGGGTGGGGGGGATGTCACTGCTTCGCCTTCTGGCATGGTTGAACCCTTACCAGCCATGTACGTGCCCTCACGGTCAGTATTGCATGCTCTGATGTAGCAGTGTTGTTTTGCTGCAGTCTGACAGTGATGGGTGCAGGTAGCTGTGAGGAGGCGGTTGACCACTCACCTTGCACCTATTAGCTGGCACTGATCACTACTCTTGATGGATGACGTCCGTGTACACATGTGACCTGTACATGGCACATTTGACCAGGGACACCTTGGTGTGTTACACGCAAGGTGGACCTGCTGGCTTCTAAGCTGGTGTGCATCTCCCAATGTTGCTGAGGTGTCCACTGTGCCCACATCCCCCTTACGGCCATGTTGTTCATGTTGTGGGACTCGACACACAGGGTGTATATTTGCATCAGGCAGGTACATCTCTGACCACAAATGGCACCCTGTTGTCTTTTCCTGAACACCAATGACGGCCTTCATGTCATGTTCATGTACACATGGGACGCTGATGAGTGGCATGATGTACTACATGTGACACCCTGATATGGCATATCGAACACGTGTCGCCCTAAACAGCTTCTCGGTACAGAGGTGACATACACACCATCTCTTCTTGCAACATATGCGAATGTTAGCACTCAATGTTGCACTTACACCCGTCAGAGTAATGTGCTAATGCAGAGGACTGACATGCACATGGGGAATGTGTGTTGCAAAGATTTTATTTGCACATGCTGGTCATGTGGTCATCTTGTACTGTGCCATGATTGCTGTGGACAGTCACAATGTGACGTGCTCATGCGAAGAAATTGTTGATGATTGTGTTCCTTCGGGCTATTCCTGCTGCGGCTGCAGTGGGGTGTGGTCCACCTGCATCATCTTCCTCATCATCGTCCGGTGCTTCTGGGACTTGGATCCATGGGGCATTGGTGCGTACACATATGTTGTGCAATATACAACATGCAGTGATCATCTTGCACACTATTTCTGGGCTGGTCTTCCACCGGTGATGTCCAGGCACCTGAAACGTGATTTCAACATGCCAAGTGTGCGTTCAACATTGCCCCTGGTGCATTTGTGGGTCACATTGTACTGCCTCTGGGCCGGGGTGTTCGGGTCTCGGAGGGGTGTCATCATCCACGGGCAGAGTGCATATCCTTGATCACCTGTGAGAGGTAAGTGAGATTAGTGTTAACTGGTGGTTCTGCATGCTGTGTTGGCAGACATACAAGTTTCGTGGTGTGTGATTTGTGCGACCTTGGGATTCATGTTAGCCATGTATTGCTGCTCCTCCCTCCCACCAAGCCTATTTACTTGTGTGTGCTGCGCGGTTGCATCACTTGCACTCCTACGGCACACCATTGTCATGCCTGTCTGCACATGTCTGCAGGACTGACAGCAAGACTGTAATGTTGGCCGTTGAAGGTGGGTGGCCACGTGTGTGTAGGCCTATGGTAAGGATAGGGCAGACACAGATGTGGAGTTCTGGCCTGGCTGAACTCGCGCTGATATTGAGGTTAGGCCTTCGGTTCAGGCTGCGGCAATGTAGATACACATACAACAGTTGGCATGTATGAGCCGAGAGCCCGAGCGGTCTTGCGCTCCTTTATTAATCCATTCGGGCGAGGCCACCCTCCTGGTGCATGCTACATTGCAACATTGTCGATTACAGGCCGGGTGGCACAGACACTACTACGGAGACACACGCCATAGTCACTTTTGTGGCCAGGCCGGAACTGAACCACGCCCAGAGCCCAGAACTGAACCACGCCCAGAGCCCCGGGCCATTTCTCCGCACTCCTCACATGCATGCGCCGCCGCCGCGCCGCTGGGATATCGTGTGCTTCGGAGTACGTCTCCAGACGATCTACCCAGGCTTACCGGCGGCCTGCCTGGGACGGAGGTGTCCCCGTGACTGTGAAGGGCTCCAGTGGGGTTACCAAGGACATGCTGTTGGCTACTGGAGGTGGACTTGTGGGGTAGCCCCTCGGGACAATGACTTGCGGTGCACTGAGTTCGGCCCACCGGAAGAGCTGAGCGGGTGTGCAGCCTGCGATGATGCAGCAGGCCTGGTGGCTGGACGGTGACTTGTGGTGCACTGAGTTAGTGGCACCTGAGGCCCTGCGTCCGGCACGGGCCAACCGCCATGTGGCGAAAACTTGCGGTGCACTGAGGTAGGCCCACCGGAGGAGCTGAGCAGGTGTGCATCATGCTATAATGCTGGAGGTTTGAGGGTGACTTGTGGTGCACTGAGTTCGGCCCACCGGAAGAGCTGAGCGGGTGTGCAGCCTGCGATAATGCAGCAGGCCTGGAGGGGCGGACTGGAAAGGATGTGTCTGTTACTTGCTGTACCGCAGTGTGGTCAGAAGGCAGCACTAGCCAACTTGCAACTCCGCGGTGCAGTGCCGCTGGGTGCGCTGGGGGCCTTTTGCGCAGAACCCAGCGATCGGCTGAGGAGGCTACCAAGCTCGCGGAGCCCAGCCTTGGAGATTGCGCCAGCACATGGTGGGCCCTCTTAGAGAGACGCCGGTGGCGGCAGGTGAGCAGTGAGGCCTGGGTGCACAGGGGCGGGCATTCACCGCTGGGCGCAGGTTGGGTCTGGGGATCAGCGGGCTGGGGTGCAGCAGGTGCACAGGATTGTGCAGGCACCACCGGTCATGACGGCGGCCTCGTGGCAGGGTGAGGGACGTCGCCCTGGCAGACACGCCACTGCAGGCGATGACGAGATGTGCGCCGGGTGGCGTGGGAAGTAGCCACCTCGATGCCGGTGTGACTTTGCCCATTGTAGGTGGTCGGCCACATGTGTGTAGGCCTATGGTCAGGTTATGGCAGACACAGAGCCACACGCAGTAGTTACTTCGGTGGCCGTCCGGAAGTGAACCACTCCTGAGCCCCGGCCTATTTAGTCACTCCCTACGCTGGACTGGCGTGCGCCGGCCCTGCCCACTACGCTTACGCTTACAGGGGGCCGACATGGCTACTTGTCCAAGGTGTTCCCCACTGCCTGTGATGACATGGTTGCGTTCACTGTCCTCGACACTACAGACTCCAGCAGTATGTGTCCACATGGACATGTCTGTGCTCTGCATACTCAAGACTGTCCAGCACATCACCGCCACACTTGGCATTGTGTACATTGTTATTCATAGGTCCATTGCCTCCTTCGCACAATCGTGGTTCCCACCTCTCCCCACATTCTACAAATGTGTGGCAGAGGGGCTATGCCTTAGTGTATGGTTTGTCCACATTTCTGGCCCCTCTTACCACGGTTACTTGTGTTGTCGTGTCTGGCAGGTGTGCATGTTGGTTGGCATGTTGAATGTGATTTTGTTACGTGTCCAGTCCCACAGTTGTGCGTTGTGTGATTGTGGAATTGAGGTGTGTGGTGTGTTCCGTTGGTACTTACCAACGAGCAGTCCATTTCCATAGGTGCCATCCTGAAAGCGCTGGTTGATGATGGACTGTCCGAAGATGTATGAATCATGCACACTGCTTGGGAAGTTGGCAACGACATTGGTGAACAGTCCCCGGTGGTCCACTATTGCCTGCATATTGATGGAATGCGTGTGCTTCCTGTTGCGGTAATTGTGTGCAGTGTCGGCAGGGGGCACAAGTAGTACATGTGTGCAGTCGATTGCCCCCAACACGTGTGGGAATCCAGCTATGGCGTAGAAGCCTTGCTTGGTCTCCAGCTGTTCCTGCGCAGTGTGGGGGAAGTGAAGGTACTGGGGTATGAAACTGATGATGGCATCCAGGACAGGTGTGATGGCCTTTGATAGGGCTGGCTGTGAGACTCCTCCGACTCTGGCAGTTGTTGGTTTGAAGGTACCAGAGGCCAACAGGTGCAGCACAGCCAGCAGCTTTGTCTGCGGAGGGATGTTGGTTGTCCGCTGTGTTGGTACCGTCAGCCTGTGGGCAATGTGGGTCATGATGCGGAGGATGGTTGTCCTTTTGAGCCTGTAGTGGGCAATGACATCTTCTGGCGTTAAGTCTGTGAGGCTGATGCGTTTTCAGAAGGTCCGCTGTCTTGTTCTGCGCTGCCTCGGTGGTGGTCCGGGGGGGTGGTCCTGGGGGTGGGGGTGGTTCTGGGGGTGGTGGCGGTGGATGTTGTGGCCCTCTTGGGTCTCCAAGCTGCATGATTAGTAGCTCCATGGCATCTGTTGGTCTTCAGATGTGGCTCTGGCCTGGGCTCCCTTTGTACTGCAGGTTTTCGTCCTACTTAAGACCAGTAAAAATCAGGTGTTAAGTCCCTGCTGCTAACGCGCCTTATCGCCTGTTTTTGTCCGGCATCGCAGATCTGGCTGGTCGTTGAGAATATCGCAAAGTGGTGTTTTCGTGCGTTTTTGCACAGGAATGCCTACTCTGCATATCATTAACGTTAATTGTCGCTCTCATCCGTGGCGATGTGTTTTGCGGCAGCTATCGCAGGAAAACTGGCGATGTCGGCAGTTTGCACCAGCTTGTGAATAGGGCGATAGACTTTTGCGGCGCTAAAGTGCCGATAAATCGGCGATGACTCCTTGAGAATATGCCCCTCCAAGTATTAAAAACATCCTGAATGACTGTCAGCAGCTATACAGAATTCCTCTGGTCATCTCAAACCCATTTGGCCCGTTTTCTGTGCTCCAGCAAGACCGGGGCAATCACAGGCTTTTTTTTTCTGTGTTCCAGCGAGAAAACCTCACATTTTTCAAAGTTCAGACGCTTAGATGTTATTTCAGTGGATTTTCTCCCAATATAATGAACTAAAAAAAGAAGCAGAGTTAACATAACTTGCTTTTAGTGAATCATTCCACCATTTTCTAATGGTGAGCAGTAATTCTTGTAAGTAGGCAGAGGAAGGGATTTGGGAGAAAAAGGTTATGCCTGTTTCTATATATAAAAAAGCAAAGCAGCTTATAGGAACCGAAAGTTTATTTTTCATGCTGCTTCCTTCGAATGTTTCTTAAATCCTCTTTTTATGCGTGTATCCCATTGTTTTTTTCTGACTCTGTGGGCCATATGTACGACGAAGTGGCGGAGCGTGTCGTTAGCCTCCTGGGCTTAACGACATGCTCCGCCACTTCGGAGACGCAAGGCTGCACCATATTTACAAGAATGTGCTGCAGCCTTGCGTTTCCCCCTGCGATGGCGCTAAGTTTAACAACTTAGCGCCAACGCAGGCACCTTTGCACCAGAGTGCAAGAGTGTCTGTGTGCAGGGGAGGTATGTTTATGTGTAGGAAGGTGTCCCTTCCTGCACATAAACAATCCTAAAATGTCATTTTGTAACTTTCATGTGTGCAGCTTCATGCAGCACACATGAAAGTTACAAAATGGGATTTTTTAAAAAGGTTTGTTTATGTACAGGAAGGGACACCTTCCTGTACATAAACAAACCATGCATTTTGCTTTTTCCATGTGTGCTGCACAAGGCTGCACAAGGCTGCACACATGGAAAAAGCAAAAACTAGGAGAAATAATGCATTTCTCCTCGTTTCGCCACCTTAAGACCAGGGTTTTCCTGGTCTTAATGTTGGCGCTGCCTCCTATGTACGCCACCCTTGTACATAGGGGACAGCGTCAAATATAATGGATGTTGCGGTGGAAGGCCCACCACAACACCCACTGCACGTCCCTTTCACGCTAAACATAGCGTGAAAGGGTGCCTTATGTACAAGGCAGCGTTAAACCACGTTAAGTGGCTTAACGCTGCCTTGTACATAAGGCAAGGGCCCCTATCGCCATGGGAACATCACAAAAAGTGACTTTCCCGTGGCGATAGGAGCTTGTACATATGCCCCCATGTACTTTAACAGAATCTTACACCGCGTGGCAGGTCACAGGGAGGGAGGGATGGAAGGAAGGCTCGAACTTAGTGCCATTGCTTCCTGTTCATGTCTCAGAGGACAAATAAGTCAAACTCATAATGCATACTTAAGCCGTAACTACTTCTCATTTGAAGTAATCAGTGGATAATTACCAGGGAAGCTTCTAAAGGGCAAATCTTCAATTAGAATGCGTAGGTACTGATCCAAGTGCACTGTTATTACAGTGGCCAGAAAGGGAATATTTCTTAGTTTTCTAAATATGATTGAAAAATCTGCATAACACTGTAGAGGCTTGGAGTGGTAAGTAAGGCACTGCCTGATGAAAATACTGATTAAACACATATTGGGAATGTAGAATTGTGAAAGTGGTAATGTGCGAGGAAGAATATTTGTGCATGTTTGTTATGTTGTATTTTGTTGCATAATGGTGTGTTGCATTGTTTTTGTGCAGTTGTGAGTTTGTGCTGTACCATTATGGTATGGTACGGTACCATGGTATGGTATTATGGTATTGTTTTGTTGTTCTTTGGTTGTTGTGTTGTTCTCTGCTTTGACTGTTTTGCCATGTTATGTTTTGTTGTGTTGTTTTCGTTTGGTTTATGCTATTATGTTGTGTTAAGCTTAGCTGACTATGTAGTTTAGAGCTATCAACAAATGCTGCTACATTTCCAGCGGAAAGCAACACATTCCTATAAAAGTCCCATAATAAATAATATATTACAAAATAAGGTAGTAAAATGCTGCTGCTATAGCTTTTCAAATATATGAGACACCACTCACCCCAAAACTGCGGCTAAGACAAGGGGCTTTAATACATAAAGTGAGCAATATGAGCCGTATCACATAAAAAGAGCACAGGAAGAGCGAAACTAACACTCAGTTGCTGGTACAGTTTTGGGCTGACGGGTATCTTAAGTAATTGAAGAGCTCTACCAGTGCTACATTAAGACAGTAGACAATGCTTGTTGCAGGAACTTTCAAGGCATGTACTGCTTTTGGCTGAAAATGTACCAACATGTATTGACATATCTAATGTAAACAACTGAACAAAATACAATAATACACATAAAGCAACATAACAATACAATTAAAACATAGCATGGGATAACCCAATTAAAGTGTCAAAACAGAAAGTAACTGCAGGGAAATGCTTTTCTTTTCATGATCACCCACGTTTTTTTGACTGATGCTGCTGTTTTGTTTGCTCTGTGCAATGGGACTCTATTTATTAGGTCCCAGTGCACATGGTATCACCCCTAAAACATGTAGAAATTGTTGCTATTCCTAGTAGGCATATTTGACTTACCTATAAGTCCCTAGTATGTGGTACAAAGTGTACCCAGGGCCTGTAAGTTAAATGTCACTAGTGAACAGCAGCACACATTGTGCCATCACTAAAGTGACAGTGCAACATGACGGCATGCCTACGACTGTAGTCTGTCTGGACAGTTTTAAAACTCCAATTTTGACCTGTCAAAATAACTCCCTTTACTAGGCCTAAAACTCTCCTTTTAAATATTAGTAGGTCACCCGTAAGAAGGCGCTAATGCCCAATAAGGCAGGGGCCATGGTATTTAAATGTAGGACATACAAATGTTTAATGTAAAACATGTTCTTGCAATGACTAGGCCCCAAAAGCTATTTAAAAGCCTTGGTGCGTTTTGCTCAAGGTGCAGCGCGTACTCGCTCATTCTTGACGAGCTGTGGGGTTTGTCGGGGTGTATACTTGCCCCTTTTCCGTTCACCTTGTCTAAGAACGGGCTAGAGTCTGCACTTTTATCAGTTTCGGCTGACTGCCCCAAGGTTGGTGACAGATTTCTCCCTGTTTTATTATAAGAGGATGACGCGGTCCTTATGGCTCGGACTGCACACGGTTGGATTTGCTGCTGCCAGGTATGTGTTTTTCATGGGGCACCTTGACTTGTCGGTCAAATTTTCAAAGTGGGCCCCAAATTGACAAGAAGCAAGACTTTTAAGGTATCTAATTCTACCCTGAGCAAAGTCAAGGCGTTCCCTTATTTGGGTGTTTTATTTGATGCTAATAATTGTTGGGAACCCTTGGTCAAGGCAAAAAGATTAGAGTCTGTAAAAACAATGGGGGTGGTTTTCAGTTTTGCACACAGGCTTGGCTCCAGGGCACCAAGGGAATTCCTAAAAAATCTATCAGGACAAGTGTGTCACACAGCTTCCCTATGGCAGTGAGGTCTGTGGGTACGTCAAGTTGGATTGGATCCAAACGATTGAGAATGATTTTTTAAATAAGATGGTTCAGTTCCTCCAGTCTACCCCAGCATTTTCCATGCATGCGGAGCTTGGGCTTAATTAATTTTTGGACCTGATAGCTTTAAGCCCGCTCCTGTGCTGGATTAAGATCTGGTGCAGGGCGGAACTGAAGCTAAGCCGGTTGATCCTTGAGGACTGCTTGGCCCTGGATCAGGTAAATAGTATACCGTGGATAGCTTATGTTAAGGCAGCTTTTTCTTCCATAGACAGGCCTGACATTGTCTTGGATCCTACCTCTCTCCTCGTTCACGAGCTGGGGAGTGTTAAAAGGCTGTATTTGGAGCGCTCTCGTTTGGAGCAAGAGGGCTTAGAACTTCAGAAGCCATCAGTTCGAGGCCACAGGCTCTTGAAAACTGTGCAGGGGTTTAAGCCGTATCTGGTTTGGGTTCACTCACAGCATGTGTTTGCTTTGTTCGCCCTAAGTTGGCAGGGTATGCCCAAATGTGGGTCCCTTGCTCACTTTGCCACTGGATTCAAGCTAGCCTGGCTGATGAGGGCTGTTAGCCCGAAACCGGTCCCAGGATGCTTGTTTCCGGTTCAGGGAAGACCTGGCTTGGCAGTTTGGGCTGGACTGTTCCCATGAGGCACAGGGTCAAGTCTGATTTGCATATGGCTGGGTCTGAACTGAGGTGGCAAAGTGAGCTAAAGAACGATGATGGATTCAACCCAGATCTGTGACTGGGGGTGAGTGTCTGAAAAGTTTCAGCGCTCCGTCCATCATCTCCTTGTGTTTGCTTCACTCACAGCATGACAGGTTTAAACCGGCCAGGTTTAGGTGCAATCAATTGCACCACTACTTGGCAACTCCATATGGGTGAGTACAGCCTGAGGCAAGGGCACCCTGCAGCTGCAATAATGTGTCTCCGCAGGATATGCCGCATTTTATAATATTTTACTCTTATTTCAGTTGGCTGAGAAAGCCCTTTTTTGCATTTCCTTGATGAAATCTTTGAATTTGAAACAAGTTAGGCCTGCCCTGATATATCTTCAGATGCTTCCTACTGAGTATTTGAATGTTACTGTTTTATTTTTCTTACGAGCTGTCTGGGTGTCTGGGTGCCTGATTAACTGTTTTAATGTTCACAGTTTTTATGAGTAACCATACTGTTTGTTTTAATCATCTAAGAATTTGATACTAATGTCTTTGATCTGTATTCTTTTATGGTGATTTTATTTGCTGGATAAAGATTTATATTGATATTTAAAATGCAGAAGGGGTAGCTGCTTCATACAAAAGCATTGAGATGATAGTAAAATTAAATTATGTTAACTACACCTAGGAACCAGTGACAAAGTTCATTCTTGTACTTTTTAAAACATTTATTACAAGCCCAATTCACTGGTAAAGTCTGATATGTACTACATTTTACAAAAGGTAGTTTTAAAATTCACCATTTACTTGCCTAAAGCCTCTAAACCCCATTATTACTGCTTCCAACTGTGACCCAGGAGCTAAATAGCCCCTTAGATGAGGTGTAAACTTGCACCCAGAGCTGAGACAAAGACCCTAGGTGTGGTGTTCTGTTCCTCGGACAGGATGGCCATCTGGGCAGTGCCCAGGACCACCATTAACCTTAAAGAGGCCTACCCTGTCACAGGCAGATGTAGCTAACACCTGGACCTGCACCTTCCTTTGCCCTCAAGTCAGCGAGGTACCAATCCTAGTGGGAGAGAACTGCCCCAAGACCTCTAGGTTGAGCACAGGAGCCCTGCACAGGGGGAGAAAGCTTCTTCCGTGTTTAGATTTATGTAGAAAGTGGCACTGTCTGATTTGTTTGCAGTAGGGTACACAGTAACTGCTGCAAAAGTGAGTAAGATTATCCCTTGGGACTTAGGGAGGGGCCAGGAGTCACCCTCACCCACAGACTAGTGCTATGCATAATAATATACAATAAAAAAAATAATAATAATAACAGATATATTTAAACAATATTAAGATAAGTATTGAAGTCTAAGATTAGTAGATATACTAGTCCCACTCTAGTTTATGCAACAGTACTGAAACAGCAGGCTTTCAGAGCGGTTATGTTTACTACTCCCACTCCAAACAGGTCAGTAGTAGGGAAAGCTTTGGACCTCGGCAGGTTTAAATTTACTATTCCCATACCAATCTGTGCAGCAGTAGGAAAAGCATTGGATTTCGGTGAGATTCATATTTACTGTTCCCACTCCAGTCTGTGCAGCAGTAGGGAAAGCTTTGGACTTTGGAAGGGTTAAATTTACTATTCCCAGTCCAGTCTAAGCAAAAGTAGGGAAAACGTTGGACTTGATGGGGTTAGATTTGCTATTATTACTCCAGTCTGTGCAACAGCAGGGAAAGTGATGGACTTCGGAGGGGTAATATTTAATATTCCCACGCTATTCTGTGCAACAGTAACGAAAACATTGGACTTAGGAGGGGTTAGATTTACTATTCCCACTCCAGTCTGTGCAACAGTAGAAAAAGCATTGGACTACGGAGGGGTTACATTTACTATTCCCACTCCAGTCTGTGCAACAGAAGGGAAAGTACTTCACTTCAAACACATTACTAATTTGAATAACGCTATTAATTTAGAACACATATAAAACTCTTAATATGAAGATTATTAATATATAGAAAATAAAAAACAATTAAATAATTTACATGATTATTAAACAATTATTAATTGATTATTTATTACTTAATTAACTTCCACACTATACCACCACAGACCTAGTAGCTCACACTTAAATATAACTGAAAAGTCTAACCCAATTTACATAATTTACATAATTAATATTAAATTAATGAACAATTAATAACTATTTGTTAATTAATTATTACCTAATTATAACCCACCCTCTACCCCTACAAACCTTGTAACCCTCAACTAAAATATGACTAAAATAACTGAATGTTACATAATGTACATACTTAATTATCAATTAAATAATTAATAATAAACAAATAATTGATCATTAATTATTACTTAACTTTGCACCTTATATCCCTACACACCTACAATCTAACTAATATATAAAGTTATTACACAATTTACATAATTAATAATCAATTAAATAATTAATAATAAATTAGTAGTTAATTGTTCATTTATTATTACTTAATTAACTTCCTACACTATAACCCTACAAACCCAGCAGCCTGCACCTAAAATATAACAAACAAATATAATTATTACACAATTGACATAATTAATAATCAATTAAATAATGAACAATAAATTAATAATATACTGGTAATAATTATTACTTAATTAGCTTCCAACCCTATAACTCTACAAACCTAGCAAACCGTTACAACACTATAAATTACTATGAGCAATCAAATTAAAAAATGTAAATCACTTAAAATTGCAAAGTATATTTAAAAATATTATTAACAATTATACAAACAATAATAACCCATAAAACTAATATATGAACTAAAACATATTAAGGTAATTAATAAATTATATTTTTCACACTATATTATTGAAAACGGTAAATACAACAACGATTTTCTTAACAATGATATTACATACCTGAAAAAGTAGATATTCTTGACAACGATATTCCTGCATCGCAATGTTTTTGTATCACAATATTTTTTTCACAATATTTCTGTAGCCTGATATTTACAACTCAATATTTTGTCCAAGTACCCATTAAATATTCCCTTGCCCCAATCTAGTGTGACCAACTGCCATCGGTTGGTGCTTTGTGTTTTTTGGCTCTATTTTAATCTAAAACTTAAAATTTTATATCGTTCGGTCCCTTTATAGAATGTTTGCCATTTTGGTGTCATTTTTTTCATTAAAATATTCTCTATTTGTATACATTTGAGTGGTATTTTTTTTAGTGCTGTGTTTTCAACATTTTAACTGTTTTAGTACTTAAGCTAAGCCTGTCTGCTCTGTGCCGTGGGTACCAGGGCTGAGCTCAGGTATAAATTACTGAAACCTTGATTAGAGCTAGCAAGAACAGTGGCACTATTACTTCTGGTGAACCACCTTTCACCACAATTAATAATCCACTTAACCACATCAGCAAAACAGCAGCAGTACACAATAGCAAAATCACAATACAATCACAAAGAAATGCCACACAGCAAATATGCAAAAATATTTTTGTCAGATATTACCACTTCTAGAATCCTATTTTCATAATATTGTGGTAAAAGGTGTTTAGAGCAAGCACTGCCATAACATACCATGACAGATATGAAATTGCACCACTCAAAAAAAAATTGTGATTCGGCCCTGGAAGTGGCAATATAAATCATGTTTCTACCATAGTTTTGGGCTGACTTCTGTCTTAAATGGGTGAAGAGCTAGAGCAGCACTTTTTTATTACCTTAAACAATAGTAAATGGCTGCTTCCCAAAGAAACTTTAGAGTCTGAGTATAGCATTTGGCTGGAAATCCAGCCACATTTGTTTACATCATTAAAGTAAACAGAGCATAACACAATAATATTCTCAAAGCTACATAACTCAATTTAATGATAATAGGGTACACAAAAAAATAGTCGTAACGTCAATGCAAAGCAACATTCGCGAGTGAAACATGCCAACTTCACTTTACAATAATCCAGCACAAAAGCACAACAGTGTAAAAAGTGACATGTCACATCCTCAACAAAATGCTGCAAAACATATTTGTACATACATTATTTTCACACATTACTGCCTCCACAAATCCACTTATATAACAGGGCAATTAAAGGTATTTGCACCCAGCACTGCCTTGCCTACCTCCAGGGACATGACATATCACCAGTCAAAATTTATTGTGGTCTGCCCTTCACTACAAGCCCGAAGGGGGTTAGTGATGCATGGGCCCTACTGACCCCTTCTGTATTCCTTGTGCAGGAGCCCTACTAGCCCCTTATTTATTCCGCTTTGAATGGCCTGTTCCAGATTGCCCCACCATTCCCAAGATGTCGCAGGATCTCTGGACGGGTGGCTGTCTTGAGCATATCTCAGAGCAGAGCGAGTCAAGCTCTCGCATTACACTGCCTAGTATTCTATCGGAAGAAAACCCGGATCACACTCTAGCTCGGGAGAGTGTTGAAGTCGGGAAGGAGACGAATCCTAGACATTCACTCCTCTGCTGTTGCTCCTTCTCACTTTACGTCCCCTCCCCTTCTCCCCAGAGGCATTGCTTCACTTACATCTTGACTGACATAGCATAGGGGAGATTAGTTCTCAGGGGCTTCACCTCTGCAGTCCCTAGGACTCCAGGTGAGTGGACTAGGTAGCTTGATAATACTCTGCTGGACTGCTGCCCTTCTAGACTACTGCCTTCCTGGACTGCTGCCTTTCTGCTCTTCTGCCCTCCTGCTTGAGTCAGAGGGATTAAACCTGCTCCTGAACCCAGGACTCCCAGAATGACTCTAAGGGCTAGTCTGCTGGCCTCCTATTCAGAGCCACATGGACATAACAGCTTCACAATCACCTGAACCACAACCCAAAACCTGCTGGAGCCAGCCCCTGACCCCAATTAGTGCCCCATAGGTTCTGGACCCTTGGTGTGGCCTCAGTGGAGCTGAATTGAAGTTTTTGGGCTCTTTGCAACTGCAAATGGGCCTGTTGTTGCTCACACTGCCTGCCAATGTGAAGTTGCATCAACCTGACTCTTTATGCTACAGCATTGACCGTCTGCAATGCCAGGCCAGCTCGTTGCAATACATCAACAACAGTCCATGACACTTCTATGCTCCTCATTGACCTCTCCACAGCGATCAAGACTCTTTCAGCTGGAGTGAGAATTTTAGTATTCGAGAGGACTAATCTGACTCCTGTATCCTACCAGTGCTCCATCGCAGTCGGCCTGAACTTCTGACTTTCTCCCGGTCTCGCACAATAGCTGTGAGTGGCACTTTGTGCTTTTTGCACTATTTCACCTTAAATTTTTTAAATTGCATATCTCCAGTGCTACTGATTGGAGTTTTGCCATTTTGGCTTCATTTATATATTACATTTTGCTCTATTTTTCTAAATTGGTGTGGGATTTTTTCTTGTGTTTTGTTTTCACTCTATTACTGTTTGCAGTGATGCAAAAATACTTTACACATTGCCTCTAAGTGAAACCTGACTGCTCTGTGCCAAGCTACCCGAAGGTTGAGAACAGATTAATTTGGGGTTTGCTTGTGCCTCACCCTGACAAGAGTTGTGGGTGCTGCTTGAGAAGTGTTTCACCCCCTCAACCAGTAAGTCAGTTTCTTACAGGCCCCTTAACCAAAAGGATCTGTGCTAAAATTAGTATGAACGAATCAGATACCTTGAAACAAATTTTTTTTTTTTTTAAGAGAGATAGGATTTCCTATATGACCAATATTCCTTGTGCTAGAGGTAAGCAGTTAGGTCACAGCACAACCATATGTTGTAAAACCAGCGATTGATTTTGCTCCTTCGGGAGTGCAGTTACAATAATAGAGCCAAGTTGGTTGTCCTGGGTTACATAATGTATTAAATCTTATCCTCTATAGGAAATTTACTTTTCTGCATGGTCACTCCAGATTTTTCAACTTTTTCTGGACCATATTGTTGGTGGAGGTAGAACTCTGTGCACAGTTACCACTGCTAAACAGGAGAAGAGTACCTCTGCACCGCCTTTGAACATGGTTAAACTGACCTGACTTATTTAACTTGCCTATAAGTCCCTAGTATATGTTGCAGAAAATAGACCCAGCGTCTGTAAGATAAATTCCGCTTGTAGACTGCAGAACCTATTCTGTCATCCACAGAGTGGGCCTAGATGGCAAGGCTACAGGCCTACCATGTATAGCCTGACAGCAGCAGCTTGAGCCTTGCTGCATATACCTGTCAAAAACACTCTTTTGACAGAGACAAATATCTCATATTAAATAAAATACCCCTAAGCACACCTTGCTGCCCACAAGGTAAGGTGTATAATATTTGAGAGTGGAACATATGCGACATTTGAATTGGCATGTTCCCCCAGTGACTATACCCAAAACAGCATTATCACTGGTCAGAATGTAGCAGTTGTAGAAAAGAATTGAGCAATCATCCCCTACTTGAGGCTCTCGAATGGAAGGAATGGCACCAGTAAAGGAAGGGAGAGTTTGTCAGGGGAGGGGCTCTTTTGGTGGGGAGTATAGAGGGAAAAAGTACATCAAAAAATTCCTCAAGACAAACATCAGAGATAGCAAGTAAATTGGAAATAGCCAAGGTGGACAAGAAGATAAGACTACTAGGGAAGAAATATGGGGAGTGAGAGGCTAAAGATGGAAGGCATGGGTGCCAGGATCACAATGATTACCTGGAATGTGAATGGATTAAGGTCTAGGAAAGAACAGAATATAATTCCCGAACACCTAAGAAACTATGGCACTCAGGATATAATACAGGAGACTCACTTGGAGAGACCAGATTGTAGGACCCTCTTTAGTAAAGGTAGCTGGGAACTAGATATTGTATGTTCAAGGCAGCAGGGTAGCACGCACGAAAAGGGTGGCTATAGCAATAAAATCACTCAGGAATTAGATTAATAAACTATAAAACTGATACAGGAAGATGGCTTGTAGCAATTTTAAGGGTCACAATCTTTCCTGGTCATGTGAACTGATTATGGCCCGACTGTGATGACCCTACTTAATTAAACATCATAGAACTTCACGTATTGAATGCCCCTACACATATATTAGTGGGAGGAGATTTCAATATTGTTTTAGACTAAGAGAAAGATAAGACATCCAAATCTCAATATATAAATTCCCCCAAAACAGGATGAAAGTTAAAGGATATGATGAGAGATCTAAGCTTGATAGATATTTGGTGTAGACAGTTTGGAACTCAGAAAGGTTTTACTTTCTTCAGTAAGAAATATGGGCACCACTGTAGAATTGATTATTTTCTCCTCAATTAAGCCATGGATGGTAGGGTAGAGTCAGTGGTCCACCTTCCAGCTCTGCTGTCTGATCATTCGACTGTGGCTTTATGTCTGGATATCCTGGTTAGGATGGGTAGGATGAGGTGGACATTGAATAGAGCCTTATTGTCGAAGAGAGTATCAATAGGGAATTGGCAGACAAGACCAAGAAAGTCTTTGATTATAAGAGAGGTTCAGCCAGTCAGTCTATTGTTTGGGATGCCTTTTATAAGGCCTATCTTAGGGGAATAGTATGCAAAGTCTCACATAGACAGAGGCCAGAGGTCCAAAGACAGGAAGAGGCCCTGATGGATAGCATTTGGACAAAAGAAAGAGAAACTCAGTTGTATTCACCAGTCGACCCTAGGACTCTAGCAATTTTGTGATTAGAATTAGAGAAATTGCAAGCCAAGTATGTGGGAAGGTTGGCAAGTAAAGTGCGAGATAGATGGAGAGTCAGTATAATGCAGCATATTTATACAGTGAGAATAGTGGAGCTCTGTTAGCCTGGAAGGCCGAGATGGATAGATCCAGAAACGTTATAAACACATTAATAGAAGCTGAAAAAGGGAAGTTTCTAACCTCTACATGATGGATAGAACATGAGATATTGAATTATTTCGGATCGCTGTAAAAGGAAGTCATCAATCTGGATTTAAATGATGTTAGAGAATGTTTGCAATATAAAGAACTACCAGTGCTAACGAGACCTCAGGCGAAAGCTCTTGTTTCAAAAATTACTGAGAAAGAAATAAATAGACAGCTTATGAGTCTAAAAAATGGGAAAGCGCCACAACCAGATGGGATTCCAATAGAGCTTTTTAAAAAGTAATCAGCTCCTTTGATCCTAAAACTGAAACTTCTGTTTGACCTAATGTACCTTAAGGGGAAGAAAACTTCATTCTCCTTGTATGAAGCCACCATTGTGATGATTTTGAAGCCGAATAAAGCTCCAAAAAGGCCAGAATCTTATAGACCTATGTCACTCCTAACCTGTGATTATATATCTTCACGATTATCATAGCCAAAAGAGTAGCAGGAGTAATTCGAACCACAGTTCATCCTGATTAAAGGGGCTTCATTCCACGATGGCAACTAAATGAGTTATTGAATCTTTTGATTAGGGCGATAGGTATTCCAGAAACTTTTATTATTCCCTTTCCAGTGGCAGCCCTATATGCCACTAAGGCTTTCGATAGGGTGAATTGGGCCTACCTATGGGAACTTCTTAGGATTTTTGGGTTCAATCATAGTAAAATACAAACTTTACAGACCCTGTACTGAAGCTCTTTCTGCCAGAGAGTTAATAAATAGAGTTTAATCAGAGAGTTTCCATATCTCAAGGGGAACCAGACAGGTCTGCCCAATCTCAGATCCGAAAATACCATCATCCTGTTTAAGACCTTTGGGTTAGCTGTAAAACTAGAAGACGATATTATGCTTTATCCTAGTAACCCATTGTATTTAATAGCTAAATTAGAACAGTACACTGAGGATTTTGGTAATATCTCAGCATATTTAATAAAGAGAAGATAACGGTGATGTCATGGCAGATTAAGGTAAAACTTCAAAACTCTAAGGAACATATGAGAGACCTGGGTGTTGAAATAGTGCATAATTTAGAGGACCTCCCTGTTATAAACTTGAAAAAGGTTAGTGGAAAAGTTGAGTCGTTGTTGAGGAAATTTAGTAAAGATGAGGAGTCTTCCCAAATTGACTTTTCTGTTTAATGTCTGCACCACGGCGGTGTGCATTCTAGAGCCTGCCCCAACCAAGCAGTGGAGTCTGGTTTACCTCATGCTGCTGTCATTCTGGAGTTATCCCCTAAGGTAAATGACATATGGTACACTCTGCACATTGGTGGCTGTGCTGCCCCACCCAAAGGCATTGAATTAGGCAACGTTTGTTGTCAGTATTGTGTTCCTTGTGTTTTAAGATGCTTTTTTAACTTTATTTTCAGTATGACTATTTAGGGACTACAAGTCCCAGCTGCCCCGGAGGCGGCCATCTTGGGCATGGCAGTGTTCCATACAGAGCGGCCCCACCCAGTGGAAGCCGCTCACTATTCAGATTCTCTTGCCGGTGCAGGAGCTCCAGCCTCTCCGAAGAGTCAAGCAGTCCTCTGGCGGCCTGGCAAGATCTTGAGACATTGCGATGAGATGTGTGCTCGTTCCTGACAGTTCCCGTTGTCCTGGCCAGCAGCCCCTGCATTTCTCATCCCGACAAGTGTGGAATCCAAGTAAGCGCAGAGCGGCTGTACTCTGAGCGATAAGCTGGCAAATTAACTCTTGTATTCCTCGTTCATTATAGTGGCACAGTGTGCACTTGACGATTGATTTAATCAGCCATAATTACTGGCAGTTTTAGCTGTCCTGGAACAAAGTGCTAGAGCTTTACTTGATTTACGGGGTGCATTTACAGTGCATCTGAGAGGAGCCTCTGGGCTCATTTAGGGCCTTGTTACGAGTTTTGCGATCTCGTGGAACGCTGTATCGGTGGTCTGAGTGAGGTGAGCTCGGCGGTCCGACTGCCGAATTATGAGTTGGGCGGATCGGCTTTGGGAAGACCGCTGCTGCACCACCGAGATCGCCAGCAGACCACCTACTGCCGGGTTCATAGTTGGGGAAAGGCAGCAGCCATAATGCGGTACAAGGGAGATGTGCATATTACAAGTTGCCTGATCCACTAGCGGACTGCGGCAGTCTGAACGCCTGCTTCAAGGTGGTGGTGACAAAGGATTTGGGGTGCGTACTCACCTCAGATTCCGACGTGGATCCCTTTCTCCAGGTCCTCCTTCACAGCAGCTTCTTCACTCAGAGGATTACGGCCCTGTTTGCGACGGTCTTCAAGTAAGTCTGTTTCGTTCCAAATACCCATTGCCAGGACTGCCCACATATGGGCCGAACCCCGGTAATGGGTATATGGTATTTTTCCACATATATCATGCACATGTGTGCATTCGACACATCTGCAGTCGAAATGCACACTCAGGCATTGATATGTTTGGGAAGAAAACTCACCACTGCAGCAAAATCTCCGCCTCCACACCGCCAGCCTGTGATCAACTCGTAATACGGTGGTCTTTGGACTGCCAGCGCTGTGGACTGCTGGCAGGGGTGGATGCAGCCCTACGGCAGTCGGACCACCAAACGCTTAATAAGGCCCTTAGTTTTTTTCACTGAAAAGGATAAGAGTGATTTATAGTGTGCATGAGTGTGAGTAAGAATTACGGCACCATTTTGTTTCGTATGTGCAGTATGAAAGAACACTTAGTAAGCTTATATTTATCCAAGTGATTGCATGTGTGACATTAACCTGACTATGAGCCATCATCAAATTCTGGCCTAAGATCGTGCAACATTCTGCAACCGAGCAGAAACAGGAGATATGAACACCCAAAGCACAACTTTATGTCAGTTTATGTTTATTATTGCACACTAACCACTTTTATTACAGGTCTCCTTCCCCGCTGTTCCCTTCCCACACCCTTACCCTCACCTGGCCACTCTAATCCTCAGTGTTATTAAAGCATTCTGAGTTGGAGCTGCCTGGAGGAGGGCCTTTTAAAAGCTTCATGCAGCTCTTGAGGACACGGCCACTGTGACAAGTTTAACGCTATACCGTCAACATTCCTGAAATATCGAATCTGTAAGATACAGAGGAAAGTAAGCAGTTTTGTTTGGGCAACTAAGGGTATTAGGTTCTCATGGAAAAAACTTAGGAGGAAGCTAGCTGCAGGGGGATTGGCCCTACCTGATTTTCTGACATATTGCTATGGATTCCAGTTCAACATTAGTCGGATGTGGCAACAGAGCCAGATAATTTTCTACAGGGAGATTATATGCAGCAATGTTGATTAATCTAGACCAAAGACATTTTCTTTAAAATTTTGTGAATTTGAAGTATTTTAAGATGGTAAGTATGAACACATTAGTGGCAGCTCCAAAGACATGGGTCTACTTAAGGAAGGTATTTAACATTCCCTATTATTCATATTTGACTCAGATTTGGGATTCACCCAGAACTCCAGAATGTTTAAAGGACTCGCTCAGTAGACCATTGAGACAGGCAGGATTTAATAACAGGGGAGACTTAATGGGTGGAACAGGCTTGATACACTGGGAGGCAATCTGGGCACTAATGAGTGGAGAATTGTCTAGGTTTAAGTACCTCCAGCTACAATCATTATGATCCTCACAAAAATGGTCTGAAGAGGATAGCAGAGCATATGTTCATATCATCAAAGACAGTGCTAAGTTGAAAAAGGAAGTGGCACTATGGTACAGGGAGATCCTTGAAGCAGAGGACAATCATTGTCCACAATCATATATAATATGGAAAGATCATTTGCTGGAGATAAAGTACTTGTGGGAAGTATTTTGAACACTCTTTATTCCACAGAAGAAAAACTGCATTAAAGACCACAGGGTTTACTTATGCCACAGAAGCTGAGTTATTTCACACTGAGATGCCCGAAGTGTAAGGGGCATATTCACAAGGAGCTATCGCCGAATTAACAGCACTTTATCGCAGCCAAAGTCGTGATAAATTTACCTCCCCATTCACAAGCCGGTGTCAACTGCCCACAGCACCAGTATACCCGCGATAGCAGCCGCAAAAAACATCGCCACAGAGGACCCCCGCAAATATCGCTAATGAGATGCAGAGTGGGCATTCCCGTGCTAAAAGACGAGACAATATCACACCTCAACATTCACAACGACCAGCCACATCGGCGATAAGAACACAAAACAGGCGATAAGGCGCGGTAGCCTCAGGTATATAACACCTGCCTCAAGCAGGTGTGAAGACGGAGGTCTACCTGTAGTAGGCAACGGAGTCCCGCCCACAGCCATACCCAAAGAACAAACGATGCCATAGAGCTACTCTACATGCAGCTCAGAGCCCCAACAGGGCCACAACACCCACCGCCACCACCCCCAGGACCGCCACCACCCCCAGGACCCGGACCTGCACCCCCTCCGGACTACCACAGAGGCAGCGTAAAGTAAGACAGCGGACCTACCGAAAACGCACCACTCTCACAGACCTAACGCCAGCGGAAGTCATTGCCCACTACAGGCTCAAAAGGACAACTATCCTACGCATCCTGACTCACATCGCCCACAGGCTGACGGCCCCAACACAGCGGAGAACAAACATCCCTCCGCAGACAAAGCTGCTGGCAGTGCTGCACATGTTGGACTCTGGTACCTTTCAACCACCAACTGCCCGAGTCGGAGGGGTCTCACACTCAGCCCTATCAAAGTTCATCACACCTGTCCTGGATGCCATCATCAGCTTCATACCCCAGTACCTTCACTTCCCCAACACTGCGCTGGAACAGCTGGAGACTAAGCAAGGCTTCTATGCCATAGCCGGATTCCCGGCCGTGTTGGGGGCAACCGACTGCACACATGTTCCACTTGTGCCCCTGCGGATACTGCACACCACTACCGCAACAGGAAGCACACGCATTCCATCAATGTGCAGGCAATAGTGGACCACCGGGGAATGTTCACCAATGTCGTCGCCAACTACCCAGGCAGTGTGCATGATTCCTTCATCTTCCGACAGTCCATCATCAACCAGCGCTTCCAGGATGGCACATATGGAACGGGACTGCTCGTTGGTAAGTACCAAATCAACACACCACACATCCCACAGCCACCAACGCACAAAGCACAACTGTGAGGATGCACACGTGACCTAACCACATCCGACATGTCAAACTACACGACCACCTACCAGACATGACTACACCACTCCATGGTCAACCTGGGCTACCCCTGCACCCAATACAGACTTCACATGGCACCACAGCCACACAACAGCTAAACGTGTGAAGATGCGGAATGCAGCCATGACACATGTGAGGTACTGCTCTGCCCTCATGACCCTACCCCAGTCTCCCGCAGGTCAGCGACCCGTGGTGGTGGGCCCGTGTCGGCCGCTGTGCATCCGGGGCGACTAGCCCTGTGCGACTCGAGTCATCCCCCCTTGTAGTTCTGACATTGCATGTCTGTGTGCCTGATGACTGTTGGTGTAGTTGCCAGCACCAGCTACTCCCTGAGGGCTGGCTTACACTCACCCCACACACAGACAGCACAGACGTCACTGAATTGGTGGGCCTGCCATCACATCCTGCCGAACCAAGTATTGACTCTTTTCTCCCTGCACTGTCAAAGGTGATCAAGGATATGCACTCTGCCCTTGGATGATGACACCCCTCCGGGATCCGGACACACCCGCCCAGAGGCAGTACAATGCGGCCCACATACGCACCAGGGGCATCGTTGAACGCACATTTGGCGTGTTGAAGTCACGTTTCAGGTGCCTGGACGGCACTGGTGGGAAGCTCCTGTACAGCCCGGACGCCGTGTGCAACATGATTGTTGCATGTTGTGTATTGCACAACATCTGTGTTCACACCAGGGCCCCATGGATTCCAATCCCAGAGGTACCGGACGATGATGGTGGTGATGGGGCAGGTGGCCCACATCCCAAAGCAGCTGCGGCAGGATTGGCCCATAGGGACTCCATCATTGCCACTTACTTCTCATGAGCACGTCACATTGTGACCGTCCGTGGCATTCATGGGACAGTAGTAGATGTCCAATTGCACTGCATGTGTGAATAAAACATATTTGCAGGTTACAGGTTGGAATTGTACATTGTCGTGTTACATGTCCCTGGGGTTTCAGATGTGATTTGCCATGTTGTGCACATTTTCCGAACCAGTTGTGTCCTGTGTTCAGTTGTGGAGGTGTTGTTGTTCATACCGGGATGTTGTCAATGTCGGGGTGCACTTCTGCTTATGTGCGTATGCTGCACGGTGGGTGTGTCGCTCCTGCGGCTCTGATTTGTCTGCCACTGGTCTCTTTCATGAGGTGTGCCTGTAGGTTCTGTTCTTCCAAGGTGCTTGGATGTTGTGGTGTGCATGTTGTCCTCTGCAGTTGGCCAAGGTGCATCCGTGGTACTCCGCTGTTGATGTATTTTGTTCTGTGGCATTTTCCGTATGCTGTTCTTGTGCTTTTTCCCGCATTGCGCGTGAGTATTGCTGCCCTCGCGCTGGTTGTCACTGTTTTCTTATCGCACTTTGGCCCATCGCAGCTTTTTTCGCGTTGTGGTTTGTGTTTTTATCTCCGTCGAGGTGGTTGTGTCACGAGCATTGGCCGCGGTGTCGGCCAACTATCGCATGCTACCGCCATGTTGTGAATTCCACGTTGTCACGGGGTTATTTTCCCGCGATAGGCTGCGATGCTGGAAGTTGCGTTGCGCTACTCTTGCGGTAGTTATCACACGTTCTTGTGAATATACCCCTAAGTCTTTAAAGGCGGAAAACATACATATTTTTTGTTAATTGCCCGGTTCTCTTGCCTTTCTTGGAGGATGTACATATGATTTTAGTAGAAATCATCAGGCATCAAATTGAGTTAAACTAGCCTCTAGTATTATTGGAAGAGATCTGAGGCTAAATGTAGTGCTTAACAAAATTCAGACGAAACTTCTACTTTATATGGTAGTGTTGGCAAGAAGAGAAATATGTAGAAAATAGTTATCATCAGATCCTCCTGTCCGTGCAGAGTAGCTCTGGTATGTAAATTATATCTGTCAGATGGATAGAAAGCTTAGAGAAAGTTTGGAGGGATTATGTTAATTGCCAATCTGGCCTGATAAATCCAATGGTTACACCCCATTTGCTGCATTAGATGGCAATTGCCAGCAAAAACTAAGTCAGTTTCTTCCATTGAGGAAACTAGTCAGTATGAAACTGATGATGAAATGAGGACAACATTTTTTAAAAGTATGTTACAGGCACATAGTAAAAGTCAAAGTATATATTTTATTGTAAAACTTTGGACCTGTACTAGCTACAGACTCCCTTCAACGACATATTATTCATTTAATAAGAACCCAATCTAATGGTGAAGTTGGATGTTTATTAAATATATTGGAAATTTATTTTTTTAGAAAGTTACCTCTACCCTGCCTGAAGCTGATGTAGGCTACCCTGCATTAGCTTTCCGGCCGCTGGTTAGCCTGTACTTAGGCTTTTGTGAGACGTGAAAGAGGAGTGAAAACTGCTCCCACAGTAGGGACAGTGACCTGGGAGTAGAGAGGTATTTGCTCCCCCTGGAAGGCAGATCAGTTGGGGTGGGCCCAAAAACTTCATTTCCCTGCCCTGTCACAAGTAAATACCAGGTGACACCTGGAAAGGCCTCTTTCTTGTCCCCTTAGGCAAGCTGGCTTCAAGCCCAGTGAGAGGAAAGCTACCCCTAGAATTGGTTTTGTGTGACTACTGAGGAGAAGATCGTTCTTCTCAATACCCTGGCCACACCTCTGGTAGGGCATGCAGGCTCTGCACAAGGGAGAAAGGATAACTCCATCTTGAATTTTGTCAATTGGGGCACTGTGGATTAGTTTGCAGTAGGGCATACAGGAACTGCTGAAAAATGAGTAGGGTTTCCCCAGGAACTTTTTCCCCTCATTGCTTAGAGAGTGCCCATGAGTCACCACCACCCACGAGCTGGAAACAGACATAAATGTGGCACCCAAAAAACCCTCCTCAGAGCACATTTTAGATATGCGGAATATCAGAGGTGGACTGGACCTGTTGTCTGCGACCTGAAAGGAGTCCTGAAGGACTGGACCTGCTCTGTCTTGCACGCTGGTCAAAGAAGTGGACCCCAAGGGTTAGTTGGCTGACCTCCTGTGTGGCTGAAGAGGCACATCAAGTTGCAAGAGGCCTTTTCCATGAAGTGGACCTGGACTGCATTTGCTGCTGACCTCTGCCTGATTCCATGAAATTCTCTGAGTGCCTTTCCCTGATGGTCTCAGAAGTGTACTTTTGTGATTATTGGGGCATTAGAAGACATTTTGGAAACTTTTGAAAACATTTCCTTCAAATCTTCAGCAGAATGAGCTGGAAAAAGTATCGAACTAGTAGTTCTAGAGTGTGGGATTGAATTTCAGCTTCATCCCCATCAAAGGTCCCTGCACCTCTGAAAAAATGACTAGGTCTCATTGTGCGTTCTACTGCTTCCATAGGCTATCATTGGCTCTTAGTACTATTTAATGCTATTTCTACTCAAAAGATTAAAAAAATCATAACTCTGATTCGCGTTATTGGATTTTTGTTGCTTTGGTATAATTTTGTTTATTAAATTAGTCTATTTTTCAAATTCAGTTTGGGATTTTCATTGGTTGGTATTTTGACTTTATTACTGTTTTGGAAACTGCATAAATACTTTACACATTGTGGTAAGATAAGCCTGTCTGTTCTGTGCCATGGCTACCAGAGTGTTGAGCTCAGGTTAATTTAGGGACTTTGAGGTTTCACCTTACAAGAAGTGTTATTATTCCTGGAGGTGGGCTAAATAATCCACTTTCTTACATCTGCTGTTTAGTTTGAAACACAAACTACATTTTTAACACTGGGCAGGTTTGCCGAAATGTACTGTCTCACTCAGTGCAACAATGTAGCACAAGTATTATGCAAAGCAGCCCATGAAAACATGAATATAATTATTGAACAATAACATGGAGCTTCAGTAGTATAATCAGGATGAAAAAACAGTACAGAGAAGAGCTCAAATATGTAGAAATTTAGAATATGAAAAAGATCACATGATAGCCCTAAGCAGATTCCTCCCTTCCTTCACCTTAGCCAGTGAATAGTTGAGAATGTCACAATCATGGAAGAACATAGGAGAGGCCATCTGCTTTGACATGCCTACACCTTGTTTGCAATTCATAATATAATAAAAACTATATAGAAATACCCATCCTCCGACTAAGACCTCTGTGTTCGAAACATTATTTATTGTACCAAATGAATCCTGCTACCCAAGGAATCTGTATTTATCAAAACCGCTAAATGACTCCTGTCACAAGTTTTCTCCACCAAATAGTGAATAACATGTAGATTTTGGTGGTTTGGCACCAAACTCCACATGGCCGGGTGCTGAATTTTAACTCCAGGGATCGATTTTATGCCTGGCAATTATTAAGTGCAGTAAACTTCGCCAAATTTATAATCGCCAAAACGGTGCAAATTGGTATTCGTTTGGGGGCCACAATTTACTGCCCCCACTCGTAATGAGGTGCAAAGAGGTCTAGGTTACATCTTTTCAATTAGCTATCTGCCAATCTATTATGACCTGAACGTCTTTATAAATCATAAAATAGCAAAACACTCATGTTGAATGGCTTGACACGTTTATTCCTTGCTTCCAGAATTCTTTGAATGAAAACACTGCTGGCCTCTCATCTTTTTCTTCTAGTTGAGTTAGCTTGCCGTAATACCATTTGCTGGATGCATACATGTGTGCAATATGCACAGTACTGTTCACTGCATTCACTGCTGACATTTGCAGTGATTGACAGATTCCTCCACTATCCTTTTTCAATCCAAATAACACTCACATGTCCTCCTCTCAAATTATTTTTCATATTTCCCTATACTAATTCACCAATAATTCCTTTTGGGCTCCGGAGTAGCATGCTACTCGCCGAAAAGCACTTCAACACCTCGTCTGGGGTAGTAGGCGCTATATAAAAGCAATTACAATTACAATGTGCCATGTTAGCTGAGCTTTGTGTATAGTATCAAATAGAATAGGGGACAAGCACCCTCCTTGGTCTAGACTCCAGAATGTGATCACAGTGATTGACAGATCCCTCTTTGGATTCCAGTCCCACAAAGATAAACTGCAAATTGAGCACCATCATATTAGAAACAGTAGCACCTTATATACATAGTTAGAAACAGCAGAGGTTTCTGAGTGGCTTCTACTTAAAATGAGTTATTATTACAATTTGTATTATCATTATTATCAATATCATTATTATTATTATTATTATTATTATCATCATTATCAGCAGTAGTAGTAGTATTAGGAATAGTATCCTTATCATCATTATTAATATTGCTTTTGTTTTAGTTATTATGACTGCTATTATAAGTTTTAGTCTAGGTCCAAGAATAAAACTCATAACAACAGCCATATCAACTAGCCATTAGCAGTTGAACAAAATGCACTTTTTCCTAAAAGACTCCTAGCTGTGTGGAGTGTAATTGACCATGATAGGGTGCTTCCTGTAAGAAACCTTATTTAATGGTGTTATTATAGCCTCAAAATATGCCACTACATTGCTAAATGAAGCTTGTAAGGCCTTAGCATTTCAGAATTATTGCTCCCATAAAGGAATGGACCTTTGCTTAAAGTGGTTTCTCATTTACAAACCAGACTTGCTGCCCCAGATAGATAACCGATTGCTTTCATATATCGAGCAGACTGTCAGTCAAGGTCAGTTTTCCATTCATAAGTAGCATATGGTCTAGCCAAGAGGTAATGACATGACTGTTCATCAAGGTGGGTAACAGCAATTCTTTCCATGCCTAGCAACCTTTGGAATATGGACAGGTGCATTCTTCTAAAAAGAGCTACTCTAAAGCAAATGTGGCCCTGTAACACAGAGAATGTTCACATCTCCTTGACACCCTAGTTTGGAAAATCTGGCAGTGTGAACTGGAAAAGTCATGGATTCTGATAAAATTGTTGACCCTTACCTATCCAGAAAGTAACATGTTTTGGGAGAATCTTTTATTGTCCCACTCTTTCACCATGCCCTGTGAAGCTTCAGTGTCTGCTGGGGAATGAGGCGTAGAGAGATGGCAGCTGGAATATTTATTGCATGAAAGATGCTGTGATCACATTCTGGAGTCCAGACCAAGGAGGGTGCTTGTCCCCTATTCTATTTGATACTATACACAAAGCTCAGCTAACATGGCACATTGTAATTGTAATTGCTTTTATATAGCGCCTACTACCCCAGACGAGGTGTTGAAGTGCTTTTCGGCGAGTAGCATGCTACTCCGGAGCCCAAAAGGAATTATTGGTGAATTAGTATAGGGAAATATGAAAAATAATTTGAGAGGAGGACATGTGAGTGTTATTTGGATTGAAAAAGGATAGTGGTGGGATAGAAGAGTTAAAGGTTTGCATTTCTATAGCGCTTGGTACCCCTGATGAGGCGTAAAATCGTTTTTCGGCAAATAGCATGCTACTCCGGAACCCAAACAGGATTAGTGGTGAATTAGTATAGGGAAATATGAAATTAATTTGAGCGGTGGACATGTGAGTCTGTTAGTTGGATTGAAAAGGATAGTGGAGGGATAGAAGAGAGAAGGGTCTAGAGAGTTTTTATTTGGAGATCATGGCAGCAGGAGGAGGTTTGGGATGAGTAGAGGGGAGGGGGGAGGAGCCAGAGGGAAGGGTTTAGAGACGTTTGTTTGGGAGATCTGAAGAGTAAAAGAGGTTTGAGATGATGCAAGGAGGGGGTAGAGGAGGGAAGAGCCTCAAAAGGGTTATTTTGGAGGTCATAGTAATAGAAGGAGGTTTGGGATGAGTCAGAGAGTCGAGGTAGAGGATATAGTGAGAGAGGTATAGGGTGAGACATACGGTAGTGTATTGGAGAGGCTGAATTAGGAGTAAAGTAATACATATAAACATACATACCTGCATGGAAGGTATATATGTATAAGTAAGGTAATACATCTAGATTTGAGTTGTATTTAATAAACTCAGACTTTCAAGTGTTGCTGTACATTAAGCTAATTTATTTATTTTTATATTTTTTTTCCTTCAATAGTGAAGCAATTGTAGATGGATAGTTATGATAAAAATGTACTTACTTATGCAGTGACCTATATACACATGTTAAACATAGAATAATATAACCATAAGTAATATGAACAGGGACGCGCTGGACTAGCTGCTTTGACCCGAGGACTACACTGGCCATAATTCCTTGCTCCCAGGAGGGGTGGAGCATCGCTGCTACCAAGCGCTCAAAAGCGCCCATCACTACCGCGGCGCGGGACGCGCTGGACTAGCTGCTTTGACCCGAGGACTACACTGGCCATAATTCCTTGCTCCCAGGAGGGGTGGAGCATCGCTGCTACCAAGCGCTCAAAAGCGCCCATCACTACCGCGGCGCGGGACGCGCTGGACTAGCTGCTTTGACCCGAGGACTACACTGGCCATAATTCCTTGCTCCCAGGAGGGGTGGAGCATCGCTGCTACCAAGCGCTCAAAAGCGCCCATCACTACCGCGGCGCGGGACGCGCTGGACTAGCTGCTTTGACCCGAGGACTACACTGGCCATAATTCCTTGCTCCCAGGAGGGGTGGAGCATCGCTGCTACCAAGCGCTCAAAAGCGCCCATCACTACCGCGGCGCGGGACGCGCTGGACTAGCTGCTTTGACCCGAGGACTACACTGGCCATAATTCCTTGCTCCCAGGAGGGGTGGAGCATCGCTGCTACCAAGCGCTCAAAAGCGCCCATCACTACCGCGGCGCGGGACGCGCTGGACTAGCTGCTTTGACCCGAGGACTACACTGGCCATAATTCCTTGCTCCCAGGAGGGGTGGAGCATCGCTGCTACCAAGCGCTCAAAGCGCCCATCACTACCGCGGCGCGGGACGCGCGCGGGCCGTGCCCGGGCGAAGCCCGGGCCAAGGGCGGGCCCGTCCTTGCCCGTCATCGACAGGAAGAGGCAGGGCAGGGCGATCCCTCTTTTAAGTGTCACGCAAGAGTCTTATAGCCACGAACACAAGGTATTGCCTCCTCGGATTTTGGTTCTATGTTTGCTTTGGGACTATATTATTGGGTTTTATAAACATTCAAGACTTGTTGCTGCTTTAGTCGCCTTCAACTTGCAACCCTTATTTGGTTGGACATATTTACGGGTGACTATCGGGTAATTTGTATTGTTTCGTACTGTGGTTATTAAAGTAAATAGTTCTCTTACGTAAGGTATGGGCAAACGGAAAACCATGGAGTGCGCAGAAGTGGGCGGGATTGGGAGTCGTGGGCTAGGCAAGGGGAAAAAGGCCAAGAAATCCCGTAAACATGCCGCAAGCAATTGTGTTCTCGATAGAATTGACACACTAATTAATGAGTGCGAGACGATATTGGCGTCAGATCCTGTGGTTCCGCCTTGTAACAATAATACAAACCCCCAAGACCAACAATCCCCTGCCCGCCCGCTCACGGTTGCCCCTATGTTCCATAAACACGTTAGCAAACGTATCACTAATCTAAGCGCCAATAAGGGTTGTGATGCTGCTGGGGTCCAGGGGAAGGCTGTTCCTGATTCTGACGCACTTGTTTGTAAGCAAGCGACTCCAGAGATGCATACCATCCCATGCTCTAACAGATTTGCCCCACTCGCATCCTTTTCTGATGCAATAGGCGAGCAAGTAGTATCACTAAGTATATCGCAAGGAGGCGGCAATACTGAACATCTATCTCCTGATACACTTGGGCCTATTGCATTACTTAGGGCTGAGATTATAGCTTTAAAATGCTTGATTAACGAGCTTACACACCTGGTTAAAAGTTTACTTCCTTCTGTCCAGTCTGTATCTCAGGAGCAGGCACCTGTACAAATTCTCACCCAAGTTGGCCCACCAAGCCTTGTAGGGGACGACTTGGGGCAAAGTGCATCTATAGACTTGGAAAACCCAGTAGGTCACAAGCTCTCTGGTCCAACTTTGGTAAGAACTATAATTCCTGAATATAAGATAACCAACAAATCTTCCATCGTTCCATCTGTGCCCAATAAGGGCCAAACAGCCCTGGCGGGACCCTGCAAACTGAGAAACATCGCGAGGCCTGTGGAGGTCCCACCACAATCTCGACAACGGAGAGATACATATCTATTGCCATCCTTGCAGGGCCCTAATATCTATATGATAAATGTACCTAAGCTTGGCCCACTTAATGATATGGAAAGTGTGGACTCTTTGACTAATAAGGTCATTCATTGGATACGCTATACAAGAGGCTGTCGCTCTGTGATCCGTGAAGACATCGCCCGGGCACGTAGACTTACTATTCCTGCCCAATGTTATGATTGTATTGAGCTTACCTTGTCAAACACGATTCTGGCTGAAAACCTTTTGGCTCTGGAATTTAGAACTAGCGCTCCAGCTAGTTCTGCCATACAGTTTAGGCGAGCTTTAGCACTTCCAAGGGAAGGGTTGCAGTCCAGATTAGAGGGGGTTCCACGCTCGAAAGAGTAGATTGACTGCATGATGAGCTTAGTTTCTTATCTCGGCATGAAACAACGGTCAGCCAACCCCCAGAATTGTATGTGCCCTTTGTTTTCCCCCATGTAAAAGCTTACTTGGGGAAACTGGGGTGGGGGTGGTCCATCCTCCTCAGGGCTCGCAAGAGATTATCTCCGATACGCCTCCCGACCTTCAAACAACATCAGACCTTTTAGTTTCTTCTTGCTCTTCAATCCCAAATTGTACACATGAGGGGGCCTTGGCCTCACAGCAACAACAGCTAAAAATTTTATCATGGAATGTGGCAGGCTTATTAAACAAGTTATTGCTGCCGCATTGGAACCATTTTGTAGAAAGCTTTGATATTTGCTTATTTCAGGAGACGTGGAGCCTGGTCCCACTCTACAAATCAGGCTATGCTTGTTACTGCATCCCGGCCATTACAAAGGGGAGAGGGCGCCCGTCAGGAGGGTTGATTATTTGGGTGAGCATCTCTTTAGGTTGTCTTATCACCACATATCCGACTACAAGCCCTGACATTTTGAGATTATCTGTCAAAGGTCCCAGGGGAGGGGGTACATTGGAGTTGTTTAATGTCTATATAAGAGGAACAAAGGGAGGGCAACAATCTCCAATTGTCACGCTTTTAGACCACTCTCTATCCAGTTGTAAGCCTGAAGCAAAAACTATAGTAGCAGGAGACTTTAATTGTACCTTCGAGCCCTTGAGCTCAGAGGATATGCTGGAGTTAGAGGACGGGGACGCTAAATGGTCGGTCCCTACTCTTAATATTTCCCCTATTAAAAAGTGGTCACCACTTGCAATTCAACTGAATGCACTGACCATTGAACATGGTCTTAGAGCTGCTAATGGCCGATCCCATTCAGATATACTTGGTGCAAACACCTTTAACAGAATAGGCTGCCCTTCACGCATTGATTATATCTTAGTGGACGTAAAACTGTGGGCCCAAATGATAGATATGCATGTGGGCACCACAACAGATAGCGATCACAACCCTCTTTGCTTGACATTGGCGATGCCCTGGACCACTTTTCTTTTGCATCAAATAAGGGGGCCTACAGCACTAGCTATAAACATCGTTCCTTCTAATTGTAAGAGATTTTTGAAATGGCATAACATCAGTCCACATGATATAAAATTATCTCGTGTTAAGGAAGTTGTTTCTTCAGGTATTGAAGCACTTCAGGCAACATTACTGGCTGCCGATCCTTGTGTAGAAGCTTCTTTAGCACACTCCTGTACTATAGATCAGCTGAGCACTCTTTTTTAGTCACCCATAATCATGCCATTACCAAGCTACCGCGGTTAAGACAGTACTCGTGGTACACTAAAAAATGCAGACTAACCAGGCAATCGCTGGCAGCCGCAATCAGGTCTAAGGATACTGATCTGATTAAACTTCTGAGAAAGGAGTATAGGGAAGTACTTCATGAGGCTAAAATTGAGTGGGATGAATCTCATTGGAAGAATTTGAAAGAGGCCAGCCTGGAGAAGAACAAATCCCAGTTCTGGTCCCTTGTTAGCAAGGGCACTAGTCGAGATCCTGCCGCCTTGTCTAATCACATTACCAGCCGAGAATGGTACGATCATTTTAGGAAATTGTATTCCGTTCCCGTTGGTGAGTGTCTGGAGGAGTTAAGCGACTCCACAGACATTCCCCCGGGTGGGAATACAAATAACCCCTTCTCGTTGCCTGAAATTAAAATGGCAATCTCAAAGATAGTGCCGGGTAAAGCTCCCGGACCAGACGGTCTCCCAGGTGACCTCTTTCTGGCTGATCCGGGGAATTGGTCACGTTATATCCAACTTTTGACCAATAGTATAGCTAACGGATCCCCAATTCCCGACTCTTGGAAAGGAGCGCTGGTGGTCCCGATTTTTAAAAAAGGAGACCGGGAAGATCCATCCAACTATAGACCTATAAGCCTAATAGATGCCATGCAAAAGTTGGTAGGCAGGGTCCTGCTCCAACGTATACAGATTTGGGCTGAAGAGGAGGACATTTTATCCCAATACCAGGCTGGGTTCAGAAGAAACACTGGTACGATTGACCAAGTTTTCAGGCTACTACTTATTTATTGGAAGGTTGTTGTCATAGGCAAGGGAAGTCTTTATTTGGCCTTCATCGACTTAAGAACAGCCTTTGATCTTGTTCCTAGGCTAAAACTATGGCAATTGTTGAGGGACATGGGTATTCCCCCTCTCCTACTTGACTTCTTAATTCGATTACACGAAGGTAACTTCGCCCAGGTCAGGTGGGGCCCCCAGGGGAGGTTACGGAAAAAATCCCAGTAAATAGAGGAGTCCGCCAGGGGTGTGTTCTGGCACCCACCCTGTTCTCTCTATATATTAACGGGGTGGTGAAATTCTTGCAAGAAACCCCGACAGACGCGCCTACCCTGGCGGGTGAGAAAGTCCCCACACTTTTGTTTGCTGACGACACCCTTCTGGTGTCGAAAACCCCGTCAGGGTTACAAAAACTTCTTACTCAATACCAGTTATTTTGTGATTCCCGGGATTTGGTTGTCAATACAGATAAAACAAAATTTATGGCTTTTAATCCCCACAAGACATTTAAAAATAACTTAATTTTAAATAATATCCGACTAGAGAGGGTAAATGTGTTTGATTATTTGGGCATTCGCCTTTCTGACAAAATGAATTGGAAGCCGCACCTAGCCAAGATGCTATTGAATCACAAACGTGTTGTTGGGGCTCTTAGTAAAGAGCACCGGGCCTCTTACAGTAGACCGGTAGCTCCTGCACTTGTAATATATGATGCAAAGGCTGTTGCCGCTGCCTTGTACGGGGCAGAGTTATGGGGCTTCGAAAACACAGAAGACATTGGCAGGTCCGAAAATAAGTTCCTGAGGGATTTGGTGATGCTTCCTAGTAATACTCCATTAACTCCCTTGATGTTTGAGATGGGCAGACGGCCACTGAGGGATATTGTTAAACTGCGCCCCTTCTTTTCTGGGCTCGTATGATCCGCACCCCTGAGCTTGCTAATTATGCTGCAGCCCTAACAGAGGTGTCTATCCTTGATACGGGGCACAGGATCAAGTGGATAGCCAATGTTAAAAGGTTACTGTCTGAGTTGGGCCTCACGGAAGCATGGGAATCTCACGCACTACCCAGTAAGGTAGAGCTTAGGAGAATTTACTGGAGCTGGGTTGATAGTAAAGCGCTGTCTAACCCAGAATTGGGCAGCTTGACAGAAGAGTTCTTTCGCCATAAACAGTCCAGAGGCTTAGAGCCTTACATGGATATCATCCAGATTCCACGTGACAGGCAGTTATACATCCAATTCAGGCTGGGTACACTACCAATCCATGCAACCACCTCAAAATGGCATTCTCATAAATATCAAAGCGAGGCATGTCCCTGCTGCAGAGCCCCGCTGGAAAGCATGTCCCACTTTCTGTTCGCTTGCCCGGCTTATTCCGCTGTTAGGTCTAGCTGGCTAAAACCAATTTGTAAAATTATGGGTACACGCGATTACAGGACTGCTTTGCGTATTCTAAAAACGGATCCAGGTGTGCTTTACTCGTGTGGGGTGGCGAAATTCTTGAGCAGAGCCTGGATTATCAGAATTAAAGCACTGAAGCACTTTAATACGTTTGCGGAGTGATAAAAGTTCCTTTATGGCAGCTAGTTTTTATTATCTTTTATCATTTTACCGTAACAACATCTAGAGTTTTTTTTTTTTTTTAATTCATGTGTACTGTGGAGAAGCTCGTGTTCTGTGGAATGTCTTGCTCTGAGTCATACTTCCCTATTTGTGGTGGATTTTGTACATTTCCGGAGTCATCTTTGTATAACTGTTTTAATTTTTCATGCCTTGTATTTTAATTCTCGGTTTTGTGCCTAATGTTTATTCTCTTACTCATTATCTCACAAGGACTTATAATAGTAAAAAAGTGAATGAAGTTTTTAACTTTCAACCTTTTAAAAAATTTTATAAACTTTTAGGTCATAAATTCATCATCAGTGTTTTTTACTTGTCTTGACAATTCCGCCAACTCATGTATCAACAGTGTGGTGACATATTGCATATGTTATTTTTTTTTTTTTTTTCTTTTATTCCTTTTCTGCTTCTTGTTTGTTGCTTTTATGATTCTAGTAATCGAAATAAAGCATTTGATTGATTGATTGATATGAACATTTGTTAAGCAGAACTAATGAATATCTATATATTTATAAGCATGATTATTATACACATTTATACAAAGGAATACACATATCTAGGTACACATACATAATCCAAATACCTTCTTATATACACAGAAATATGCTCTATATTTATGTTTGAGTATGGTGGTTATGAGGGGAAGAACCAACTCTTGAGTAGTCTTCTGAGCATAAGGTAGTTATCCGTGGATCTTATGTTTGGGGGTAAAGAGTTCAATAGTTTGGCTGCTTGAACAGAGAAGGATGTGCCACCTATGTTTTTTTTTCTTGTATGGTGGGTGTTTGAGGTGAGATGCCAATTTAGAGAGGATGTTCCTTTGTTGAATGTATTTGGTGATTTTATTCCTAATGAAGAGTTATTCCATGTATTCCATGTATCGTTTTGTGAGTGATAAACAGCAGCTTGAACGTGGATCTTCTGGCAACCGGTAACCAATGTAGGGCCGTCAAGGCAAGAGAAATGTGGGCTTGTGGCTTTATATGTAAGAGTAGTCGGGCAGCAGAGTTCTGAATCAGTTGAACTCTTTTCATAGTTGTTAATGATGATCCGTGGTAGAGGCTATTGGCAAAATTGAGTTTAGACAGAACAAGAGAGCTAGTAGCCTGGACCTTGTGTGGAAATCCCAGATGGGGAAAGATGCGTCGCAGAGTTTTTATAGTAATGAAGATGGATCTTGCTAGTTTTTTCACTTGGGCATTCATTGATAGCTTGGAGTTCATGGTAATTCCGAGGTTTCTTACATCATTATATACTTTAGGCGATGTTCCTAGATTGTCAGGCTGGGCGGCGAGTGGGTCATAATTTTTCCAATTGCCACATATGAGCATTTCCATTTTGGAAGAATTCAATTTGATATGGCTCCATGTCATCCACTGATCAACGGCTATGAGGCAACTGAACATTTGTGTGTTTGCAATGTCTTTGGGGCTTTCCAGTTTAAGGAGTATTTGTGTGTCATATGCATAGTTATAGCATGTGAGGTGGAATTCATTGATCAGTGCCGGTAATAACTTCATGTAGATGTTGAAAAGCATGGATGAGATGATAGAGCCTTGAGAAACCCCTGCTTTTGTGAAGTACGGTTTGGATGAGAAAGGGGGATATGGGTGACATTAGTTCTGTTTTGAAGGTAGGATTTGATCCAGTCGAGAGCAGTCCCCTATATGCCGGCTTCATATGGTCTTTGTATTTGAGTGTTATGACCAACTGTGTCAAAGGCAGCTGAGAGGTCCAAGAGAAGTAGTGCAGCAATGCTGTTCCAGTCTACTGTGTTCTTAAGGTCATCCCAGATGGCAATGAGGACAGATTCTGTGCCTCTTACAGTACAAAATCCTGTTTAGAAGTCGGAAAGTATGGAATTATCTTCAATGAATAGTGACATCTGGGAGAATGCTGCTCTTTCTATCAGTTTTCCCAGGAAAGGTCTATTTGTAATTGGTCTGTAGTTGTCGGTTAAGCGGGTCCAGGTTTGTTTTCTTTAGTAATGGGCGTATGTGTGCCTTTTTATAGGTCTTCTGGAAAGATTTCTGTAGTTAAGGAATTGTTGATGAATCTTCTTACTGGTGTGGCAGTCGAGGTAGTTAGAAGAATTTTCTTGAAGGTCTGTGGCAGACATGGGTCATTTGGGTTGCCGGGGGGCCTGCATGCTTTGACCAGGACCATAAATTCATTGTGTGATATTTGTTGGAAGGAATGCAGAGGTTGGATTGGCCTACTCTTGGAGGTTTTTTTTTTTTAAATGGTCAGTGCTGGTGTTTTTTCTTTGTTTTAAATAGAAGTGCAACGCTAATGTATACCGCATGTGTCGTGGAGGTAGCACTTGCATTCATTTGGTATGTTTACTTGGCTTGGTGTATTCGCACTGCATACTTGCAGACATTCTATGATGAGAAAGAGGATGGAATTTTCAAGTTCTAAAACCAAGCACTAACATCACTGGAAATTACATAATGCAACTCTTTGACTCCAGAATAACAGTGAGCATTTACCGGTGCAAAGTAATGTGTGACTTGTGTTACAGGTGGTATCAAGAGATGCCATAATTCTGTATTCACCTTTTTCCTACATCTATTCTCTTTTCCTCACCAACTTATTCCTGTGTATCTTATTACTTTTTCTGCCTCCTTGGGTCCTTTTGCTCCGTCTATAGTCACTCCTTCTGTATTTTTGATCTCAGTCACTTCTACACAATCATTATTCAAATCATTATCATTTTCATCTTCCCTGTCTTCACAATTCATGACTGAACTTGGAACCAATGTTCCTGGATTTAGGACATTATACCTTTGGATGGAAATATTCTCTGCTGCAAGAATAGTTGGCTCATAACGTGACAATCTACTGTTTTTTATGTGCTGTGTTTTTGTCCTTGCTAAAAGGATCTCAACTAAATGAGGGACATAAATAATGAAAGTATGACCCATCACAATTGCTTCACTTTGTTCAATTGCCAAGCAAACAGCTGCAACCAATTTCAAACAACTTGGAAGACTTACAGCTACTGGATCCAAAACACCTGAGAGATATGCCATTGGCGCATAAGTCCTCCATGTCTGAAAAGTGCATATCCATCTTTCTCATGACGAAATAGAAAAACATCATATTGTATCTAGGCATCCCGAGTGTGGGCATGTGGCACAAACTCTCTTTTAATTTATTAATTGCATCAAGACACTCATCATCAAATGGTACTGGATCCTGTACATCATTGCATGTTAACCTTACTAAAGGTTTTGCAATCAAGGAAATGTTTGGAATCTACTGACAATAGTACCCAACAGTTCCAAGAAATATCCGAACCTCTTTTTGGGTGGTCAGGGGACTCAATTTCAGAATTTCATTAAACACGTTCTTTAGACACTTTCCTCACACCCTTCTCAATATGGTGTCCGAGGTAAATGACTTCTTTTTCATAATACTGAATTTTTATTTGGGGAGACTTTAAGCCTATTACCAGGCAATTATATCCAACTTACAGTCCTCTTTTGTATTGGATGCTATTAGCAAGTCATCAATATATTGGACTAAAACTGAGTTTGTATGGCAATTTTAGATTTTCTAAATCTTTCTTCAGTGTTTGGTAGAAAATTGAAGGACTCTCAGTATACCCTTGTGGGGTCCTGCACCACATGAAAACTTTATTCAAATATTAGAAGACAAAGAAGAACTGTGATTCCTCATGGAGTGGGACTGAAAAGAACGCTTGGTATAGTCAATAGCTGTATACCATAATTCTTCTGATGGAATTTGAAACAATATTACTGCTGATTGGGTGCCACTGGACAAGGGACAATAATGTTATTTATCTTTTGGAGATACTGTGCAATTCTCCATTTGCCATTCAGCTTTTTATTTCCCATCACCGGAGAATTGCTAGGGCTACCAGGCACTTCTCAGAAAATTCCCTGCTCAATCATTTTCTCAGTCACTGGCTTCATTCCTTTCTTTGCCTCTTTTGTGAGTTTATACTGCCTAGTTCTAGAAAATATTGCATCTGGTTTAATCTTTATTCTCATTGGTTCTGCTCTTTTAATCAGTACAATCGTTTTTTCAGTGTAATGCCATACCTCTTCTTTGACAGTATGTCTTAAATCCAGAGGCAGATCTTCTTTTGTAACAACCTGGTACAACTTAACTCTTGTATCTTCTGAATTGAGTTGAAAATGTGGATTCTCATTTTGCGTTTCAATTCCTACACCATTCAATGTGCAATATATCATGCAATTCATCTTACAAAGAAGGCCCCTTGCTATTAAATTCACAGGACTCGAATCACGTAATATAAACTGATGTTTAATCTTCATTTGCTCTATTTTAACTGGAACGTCTACTGTGACATGGTTAACAATGTATTGATTCCTACAATGTGGACTTCTCTTTCTGAGAGGGGTAGCTTTGGGACTTCTACAGAACAAACTGTAGAATGGGTAGCACCCCGTATCAATCAGAAATGAAATGGGATGGTCATTGACTTTTCTGTCAATATATGGACCACTGTGGTCTACCTCCAGGACTGCTCCAAGCAAGCAATCCTCCTTCCTCCTCAAACACCGTCATTGCGAATTACTTCCTGCCATCTCATCATCCAAAATAATAATATTTTGTTAATATGCTGCATTATACGGCATTTTATTTCTCAAATTTTGTTGCATTACTTGGCCTGTTAACATGGACATTCAAAATGATTTGTGATTCTTTATATTCTGCCCTGAATTTTGCATTTGTTCTGAATTCACCTGAATCCTGTTAGGGTGCACTTTCAAAGTCTGTAGAGGGATGTTAGCGTGAAAAAGTAATGACTTAAAAATAGCTATTGTCTCTGAGAAATTGACTTATTGGTTGAGGGGGGGGGGGGTGGAAACCCCACTCAGGCAACAACCACAATCCTTATTAGGGTGAACCACAAAAAGCACTAAATTAACCTGTGCTTAACCCTCTGGTAGCTTGGCACAAATCAGTCAGGTTTAAACAGAGACAATGTGCAAAGTAACTATGCAGCACACTACAGCATCGAAGTGAAAACACAACACAAGAAAAACCCCAATCCAATCTAGACAGAGTAAACATTAATAAACAAAATGATACCAAAATGATAAAAGTCCAATCAGTAGGTTTAAGTGAAAATAGCACCTAAAAGCACAAAGTGCCAGTTGTAGTCATCGGGTTGCGCTAGACCGGGTGAAAGTCACAAGTTCAGGCTGACCGCAATAGAGTGGGTGCTGGATCCAGGGACCAGGCTAGTCCCACCGTAAAGTTACCTTATAAGTCCAATGCACAGAGTTCTATTTGCATTGGATGAGACCGCAAGGAGGAGTCTGAGAATTGTGGATGGTTGTCGCTGTAATGTGAAGAGCAGGTCGGCCATCTTGGATGGTCGTCGCTGTAGCGCGAACAGGCGATCAAGCATCATGGATGGATGTCACTGTAGCTTGAAGTGTAGGTGTTGCATTGTCGATCGTCGCTGGTGGTCACTGTTGACGCAAAGAGCAGGTCACACCGGAGATTTGTGTTGGTGGTTGTGGGGGACGGCAAGTCTTGATTGAAATGGGCCCGTTTGCAGTCGTGAGGAGACAAACTTTTAGGATTTTCACCTTTTCTTTGGGAGAAGAGCACTCTGATGCTAATCAAGGGTCCAAGACCAGAGGAGGCACCTCTTGTTAATCAAGGAATCGCTCTATCAGAGGCCAGCAGGGCTCAGGCAGGTCCTTTTGCTGATTCAGGCAGGTCCAGCTACAGTAGGTTAGCTGGGCAGTTGCAGTCAGACCTCTGAAGCTTGTTGCGTCCCTGTAGCTCAGACACCAGACCCTTGAAATCACTTTGGCAAGCCTGTGATGAAGGTCCAGTCTTTCTGTTCAGACAGCAAGGCAGTCCCTGAAGTAGGAGGGCAGTCCTTCTTCTGTAATTTCCACAGGTACTTGAGTGTTCTAATGAGTGGCTCCTGAGGTCCAATATATATTCCCAGTTCCAGCCATTGTGTGAGGGGATTCCCTGTCATCTGGTATTGGAAAGTTTTTCCCCTGCCCCTATCAAGGCTCCTGACTGACTGATGGTGACAAAAGACAGGACAGCCTGGTGTCAGATTCCTCTGTGTGTGCTGGGGGCATAGACCTTTGAAGCGTAAGTGTAGCTAGGTACAGCTCCTCCTAGTCATCCTGCCAGGATGGCTCATTCCGTTCACACCTAAGCCCCCTTTTGTGTTACTGTCTGGAAGCTATACACAAACCCCAACAGCAGAGCCATTCACATTCATGTGACCCTGGGACCCAGGACACAGGCAAAAGTCACAAATGGCTGGGACAAGTAAGTGCCAACTTTCTAAAAGTGACATTTTCAGAATTGTGACTTCAAATCCAACTCTTGCAGATGGGTGCAATGTACACCAGATGGTCTGTAACTCACCCAGTCACCATGGCAGTAATGCATGGCCAGTACTGACTATGAATTGTTATTGTGTGTGTGTGGGGGTACACTGAACTTCCAATTTGTGGAAATTAGAACTAAGAATGGAGCAGTGGAGAACAATGGAGAGATGCAAAAGGCTACAGAAGTGTATGTCTTTGTGTGTGTGTGCGTCTGTGTATATGCATATGTGTGTCAGTTTGTAAGTGTGAGAATTTGATGCACATACATATGGAATAATATTGGCCATGTCATAATGGTTGTCACTCTTGGGAAATGCAAATTGTGGGCAGCCTTATCATATAAATGACCGCCCTTAACATAATGCTGACAATAAAATAAATTATGGTGGTAATTTGTAGCACACTCTAGGCATCTATGTCATTTTGATGCCCAGCACTAGTATGATAGCGGCTATGGGTTTAATAGTGGTAATTCCTGGCATAATTAAAACATTCAGGGAATTTTAGTGTTGTTCACCCCTGATATAAGGCTGGCCCTGGCACAATGGTGGAAATTCCAGGCAAATTGTGGTTATCCATGCTATTAAAATGTTCACCACTAGTGTAATTATGGCACTGGCATTGCACAGCAATTCATGGCATTAGATGGTGTTATGAAAACATGCAAGTCGGCATCTATCCCTGTGTGACAATAGTAGGTGTCATTACTTGATGAAATGATAACTGTGGCATGTGGACCAAACATAAATTTACTGAAATTAAAAAGCTGATATTTCATGACAAAAAGTAATTTTTCATGGTAATGACACTCTCGTGTTTCTGAACTGAGTTGTTTCCCAAAGTTAAAAGCTCATATTGGGTAGCAGAATGTATGTATTTTTAGAAAATAAAAGACCTAGGTTTAGAAACAAAGGCCTAAATGTACTATGGATTGCAAGGACACTTGCATAGCACTCTGCAATCTTCAGGGGCGCCTGTGGGCCTTTTCAATGGTAAGAAGACTACACTAAGATATCCATTACACTGCTTTGCATCACGTAAGCACCAACACAAACCTCTGTCAATAAACCCCAGAAATTATTGTTTTTATAAATATATATATTAATAGATTGTACTTGAGTAATCATCAGTACTGCTCTTTGAGATCCTAGCTTATCAATACCGGTGTAACCCCTATAGTGTCTGGACCAAAAGGATTGTACCAACTGAATGACAGCACTGCTGTATGAGTCTGCAAAATATGTGTAGCTCTGTTTAATATGTTTAAATATCTCAAGATTTATGAATGCTCCTCTTTGCAGTTCTTGCCCTAGTCCGAGGAGATTCATAACATATGACTGGAGAATCTCCTTGGAATTGGCAACATGGAAAAATGAAAGGAAGTGAAATATTGAAGAGAACAAATATACCAGGTGTGATTGCTGTGTGCGAGAAATGCACTATTTATCATCACTTTTTGCAAAGAGTTCTTAAAGCGGTTACACATATGTGTAAACATCAGTCTGTAAAATGTTTAGCCGAGGGTTTAGATGACCTACAATTAGACCAACAATATAAGGTAGCCTCAACGAGTAGTCTTACAAATCACAACACTTCAAATTATGATTCTTAACTTCTAAAAAAGGACTAAGCGAGGCACCTGGTAGTTTGTAACAGCATGTTTTTTTTATTACATTTATTGAATTGCACGACAATTTTTCAAAAAAAGCTAGACTTGACAGATGGAAATACAAATGACCCAAGGGCGTCATACATTAACCGTTTTCATTCACGCTGAATCTAGGCAATATTGAAGGAGACCTCCAAATACACTCTAGTTTCTCTAATCCTATGTGAATTGTACATATTAGTATCAGCTGCTTCAGCTCTTTTTAACTCTGAAACGTTTGGAGTGCATTGAAATTTTACTATTTTGTTTAAATGATGTAAATATAATGAACCTAACCTTAATAAATATTATTCCAAAAGTTTTTTATGATTATTTTACATTTCTGTAGCAGCATTTCCCCTGAAGAAGCAACAAACTCATTTTTGTTAATTTGCAAAACTCTGGTTGTCAAGCTATTTTGGCAGTATGGTCTGTAGAAAAGTTGTTGCCATTTTGCTCTGTGTATGATTTCAACAAACAAAATTAAAAAAAATTAATAACTTCATATGATACAACATATCGTTATGAACTATAAGGTTCCTAGCCTGGTCAATATTAATGATTACAAATCATTATGTAGGGGCGGAAAATGGGCACCACTGAAGATGGCCGCCTGAAGATTGAGTGCCGGAGAACTTTGGTGGATGCGGTGGAGTCCTCAAAGCTGCTAGAGCCGCAGGGAGATCGGCCTGTGCAATCTTGATATGTTGTATTATACCAATCCTTAGTGTGCAGAATGTTTCTTGGGGATTTTTACTAGTGGAAACTAGATTGCGCTAAGAATGTACATTATATCAGTTGGTCTCCTGTAGTTGAGGTGGCTGGGAGGTTTCCTATGTACAGCCTAATCTTAAATAAACTACTTCATTGGATGACATCTCCTCATGTGTGATCATCTTCATCACATTGGCGACGATCTTGAACCTCAATACAGGACAGTTAAGCGTCCAGTTAAAGAAGACTCTGCCAGTTTGCAAAGAGACACATCAACAAAGATTAAAGGTAAGTCTTCCAAGATACAGGAAATGTTTACAAAATACAGGAAACTTCTCAACACCGCTACCATACTCATACAAAAGGTACTGTTTTCTTTTCTTTTTTTGCGCTGTTGGATGTGCAAACGGTTCAGTTCCTGCACGTGATCCTCTACGCATGAGTGGTGTCGTGTTTGGGCCTCAGGCCCACATGGTACAAAAGGATGGACACAGACACTCCGTAGTGTGGTGTGATAACTGGCCTCGAGCACGTGCACCCGGGCCCTTTTATTGACAGGCTCACGTCACTCTGACGCCTGTGAGGGATGCGTGTGGGGGTGCAAGTGTGCCCACTCCCATAGGGGAGTGGCTGTAAACTCTATGCCTGTCGAGACACTAGAACGTGTCTCGCAGGAAATAACAAGTGGCAGCTTTCTTTGAGTTCTGCGTGTGTCTTCAGCCTGCTTCCTACGTACTCCAGTGCGTGAGACCTGTGAAATTGCCTCCAGCGCATGAAGTCTTGTGAAGCCTTGCACACTGCAAGTGAGCTCTCTCTCATGCTGCCTTCATTACCAAAGTAACAACGCAGTGACTGCTGTGGAACTCACCACCTTAATCCTTTCATGGATGTTCCAAGTGTGGTCTCCCTCTTGACAATAACAATGCTGCAGCGGTGACAGAGCTCGTTTTTACGCTCCCGTAATCTACCCAGCTACCTCTTTCATTGGCTTATCGTCATCGATTACACTAACCCAGCTACATGGTTTATTGGCTGATTGTTTTCTTCGACATGCTTCAGTGGCGCCACTCCCTGCAGCTTTACCCAGTGGTTTTTGCTTTCCAGAATGTTACTCGTCACCACTCATCAGCGCTCCTCTGAGACACTATTCTTCACAGATACAGCCGGTTGCAGCTCGCAGTTTACAGGAAACTACTTGACTCCTGGAACAATTTTGCTGAAGCAATAGAGAAACTGTACAATCCTTTAGGAGCAATAAGACTAGTCTCTAACTTGTTTTGTTACAGGTATGAATCTGTTTGGGTATCTTTTCGGACACCGGTGAGCTGACAGAGGAGCGAAGGGGGTGTGTTGGCTGTCTTCTCGGGCATCAGGTTTCTTTTATAATCAGCTTTTGTTTAGATGTATCCCTAGATATACCTTTAAAGACATATTGTATGCTAATGTGTTTTTATTGTTAATTCTGTAGCAAGACAAATTGGGTGTGAATGTCTTTTCTGAAATCTCTAAGAATTTCATTTTATGCTTGTGATTATACATTCGAATAGTATTATACGTAGTGTAAATTTAATTCCGTCACATAGTTATGCAAAATATTACGCCACCTCATTTTTTCTTTCCTCTCCCAGGGAACCCACTATTAAGTGTGCAAAATGGGGAAAAAAGTGTTTTTTCACTGTGTCTGTGGTACTACTTCAAGTGCTGAAAGGAAAGCCTCCTTGCTTCTGCATTTGCTAGGTTCGGAGGGTCAAGAGGTGTTTGAGCACCTTCTGGAGATTGGGAATGGTGAAGAAGAGGGGTTGAATGAATTTGACATCTGTATCAAAAAACTTGATAGGCATTACCTCCCAAGAATATGTACGATACTAGAGAGGTAGCATTTTGGTAAGCAGATACAGAAACCTCAAGAATCTGTGGAAAGCTATGTTACAAGTTAACACAAGTTAGAAGCCATCCGCAGGTTTGAGGGTAACCTTGAAGAACGCATCTGCAATCAATTCATGCTAGGCTGTAACACTGAAAGGGTCAAGGATGAGTTATGGCACAAGGATGACCCGAACCTTGACAAAGTGTTATTGATTGCAAACAAGATAGAACGCTCACTAGCCTGTGTTGATATTATAAAGAAAGAAACCGATCCTGCCTCACTAGAAAAGGTTTATGTGGTGAACAAAATGATATCGAAACATACTGACTGTTCTCTTCCAAGAAAACCCTTTAGTGGAAAGTGTTTTAGATGAGGTGCTCCAGGTCACCTGTCAAATGACAAGAGTTGTCCTGCCTTATTAGCCAAGTGTTTCATGTGCAACAAAGTCAGACACTTTGCTAAGAATTGCAGGTCCCAAAACAAGAATTAAGTCATGAAAGTGAAAGAAGTATTAGTATAAGATAAAGATGATGTTGATTACGATTAATTGCATTGTGGGGAAGTTGTACTCTAAGGTGGACAGCATGGTATGGAAGGTTCTGCTGATAAAGATAAAAAATCAACAGGCAATCTGTTGACATGCGTTTTGACTCTGATGTACAAATCTCACAGATACCTAGAAATTTCTATACACAAAAACCTTTTGGCAGTGTCAAACTCTTTAAACCTGGCTTCAGGCCCTTAGCCTACAGAGGCCAATTTATAAAGTTGCTTGAGTATTTCAATGGTGACTAAGAGTACAAGGGACATCTCACAGGTGGTAAAATGTATGTCTCTTGTGAAAGTGACAGTATCACTAGCTGGTGCCACCAAAGATTTAAATGTCATGCTGGATCCTGACAGTGAGCCGTGCATCATTTTAAAATGCCTTCCAGATGCTGTAGAATTAGTTCTTGATGAGTCTGCTGTGTCCAGAACCTCGGTAGCTGAGGTTGAGAAGTGTGAGAATGGTGTTCCTCGTGATTTGCACCAAAAATGTAAGGGAGTCAGCAAGGAAAAGTTGGTATGCTTGTCTGATTATTCCCACAAGATTTTTTGAAAGATAAGGTTTCCCCTGTGGCATGCAAGTTGTGGGGAGTAGCACTTGCTTTGAAACAACACATGCGGCTGAGGTCAATGAATTGAAAAAAGAAGGGATTATTGTTAAGACTGAAGCAACAGAATGGCTTGCCCCAGGGGTAATTGCAAGCAAGCTTTCAGGTGATAAACGTTTATGTGTAGGCCTGAGGAGTCTCAACAGGGCAGTGGTGGTAGACAATAATAATTTCTCTCCTGAACATCTCAGAGATGCTTGCCCAGTTAGAGGGAGCTCAAGTCTTTTCTACCTTGGACCTTAAAGTGGCGTATCGTCAAATTTTCTTAGCTGATGATTCCATGAGTTTAACTTCCTTCATCACACCATTTGGTTTATTCAAATTCACCAGATTACATTTTGGACTTAACTCTTCTGCAGTGGTCTTCCACAGAGCTATGACGGATGTTTTAGAAAACGTTCCTGGGGTAAATCTATCAGGATGATGTTTTAATCTATGGGTCCAACCAAGGAGGACATGATTATAGGCTGAGGGTCGTCTTGGAGAGGTTCAGGGTAAGAGGTCTTACCTTAAGAGAGAATAAATGCAGGTTTAATGAAACTTAAATTGAATATTTGGGTTATAGGTTGTCCAAGGATGATGTGAAAACCTAAAGAGCAGTTGGTTTGAACCATTGAGAACTTGCATGCTCCTGAGAACAAGTAGGAATTAGTAATGTTCCTTGGAATGGCTATCATAACAAATTAGTTCCGTCCTTTGCCAGCTGAACCCATAAATTGAGATCTTTGTTAAAAAAGGTTTTGATGTTCATTTGGTCCTCCCAATGTGGATGTGACAGATAAATTCTGATCTTGATGTTAAGGATGATATATGAGATTTATGGGCCAGATGCACGAACATATTTTGCGGTTGCAAACTGGTAATCGGCCCGTTTGCGACCGCAAAATTGGTCTGCCCCATGTACAAAGCCTATTTTGTGAGTCAGTAACCTTTTACCAACTCGCAAAATAGGGTTTGCAACTCGCTATTAGGAAGGGGCATGCCAAGGGTATCCCTCCCTAATAGCGACTTACACTGCAATGTAAGATTGTTTTGCGACCACAATTGAGGTCGCAAAACACTTGCAGTTTACCAGGTGGTAAGCCACTAGCAAACGGGAAGGGGTCCCCAGGGGACCCCATCCCCTTTGTGAGTGTGTGCAAAAATATTTTTTTAAGAGCCGGCAGTGGTCCCACGGACCACTGCCTATTCTCAAAAAATTAAGCAGAAACTTTACATTTTTCTTTTTTAATTGCATCCCATTTTCCTATAAGGCAAACGGGCTGCATTTAAAACAAAAAACTGCTTTATTTAAAAAGCAGTCACAGACATGGTGGTCTGCTTACCCCAGCAGGCCACCATCCTGGGGTTGCTAGCCATTCCTAATGAAGTCGCAAATAGCGCCTGCCTAATGAATATTAATGAGGCAGGCAATTTGTGACCCCATTAGGAATCGCTAACAGTGTCTGAGATACTGTTGCAAATTATATTTAGCGAGTGGCAAAGCAATGCAATTTGCAACTCGCAAATTGTAAGGGTCGTACATCTGGCCCTAGGTGAATATAAGTTTGTGAGGTCACTGATAGTGTTGAAAGTGTGTTTGAATCAAAGTCCATTTTAAATGAAGACATGGTTTTAAAAGAGGTGATCAATTTGATCAGAAAAGGGTGGAGCTCAAAAAAGGGTGTGAGCGAAAGTGGTGTGAGGATTTGAAACATGAAAGATGAGCTGTCTGAAAGCAATGGGATGCTATGGAGGGTTACGAGGTTGATACCTCCTAGTAAGGTCAGAGAGAAGCTCATACAGTTGGGTCACCAAGGACACTTAGGAATTTCTAAGACTAAAGGGAGGATCAAGTTGCACTTCTGGTGACAGGGAATGGAAATACAAGTTAAGAGGAGTGTCAGGGAGTGCATGGAGTGCTGTTCTAGTGACAAGACCTGTAAAACAAGAGTCCAACCGATAATGGTTGGAAACTCCCTAGGAAGAGTGTGGCAGGCAGTGGCTTTGGACATCCTAGGGCCAGCCACGGGCAAGGCTGCTCAGTCATATGTATTAGTATTAATGGATATGGCCTGAAATATGCATCACACAAAGCATGGAGACAGGTAAGGTAATTGCCTTTCTCAAGGGTGTTTTCAGCAGAAAGGGACTTCCAGATTGTATATTGATGGACAATGGTGTCCAGTTGGTGTCTAGAGAAATGGAGGCATTCTTACCCTCAAGAGGGATTAAACACAAAAAGTGCTCTCTCTATCATCCCAAGACTAATGGGATGGTAGAGAGATTCAATAGAGTGTTAAATGAGTCTATTGAGATTTCTGAAACACAAAGCAAGGATTGAGAGGAAGACTTATTTAAAATAGTTGAAGCTTACCACTTAACACCTCATTTAGTCACAGGTAGAGTGCCCTTGAGCTGTTTAGTGGGAGGATACCTAACACTATGGTAAAACCATCATGGATGATGTGTGGCAAATCCACTGGCATGTTACCTGGCAAAGGTGAATGGAAAAGAACTTTAATGTACGTAAGGCTGTTAGTCATTCTGATGTAAAAGTTGGAAAGATGTTGAAGGTTAAACTTCCACAGAAAAATGGAACTTCCAACTTTTACTCAACCTTCCAGGTTGTTAAATTATTTCCAAATTCTGTTAAACTTAATGATAAACACATTTGGAATTTAAACAGAGTTGTAGTGATTCGTTCATACCCAGTAGGAGAAAACGCTTACACTGATGGGTGTAGTGACAGTGAACCTAGACGTAGCAGACGCATTGTGGTTCCTTCTAGTTTCATGGAGGAATATGTATGAACAAATTTAGTATTTTCTTTAACTTTTCCAAAGCATATTATATATTATTCTCATTGTATAATTGCTGTTATTTTTTCCTACGTTTTTTAAAATTCAGTTTTCCTTTATTATTTTTTTGTGTGTGTAGTGTTATATTTTGCCACCTTCACCTTCTAAAAAAAAGAAAAAATCAAAAGGGGGGTGATGTATGGTATTCTGTTATGGTGTACTATGCTTATTCTTAGTGTGCAGAATGTTTCTTGGGGATTTAGAATGTAGAACTCAGATTGCTCTAAGAAGGAAATGTATATCAGTTGGTCTCCTGTAGTTGAGGTGTCTGGGATGTTTCCTATATACGACCTAATCTTAAACTATTTCATTGGATTACATCTCCTTGTGTGCAAACATCTTTAACACATGGCTCCAGACACCACCCACTGTGGGCCTGATCCCCATGGCACAGGAGTCCTCTGTTTCTTCTAAGATGGCCAGCCATGACACTCAGACGCGCAGATGAGGAACAGCCAGCAATCTTATCTGGCCCTATTGACTGAAGAGGCCCCAACGCTTCACCCTGCATCGGGGCACAAGGGCGCTGCACAAAAACCACTGCACCTTGCACATCCCATAGCGCTCCAGGGGCAGGGGCCTGCAAGTATCCTCTTTGCCTAGCCTCGGAGGCTTATGGACCGCAGAGATGCGGCCCTATCAGGCCCCATCTGAAGGGTGATTGGCACAGGCCACAATCCAGCCTTTTTGGCTGAGGCAGCAACAAAGCCTCACCTTACATCAGAAATGTGGGAGCAGGCAAGGCCCCCACGGCACACCATACCTCTCACTGTGCCTCAGGGGGCAGCGGCCTGCACACACTTACTCTACTTGGCCTCGTGGGCCTTAGGGACAAGTTCCAGATGGTGCCCCACCTGGGGGTGAGTAGAGTGAGGCTGAGCTGGCTAGCCCGGGTACCCCATCATCCCCTTGCCCCCGGGGAATCCACCTTCTCTGTGATGAATAGCAGACCTGCTCCTCCACCCACGGACTATTAGCCCTGGCCCTCCCAAAGGGCTGAGACTGTGCAGTGAGGGGCCGTAGGACAACAACGCAGCCTAGGGGCCGGGTCACCACCTTCAGTACACTGACCTGCACTGGGGTATAGGACTGCAGTTTTTACCCCTCACACTGCGCTCCCTCAGGCGCTACTTGGCCTCTTGGAAATGTGCTTGCCCACACTCCTCTCCTTCCCCTTCTCTGTTTCTGCTCTTCTGGCCCAGCTGGAAGGTGTGGGTGGCGTGGTTGGGGCCTCAACTCAATGGAGGAGAGCATCAAGTGCCATCTGGGCCACGCACACATGGGTTCTCCCCCTGACAGTGCCTTGACCTTCCGGTCTGATGCAGTGAGGACTCCTGACCCACTGTTACCCACAGGGCCGAGGCGTGGCAACCGGCTGACCTAGGGGGGCTGATGTAGAGACCCACTGCGAATCACTGGCAGTCGTGGCAAACCATTGACTCACCCATCACATCCCGATGGTGTCCCTCCCTTCTTCACAGGACCCAGCCAATCCACCTCTTCTCCTGGGGTGTTTCTGGACCCTTTGTGGCTCTTCTGGACTCTTCCTTGACCTACCCTGCCCTATGTGCACTGCAACACCTGCCAGCTGCACACCAGTGGGCCCCCCTCTTTGTCTCATCGGTCTGCAGGACTGGGAACATGGCCAAACCTCCCGGGGTAGCTCCAGAAGGTTCAGTAGCATTCTCTAGACTTCTGGGTCCTCGCAACGCCATGAGGCCGGGTCGTCCTGAGTTGAGTAGACCTCTCCTGGATTTGGGGTATTCTGTGTGGAAGGACTTCCAGTTATGGCTGGCTCCTGCTCTGCCTTGCTATGGAGTGGCCTGCCTCAATGACAACTCAGGCCCTGGCTACCTCTCTGGTGAGCAGTGAACCCCCCCCTCGTGCTCTCGGATGTGGAGATGCCCTCCGGGTAAGTCAATGTGTCAGCTGCTCTTCACTGAGGTTGTTTTGCAGCCCTGCTTCCCCAGTGCCAACCACTGCTGCTTCCACCTCTGCCCCACCTTGTTCTCTCCCAGACCCCACAATGGACCGCATACTCCAAGAAATCACAGAGGTGGGCCGCCGCCTGGATGTCATGTACACTAAGATGTCTGACCCTGCCTCAGTATCCAAGTCAATCTGAGCAGACATAGTAGGCTTAAACAACAGAGTGGGGGGTGGATTGTCGCCAGTCAATGGTGGAGGAGCAGCTAATCCACCTCCCGAACCAAGATTCGGAGCTGTGGCACCTGTGCAACAAACTCACAGACCTAGAGGACCGGAGCCGCAGGGACAACCTCAGTTTTTTGGGATTCTTGGAACGTGCAAAGGGCTCTGACGTCCGAGGCTTCCTTAGGGACCTCCTCCCTATACTCATGGGGCTGACCTTCTCCCCTTCTCAGGAGCTTCACAGAACCCACCACCTCGTTCGACTTCGCTTGGTAACATCGGGGTGGGTTCGTCCACTATTTGCCTGATTTATTCACCATGAGCAGGTTCGGCAGCTCATGACCGTTACCCGTACCCACGGACCTTATGACTTTGAGGGCCACAAGATTTGCATCACTGAGGATTTCTCTCAGGAAGCCAACGAAAAGAGGATTGGCTTCCTAGCTCTACAGCACCTGCTGCAGAAACTGGCCATCAAATTTGGCTTGTTTGAGCCTGCAGACATGTGGATCATGAAGGATGGCAGATCTAGGGAATACTTCGACCCAGAGGACCTGTGATCATTTCTGGATAGCCTCATGGATCAGAGGATGGACGTTTCACCAATGGAGACCCCGGCGGTGCCCGGCGAATGATCTGCACTCTATGCATGAGGACAGGAGCCCTGGGGGGGTCACCATTAGGACATCTCACAGGACCCCTCAGCTATATCCCTGGGTGGCAAGGACAAGGTGATAAGGGTGGTTGCAGAACTCTTGCATGATTGAGGCACAATAAATCCTGCTCTACACTGAAACCTGGCACAACCGATGACTTAAGTGTCTCCACTGCCTGACTTGCTGCTGCATGAGCTGCTGCCTGTCTGCACATACAGCGCCTCCCAGAAGGATGGCTGAGTATTATCACATTGCCTGAATGTCTGTCATATGTGCTGTTGTCCACTCATTATTACATTGCATTGCTGCTTTGCTGCCTGTTCATGGATCGGGGTGTAGCCTGTAGCCCTTCTGCTCAGCTCATGCTCCTCCAAGCATTCCAGGCAGCCTCAACTCCACCCAGAGTCACCCTCTTGGACCCAAGACCGCACTATTATGACTCCCTGCGCCCCTGATGTGGCATCCCTGCCTGTGCGCTCTCTGCGGTCTCCTGCCCCAGGGGTCCTGGGCCTAGGGACCCACAGCTGTGGCACCCCCGGGAGGTCTCCCCTTCTCACTGGCTCATCTCTTCATCTTCCTCCTTACCTGCCAGGTTGGACCCCATTGACTCCCCTGCGGGATGGCGCATGTCTCCATGAGCCTCGGATGCCCTCGATGCCATGGGTTGGGCTCCCCGATTGCTTGACTTTGACTTTGTCTCTCTGCCCCTTCCCCTTGGGGCTGCTCCTCTCCCTTGGTCACCGTGGCTTCCCTTCCCCCACTCCCCGGGAACACCAGCACTGTTCTGGCTCCCAGGTTTGGACACACAGCTCAAGTTTACAGGGCTTCCTCAATGCGCCAGCCTCTAGCTCTTCACCGGATTATCTCTCCCTCCCTTTTCTTCCTGGTCATCTGCCTGCACTCCCTCATCTCGCTCTCAGCTCGGAACCTCCATCCCGCTCCCCTTTGCTCCCTGTTTTTTTTCCAACCCCCCCACACAGACCCGCTCCCTTCTCACACCTCCTCTGTCTTTGGGTTTCCTTCTCTCTTTCTCTACCTTTCCACTCTCCTTCTATGCTCTATTTTCCATTCCCTTTTCCCACTCCTATCCCCCTTTCCCGGGCTCTTGAGCCCCGCACCTCTCCTTTCTGCCTCACTACTATCTCCCGTCCTTCATCGCATCTTAGTGCCACAGCTGCCTGATGGCCGCCAGTACTCCTCACCCTCCCAAACCCATGCACGCCATCTCCTGGAACATTAATGGCATTACTCACTTTTTTAAGTACAAGAAGGTACTTTTGTATCTCCAGTCGAAGCAAGCTGCTGTGAACCTCCTCCAAGAGACTCATCTCTCCCACGAGGAGTCAGAGAAATTTAGACGTGACTGGGTGGGGAAAGTGATCCACAGCAGCCGGCCTCCATCGGCAACTGATTGGCTTGGATAACCTCGGAAATGCGGTGTGGCAATCTTCCTGCATAAATCTTTACCGTTCAGCGTCCTCAGGGCATGGACCGATGTAGACGGTCGCAATGCGTTCACAAAGCTCTGCCTTGGTGGGCAGACACTCGGGCCTGATTATGATATCGGGTGGACCGTCTCGGTCCTGGGACTGACCGACCTCCGGTCGGTGGTTTAGACGGGCCAATTACAATGCTTACCTGCGGTTGCATACTCCCATTTCTCAATGGGAGCTCGTGTTACAGGCGTAAACCGGCTGTAACACAAGCTCCCATTGAGAAATGGGAGGTGTTGTTCATCCCTGCACCTCATGGCAGGCACCTCAAGGTGCCTGCCATGGGGTGCAGGGATGAACAGGGGGGAACCATAGGTGCCTCCTCAGCCCCCAACCACAGGCCCCACACCTAAGGGGGCCCTGCTGTGGACCCCCAAACACGCTATCCGGCATGGTTTCCATGTCAGACAGGCCAGCATGGAAACCATGTCGGAAACCATGCATCATAATCCCAAGGGCGGAAAGGCCCGCCCTTTGGGATTACGAGCCAGTTCCAACTTGCCGACGGGCTGCTTGAGCCCATCGCAAGCCAGCCGGAATAACTGGACAGTTTACTTTCCGACCGCCAGCATCATATTGCGACGGTCAGAAAGTAAACCGAGCGGCCCATTACCATGCGGCCAGGAAGGCTCTGATGGCTGTCGGAGCCTTTACGGACCGCATTGTAATCGGCCCCTAAGTGTCAGGTCTATGTATGCACTGCCAAATTTTGGTCCGGCTGAACCGCCTCCTCATGGAAATTAGGGCCACCCACCGGCTTATAGGGAGCGACTGGAATCTGGCACAAGATTGTTTTTGATGCAAGGCAGCACAGCAAGTTACTTTGCTGCGCTGGCCTGCATCATAAAAAAGGGAAATTAATGAGCTGTACATTCCTGTCCTCTTCCACTGCCCTGGTGCACAAATTGGTGCCTAGCTTCAACACAGGCACCCGTGCACCATGGTGCAAGGGTGCCTGCCTTGTTGGCAGAATTATTTTTGTGCAGGAAGGGACACCTTCCTGCACAAAAACAATCAATGGAGGCTTTTTCCTCTTTCTATGTGTGCTGCAAAATGCAGCCCATTAAGAAAGAGGAAAAAAACAAGGCAAAATAAACATATTTCTCCTCATTATGCAGTTTGGATGCATTCCCAGGTCTACATGATTTTGTAAATCTGGGGATGTGTCAAAATCCATGGGCGTTGCGTGGAAACACCGACCGCAACACTCATGGCACACATCCCTGATGCAGTGTGAGGCAACGCAGAGACTTGCACTGTGTTGCCTTACACCAGATCTACAAGGCCATGAAAAGCCTCATAGATATGGGTCTACACTCTACTGTGTGAGCGTAAACAAAAGTGACACTCTGGTAGCGCAGGCCTCCTATAAATGAGGCCCTCAGTCTGCACCGACCCACTTAATGTGGGGAATAATGCGGACCGGGTCCTCCTCGGGGACGTCATCGCATGTTGCCTCTCCCATCCCGTTCACCTTTGTGTTGCCGGTGCATGGCACCCAAACTCGGTTGGACTACTTCCTTGTCTTTCAACCAGCGGTGGCCCTTTCACAGGAGTCGTGGATATTTGAGAGCGCACTCTCAGATCACTCACAGGTCCTCCTATTCCTAGATCTAGGGCTCTCCTCCCAAGGTCACAAAGCATGGCACCTCATTATCTCACGCTATAGATCCCCGCTGGCCAAATCCCAACTACAATCCCACATCTTCTCCTATTTAGAGCACAACAATGGATCCGTCGCCTCCGTGTGTACCCTTTGGGCAGCTGTGAAGGCAACCATCCTGGGCCAGTTGATGAGAGACATAGCCCTCACCAACACCCAGAGGGCAGCGTAGCAGAGGGCTCTAGTGGACGATATCACGTTTCTCACCCACCTCTATAATGACAATCCCTCGGTCCCCCTCCAACGACACATGGAAAAAGCCTGCATGGTCCATAATGGCTCTACACCTCCAAGGCCAAGTACATGCCGCGGCGGTTAAAGGGCCACCACTATGAGCAGGGTTACTGGCTTCCTGGCAAGTCGAAGTCACCAAATCTGGATTCCTCATTTTTCACAACAGTTTTCCTCAAGGCTCGGCATTAAGTCACTCCTTATTTACATCTCACTCCTCTGGCCCAGATGGCTGAAGCACTTGGGTCAAAATCCATATCATACGCAGGTGGCACGGAGATGCTGTTCTCATGTGACAGGGGAGAAGAGTTGCCAGGAGCCCAGATTAAAACCGGTCTAACTACTGTCTTTCAGTGGATGGTCAGAAATTCTGTTTTTCTGCATACTGCGCCGGAATTCTGGAAAACCTTTTGGCCTGATGACGCCTCCCTACCAGGCTTACTAGAGGGCTCAGTTAAAAACCTGGTGATAAAATTTGATGAGAATTTGTCTTTCAAACCCTAAACTAGATCCGTAGTTGTCACCTGCTTTGGGGTGCTATGTTCCTTGAGGACATTTTTACACTTTTTGTTCTTCTCAGAAAAGAAGCTGGTGATTCAGGCTTTGATCACCTCCAGATTAGACTATGGTAATCCCTTATACTTGGGTTTACCCCAATCAGTTGCTGGGCAAACTTCAAGTTGTCCAAAATGCTGGACCCCATTTACTTCTGAACCTGCCGACTAGAACATGGATGTCTCCCCATCTGCAAGATCTTCATTGGCTCCCTATGAAGAAAAAAATCTTGTTTAAAGCACTTGTGTTGGTACCCAGGGCCTTGCATCAGACGAGGGCCATCTATCTCAGAGCTAGGTTCCGCTTCTATGACACACAGAAAAACTTGCGTTCAGCTAATAAACTCTTAGCGGCAATTCCTAAAATTTGAAGAGCTAGAGCAGGAGAAAGATCTCTCGCCTATCAAGGAGCTGTTGCATTGAATACAGCGCCCCTGAAGCTTCGAGCTCTAACCAATACCGCAATCTTTTAAAAAAGGACAAAAACTTAGCTTTTTGTTCAAAATGAATATCTTTTTAGATCTTTGTCAGACCTGAAGCTCCGCGCTGGGACACCCTTAGGAGTAGCTGTGCACGATAGAAGTTGCTTCATCATCAGGGTGACAAGATGGGAAGGCTCTTGGCAGCTCAACTACGCCAACAGATGGCAGCTCTGGCCAGTCCAGCCATCCGGTCCGCAGAGGGCACCGTCCTCACCCGACCACATGAATACATGCATGAATTTGCGACTCTCTACGGGACTTTAAGCACCCCAGAGGAGGACCCTACTCACCTGGACGCTTTCTTTGACTCACATTTGTTAATTTTGCATGGATTTCTTGATGAAAAGGAAAAATAATGACTGCATGGATTTTGCACAAAGTGATAGGGCGCATAAAGCAAGAACTCCACTGACGGTGTGCAAATAAGTGCCATCAGATCCTTGAGATGAGATTTCTTCTGATAATACCCATTGAAGGAGAAAGCTTTCCTCAGTATCTGCTAGTTGTTGTGGGCATGTATTCTTGCTGACTAGGAGGTATGAGTAATAGGTGATACTAGCACCATCATTAGACTCGTGAATCATATTTTTTCGAAACAAAGCCTATACTAAGACTATATTGACTGCACTTCGGATGATGGGGCGTTTTCTTATTAATTATGTATTCTTCAAAAGAATGTGCTGTATACTATCTTTAAAGCAACGGTATGCTGTAAAGATTTGGCAGGGCACTTAAAGAGGGTATACAGTTGGAGAAGAGTGATGGTAGGAGTTTGAAAGGTGAGCAGAGTAGAAAGGAAATAAGCACATCCCTTAGCTAAGACCATGGTGTGTCCTGGCTTAATGAACAGGGAAGGAGAGAGTGACAGGGTAGGGTAGGCAGTGAGGAAGAAGTTTGTATATCGGACTATAGTTAGCATAAATATCGTCTGACTCTAATATTGTGTTCTAAATATCAATCACACAAATATTGCCCCATAGCATGTAGATTTTCTATTATTAACTCCACTAGGGTGACAATTTTAAAGACATTTCAGACACAATGTTTCTGTTAGTATTTTGTTATGATATTCTGGCACCATATCAAGTGTGAACAGTGATTAGAGGAAGAGAGAAGTCAACAATTTGAAAGAAAAATAAAATTTGATTCACCAAAAACTACGGTGCCCGTCGATGTCTTTGTGGGTAACATGGTAAGAATGAAGAACAATACAGAACGTTGGTACCTGAAAACTCTTTAAAAAACGAAACTGCAATGTGCAATTAATGCCAAGTCATTTATGCAAGGATGTTTTAAGACAGAAAATACACATTTTATTTTTCTACATTGATTTTAAACTCAGGAAAGGCTCGGTTCCTGGAAAATGTAAGAGTTAAAAAGCAGTCAGTGGAAAAGTGATACATGAATATGTGAAAAAATATGCTTTGTGCTCAAGTAATTCACAAAAGATACTAGAGGTCAAGTATGACCATGTGACCAATGAACAGGAGTTCTGAATTGTGCCAAAAACATTGGACTGTTACAAAACAGACAAAATAGTAATTAAAAATGGTTCATATTGGAATAGTCAACAACTCTTTATTTACAAATTAGTAATATATGGGTGTGTTTGAACAAAATAACGAATTAAAAATTTCCTGATACATAAATATCCCGTCAAGAATATTGTGATGTAAAATAGATTGTGGATTGAAATATCATGGATACCAATATCATTTTCAGCATTGTTTTTAATATCGTATAAAAATGTCATTTTGTAAAATATTATTGTATCATTTTATTTAATATGTTTTTGATACTATTTTTTTAGTGTTATGTTTTAATTTTAGTGTTGTTATGTAGTGTTAATTTTTCCCTGGAAATTTTGAAAAGTTATAAAGATTTTCTTTACTATTCATTTTTAATAAATTATGAAATATTATAAAAGTATTTATGTTATAGGAACAGGATGTTGAGTTTAAAGAGAAAAAGAATGGAGAGTTTATTAAAATATGCAAATAACATAGTGTTTGTATTTTTGCAAAATAAATGTAAAATATTTTAAATAATTTTGCATGAATAATTATTTATAATCTCGTATTATGTTGTTGTATTTTTTAAATTAGTTAAAATATTAATTGTGAAATTGAGCAACGCTACGTAAAAGGCGGGGAACATGACAGCCGGCAGCTAGTGGCGGTCAGGAGCTGGTCTCTGCTCCTACAGCGCTCAAAACCCGATTGGTAATGGTGTGATTGAAAAGATCCTTACCTTCAGTAAAAGATTAGTCTCCTGACGGACTTGAAAACCGTATATCATTTTTTCATGCGTGTGAGAGGGAGCATGACGGCTCCCCAGCCCCAGAGCGAAACATGAGGCGGAGTGGGTGTGTGGGGGGAGGCCGGCAGGCGCCTCGTCAGATTAGCAGGGATTCGTTTCTGGGGCATTCCAGGTGGCATAAGCGGGGGAGCCTGCAAACTCTGGTCTTTGCCTCATCTGGAAGGTGAAAGTGATGCAGAGGAAAGCGAAGGCAATGGTGGCCCAAGAGCTCCTATGAGTGTTGCAAACAGAAAGAACTGCAGAGGTAATTGACAGGGGGTAGCCTCCACAGACTCACAAATAAAATCAGGAGTAAAAAATAAATGTAAGGGGGAAAGTGAGACTAGAAGGGGGCTGTCGGAAACAAAATTGAATTTTTTGAAAGCCAAGCCCAACTGATATCCATTAAGAAATAGGCATGTCTGGGTTGACAGAGAGCTAGTGACCTCATCTCACACAGTAGTAACACCACCCCCTAATACAGTGGCTATTAGCCAGGAGGACCTTGCCCAAGACCAACCTACTAGCAAGGGGACGTCATCCCTCAGGCACTCCGCCTCCAAGCTCAGAAGATATCAGGTGAAAAATTAAACTCGAAAGGGCAGGGAAGAAAAGGGGCAAAAATTGCAAATAGGGTTAAGATCGCTCCCTCACTACGCTTCTACTTCAGGGTTCTGTCTAAAGGGGAGCAATCTAGTTCTCTTTTACCTCCTTGTATAACTGATACCTTGCAGGATTGTATAATACAAGCTGACTCACAAGGAAGTATGGAAGAATTGGCGGAGATTGGGAGCATGAAGTATGAAACACCAGGGACCAAGCAGGACTTTGAGTCAGGGAATAGGTTTCAAGTATTAGTAGGACTCTCTGATCAAGAACTCGCTTCCCAAATCTCAACCCCAACCCAAGACCTTTGCACGCAATCCATGGGGAATGGAAATCAGCCAAGTCTAGAGGCGATGCTAGCCACCCTGATAGAAGAAGTCGGGGATAAATTTGTAATATCCAAAAGGAATCGGCAAAAAATCCATGGGGCATGTGAGGCATTAGAGGTCAATATGAACTCTTTAATGGATAGTCTAAATGTAATTGAAGTATCCCTTGTAGAACTTACTAGGGAGGTAGAATTGAATCAAAAGGAGACACAGAAGGTAAAAACTGGAGACAAAGATCTCCTTGACAAATGAGAAACACTTGAAAACAACGCAAGAAGGAATAATATCAGGATACTGAAAGTACCAGAAGGCTTGGAGGGGGGTAATATCAAAACATTTACATTGAATTTATTGAAAGATTTTTTTGCAGGTATTGAAGTAGCTTACATAGGACAAAACATACAGAGGATCCATCGAGATCTGTTCTCCAGAGGTCGTGCTAGGAAAACTCCTAGGAAAATACTGGTTAACTTTAAAACCTACTCCCTTAAAGAGAGAATCCTCTCAGAAGCACTTAAGGCAGGGAGCTTCACGAAAATAACTGGTCATTCCGTATCAGGTCTGATATCTCTAGGGCTACCCAAGACAGGCAGTGGGAACTCGGAAAACATATCCCTGAGCTCAAGAAGTTAGGTGCTACAGCACACATATGTTTTCCCGCTTTATGTGGAATAATAAGATGCATAACATCAGAAATCTGAAGGAAGCAGGCACACTACTTGAACAAATTAGAGCACACCAAAAGTAAAAGTGAATTGTTAATGCCATGGAGCAGAGAGAGCTCAAATGAGTAGTCTTTCGAGAATACCCATAGTTGTTAGGGAGGGTTCCCCGGGGTGGGGTGGGAGGGGCACAAATATTAAAAATAAGGGTAGTTTTTTGCAAGCACTGGGTGGAGGAGCATGTGGCGAAAAAAATTGAAAAATGAAGTCCTCAATAGTGGGAGGTGACTATTTGGATGACTCTGGAATACAGCCTTGTTTAATATGGCCAATTTTATTAAACAGAATCGATAGGAGGACTAGTAAATTTTAGATCACTGAAGATTCAAACTTGGAATGTTAATGGTCTTAGGGTTAGCAGTAGAAGGAAACAAATTTTAGAGTATCCCAGATTTTCAGATAGTGATGTTATAATTATACAAGAAACACATTTATTAAAGGAGGAGTGGGAGGAAATTTTAAAATGCCAAGGATGGATAGAATATTGTATATGCACGGTGGTGGCAGTCCTTTTTAAGAAATACATTAAAGCCATTGTGGGTGATTGTGCAGTGGACTCCGGAGGCAGATGGGTAATAGTTAGGGCAAAAATATATGGTATCTAGGTGGCCTTGTAGGGTATTATGGGGTAAATAAAGACAACATCTCCCCCCTCCGATTTTATATAACCAGCTCCTAGAGTTTAACCTCCCTATTATATTGGGAGGGGATTTTAACATGATAATAGATCCGGTTCAAGACAAATTCAATTAGAGGAACAGCCAACTCACCCAAGATGAGAGCCTTGTTGAAACAATTAATGGGAGACTTGGGTCTCATTGATGTCTGGAGGCTAAAAGGAAATGAAGGGGGAAGTAAAGCAGAAAGATTCACATTCCACAATAAAAAATATGGACATCGGTCCAGGATAGCCTTTTTCCTGGTAGATGCAATTCTGGGTAAAAATATTAATAAAGTGGATCACAACGTCGAGCATTTATCCGATCATTCGCCAGTGAACTTAGAGATCAGGTTAAGTGATCGCCTGGTATCAAAGAGATGGACTGTAAGTCGAGTCCTTCCCTCCGATCCACAAATAATAAAAAGTCTGAAGGAAGAAACAAAGGAATTTTTTCTCCAAAATAACTCTTCAGCTCCCCCATATATAGTCTGAGATACGTGCAAGGCCTTATTAAGGGGAACTCAATAAGCACAAAACAAAAAAGTAAAACATGAATTAAATAATCTCGAATTTTCTATACAGTCTTTGGTGAGAGAGACAGAGAACACCTGTGACTCCCAAAACCTTACAGTATTAAATAAACAGTTGAAAATGGCAAGGTTGGAAATGGCAAATTTTCTGGAAGCAATAATTAGGACAAAATGGGAGGCTACTAAACTCTCTCACTATGAGTATAGGGAGGGGTTTGAAAGCTCTTGGCCTGGAAAACTAAAATAGAACAGACTAGGAATGTTATTAAAGCCATTAGAAATGAAGCTACCAGTAAATTACGCTCGGAGGATGCAGAAATACAGTTGGCTTTTACACAGTTCTTTCAGAACCTATACACAGAAGACTTGGAGGGGAATGAGGACCAGATTAAGAGATATCTTGATGAGGTAGAATCCCCGCCCATACAAGCGGTCTATAAGGATGAGCCGAATGCTGAGTTTACTGTTGAAGAAGTATCCAAGATAATCAGAAAGATAAAAAGAGGGAAAGCAGCTGGTCTGGACAGCCTCCCAAATGAAATATATATGGCTTTAGGAGATGAGCTGACTCTCATTTTAACAGAAGTCTGCAATCTGGCTCTTCTTAAAAAACAGGACCTTCCACATTCCTGGGAGGAAGCCACTGTAAGTATAATTCTTAAACCAAACAAAGACCCCAAGATTTGTGAATCTTATAGACCAATCTCTTTTTAAACAGCGACTATAAAAATTTTACACAGATTTTGGCGAAACGGCTGGAAAGGGTGATGGATGTCTTAATTCACAGGGATCAGAAGGGCTTTGTCAAAGGAAGACAACTACATGAGCTGTTACATGATTTAATAGGGGCAATAGACCTGGCTAACAACTTCCACATACCCAAAAGAAACCTCTGATCTTCCAACCTCGCACTGGCCGAAACCCTGCGCATCCACAGAGCCAGAGCAGGCGGAAGATCCTTCTCTCACATTGCAGCCAAGACCTGGAACGAGCTACCGGCAGACATCAGACGCGCCCCCTCCCTGAACACCTTCAGGAAGACCCTCAAGACCTGGCTCTTCGGCTAAACAGTTCTGCGGACCCCCCCTCAGCGCCTTGAGACCCTCACGGGTGAGTAGCACGCTTACAATTCCCTGATTGATTGATTGATTGACTGTTGATAGTTCTCACTTTTGACGTGGCCAAAGCCTTTGATAAGGTTAGCTGGCCCTTTTTGTATAAGGTAATTAAACATTCTGATCTGGGAGAGACCTTTTTTGGGGTTGTTAAGTCCCTTTATAAAAATCCCACGGCTAGGATTTTGGTAATGGGAATTGAACACAGCAAATAAACATCAGAAGAGGAACCCTTCAGGGATGCCCGCACTCACCTCTGCTTTTTATTCTTTATATTGAACCTTTGGCGAATAAGATAAGGGCAAGTAAGAACATTTCCCCCTTTGTTTTAAATGGTTTGGAGAAAAAAGTTGGATTGTATGTTGATGACCTAATGGTCTATACAGGAGACCTTGAAGTATCACTCCCTGCAATCTGGAACAGCTTAGAAAACTTTGGGAAGGTCTTGGGCTACCTGGTCAACCAACAGAAAACTGAAATCATTGAGTGGAATACCCACCATACCAACCCACTGGTAAGCAAGAAATAAGATACTTGGGAATACAGGTGGTGCAAGATCTGGAGCGAATGGCCCAGGTAAACTTTGATAAGGTAGCCTTAGAGACTGAGAAGCTTCTTAAAGTATGGGGGGGTCTCCTGCTTTAATTTATAGGAAGATCTAAACTCTTGAAAATGTCTGTTTTACCAAAATGTACCTTCATTTTTAATGCAGTTCCCCTGGAGTTTAAACCAGTATGGTTTAAGAAGCTGCAGGGTGATCTGAGTAGCTTTATATGGAGGGCTAAAGGGGTGAGAATTGCCTGGAGTAAACTTCGAAGGAGAAAAGAATTTATAGTGTTATAGTTTTTGATCTAATATTTAATTTGTTTTGTTAAATATAAAACATATTTTTGATGTACATTTATAACAAATTTGTTTTTTTAATGCTTATTTTGATATTTGTATATTGAATAAAAAAGGAAGAGCTCTACTGCTGCTTTATTGACAACAGTAAATCTTTTGACCGTGTCAATCGTCACCTACTGTGAGCTAAACTCACAGCTTGGAAAATCCCAGAACCTTTATTTCAAGGTATCATATTGCTCTACTCCAACACGTGGGCGAGAGTAAAACTAGGATGAAATACGGCAGTCTCGGAAAAAATCGACATGGGACAAGGGGTCAAACGGGTGCGTATTAGCACCCACCCTTTTTAATCTGTATATGTGTGATTTGGTTCCAGCTCTAAATCAAGTCAATAGTCACGCTCCCAAACTGGCGAATCAACACTTCTCTTCTCTGCTATATGCAGACGACGACGTCTTGCTTAGCCAGATGCCGGTAGGGCTTCAAAGACTGCTAGCCACGCACTGTCAGGCAAACGATATGCAGATTAACTATGAAAAAACAAACATAGTTACCTTTGGCCGGAAAAAGAGAAAACCACATCAATGGTATCTCGATAACCATCGTCTGACTATCGCGAACCAATATAAATATCTGGGCTGCTGGGTGGATAATAAAGGAGGGCACCTACTACACCTGAATTCATTAAAACCAAAATTAGCCTCGCTGCAAGGTGCTTTTTGAACAATATTCAAGGGCACAAACAAGTTCTCTTTTGAGGCACTGTTGAAAATAGTCTCTGCTAAATTAGTGCCAACACTGTCATACGGTTCAGAAGCCTACCCGGGAAAACTGGGGACTTTCTTCAACAGGGCGCAGAACGCAGTGTTCTTGTCTTTATTCCGACTGCCAGGCAATACCTCGCCAGCTCAAATCAGGCTGGAATTCACACTACAGGATCAACTGCTTGTGCAAAGGGCCTGCATAATAAAATACATGCATTCCACAAGATCTGCAGAGTTAGGATCGTTAAAACATCTCATCTGGCAGGAAACTGCGTGTCATGACAGCACAAATCATACGAATGCCTGGTCGCAAGCCCTTGACGAAGCGCTGACGCAAACTGAATCAAGGGAGCTCTGGAACTCAAAATCATCTCATTTTCAGTTTAAAACAGCCCTGAATAGAAATGTAAAAATGATATCACGGAAATCTGATCTAAGAGCATTTGCAAAAAGAAAACATGCTCCCCTGGTGTTCGGTAGCTACGACAGAAAAGGCCCACAAACATAAATTAACAAAACATTATCCTCCTACTATAAGATGAAATTTCTGCAGCTTCCTATGGGCTCATTTGTGTCATTAGATCTGTCGCCACCATGGGCGGACACACCAGAGTCAAAACTATGCCGACTATGTAATCTTTCGCAGGAGTCACTAACTCATCTGCTTTGCATATGCCCTATACTATTGGCAGATCGCAGAAGATTGCTTAGGTTGCTATGGATCAAGGAGGGGACACAGACATTACCATCAGCCGTCAGTTTCTTATTGAACATTGAGCAGCCGCAAGTGATCCCAAAATTGGGAAAATTTCTAGGGTGTGTGGAGAAGCAACTCAAATTAATTTCAGAAGCCCTAAACGATTAAGGGACGGATTCCTGAATACCTGCAATCCTAAAAACAAACAGTTTCAACCAGACAGTCTGTACTGCTTCTCTTCTCTCCTTAACCAAAGGCGCTTTTATTAAGTTGTTATCCTTTTATTGAATAGTATTTTAATCCATTTTTACTTGTGAGGAATACAGTGTTCGAATTCAGAATTGTCTGTTAAACGATTGAGTCCTAGGAATAACTGGGATAACAGCTATTATTCTGATTTTATTTGTAATATTAGGCACTTTGACAGACTTTATTGTCTAAATAAAGTATTTTTTTTAATATATGTATTTTTGTGTGGAATTGACAATGATTATGTATTACATATGTTTTATAATTATTACTTTTTACTTAAAATATATAATTTATTATTAATGTATGTTGTTTAGTCATTTCATTAGTTTATGTTTATGTGTTATGTTATGTATTAGATCAATTATGTTTCAGTACTTTATTATAAATATTACTCATACTTGAAAACTTTTACCTTTTTAAAATGTATATGTTTTAATTTATTTCTGGTTTTTATATAAAAAATGTTTATTAGGTCGGAGTGGGAAAGTTAATTTTATCCTGTTTGTCTTAAACACATTGGGGCCGATTCCGATCTCGGCCGGTAGGGCACCGAATCGGATTCGGCTTTACCGGATCCGATTCGGACGCCCTGTTTCCGACCGATTCGAACACCCGTCCGTGCGAGCAAGTACGATGCGAGCGTACGCGAAATCCCCGACCGACTCGTTCCCGGCTCCGAACCGCTCCGAGCGACTCGTACGGACTCGACTCGCACCACGCAATGGAGACGTTCCCCGACCGGGCAAGTACGATGCGCGCCTCGAGCAGTCCGACCGACTTGCGCCGTCCGGCTCGAAAGAGCAGTCGGAGCCGGACTTCGGGGGTCCGTGTCCCCCCTACACATGCATGTACGGCGCGAGTCGCACCGACGCGTACCCGCTGTAGGGGGCGCCCTTGTTCGCGACGCACCCACTGAGTCAATGGGAGCCCGTGTACGCGTCGTACGACCGGCTCCCATTGACTTCAATGGGAGTCCGACCGAATCGAGTCCGATAGCATGCATCCGCATCGTACTCGTTCGGTCGGACTGCCAGAGTCCGGTTCGGTCGGAAATCTCTCCGAATCTGACTCGGTCGGAGAGATTTCCGGCCTGAATCGGAATCGGCCCCATTATCTAAAATCACTTAGAATAGAGTGGAAATAGCAAATACCACTCCCTTATTGTCCAACACCTTCCCCAAAGTGTCTTAGATGGGAGTGGGAATATTAAATGTTAGTCCTTTATTGTCCAGCACCTTACCCTAAGTGGTTTAGATTGGAGTAGGAATAGTAAACATTACACCTTTATTTTCCAACAGCTTCCCTTAAATGGTTTAGATTGGAGTGAGTGTAGTAAAGGTCACCCTTTTATTGTCCAACACCTTCACCAAAACGATGAAGATTTGAGTGGGAACAGTAAATGTCACCCCTTTCGTGTCCAACACCTTTCCAAAAATGGTTTAGATGGGAGTGAGAATAGTAAATCTTACCTCTTCATAGACAACACCTTCCCCTAAATGGCTCAAATCGGAGTGGGAAAAGGAAATGTTACCCCTTTAGTGTTAAACACCTTCCCCTAAGAGGTATAGATATGAGTGGGAATAGTAAAGGTCACCTTTTTATTGTCCAACACCTTCCATAAATTGATTACGCTTGTAGTGGGAATAGAAAATGTCACCACTTTAGTGTCCAACACCTTCCGCAAAAAGGTTTCGAGTGGAGTAGGAATAGTAAATTTCACCTCTTTAGTGTCAAACATCTTCCCCTAAGAAGTTTATATTGGAGTAGAGTTGGAAGAATAAATGTTACCCCTTTAGCATACAGCACCTTCGCCTAAATGGTTTAGGTTGGAGTGGGAATATCACTTTAGTGACCAGCACATTCCCAAAAGGGGTTTAAATTGGAGTGGGAATAGTAAATGTAACACCTGTAGTGTCCAATGAGACTTCATCTAAATGGCTTAGATTGGATTGGAAATAGTAAATGTTACCCCTTTAGTGTCCAACACCTTTTCCAAAATGGTTTGCATTGGAGTGGAAATAGTAAATGTCACCCCTTTAGTGTAAAAACACCTTTCTCTAAGTGATTTAGATTGGAGCGGTAAAGGTAAATGTAACCTCTTTAGTGTCCAGCACCTTCCCCAAAATGGTTTAGATTGGAGTGGATATAGTAAATGTCACCCCTTTAGTGTCCAACACTTGCCCTAAGTGGTTGAGATTAGAGTGGGAACAGTAAATCTATCTCCTTTAATGTTCAACACCTTCTGCAAAATATTTTAGTTTGGAGTGGGAATAGTAAATAACACCTCTTTAGTGCCCAACACCTTCACTTACATGATTCAGATTGTAGTGGGCATAGTAAATGGAATCTAAACACAACGTGGAGGATGGAGGGTCCGAGGAGAAAAAGGTTTTAAGGCCAGCAAGGATAGACACCCCATTCAAATCACAAGATACACAACATATCCTCGGGTCTAAACTGAGAAACAAAAGGAAATTCAGAACTGCCAGAGATCTTTCTTTACGCGCTAGGGGGAATCCCTTTATTATTTAGAAGGACGTCCTAATAAAGGGATTCCCCCTGGGCGTAAGGAAAGATCTCTGGCAGTTCTGAATTTCCTTTTGTTTCTCAGTTTAGACCTGAGGATATGTGGTGTATCTAATAGTAAATGGAACCCATTTACTGTCCAATGCCTTCCCATAAATGTTTTAGATTGGAGTGGGTATTGCTATTTTCAGATGGCGTTAATGTTTGCATTTTTTTATCAATAAAGTAAAATGGCACAGTTTGTAGTTTTTATTATTTAACATTTATTCAAGATATAGGTATACCTTTTTATTACATATATATTTTTGTACATGAAAAACTGTTTTATTGTTATTTCTTAACAACTTTATAACACATTTTGTTAATACAATACCAGTGATATATTCTTTCAGAATTTTTTTCATGTTTTTTCTTTTCATATTATTTTTTGAAGTATGATATATTTATATTATTGAAATAATATACATCTGATGCTCGATTTAAAAAAAATATCTTTAATGATAGTTTTTCAAGTATATTATATCTAATATTATATTATAAACACATTTGTTTTTATGTTATTTTTTATTTTATATATTACATAACTGTTTCTTATTTCATATAACATTTATTCATATGTGTTTTATTAGAATACTCATTGCATTCTATAAGGGATAGTAGTTTTTTTTTGTTTTCATTTAGGGGCCATTTTTTACAGCTAATTTTACTTTTCTCATCTATTTGTGTAATTTTTCAGTGGATTCCCTGGGAGTGAACCGTGGTACAGGTGCTGCTGCTCGTCGGATAAGGTAAAATGTTTTTTAAGTTTTACTATAAGGTTGTGGGGGTTGAGGATATAGCTAGAATTAGTTAATCATAGTTACAATATTGGTTTCCTACTTTTTGGGTTTTTTATTTGTACTTTGTATTATGTTGTTTAATAGTGTTGCGTCTTAGACCTAGTTAGAGATTGGTACCCCTGTATTGTTATTTTATTTAATGGTATGCTGTATTTTGTGTTTCGCATAGTTTTAATGTAATGTTTAAATAATGTTTGAACTTTGGGCCAGATTAGGAGTTTGGCAGAGTGGGAGATGGACCGACATGCTGCCGCCCCGCTCCCACACGCCACACCGGTGTGTGGACTGCCTGCCAGATTACGACATTTACAGTCGCTAGCGGACGGTTCTTTGGCGGTCCCACAGTGGTGCCTATGAAATAGGCACCACAATCGGAATGTCAAAGGCAGCATCTGCATGGCATGGACTGGTGCAGTTCATGCCGTGCAGGTACTGGGGTGCATGCACAACCTGTGCCCCCCTGCATGCACCCCCTGGCCCTGAGGCAACAGGGGGCCCTGTAGGGCCCCCCTTTGTTTCCCCTCTGCCACAGTTTCATGGAGCAGGAACCACCATGAAAACTGTGAGAGAGAGGAAACTCGTAATATGTGTGGCAGTACAGCGGCATATGTGTCATATTGCAGCCTCAAGACTCCCGCACCACTACCAAGGATCACTTATCCCTGGCTGTTGAGGCGGTGCAATGGTGGTCCTATTGCACAAACTTTAACAGGGCGGTCAGACCGCTAGTGCGGTGGTTCCTGCACTGCCATCATGGCTATATTGATCCATAGGACCACTGTAGTCGTAATAAGGCCCATAGGGGGATATTCTCAAGAACATGTGATAATTATCGCAAAATTAGCTTAACGCAACTTTGCACATCGCAGTCTATCGCGGGAAAATAACGCAGTGTTAACGTTGTATTCTCAACCCGGCTGCACCATGCGATAGCCTCACGACAACGCGCCAAATGACCGTGTAAAAAATAACGCGACGCCGAAAAAACACGAAACACGAACGCGAAAAAAGTTGCGATGTGGCCAACCGCGATAAAAAAATCAGCGATAACCAGCGACAGGCCTGCAATTCCCATGCGTCATGCGGGAAAATGCACTATAAAAGCACTGAAAAACACAAACAAAATAATTGAAACTGCGTAGCACCATGGAGGAAGCCGGAGCAAGTACAGAGGACGACCAGAACCCCACAAGCCCCCAGGAGGACCAGCCTGGGACCTCGGGGTCACAGAAGGGCAAGGAGAAGACGAAGAGGAAGACGCGGTTCAGTCCGCAGGAAAACAGGATCATCGTCACGGAGGTGATAGAACACTACCAACAACTGTTCGTCACCTCCACTGTGTCATTGGCAACACAAACGAAAATATGGCAGTCGATTGTGAACAACGTGAATGCAGTCGGAGTGTTGAGGAGGTCAATGGAGGAGGTCAAGAGGCGCTGGCATGATGTCAGTAGCCAAACCAAGCAGAAACTCGCTACCAACCGGAAGGCAGCAACGGCGACTGGAGGTGGGAGTCCTGCGCCACAGGAGCTGGATGAACTGGAGGAAATGGTGGCCACAGTCATCAGTGTGGAGACGGTGCAAGGAGTTGGGGGTCCGGACACAGCCCGACATGACCTGACCCAACAGCAACAGGGTGAGTAACGACCAGGGACTGGGGGGACGGGTGGAGATGGGCACAATGGCACAGATGCACAATTATGTGTAGCACACTGCACACCAACAATGATTGTGGAACATGTCCCTGATACCCTTGGGACACTGCAGCACACATAGAAACACCAAGTAGGCCCCCGTCCACTATGTGCACAAAGGGGCCCCCCTCCCTATCACCAATCTCACAACCTACCCATGCACGTGCTGAATCCAGCAAAGCAGCGGCTCTGTGAGCCACACTGACAATGCAAGTGACACTGCATGACCAATAGCATGGCTGCATTCAAAATACATGACATGGTGCACGGCACGACACTGAGGTGGCCCAGTGTGGATCACATCCTCAAAGGAGCAGGTCACACTCTGACACATCCACGTGCACATACAACCCTTGACGTCAACAACACATCTGCAGACAAACAATGCACAAGAGTACAAAAACCGTCCAAGAGCACAAATGACCCAAGTCGCCAACATCTCAGCACCGTAAAAGCACAGAAGCCAAAGGCACACCGCACCAAAGGGATAAGGGGTCACCAAATCAGAGCTGCAGGGGCGACTCTCCCACAATGCAGCACACACACATAGCAATCACAGCACATCAACATTGACGACAATGTGGTACAGAGTGCAACACTTTCACTACAGAACAGAGGACACAACTGGTGCCGCTTGTGCATAGAAACTGGCCAATCACATCTAGCATAGCAGGAAACTGTGAGATGATAATGTATGAGTACAACCTCACATCCGTCATGTAGTCGAAATGTCCACTGTAGCCCATCAAATAGCCAGCTCATCCAAAACAGTCACAATGTACATTGTCATGCAGTCTGTATGTAAACATGTACAATGCGTCAACATACATGGAACACACTGTTAACCTGCATCTCCCCTTTACATTGCAGAGGGACAATCAACACCTCCTGCAGAGCAGAGCAGACATCTCTTCAGTGATGATGAGGAGGAACCCCTTGCCATCTGCTCAGACACCCTCCAACGGCTCGTGGACAGCCTCCGCACCCCACCTCCAGGAGCAGGGCAGCCCAGCTGCATCGAGGTGACCCCACCCCCTGCACAGCCCACACAGCAGGAAGCACCCACCACCACGGCTGGCTCCCAGCACCTCACGGAAAGACACATGGCATTCCAAAGCCGTGTGCCAGACTGCCAGAGTGGGCTGGCTGAACAGGTGCGGGTGGGTTTCGACCTCATGGCAGCCAAACTTGATGCCATACGTGGGTGTATGAGTCCCATCAGGGACCACTTACAGTCCCTAATGGACACCCACAGTCCGTTCCATGCTCTACAACAATCCCTGGCTGACCTCGCTGGAGCCATTACTCGGATACAAGAAATGTCTAGTCAGACAGGCCCCAGCGATGGCAGCACAGAGTTGGCACAGATGCGGAGGACAATGGAGAACATGGAGCGGATGCAGGCTGGAAGGATGGCTGCCACGGCTGTACACCAGCGAGATGTAGCTGGGATCCTCCATGCCCTGCAGAACATCATCTCGCCATTGCTGCCACAGAGCCTGTCTCAGATGACTGCTACAGGAACTTCGACACACACATCTCCGCCCCCTGATGTGTTAGTGGCACACAGTGATGCTGCCATACCACCTCCGCCCCCTGATGTGTCAGTGGCACACAGTGATGCAGCCATTACACCACCACACACACCTGACACAGAAGACATATCAGAGGACTGAGATGTGGATGGCAATGACTCTGTGTGAGAAAGGAGGTTGTAGCATTCATCCCCGCCATATGGCCTGTTCCTGCTTGGTTCAGCCCTCTGCATCATGCCCGGGAACAACACCTTCCACTGTCCCCGAAACACTCTGCGACATTCACCTGGACCCCGACATGGACTGCCATATCTGCACTGGTTACCAATGACACAGCAATCAGGCTGCGGACTGAACTCTTCCTCTTCCTCTTCCGATTAAATTGTCATTCCCCAAAGGTCTCTGGTTGGCCCTCCACTGGGCATCCATGTAATGTGGGCTTTGCATGGCCATGTACTGCTCCAGCTCCGACAAAACACAGAATGTGAATAAAACATTCAAAATCACACAGATGTGTCATGTCTATGTTCAATCAAGTATAAGAGTATGGATGAATGTAGGGACATTGATTGCACAAAAAGGTACACCCTGGGAAATGACATCAATGCGTATGTTTGACCCTGACCCACATGGCCAATTAGATGACTGTGAACGTGTGAACTAGCTGTGGCCTCATTGCCCATGAACAACAATCTTGAAACCCCCCAACGTACCCCCACGTCCATGTACTAAATGGGGCTGTGTGTAAAAATGTCTAAATCGGTAGCAGGCCTAAAGTAGTGTCCCCCATAACATGTGACAACAGAACATCTCTTCGCATACCTACTCACACTCAACTGTGTGGACATTGCCTGTTTTGATGGATCACATTGATCCACATGGCAAGAAGTTGGACACTATACTCACATTGCTGGAGACACGTAAGAGCACCGGTCCACCAGCAACTATCCAAGCCACAATGTCTGGCTTACAGAGGTGGAGCTGGCAATAGGGACTCACCCCTAAGTGAAATGCGTCAGTCAGTCCCTCCCTGTGTACGGACAATGCTCATTGAGGCACACGATTTGTCATTCTAATCAACACTCATCACAGTTGGACACTAGTGAAGTGGCGTAGACTTTATTCGCATGTGCGTGTCAGTACGGGCAAGACAAGGGCCACAACATGCAGACCAATGCTTCAGACACTAACAGGCAGCATGGTAACATGTAGAGGTGCAAGAAATGGGGAGGCAAAAATGAACACCAACCATTATGGATGGCAACGGTCTCAGCCCACCTTGCCTTGCTGGACGAGTCATGTGATCTTTGGCGTATGCTCATTGCCCCGTGTCAGGGGACACAACTCACAGCCCATGGGATCTGCATAGTGCTATACCACCGGACTGCGCAGACTGTCTGCTCTGCTGACAGTGAGCAGGTGAAAGGGTCCGACAAGGTCACATGTAGTACTACATTGCCATGTGTGTACACTCCCTCCAGCAGTATGTCAGAGTAAGGAACCTTGCCAAGCGATGCTGTGCAGCTCCAACCATGGGACTGCCTCACCTTGCACAGGTGTGTGTCGACACGCGTAGGTGCACGCACATGCATTCTGAGTCCAGGCGAATGCAGCCATGTCCACTGTTGTGGTGCGATATGTGACCATTTCTCCAAGATGCAACAAGGTGTTGGGACCTGTGCTCTGGGTTACAAGCAGTTGTGGCTGCAGGAACGTAGTTACTCGTCCATGAATGCGAGCGCAGCTTTCTGGGCAATCAGTTCCAAGAGTACGTCGTTGTCGGCCTCAACGAACACGGGGGCGAGCCAATCCATTAACTGGTCCGGACAGATGTGCTCCGTCAACGCCGTTTCACCAATCCGCAACACAGCCCAATGGGGGAGCGCTTTGATGTGGTCACTGCACACGAGGACTTGTGCAATCTCCCATGCACAACTGCCAGCACATACGCCAAATATCAAGGCATCCCATGAACGGGTATCACGGTTGCACTCCTGGTCGTGGGCCAACAGGGGGCGCACACACAAGTCATAATCCAGTTCAGCTACCATTGTGTTGGTTAGGCAGACATCCATGGGCCACTCGAATATGCATGATCGGCAGTGGAACCAGGGCTGGACGCAGTTGACGTACGCAAGACGGAAGCTCAGACGGTAACTGATGCGCAACACTGCCAGTGGCAGTGCCCCCAACAAATGCAGCATACGTGCACGGTACAGTTCCACGTGACAGGGGTTGTGCATGTGCCCGGGATGTTCTGCCATTGCGTTGGTGGCTCTGGTTGAAGCGGCACTGTTCTGACCTGCGCCAGTTCTGTGGATGAAATGCCACAGCTCGGAGCAATGAGTTGTTTTAGTGTGCAACGGTTGTACGCCTGGGTTAATGTGGGAGTAAGTGTGAAGGCCATTCCATGCAAGATAACTTCGGGCAAGGACTTCTGTGTGTGGGGTGTGTATACGTTGGTCTTTCTTCGGGCTGTGCGTAGTGTGGGAGTCGTCATCATCTGCTGTGGTATCTCTCTCAGGGGGTGCCTGCCGCATGCAAGACCAAGGTCGGAGGTGCAGATGTCCTTCCGCCTTATGTATTGAGACAAAGGAGCTTTCATCCCGAATGTTAGTCTGATTACTGCTTACATTCTGGAAATGTGATGTGGCTTTCGCGCTGCATTTGGGGCTAGGCCTTAGGCTTATGGTGCACCTATAGCGATACACACACAACAGTTGGCATGTATGTGCCAAGGGCCTTCCTTTCACTGTCTCTCTCTCTCTCTCCCTCTCTTTCTCTCTCTTTCTCTCTCTTTCTCTCTCTCTCTCCCTCTCTTCATTTCACGGTCTCTCTCTCTCTCCGTTTCTTTCTCTCTCTCTTTCTCTCTCTCTCTGTCCTTTGATGAGCGCATGACACACCTTCTTATCTTGAATTTTGTCTTGCAGGCTGTGTCTTACAGATTGTCCAGAGAAGACCCACCATGGCTCTTCCGAATAATTGTTTTGAGTTGAATTTGAATAAAATCATTTGTTTGGAAATTCTAAGATGGATGGATGATTCTCCTTTTTCTGACCACACATGAATGTTAATTGTTGTACTTGTGCGACATCAGGCGAATTGTTTTGTTCATGATTTCGTAGAGTTGATGTTAAATATCTTTGTCCGTGGTAGGGCCCCGGAGGGAAGGGGGTCCTGGGGAGGGGGTGGCGGTGGGTGTTGTGGCCCTCTTGGAGCTCCGAGCTGCATGATCAGTAGCTCCATGGCATCTGTTGTTCTTCAGGTGTGGCTCCGGTCTGGGCTCCCTTTTGTGGTGCAGGTTGTCGTCCGACTTAACACCAGGTAAGAGCAGGTGTTAAATCCCTGCTGCTAACGTGCCTTATCGCCTGTTTTGGGATCTTATCGCCGATCTGGCTGGTCATAGAGAATGTTGCGAAGTGGTGTAGTCACGGCTTTTTGCACAGGAACGCCTACTCTGCATCTCATTAGCATTAGTTGCCGGTGTCATCCGTGGCGATGTTTTTTGCGGCTGCTATCGCAGGAAAACTGGCGATATCGGCTGTTGGCACCAGCTTGTTAATGGTGTGGTGAATCTATTGCCTCTTTGGCTGCGATAAAGTGCCGCTAACTCGGCGATAAGTCCTTGAGAATATGCCCCATAGTGTTTTCGGTGGGTGGGTGTTTTTTACAGGTTTACGGATCCAAAGTTATAGTTTGGACATTTGAATTTTTCAGTTTTTTCTAAGGAAATAATTTTGCTTTCTAGTAAACAATTATTTTTGATTTTGATTTCCTTTTATTTCTTGAGTTTCCTGGTGTTTTAATTTTTTTACGGGTTTTTTGTGGTTCCTTATGATGTTGGATAGCTTCATTTGATTTAAAATGGCCCTGTTTTATTTTTGCCTTTTCTGGGAGGGACTTTTTTGGATTTATTTTTTCCTTTTTTGGTGGATTATATTTTTGCAACATGGATAAGGATGAAGATCTAAAGCTATAGAATAGTAAGTTATATTATGTTATTATTTTTGGTTGGAAAATTTTATATTTTCTATATATGTGTATGTGAAGTAATTGTGAGGTATTTTATGTATCAGTCATTTTTGCTATTTTAATAGTATGTTGTTTTAACTGATGTATAAAAATAATTTGTTTATTATTCCGTTTAAAATGTTTAGTTATGCTGTTGTGCACCTTTGTTAAGGTTTACTGGTTATTGTGTAGATAGTTTGTTTTCTTATAATAGGGTTTTCGCTATGGATTTTGAGTAGTGTACTCCTTTGTTGCTAATAAAGTGTTTTACTTTACATTGTAGTATGTTGTACATTCTATTACGATGTTTGCTACTTTTAGGTTTAAATTGGGTTGCCGATTGTTCCATTCTTATTTGTTGGTAGTTTGTTCTTTTCTGTTGGGCTTCTATGAATTTGTATAATGTAGGCTGGATTCTCTCTAGTTTAGATTGAAAGGCATCGTGCCATCCTTTTACTGCGTTATAGGTGGGTTTGGATTATTGAGCCATGGTGCTGTTGTAGAAATTCCACCATGGTATTTGGAATTTGGGTTGGCATGTGTGTCCAAAGAGGTGCAGTCTGCCAATCCAAGTGTCTTCAAAGAAGTCCATTTTGTTGGTCGAAAGGACATTCTGTAAGAAAGTTATAGTGATTAGCTACCTCTGTTACAGGGACATATGCTAGTGCAATCATTTGTTTAATTTCAGAGGCAAATTGGCTATTTGTGGAATATTCTGCACTTAGGGCCCGATTTCGACCTTGGCATTCAAACTGCCAAGCCTCACCATCAGAGATGGGGAGAACGCCACCAAGCTGGTGACATCTGGACCGCCAGATTTTGACTTTACTGTCGGTTTTGGGGGTTCCCAGCAACGGTTTATCGAGGATTGCATGCTTCACCTCGTATACAGAGCCTGAAGGCAATGCGGTCATTCTACTGCACCTCCACTGTTGTGCACTCACTGTTGCCATGCACCATGTCATGTGAACAGTGCGTGCAGGACAGTGGAAGCATAGGTGGACACCACATATGCCCCCGGCCACTATCCACACTGCGCAGAATTGCCGTGGGGCCCTGTTTGGGGCCCGTACCTTCCTTTCTGCCAACCTTTTCATGGTGGGGTCCCTACCATGAAAAGGTCAGCGGAAAGGAAGGTCTTGATCTGCACAACTGTGCTGGCATCTGCACCGCCGCCACAAATTGAGCATTTCCCCACCACTACATCCATGGGATCCTGCATCCTGGCATGGCGGTGGTCAAGTGACTGTCCAACCACCATAGTCCAAATCGGGCAGTCGGACTGCTGAGGATGTAGCGGTCGGACTGCCACCACGAGTACAGCAATCTTGGGACTGCCATACTCGTAATCAGGCCCTCAGTGCAGATTGTTGGAGCAATCTCCAAATGGTCTGGTTAAAATGGTAATAACAGACTTGAATGGCTGTGTGTGGATATAGTTTATTGTTTGTATCATGGCTTATTGAAAGTCAATTTTTATTTTATGTGGACAATAGCTATTTATTTTAAATTTTATTTGGTTTAGTAGTTCATAGTAAGTGCTACTTTGTTTATTAGGTAGCGAGGTATATGAATGTTACATTAGTATTTTGATATTCACCATGTGTGGTGGATAGCTGAGTAAATGACGGGTCAAATTTAGGATGCACCATCCATTGTCTATGTTTGAAATTGACTTAGTGTTATTAAGATATTTGCTGTAGCAAATATAATAATGTGTTTCTCATTGTTAAAGTTGCGATGTAAGAAGAAGGTTCTTTATCATGTGTGGTGGGTATGTGTTCGGGAATTCGGACACCTTGGTATCTTCTAGGTGCAGGGGAGCATCACTGGTAGCTTTTTTAGTTCATGCTATTAAGCGTTTTAAGGTGGGTATAGTTGGTAGCTGGACTGTGATGTATTCTGGTACTTTAGGGAATATTTCTTTTAGTATTTTAGGAGTTGGCTTTTGGGAACTAGCGCATACCTCTTGTATATCTACTACTACATGCCTGACTTCAATTTCGGTGACATTTTGAGAGTGTTTTTTTCTCTCACATTAATAACAACATCATCTTTTATAGTAGCTCTCCCATAACAAGCATTAGAGCAATATTTTGTACATTTTCAATTAACATTTATGGTGCTTGATCTGTCTTGGCTGTAAGTGTAGCCTATGTGAGACAGCAATTGTTTCCCTCTCTGTGATGTGATTTATCTATTTCTTTTTCTCATTGTGTCTGAAAATTGTTTAACAGCATAATTAAATACATTTTTATAATTTAATTTACATTTGTAATGTACATACATAATTATGGCAATCTTTTTCTCTTGTATGCCTACTTATATTTTGTTGACGGTAATTGCAGTCCTTTTCTTTCTGTTTTCCTTAGCAGATGTTATAATATGGATCAGGTGGCTTTTATTTCTGTTGAAGGAAAAAAGTTGTTTTTAGTTTATTTTAAACATTTGTCTGTTGGTAGCTAGTAGGGGCTGAGGGATTTTACATTTATTTAATCTTTTACGGTTTACGTGATATTTAAAACTGTTTTTACTTAACTTTTTTGTGCCTTTTTTCAGGTACTTGATTGCTGGAGTTTCATTATTGGTTTGTAGTTTTTAAGATGGTGTAGCAATTTTTCAGTAGTTTCTGAAGTTTATGATGTAAGTGTTCGGTTAGATGTTTATTATTTAACAGTTTTTGATTCAGTTATTTTTAAGTTTGTTTAAATACATGTTTTACTTACTTTAGAAAATAGTTGTATGTATTCTTTCACTTCAGTTTTCTGTATATATGTAAACAATTTGGCAGAGCATAGTGGTCTTGCAGCTTTTTAAGCATTGGTGTATAAGGTGTTCACATTTTGTGTTCCTTTTATATTGTCAGTTTAATTGATTCTTTGGACCTGATTATGAAGTCGGGCGGAAAGCCATCCGACAGCTTGCCGGAGGCTTTCCGCCCGACATCATAGGTTCCATCTGACCGCCGTATTACGATACTTGCGGTCGGAGGGAAACCAGCAGGGGAATTCTGCTCTGCTTCTAAGAGGCTCAAGGAGCCCATCGGAGCATCGGAAGGACAGGTAATCCCCAAATGGCGGCGTTGCCTGCTCAGGCACAGTCTTCGGGATTATGATGCCCGTTTCCCACAGACTTTCCATGTTGGCCTTTCCGACATGGAAAGGCTGTCGGAAAGTGACTTTGGGGGCCCCAAGCAGGGCCCCATTTTCCCCCATGGCCCTCCGCTAGGGTGTCTGGGTAGCACCAATGGTGCCCTCTAAACATCCCTGCATCATGTGGCAGGCACCACATGGTGCCTGCCACAAAGTGCAGGGATGATTTAAAAGTGTTTATTTTCTATTGAGGTTGGTGCTGAAACTCGCAGCACAATCTTCAATAGAAAATATACCCTTTCCGACCACTGAGAAGGCAGTCACCATATAAATGTGGAAGCGGGACTGCTGACTGCTTGTCGGGCGGTCCGTTTCTGCTACGATGTCCGACATTGTAATTATTGCCTTAGTGTTAATGACTACTTTGCTTTGCAGTTGTTTTTATTGGTTTGTGTTCGTTTATTTTTTTTCAGTTATTTCCTTTTATGGTGGATATTAATTAGTGTTTATTTTATAATGTTACATATATGTTTCAGTTTTTTAATGTTTTTTTGGGTGCATTATTTATGTATAAATATTTAGTTGTGATAAATGTTTAGATTGTATTATTTGTTGTAACTATTATAATTTGATATATAGAAGTGCATATTTGTAGGTGTTTGCAGTTTATTATAGGTATATAAAATTGTTACAATGTTCTTAGATTATTTGTATATGTATTTAGAGCTCATTTTTATTTTTTGGTTAACGTAAAATACTGTTTTTGTATTGTTTGTTTAATTCAATGCCTTTGTTTTTGCATTATTAATGCACTCTATACTATGTATTGTGATATTTGTGACAATTTATGTGTTTATTTAAAAGTAACAATACTTTTGTTTTTCATTATTTGTGTTATAAATATAAGTAAACATGCATATTCTTAATGGCAATATTTTGGTAATCGATATTTGGGTTTTTATCAGTGAAGTATAGGAAGGCGATATTTTTAATAATGATATTCATTTTCTGATATTTTTGTGAAATAATCTTATCATTGATATTATCTCATTGATCATATGTGGGTCATCATCAGGTTTGTAGTATGTAAAGTACTAGGTGCCAGATTGATAGGAGCATGAATACTATCTTGCGAATGCACATGACGGGATATGCACTCTTGCATGAGACTATAGGAATTGTCCTTGTAAGTTGTCTTTTGTCTCCCTTTTGCCCTGCACATCAGTTGCTGTATGTTCACTCTCTTGTCTGTGAAGTTCACTGTAGCTTAGCTTTCGTTTTTGAGTTTGATCTACAAAGTTATAATAAAGTATGGAGCACTGGCCAAAGCAACATTATCATGTACCAACATGAGAGATGACCTTACTCAGGTAAGCACTTTAACAGTAAAAGAAATTAAATAAACATTTATTAAAATTGCATCAACTGATTGAAACTTCACAGCTGATTTTGTAAATAGTTGGGAGTAAAACCATACATGTGTGGTATTCATTTTCTGTAATTAATTTATGTGGGAAGATACTGTAATATTCCATTAACAGGATTTCGGTCACAACCTTTCCCTTTTAATTTAATAGAATAGATTGGGAAATTCTCATCTACGTCACCTTTCCCTCTGAAGAAACAATAAGATGTGCTTAAAACCATCAGATGTCTACACCAAAAGCCAGTTTCTCAAGCTCTTTTGACTTCACAGGTGTAATTTCATCCTTATGCGTCTGCTTTCTTCCTTGAAATGTTTTTTTCATTATTATGGCAAGATAAATATTGAAGTAAACTGCCATAACTTCCATTTCATTTGGTCGTAATTGTTATCCACTTAAAACCTTATTCAGTTATAAGTAAACTGCATCACTTGGAAGACATTTATTCAGCAACCCCCTGTGTGTCTCACTATAAAAGGTGCCTGTTGCCACCAACCGTAAAAACGTGCTCTGTTTCCAATTTCTTCTTTCTCTACATCTTCTAAACAAGCCTTCTCAGTAGCAAGTCTTTGCAATTATCTAAAACTAATTTTCTGCCCAACTCTTTTTAAAGGTCTTTAAAATTTCACATTTTGAAACTAGCAAACTCTACTTCACTATTTGTTACCTTTAGAGCAGTGATATCTGCCACACTGTGCGATTAAAATTTTATCTCCATTGGTTTCAGTTCACACTTTTTAAAAAAAAAAAATGTAAATAGGGATATTTTCCCCTCTATGTCCTGGAGTATTTTGCCACGATTCACAAAGGGACTTATGTGGAGTAAAGTACGACTGGAGGGTCTGTGCACTTGGGCGGAATCTCTGCACAGTGCAGAGACCCTTTGTGAATCGGGTTCTTTGTGCGTAGGGTCAAAGGGGCGGCATTTCATTTTTTTCTCTATTATATGCAGTTGAATATTTTCTCCATCTATGCACTGTCTGGTTTCCCTCCAGTTGGGTCAAGTCAGTTCTGACCATTTTCACAAAGGTATTCTTACTCATAAACATAAGTTTACAGTGAAAATACCTCATTTACGTCAGGACTTTAAGGAAACCACAGAGCGATTACTGGGAGGAGTAAAAGTATTTATTACTGTTGATTTCTCCACTAGTGCGGAGAAACTCGCAGTAATAGTAGGGTGCATAGGAAGTGTTTTCTCCAATAGGGAAAAACTTTTTCCCATAAAAAAAAAAGTTGCAGAGCTGTCTCCCTCCCTCCTGTGCTGAAATCTACACTATACTAATTTAAGCCAGCAGCAATAGAACGCTGCAGGAGAAGTCACATGACATTTCCGGTAGCATTCATGGTAACCTGCGCCTGATGCTGCGATACAGAAATAATATTGTGAATATCTGTGAATTGAATAAAATATATATTTCATATGCCTCCAGTTGACAGCCATGAGCAAACGCCATTGCATACACGAACCATAAGCGATCTAGGCCTCATACCAAATTAATAGTATATTGAATTCTGGTAGAGGAGACATTTGTTATGAATCTAAGTGCTTGGCGACTCAGCCAGGAACTTGTGCGATTAATAATCCAACTATGTCCATTTAAATGAAGATTCGGAATCTTGTCTTAAGGGGACTATTTTTGGGACCCACTAGGGCACAGTAGGGAGCCATATTGACGTGGTCAACAGTTCTTAATACCGAAGTGCTCCATTCAACAAAGATCTACATTGGAAGACATTAATTGACAAAATGTGCTGCTCATGACAGACTATTGTGCACGCGCTCTGCTGTTTTGATCATAATTATGGTGTTTAATCTGCCCAACAATAAATTGTCATTTACCACTCTTGAGGCAACTATTATTTTAGTATAAAGTGTCAGATTTCTTTGCTCACTTTTGAGCTAACCCACATGCCTATTAGATGTTTTTGGTTTAAGGAAACGTTTTGGTCGGATTACGATTTAATATCGTTACACTATTTTTAACTCACATATGGTTAATTATATGTTTACATTCAATAGAGCTGCATTGCATTCCCTGTTGTTCTTTGTATGTAAAGAAAGGTCCTTGTCGTGATTATTATGTATTTTGTTTAGAGTGGCAGGCTGTCTTCAGTTTGATGGCTTACTTGTATGATTTAAACTCTACTAGATGCTGTTTACAAGAAAGACCTGAGAAACCATCAGCCAACTTTGGAAAATGTTGGTACACCTAATATTTTGTGGGCAATTCCAAACTAAACAATATATTTTAAAGTGTCTTTTGAAAATGTGCTTGCTTTGGAGGTGATAGAAGCATGCCGAAAGTTTGTTCTAGAATCAAAATCTTTTCTGGTTTTCAAATGCTGACCCACTGGTAAACTTACGACCAACATATGAATAAATGTTCTTAATTTTTTGTGTATTCATGCTGAAAATGGAAATTGCTATGAATTGTCTGTTTATTGAATTCAGCAGACAGTTTTTAAATGACATGCTAGATTTATTTTTTAGGCAGTGTGCTTGTTTTTTTAGGGAATATGTAGATTAGTATATTTAAACTGAAAATAAACATAAATGAGATTAAATGGTTCATTGCTGTAAATGTAGATTTTTTTTTTTACCATACTCATAAGTTTTTGGCAAATCAAAAAAAATATGTTCCCAAATGAGTTGGTGATATTTAAATAATACCCGATTATTTCACTTTTTTCTATTTTACCCTATCTTAATCTTTCCTTTTAATACCTTTCAAGAAATTATTATCATATAATATTCAAAATCTCGTTCTATATAAATAAACAATCTTCAACAGCTGCAACATGTCATGTGTCTGTTTCTATCTTCGACCTTTGGAATCTGTCATTTATCACTGATTTCCTTAAAATTTTGGACATAATGTACATATTTATTTTGCAGTTGTAAAGTGTGTGATTCACACAATTGCAGGGTTCATGACAGCAAAATGCCTAATAACATTGTCCAAAAGACTTTGCAAGATTTGGAAAACTCTTTCTGCACATAAGAAGGTGTTTGCAATGTCTTCGAACTGCAACTGGATGTACATTAAAGAACCATTCCCTACTCTTTGCAAGTTCAAAAAGGGTATACCAAGGTTTGAGACCCAAACTGCATTTGTAAACCATTGATGAGTTACTGGCAAGTGTTGTGATGGTAACTGGTCCACAAGGGGAAGCATGTCCTGGTGGGAGAGCTTCTCCTGTGGGAATCACGTTGAGCAGCCTTGGGTGGAGCAGTTAGCGGGCAAGGGCACCACTGCATGCTCCTCTCCAGATCTTCTCTGCCTTTATCTAGATTTATTTTTCCCAAAAATGTACACGAGGAATGCTGGCTGCTTTAAAAACAACCATTTCAGGCAAGAAACGTAAACACGGGGATGGATGTCTCCTGTTCAATGGTATACCACCATCCCTGCATTTTCAGTGGACTGGAATGTTTTATTTTGTTTACTTTGTAGATACACCATTGATTAGATCCGGATTATTTAAACTGCTATTTTTCTCTGATCTGTGCTAATTTGCATGAAACACCGGTTACAAACATTTCAGTAATGTTCTAATTTGCTCAATTTCTCTTTTGTGGTTCAACAAAATAAAACCATTCAGTTTTGCAGTCTCCAAAACGGCACCGACCGCCACAAAAACATATATAGATCGAAATATCACCTCACTTGAAAGCTGTGGCATCTCAAGAAGAGAAGTTTAGGAGCTGGAGACACATTGTGCCACTGATAAGGATAACAGTGTTGGAGCAATCTACAAAGGCCCTATATACATATTTTGTGTATGTGTGTGTGGGTGTGTTTGTGTGTGTGGGTGTGTATGGTGTGTGTGGGTGTGAAATATATATGTACATGTTCAATTAAAATGTTTAGATCTGACTTATATAAACACATGTATATAAAGTCAGATTTACATTTGTTAAGCAAGTAGCACTGTTTTGCAAAGAAAAGGTAATTGCACAAATTACTGTGACTGACAAGATGTTGTGTATGCTTTTTTTCTGTGTTTTTCTCTCTCAGCTCCTAGTACACTCAGCAGCTGGCTGCTGGGGCACAAGTTGGGGGCGCAGGACAAAAATTGCTTGGGTACGTCCCCTTCTGGCCCCCCTCCAGAGACGCCAGTGGTTAAAGGTACATTTTATGGAGCTAATCAGCTCCTTAGGCAGTATTAGGCAAAGAAAATATCACTGGCACTGGCAGCTTGGGTATTCTGTAAAACTTGTATCTTTATGATTCCTATGATTTGCTTCAAACGCCTGCATGCCTGCTCTTTCTTCATTTCTGCTTTTCCTCCAAGAAAGGAAGGCCTGTAGCTCGGCCTCTTAACCTTTCAGTTCTGCGCTTGGATGTGTTTCTGAATCATGCAGCACAGACAAATCCTATTAGCATATCACATCCGGCATTGGTATTGTTAGATCTGTCAGCTGCAGTTTCTTTGGTATTCAAAATGATTTCTTAGGTGGTGAGTATTGTATCAATCAATGCAATCTATTTTTGTCAGAGTCGAGGCAAACAACACGTTTTAAAAATATGCCTCATAATTTAGAAATTCCGAAACAGTGTGAAACTAAAAATAAGTGCATTTCAAGTGTTATATTTCGGTAGGAAAACTGTGAATTAAATGTAGCACGTACAAAGTCATGCAAATCATGGTAAAATTAGAACGGTTAGGTGCCTGTCTTTAATTGCTACAACAGAAATTCAACCAAATTGCAGGACAACAATACAATTATTGTATCTAGAAACAGACATGCAGACCAGTTCAGTTTTAACTTCACAGTAACCATAAAGGTCCCAACAGACTCAAAAGGCTGGTTGAGGAAGAAAGGAAAGACCGATCAGGGATTAACTGAAAGAAAGCCCGTGTCATGGAACAAGAGGCACAACGCACAGTATGCACTTGAGGCGAAGGTGGTCTAATTGTATAGTATATGCTGAATACTGATACATTTTGTGCTACAGGAATGCCTATGCGGAGTTCTGCGAGTGGCGGAGTGGGTTACCTCGCGCCGTTCGCACTGATTTTTAGTGCCGGGTGTTTGTCCCATGCTGTAAAATCAGCGCGAATGTCATCTCGCCCAGTGCAGGAGGGCACTGCTTCTTTCTGCAGCTCAAGTAGAAGTTCTACTCGAGCGGCAGCTTCCTCAATGCAAATGGCAGGTTTCTGAACGCAAGCGGTAGCGACCGTCCGCATAGAAATCTCGCAGGGAAGTGATCTAGCGATGGATTTTCCTTGCTGGCGCTCGCCAACTTACAGTTGGCGAGCATGAGAAAGGAAAAAACTCCGCTTTGAGGAGCAGAGTTTTTTGGAACTCCTCAAACTCCGCGCAGCGCGGAGTGCGAAAAACTCTGTAGACTCAACAAACGGAGCGGAGTTCACCACCCAGGCTTAATTATGGGCCTGTTACCTGACTTTAAACACGGAGGGCATATTTACTAATGTATCACGCAACTCAGGGTAGCAAGCAAAGTTGCTGCCCTGCGTTGTATGAAACAGAGAGAGCACAATTGTGTCATATATAAGATGTGGCACACTGCTGCTTCTTCCTACTGCTGGTGCACTCTGTGCTGCCTAGCACCAACGCAGGCACCTTTGCACCATGATGCAAGGTGCCTGTGTTACGGACAGGGATTCGTTCCTGCACAAAAACAATCCAAAGAGGCATTTTCCTTTTTCTATGTGTGATGCAGAATACATTACATATAGAAAGAGGAAATAACAAGGAGAAAGAAAGATTTTCCTCTCTTTATGACATCCATTGGGAGGCATACCGATTTGACACAATCTCATGTTTACAAACCTTTGTAAATCTGGAATTGCGGCAAATCCATGGGTGGATGCACAGGAATGCCCATGCTCCACCCATGGAACGCCACCCGGCTTGAAATGCAATTTAACGCAAATGTAAGGTAACTCTGACCTGCATTTGAAAATAAACATGTATTGTACATTTTATTTCCCCTTAAAAGACCGTTCTGTGAATGTTTGATGACATCTTTTATGTTGTTGGAGAGTGGGAAAAGGCCCATTCATTAGAAATTCCTCTCAATTTAGAAAAGCAACCATTACTATAACTATATTCAAAGGTACTTATTTTGACATTGAAGCTCTTAGATTTCAATGGAATTGGAACCCGTAACCTACTGCTGTTTGTTTCTATGATATGTGCCCATGAACAGCAGCAAGGACACAATTACCTTTTACTTCAATGATGTATGCTGACATATTTTCCTTTTCAGCACTCAGAATCTATATCTGTCCTGCACGTGTGCATAACATTTGATGTAAAATTCCAGGTTATTGTGAAGCAAACACAACATATATTTGAAAAATCAGAGACCCGTGATGAGGGGTGAGGAAACTGTAATTTTGTCCACATTTAATAAGTTCAACTTTTACAATCATTATGTGAATTATGCAAATTACACTTGGGCAGTCAATCAATCAATCATGGGTTTGTTAAGCACGACTACTCACCCGTAAGGGTCTCAAGGCGCTGGGGTGGAGGGGAGGTGCAGGATCCTGTCCATCAAGGACGAGGTCTATCGAAGAGCCATGTTTTGAAGTCCCTCGTGAAGATGGGGAGTGATGTCGTCTGTCTGAGGTGGAGCGGGAGGGCGTTGCAGGCTCTGGCCGCGAGGAAGGAGAAGGAGCGGCCTCCCGATCTGGACTTCCTGGTGCGGGGGACCACGGTGTGGGAGAGCTGGGCTGATCGTAGGGTCCTTTGGGGGTGCGTGGAATTTGAGTTGGCTGTTCATGTATGCTGGTCCGGTGTTGTGGAGGGCTTTGTGTGCGTGGGTGAGAATCTTGAAGGTGATTTTTGCCTCGATGGGGAGCCAGTGGAGTGTGCGCAGGTGCTGGGAGATGTGGCAGTGCCGAGGCAGGTTGAGGATTAGTCTGGCGGCAGCGTTCTGGATGTTTTGTAGCTTACCGGTGAGGTTTTTGTTGATTCCGGCATAGAGTGCGTTGCCGTAGTCAAGTCTGCTGGTGACGAGGGCATGAGTGACGGTCTTTCTGTGTTCGAGGGGGATCCATTTGAAGGTCTTGTGTAGGAGGCGGAGGGTGTGGAAGCAGGAGGATGCGACGGAGTTGATCTGGCGGTCCATTTTGAGTTCGGAGTCCAGGATGATTCCGAGGTTGCGTGCGTGGTCTGTGGGGGTGGGCGGGCTTCCGAGGGCGGGGGCTACCAGGTGTCGTTCCAGGCGTCGGGGTGTGGGCCCATGATGAGTACTTCTGTTTTGTCCGTGTTGAGTTGTAGACAGCTGCTATTCATCCATTTGGCGACTGCTTCCATGCCTTCTTGAAAGTTGTGTTTTGCTGCGTTGGGTTCGTTCGATAGGGAGAGGATGAGTTGGGTGTCGTCTGCGTATGAAATAATGTTGAGTCCGTGGGTTCTGACGATGGGGGCGAGCGGAGCCATGTAGACGTTGAACAGTGTGGGGCTGAGGGAGGATCCTTGGGGGACTCCGCAGGTGATCGGTGTAGGGTCCGAGAGGAAGGGAGGGAGTCTGACCCGCTGTGTTCTACCGGAGACGAATGAGCGGATCCAGTCGAGGGCCTTGTCTCGGATCCCTGCATCGTGAAGTATGCGTGTTAGGGTGCGGTGAGAGACTGTCGAAGGCCGCTGAGAGATCGAGGAGGATGAGGGCTACTGTCTCTCCTCTGTCCAGGAGGGAGCGGATGTCGTCTGTTGCGGCGAGGAGGGCGGTTTCTGTGCTGTGGTTCTTACTGAAGCCGGATTGGGAGGAGTCGAGGATGTTGTGCTCTTCGATGAAGGTGGCGAGTTGGCTGTTGATGGCTTTCTCGATGACTTTCGCTGGGAATCTGCATAAAAACTGTACTTGAGGTCGGCTCTCATGTACAAAACTAAAACTCGATACCTGCTCAAAGTATTGGGCCATAATCTGCCTCCAAAGATTATTCAATGTATTCCATTGGGTGCACAAATCATGCAAGATGCATGCTTAATGTATTAGGGGTTCATCTGCATGAAATTTCCTCCCGAAACCTGTCTCTTGTATGCAACAATAAAGCAAATATATTCATGATTCTGGTATTGCCTTTGGGTCACTTTCTCTGTAGCAGAGCATGTGGAAGTTTATGATTTCAAAACAAACTTTTCTTGCACATTTGTTTGCATTCTAGTGATGGGGGTTGTATTGTGGCTCCCAGCATTCATGTCAGGCAGTTATGCCACATTATTGTTTCAACCAGACCTTGCTATATGGATTTTGGTTTTCAGGCACCAAGAACTCTAGTTACCTAAGGTTTCAAAATGTACAATTTTGTTTATGGAGTAGGATCCATGAGTATTGCTTGATTTCAAAACAATCTTATGCATTTGTTTGAACTTTAGAGACGGGGTTTGTAGGTTCTGCTAGGAGTTCCTGTGATACAATCAGAACTAATTATTAAGGGGGCATTTCACATATCTATGTATACAAATGTTAGCAACTTAGGGGCCGATTCCGATTCGGGCCGGAAAACGTAAAGACCGACTCGGAGCCGGAATTTATTCCGACCGACACGTACCGGTGCAGCCCGACCCGCAAAGTACGATGAAAAGCGTGCAAAACCCGACCGACTCGTACGGAACACAATACGAACGACCGAACCACACGGAAAACAGCTATCCGGCCGGAAAAGCACGCGAATTGAACCGACCGACACGCACCAGGAAGAATCCCGAACGAAACGTACCCGCGAACTCCGACCCGCCAAGTACGATGCAACGCGTGGAAAACACGACCGAGTCGCACGGAGCTCATGCCGTACGACCGACACGCATACAAAACAGCGAGCCGAAGCAACCCAATACACCGCGACCGACGCGTACGCAGCACATAAAACAGCACAAACACAGCGTGAACGACTCGGAGAAGCTCGCACGAGACAACTGCAGGGTCCGACTCGGTCAGAAGAACGTCTCCTACATGCACAAAAAGTACAACGGGAAAACCAAAAAAAAAAGGCCAAACAAGCAATTACAAAGCCAATAAATACTGGGGGGGAAACAGGGAACAAAGACACACCCACAACTCCACCCATATAAAGGACACAAATCTCTATCATGATCCTTTGCAAATTCAAATTACCTGCCAGCACACAACACCAACAGACAGCAACCACACACACACTCACAGCTCATCCATCACACAAGCCACACACCATCAGCACCTCAACAAATAGCACCCTCACATACACCCAGCAAAACACACACTCACACACCCTCACTTGCACACCAACACACATCACTCACCACCACCACCCATCACCATGCCCCCCAAGAAGAATCCAAAGTTCCTAGATAGTGAATTGGAAGTCATGGTAGATGAGATCCTCAGGGTAGAGCCACAGCTGTTTGGTACATTAGTCCAACAGACCCCCATGTCGCAGAAAACCAAGATGTGGGCGAGGATCGTCGACAGGGTGAACGCACAATCACCATGTTTCCGCACAAAGGAAGACATCCAGAACAGGTGGTATGATGTGCGCAGGAGGGTCAGGGACCTACTGAAGAAGGATTACATCTTGAGCCAACACACCGGCAGTGGCCCTCCTGCCAAACCACTATACCTCAGGCCCTGGGAGGAGAAGGTGCGGGCCATCCTACCACCAGTGAGCGTATATGGACTAGAAAACATCCCAGAGCCTGGTGAGTACACAACCAATATACCCAATATTGTGTGACAATACACACACATCACTGTCAAGGGGATAGTCAAACCATGCACTCATAGCAAATACACAGCAACAAAAACAGAATCATCCCAAAATGTGTATGTCAGTCAGATAAACACAACACATGCCATCAAAAAACTCACATCCAACTGTGCCAACACATGTACAAACACAACTACAACTACAGCTAGGCAGTGGCACAAATAGAACTAACAAACACATCCACACATGTAGCCACCACAACAACACCAACACACAGTGAAGACCACTCAAAGGAAGGAATTCTGTGTATGCTGGCCAAGTCAGTGTAGCCAATAGCATCATGGGAGTCGTAGTCACACATATTGCCCCCCCCCAACTGTCCCATCAACACCACCATGAACCATGCTCACATCACAGGAAGTGGAGAAGGACTCACAAGATGGCTGATACTGGCTACTGCTGTGGGGAGCACAAGGCCCTGCTGCCAACTGTGCACCAACAAACAGCAGGACACCACTGACTGACATCCTGAGAGACAACTTACACTCCCTGCAATGCAAGCACGTTCCATGGTGGGATATCTGGCTAGCTGGGTGGGAAGGGGGACTTGCAGCACTGACCATAGTCACAAGCACCTCCCCTCACACACACCCCAACACAAACTCCACAGAACCCACCTGGTAGAATGCAATGCCCCCATCCTAACACAAGATCCCACAAAGAACCACCACCCTGGGTTATGTTGTGTGAAGCACAGGGACACTCTTGGGACCTCTAGCCAAACAACTGCCAGGACAACACTCCCAGCCATCCTGTCAGCACAGCCAGCCCACCCCACAGGGAAGCAGAGTCAAAGGAAGGAAGCATGGGCATGCTGGGAAGGGGGAGGAGGCAATAGCATGATGGGAGTCGTAGTCACAGCTCTACATCCCCACCACATGGCCCAGCAAGCTCACACTCACGCATGCACATCCCACAGAGAGTGGAAAGGCCCATCAAAGATGTCTGACACTGTTGCTGTGTCGTGGGGAGCACAAGGGCATGCTGGGTACTGCACACCAACCAACAGCAGGACACCACTGTCAGCCATCTTGCCATTGCTCTCACACCCACACACACTGAACTCCACACAAAAGCAAGTAAGTATGGGAATGCTGGGAAGTGGGGTGGAGGCAATGGCATGATGGGAGTCGTAGTCACAGACATAGCTCACCCCCACAACTGTCCCATCAACACCACCCTGAACCATGCTCACATCACAGGGAGTGGAGAAGGACTCACAAGATGGCTGACACTGGCTACTGCTGTGGGGAGCACAAGGCCCTGCTGCCAACTGTGCACCAACAAACAGCAGGACACCACTGACTGACATCCTGAGAGACAACTTAAACTCCCTTCAATGCAAGCACGTTCCATGGTGGGATATCGGGCTAGCTGGGTGGGAAGGGGGACTTGCAGCACTGACCATAGTCACAAGCACCTCCCCTCACACACCCCCCAACACAAACTCCACAGAACCCACCTGGTAGAATGCAATGCCCCCCATCCTAACACAAGATCCCACAAAGAACCACCACCCTGGGTTATGTTGTGTGAAGCACAGGGACACTCTTGGGACTTCTAGCCAAACAACTGCCAGGACAACACTCCAAGCCATCCTGTCAGCACAGCCAGCCCACCCCACAGGGAAGCAGAGTCAAAGGAAGGAAGCATGGGCATGCTGGGAAGGGGGTGGAGGCAATAGCATGATGGGAGTCGTAGTCACTGATATTGGTCACCCCCACAACTGTCCCATCAACACCACCCTGAACCATGCTCACATCACAGGAAGTGGAGAAGGACTCACAAGATGGCTGACACTGGGTACTGCTGTGGGGAGCACAAGGCCCTGCTGGCAACTGTGCACCAACAAACAGCAGGACACCACTGACTGACATCCTGAGAGACAACTTACACTCCCTGCAATGCAAGCACGTTCCATGGTGGGATATCTGGCTAGCTGGGTGGGAAGGGGGACTTGCAGCACTGACCATAGTCACAAGCACCTCCCCTCACACACACCCCAACACAAACTCCACAGAACCCACCTGGTAGAATGCAATGCCCCCATCCTAACACAAGATCCCACAAAGAACCACCACCCTGGGTTATGTTGTGTGAAGCACAGGGACACTCTTGGGACCTCTTAGCCAAACAACTGCCAGGACAACACTCCCAGCCATCCTGTCAGCACAGCCAGCCCACCCCACAGGGAAGCAGAGTCAAAAGGAAGGAAGCATGGGCATGCTGGGAAGGGGGGAGGAGGCAATAGCATGATGGGAGTCGTAGTCACAGCTCTACATCCCCCACCACATGGCCCAGCAAGCTCACATTCACGCATGCACATCCCACAGAGAGTGGAAAGGCCCATCAAAGATGTCTGACACTGTTGCTGTGTCTTGGGGAGCACAAGGGCATGCTGGGTACTGCACACCAACCAACAGCAGGACACCACTGTCAGCCATCTTGCCATTGCTCTCACACCCACACACACTGAACTCCACACAAAAGCAAGTAAGTATGGGAATGCTGGGAAGTGGGGTGGAGGCAATAGCATGATGGGAGTCGTAGTCACTGATATTGGTCACTCCCACAACTGTCCCATCAACACCACCCTGAACCATGCTCACATCACAGGAAGTGGAGAAGGACTCACAAGATGGCTGACACTGGCTACTGCTGTGGGGAGCACAAGGCCCTGCTGGCAAATGTGCACCAACAAACAGCAGGACACCACTGACTGACATCCTGAGAGACAACTTACACTCCCTGCAATGCAAGCACGTTCCATGGTGGGATAACTGACTGGCTGGGTGGGTGGGAAGGAGGGCCGGCTGTCAACCAAACACAACCAATGCAGACCATGTTCACACCCCAGAAAATACATAGAAATGCCCAAATAATGCAGGACAATGTGCCACACCAATATCAACCCCTGACTGTGACGACTTAGGACAATGCAATGTACAGGCCCGCACCCAGAGGCACAGTCACAACTGTCATGTGTGTCAACCATTGATGCCTGCAGAAACATAACATACATTGTTTATGTCTCCCAAAAACAGGTGATGATGGGGACACAGCAGCAGACGCTGAGGAGTCCCAGTCCCAGGCTCAAGAGGATGCCGAGCTCACTGGCGTCGTACAGCCTCTGTCCTCCTCGGACGATGAAGAACAACCTGGCACATCCGGTGCAAGTCAACATGCAGCACCAGCAGGACCACCAGCTGCAGCACCAGCAGGACCACCAGCTGCACCCCTGCACCCACCCCTCCAACGACTGTCACCACGAATACCATCCCTGCTGACATGGACAGAACAAGGAGCAACACCAGCACAGGGACCCTGGACCAACCTGGGGCCATGGACACCACCACCACCACCAACCCCCAAGGTGGACCAGGGTTATCTGTGCGTGCCACTGCACACACTGTACATGTCAGCAGGGGTGGTGGGAGGAGTGGGAGACAGAGGTCGCTGCTTGCAGACGTTGCTGGTGTGCATGATGACCCACAACTGGTACGCATAGCTGATGCGTACCAGTCCAGCACCGGAGACCTCAGCAAGGTAGTGGGGCTCCTCAGAGACATTAAACAGCAGCAGGCTGCCCATCATGCCCGCTTGGACTCCCACATGTCCCACGTGGAGTCACACATGTCCCGTGTGGACTCACACATGTCCCGCGTGGAGTCCAAGTGGGATGCACTGCATGAGATGACGGCGGTGCACAGGGACATTTTACAATGCCTCCGCCAGATGAACAGCAACCAGTCCACACCTCCCTGTGTGCCAACAACATCTGGTGCCGAACAAACTGCAACTGCCACAGGGAGGGAGGAGGACTCTGGCGGAGAGTCCCCTGCACCGCAGCAGCCTGCACTTGAGGGCCCCCCCCCCAAGAAGAGGGGTCGTCCGAGGAGGGAAAAGTGAGAGGCCGATGGCCAATCGCAACTCCCAGGAAGCCTGAACCTGTTCTGGATGTTCACCTTTGTGCACAGACTGTTCACCCTGTTGACGGCAACACTACTCCCACACATTGCATGGGGAGTACAAGTTGGACCAATGTGTCACACAACTGTGGCCCCGATACTGGGGATCCTGTCTACCAGGACTTTCAATTCACCTAGGAACTTGGGATTGCAAGATTTATGTACAGCACTACCCATCCTATGCACTATTCACACAAATATATCACAATAAACACACTAATACACCATACTTGCCTCTGTCGTGATTCCAACGTGGGTGCTGTTATGGGGATGATGAACGTGACACACATGAGGGAGACACACCACCAGGGCTACACAACACATACACACCTAGGCCATCTGACTCATTGCCTACACTGATGTTGCCAGGGAAGACGGTGCAATGCACAGACACCACACCCATTCCCAGTTGTAGTCAAGTAGCCCACAGGTGCAGTAAGCAAATGGCAGTCAAATGTGTGACCACAGACAACGCACATCATAAAGTGAAGCACAGGTTTATTACACAGTTGCAACATGCCGTAACCACTACAGATGCAAGGTAATCCCACCTGGCAGCGGGCACACAGTCAACAACTGTAGACAGAAGGAAGTCCATGGGTGTGGCGCACATCACCTGTAGGGACACAACAGCTACCAGCCTGGATGTGCAATCACGTCGTCGGTGGACACAGTTGACCAAACGAATCTGAAAGTACCCTGTGAAGGACAGAAATGACACACAGTCAAAAGCAATGGAGTACAGGACAGAACAGCAAAACTCATGCACAATACATGTTACAAGATACCCACCCAGAACCAAGTTAGCATGTCAACACTGTTGGGGAGTACAGCCCACCTGTCACCACACATCGCAACACACATCCAGTCAAGTAGCCCATGGATACACTCCAACAGCACCAGAGCACCACCCACACATCATGCCAACTCACATCATTGACATGACACCTCAGGATACTCACATTCAGCTAAAGAAGTTGGTGATGAGCTGTGTGCGGACAGCACCATCACCATCATCATCATCATCGTCACTGGCATCGTGGTCCAGGCCAGGATCCTCCACAGGTGGCGGATGTTGGTCATTGTCATCCTGGATGAGAGGCAACTCCTTCCGCACTGCCAGGTTGTGGAGCATGCAGCAGACGATGATAATCTTGCACACTTTCGCAGGGGCATATGGGAGGGACCCTCCGGTCTTGTCCAGGCAGCGGAAGCGGCTCTTCAGGAGACCAAAGGTCCGCTCAATCACTCTCCTGGTCCGACCATGTGCCTCATTGTAGCGCATCTGGGCTGGTGTCACAGGGTTCCTGAGGGGTGTCAGCAACCACGGCATGTTGGGGTATCCCGAGTCACCTACGGACAGACAAGTGCACATTAGCTGACTTGGAAAAGTGGGCGGAATACTACAGATCAGATCACACACAATGGCACAAAGTCAGTACACACCGACAAGCCAGGCACGCTGGTTCTGCATCTGTGCCATCATCCTGGGGATGCGACTACTCCTCATCACAAAGGCATCGTGTGCTGAACCAGGGAAACGGGCACACACGTGTGTGATGGTCATGTCTGCAAGACACACCACCAGTGCATTGACCGAGTGGTAGTGCTTACGGTTCCTGTAGGCCTGCTCCTGGGCCTGTGGTGGTACCAAAGCCACATGTGTCCCATCAATGGAGCCAATGACATGCGGCATCCTCCCCAGGGCATAAAAGTCACTCTTCACGTCAGTGAGTCGTCGCAGTCTAGGGAAATAGATGTACCGGTTCAGGAAGAGCAACATTGCCGCCAAAACATCGCGGAGCACACGGCTGAACATGGTCTGTGACATCCCACCAGCAGTCGCCACAGTATGTTGGAAGGTACCAGTGGCAAAGAAGTGTAGGGCTGCCATCACCTTCACCTTGGGGGTCAGCGCTGTAGGATACGGCTGGCCAGGCTGCAAATGTGGGGACAACTGCACTGCCAAATCCTCAATCAGCTGCCTGGTGAAGCGGTACCGTCGGATGCTGTCCCGTTCCACCATCGTTGCCAGGTCTGGGAATGGTCGATGGACAGCAGGAGCCCTGCAGTGCAGAGGAGAAGTAAGCAAGATTGTCAGTCACCCCACATATGCGGCATTGAACACACTCAAGATCCCAACATACATCATTATGAGGCACAACTACATGAAGTGTGCAGTACCGGAAGGACATGTATGGTACATACATTGCCAACATCTGTCAACACGGTCCAACAGGTGGCATCAATTAGTCCCAGGTTGGCCCATTGGATATCATGAGGCAGTGTCACAGTTCCCATCTCCTGCTGCCGTGTCACAATAACCCCCCACAGTGACATGTGAGGACAGATGTGCCCCAGGCACCACAGCTCAATGACAGGTACATTCCCAGGGACCCTGTAATGCCACATGGACACTGGCATTACATGGAGTATCATGTATACACCACAGCAAAACAACCATGACCCCCACAGGTAGTGGCCCCACTTGCCACGGCAGGACAGACATGGACGTCTGTGACACACACGCACAACATCAGGGTCCATGCACACACAACGTGGATGTGGAGACTGTCTCCCATTGTGCACATGAAATCAGAGACATTGTAAACACTACATGCACAAAGACTGTGGAGGACCATCACTATTGTGCCACTGGGACACCCTGGCTCAAACATACCGTCCCACATGGGACTCACGGGGTATGTGACATGACATACACATACACCACTGTGAAATGTGACCATGGCACATGCACAGATATGAACAGTTGCACATCACAGTGGTCATGTACACGTAACACCCAGGATCCTGTCCCCATGAACACGTGCACAGCCTGGGGGTGGCTGCCCACAGGTGACACCCACAGGACAACATGTACACCAACATACACACAATAGGAAATGCAGCCTTACATGCCTTATGATAAAGTTTGGACAGGCTGTCGTGATGTAGGTGTGCCCCTCACTCCCTGGGAGCTATCTGTGGCTGGCATATGTCCATCTGAGACAGGCATGCTGACATATGCCAGTCACATGTACAGTGATGCGTTGTACTGCAATGGACCGATCGGTGCCTCCGGCCGGCCCATTGCATGCAATGTGTGCGGGTACGCGTTGTACCCCTGTGCGCGTTGTACTGCAATGGACCGATCGGTGCCTCCGGCCGGCCCATTGCATTCAATGTGTGCGGGTACGCGTTGTACCCCTGTGCGCGTTGAACTGCAATGGACCGATCAGTGCCTCCGGCCGGCCCATTGCATTCAATGTGTGCGGGTACGCGTTGTACCCCTGTGCGCGTTGAACTGCAATGGACCGATCGGTGCCTCCGGCCGGCCCATTGCATTCAATGTGTGCGGGTACGCGTTGTACCCCTGTGCGCGTTGTACTGCAATGGACCGATCGGTGCCTCCGGCCGGCCCATTGCATTCAATGTGTGCGGGTACGCGTTGTACCCCTGTGCGTGTTGTACTGCAATGGACCGATCGGTGCCTCCGGCCGGCCCATTGCATTCAATGTGTGCGGGTACGCGTTGTACCCCTGTGCGCGTTGTACCGCAATGGACCGATCGGTGCCTCCGGCCGGCCCATTGCATTCAATGTGTGCGGGTACTCGTTGTACCCCTGTGCGCGTTGTACCGCAATGGACCGATCGGTGCGCACCCATTGACAATGGGCTTGCCTGTCAACGGACGCGTTTTCGAATTTCGAACGAGTCGGTTGCTGTAAATTCAGTTGGTCACCCACAACAATGTTGCAAAATCATGTATGTCATGAAGTTGAAGATTTGAAGGATGCTGTGGGCGTGTTTTGGTGCTGCTATTCCATGGATTGGCCAGATTCAGAAGATGCAAACGACTTGGACCTATCACTTTGGACACAAGGGACAGTATCTGCCTCTCCAGCACATATATATTGCTGGCTGTTCCCCTGAGAGCTCACTTGCCTGCACTACATGCTCCAGGACGACATCTGCCACTGCACTGCTGCTGTCTCTGCCCCTCTGGACCCTGCAATGGCACGTACTGTGGAGAGAGCCCCAGCCTTCAGCCTTGAAGAGAACCAGGCCCTGCTGGACAGCCTACTTCCACAGTACAGCAAGCTGTATGGGACACCAGGGGAGCAGGTGAGTGTTCTGTGCACTGCCTTTCTGAATGTGCATTTTGTGTGACTAGCAAGGCTGAGAGTCTGCACGCCACTGGCTAGCAGGCTCACTGAGTAGTTGTCACCCCCATAGTGTGTAGTGACTTGCACTGGACAGGTATGGTGCAGTGACAGTGCATTTGAACATGGTTTTACTTCCCATGCAATGATACCATGTAGTGACGTCTGGCAAACTGTCCATGGTCAGCTTTGCACTGCCTGTGTATATCATGTGCCCCTGTGATTGAGACATGTATATACAACTGTGTCATGCACGGATATGTTGCATGTGTGGTAATGGCCTTTTCACTTTGTCATCCTGACAGGTTAATGCCCATCGGAAGCAGGAAATCTGGAAGGACATCGTCCGGGATGTCCGGTCCGGGTCTACAAGCGCCGGATCCGCAACTGCCAGAAGAGGTGGCAGGACCTTCGGGGCTGGACCCGGAGGATTGCACGGGTCCAGCTGAAGCTGTCGCCTCCTCGCAGGAGGGGCGGAACACGGACCCTGACCCCCACATGCTCCAGATCCTGGCGGTGGTGTTTCCAGACCTGGATGGGCAGCTGAAGGCCAGACAGCAGCAAGGAGGGGGTGAGTCAAAGACTGCACTGTGAACTCTGTATTACATGCTTTGAGCCCTCCTCTGGCCTGGTCCAACTGCCCCAGTGCAGCAGTCATGTTGTCCAGGAGCCATGTCCCTCTATTGTGCACTGCCCACTGCTCATCTGATACCCAGGTGTGGCCCTTACATTCAGGGAATTGTGTCACTTGGGAATGTGTCCTTGCAGTTTGCTTCACTAAAGGTGGGGGACAGCATCTGTTTCCCTAACTCTGTTGTGGGCATCATGGGTGGGTCCATTGTTCACACAACGCCTGGGTTTGGACATGTGATCTGCGTGTTGCTTTGATATGCGGTCCACTTGCTGAGCTGAGCCACCACATGTGCCTGGGGTATGTGGCACACGCCCATGCAGCGGGTGGGAACAATGTTTGGGCCCCAGGAGTGTGCAGATTACGTGTGTCACACATACATAGCCAGCTATCCACTGTCCAGGGCACATCCCTCATTCATGTGGAGCAGGACAGTCATGCCTACTCCAGGCCATGCAATGCACTCTGTACTCCCACTCCCGTGTATCAGCTGACACATTGTGCACAGTGATTTGACCCCTCAGGTGTCTGCCTCTGTGTCAGTGTGCTGTGGATTAGTTGCCAGGACTGCTGGGGTGTTTCTTGGTAGGGGCTCAGCATGCCCCTGGAGATGTGACCATAGGAGACGATACTTGTGTGTCACATAGGTGTTTGATCAGCTGCCCGTGCAGACTGGGGTATGCAAATGTGAAGTTCAGGCAGCTTTTCCCCATTCACAGCAAATTGTGAGGGGCTCAGGTTCAGAGGGTAGTGTCACAGGTCTCCCATATGTCCAATAGGTGTGACCTGGACAGATGAGGGTTAAGATGATGTGTTGTGTGGGGGATGTACATGTGCACTTGTGCAGCTCCAGGACTTGCATTCCCCATGACCTACTATTGTGACACAGTGCATAGTGTTGTTGTCTGGCTGCCAAGTCATACATCACTGAGACAGTGATGTATGACTTAGCAGTCATGCCTCTGCCATGGCATGTGTCAACTTATTGGTGGTCCTGCAGGGGAGTGACATGTGCTACATGCACACCATTGTGGCGCTGGCTATCAGGACATGGGTGCATCATGGTGTCTGTCGCTGGTATGCATCACATGCATTTCCTATTTGACTCTGGGCATCCCTTTCATCCGGAAACCTGTACTGACTCAGTGGCAAGAGCTGTGATGTGTGCATGTCCACATGCCACACCGTGTCCTCTGCACTGTCCAACTACTGTGTACTTGGTGCATGTGTCCACACTGGGGTGTTGCAATCCAACAGACACCAGACAGATGGGTGCAAGGCCATGTGGGATGTGAGTGCCATGCTTGGCATCAGACTGACAATTGGCTTCTCCTGTTCAGTTAGGGCACTTTTAGCAATGTACAACTAATGATGCCAGGGCTTGCTCTGTAATGTGCTGTGCTCACAGTGGTGTGTGCGTTTGGTGCAGGTGACTGATGTCTGTCTGTTTCCCCATTGTTTGCAGATACATCCACGGCCACGGAAGGGGACAGCTCCACGGACCAGGAGGAGCCAGAGAGCCAGACTGGGTCAGCAGCCGAGGAGTGGTCGGAGGGACCCAGTGGCACGGAGGGCGAGGGGAGCCACACCGAGGAGTCCTCAGCACCATCCACCTCAGCTGAGGACCAGAGCAACTTGGAGGATGACTCCCTTGTGGAGGCGGGTGTCAGCAGCCACCACACCCCAGCTAGTGTTGCTGTCCCCGCCACCACCAGCACCACCACCGCCCTCCCATCGGCTCCCATTCCCCAGGTCCGTGGAGGCTCCCATGTTCGGGAGCGTGTCTCCTTTGGCCCAGGCACCGCACCCCCTGCCCCTGTGTCCCCTGCTGCCCTGAGTGAGGAGTCTGTGTACCTCCTTCGCCAGCTCCATGTAGGGCAGACAGCCATGCTGAGTGTCCTCCATGCGCACACCGCACTGTTGACTCAGCTGGTGTCGTTCATGGAGGGCATCTCATCGGGCCTGTCTGACCTACAGAGGGGCAACAGGTCCATGGACTCCTCCCTGACGGCAGCAGTGTCCCTCCTCAGACAGTCCCTCACCCCTCCTGCCTCTGCTCCATCCACACTCCCCAGCACCTTACCCGTCCCAAGCACACACACACCGGCACAGGCACACACCAGCACACACACGTCCAGCACACAGACACACACGCCACAAACTAAACGCACACGCACGCACAGTCAGGGGACTGAAACCAGACTCACAGGGGATGGGGCCCTGGTACACACACACGCATCCACGGGCACTGCGCAGTCCTCAGTTGCCTCTCCCTCCAAAGCACCCTCCCTTGCCTCACCTGCAACCCCAAAGACCCAGCGCCTCTTCCTCAGTGACCTCGGCCTCTTCCCCTCCGATCCAGCTGCCCCAGCATCCAGGGGGAAGAGGAAGCCCCCACACGGAGCAGAGTGCCCCTCGCCCCCGGACACCCTCCCCCAGGCGCAGACAGACTGAGACCCCCACCCGCAAGTCCCCCGGAGTGCTAAGAGCAAGACCCCGCCGCCGCCCTGCAGCTCAAGCACCAGGTCTCCTTCCTCCATCCCTCAGGCCCCCACTCCACAGGTGCCCCCACCACACCCTGCCCCAGGTTCCCCCACCCACAGATATACCATCCCCAAGAGGCTCCGGCCTTCTCCCCCTGCCACTTGCTCTCCCGGCACCACACCCCCCGCTGCGCTTGTCTGTGCCACTGATGTGGTGAGGGTGTCCTCCCCCTCTGTCCAGCCCACCTTGCCTGTTCCCCATTCTCCTCCCCTGGTGGTAGGCACTGCAGTGGAGTCCACTACCACCCTGTCTGACTTGGGCACTGCAGTGGCGGACCTGTCCACTCCATATGCAGGGTCCACTGCAGTCGTGCCGGCACCCACAACATCTGAGCCATGCCCCCAGTTGTGCCGGCACACACCATGTCAGACACCTCCACTGCAGTTGTCAGTGGCTCTCCAGCACCCACCACCCCTTCCCTGCTTCCTCCTGGTGAGCCCTGATCCTGTCCCTGCGGTGCCTGGCCTACCCCCGGTTGCCCCTCCTAGTGGATTGTCCCTGGTTTTGTGCAGGCATGTGTAGGGTGGCATCTGCCACTGTCACCCACTTGTGACTTTGTTGATGGACTGGCCATTGGCCTTTGTTTATGTTCTACCGGACTTCTACTTTTAATGCCACATATGCTGAATAAAGAAACTTTCTGTTCTCTAGTGCTTTTGCTTCTGATGTACATGATGTTGATGATGCTAACCATGCCCTTGCTGCAGTGATGGTGATATTTGGTCTCATGATAATGAAGTGTTACTGTGCAGGAACCCATGTGGTCCAGGGGGAATGTGTCCTATCCTGTGGTGTATCCATGTCATCCATAGCAGCATCTGAGGGTGTCATGTGTTCAGTATTTGGCAATGGGATTTCCTACTTAGATTGGCAATTTCACATCTGTGGCTTCCACCCCTGCACATCTGTTGTGCCTGCCATTGTTCTATTCGTCTACTTCCCTGACCGTGTGGCCATCTCCAGTGAACATGCAGGTTTGGGCATCAATGGGGAAGGACTCATCTGTGTTGTCAGTGCAACATTGCTATACAAGTGTGTTGGATCTGTGCTGATGATTCCGTTGGCACTTCCACGACCAGGCTGATGGGACGGGAGCCCTCATTTGGTGCTAATTGTTGATTGTGTGTCCCATTGCTGCCATGGTATGGTATCTGTTCACCTCACATCTGCAGTCTCCACAGGGTATCTGCATGTGTGTGCCCATTGGTGCAAATATGTGGGTCTGCATTCGGATGGTCACTTCTGTCATTGTGTCATTGATGATTGTTGACGGTGTCAGCCCCCATGGGTGTTGTTTGTCTGCACATGGCCAAAGTTATGTCTTATTTGCACTGCAGGATTTGGCTCCCCCAATTTATGTTGCAATGGGACACATACACTACTTTGCCACTGATGTGTTTGTTGTTCTGTGACCAGGAATCATCCATGCAGTTTGGCAGTTGCACCTCTTACTTTGTCAACACTTACCTTTTGGTCACTGTGATGATGGGGTTTGGACCCCATTGCCACAATGTTCAAAATGTGCTGCAGCTATGGACCCCACACTTACCTTTTGGTCACTGTGATGATGGGGGTTTGGACCCCATTGCCACAATGTTCAAAATGTGCTGCAGCTATGGACCCCACACTTACCTTTTGGTCACTGTGATGATGGGGGTTTGGACCCCATTGCCACAATGTTCAAAATGTGCTGCAGCTATGGACCCCACACTTACCTTTTGGTCACTGTGATGATGGGGGTTTGGACCCCATTGCCACAATGTTCAAAATGTGCTGCAGCTATGGACCCCACACTTACCTTTTGGTCACTGTGATGATGGGGGTTTGGACCCCATTGCCACAATGTTCAAAATGTGCTGCAGCTATGGACCCCACACTTACCTTTTGGTCACTGTGATGATGGGGGTTTGGACCCCATTGCCACAATGTTCAAAATGTGCTGCAGCTATGGACCCCACACTTACCTTTTGGTCACTGTGATGATGGGGGTTTGGACCCCATTGCCACAATGTTCAAAATGTGCTGCAGCTATGGACCCCACACTTGCCTTTTGGTCACTGTGATGATGGGGGTTTGGACCCCATTGCCACAATGTTCAAAATGTGCTGCAGCTATGGACCCCACACTTGCCTTTTGGTCACTGTGATGATGGGGGTTTGGACCCCATTGCCACAATGTTCAAAATGTGCTGCAGCTATGGACCCCACACTTACCTTTTGGTCACTGTGATGATGGGGGTTTGGACCCCATTGCCACAATGGTCATGGCCTGCTTGCGTTGTGTGTGCCACACACATATTTGTGTGCTAGGGGGTCACATTGTATGTTCAAAGTCATGTTCGGTGTTGTAGGCATTTGACACAGTCTACACACGCTTGTCATGGTGTTGGGGGGATGTCTTCTTCTTGCATTCCCTAGGTTGTGGTGTGCTGGTTGTGTCATGCATTGTCCATCCTATGGGTGGGGGTGGTAGTGGTGGTAGGCATCCTGCCCCCCTGGGTGAGGGTGGTAGTAGTGGTAGGCATCCAGCCCCCCTGGGTGAGGGTGGTAGTGGTGGTAGGCATCCTGCCCCCCTGGCTAAGGGTGGTAGTAGTGGTAGGCATCCTGCCCCCTGGGTGAGGGTGCTAGTAGTGGTAGGCATCCTGCCCCCCTGGGTGAGGGTGGTAGTAGTGGTAGGCATCCTGCCCCCCTGGGTGAGGGTGGTAGTAGTGGTAGGCATCCAGCCCCCTGGGTGAGGGTGGTAGTGGTGGTAGGCATCCTGCCCCCCTGGCTAAGGGTGGTAGTAGTGGTAGGCATCCTGCCCCCCTGGGTGAGGGTGGTAGTAGTGGTAGGCATCCTGCCCCCTGGGTGAGGGTGGTAGTAGTGGTAGGCATCCAGCCCTCCCTGGGTGAGGGTGGTAGTGGTGGTAGGCATCCTGCCCCCCCTGGCTAAGGGTGGTAGTAGTGGTAGGCATCCTGCCCCCCCTGGGTGAGGGTGGTAGTAGTGGTAGGCATCCTGCCCCCCTGGCTAAGGGTGGTAGTGGTGGTAGGTATCCTGCCCCCCTGGGTGAGGGTGGTAGTAGTGGTAGGCATCCTTCCCCCTGGGTGAGGGTGGTAGTAGTGGTAGGCATCCTGCCCCCCTGGGTGAGGGTGGTAGTAGTGGTAGGCATCCAGCCCCCCTGGTTGAGGTTGGTAGTAGTGGTAGGCATCCTGCCCCCTGGGTGAGGGTGGTAGTAGTGGTAGGCATCCAGCCCCCTGGGTGAGGGTGGTAGTAGTGGTAGGCATCCTGCCCCCCTGGGTGAGGGTGGTAGTAGTGGTAGGCATCCTGCCCCCCTGGGTGAGGGTGGTAGTAGTGGTAGGCATCCAGCCCCCCTGGGTGAGGGTGGTAGTGGTGGTAGGCATCCTGCCCCCCTGGGTGAGGGTGGTAGTGGTGGTAGGCATCCTGCCCCCCTGGCTAAGGGTGGTAGTAGTGGTAGGCATCCTGCCCCCCTGGGTGAGGGTGGTAGTAGTGGTAGGCATCCTGCCCCCCTGGGTGAGGGTGGTAGTAGTGGTGGGCATCCTGCCCCCCCTGGGTGAGGGTGGTAGTAGTGGTAGGCATCCTGCCCCCCTGGCTGAGGGTGGTAGTGGTGGTAGGCATCCTGCCCCCTGGGTGAGGGTGATAGTAGTGGTAGGCATCCAGCCCCCCCTGGGTGAGGGTGGTAGTGGTGGTAGGCATCCTGCCCCCCCTGGGTGAGGGTGGTAGTGGTGGTAGGCATCCTGCCCCCCCTGGGTGAGGGTGGTAGTGGTGGTAGGCATCCAGCCCCCCCTGGGTAAGGGTGGTAGTAGTGGTAGGCATCCAGCCCCCCCTGGGTAAGGGTGGTAGTGGTGGTAGGCATCCTGCTCCCCCTGGGTAGGGGTGGTGGTGCGCATTCAGGCCCCTGTGTGCATATGTGGCATTGGTGATGGGCATCCCGCCCCTATGGTGCTGCTGTTGCTGGTGTAAGTATATTCTGCATCCCTCTGTGTGTGTGTGATGTGTCGTGTACGTGTTGTATGTGTTTTGTGGTTGGTGTCTGGCTTACCTTCTGCGCCGTACGCGTCCGTGCCTGTTCCGGTAGTATATGTAGAATATTGGTATGATCGGGACGAAGGGATTCATGGTTGGTTCGTGTCGTTCGTCCTTCTCGTTGCTTCGCGTCGTCCTCGTTGCTTCGCGTCGTCCTCGTCGCTTCGCCTCGTCCTCGTCGCTTCGCCTCGTCCTCGTCGCTTCACGTCGTCCTCGTCGCTGCCGTGTTCGTCTCGGAGCCGTGGATCGTGTTGTGGCGCGAATCGGAGCTTATGTGCGCCTCACCCGGATGCTTTGACGTGCCGTGCGTAGCGACGGGTTCGGCGCGTACGGAAAGCGCATCGTACTTGTTCGGCCGGACGGGGCTGCATTTTTCCTTCCGTGCGACTCGATTCGGCGTTTCCGGATTCGCCTCGGTCGGAGAACAGGACCTGGTTTGGGTGAGTATGGCTCGGCCGGATTCTTTGCTGTTGTGCGCATCGTACTTGCTCGTTCGGTGTGCTGTACGGATCGGTCGGGAAACAGGCTTTCGCATGGCTTTTTTCCCGACCGAATGGTGTTGGGTGCGCCTCCGACCGAGATCGGAATCGGCCCCTTAGTGTCTATGGTCATTGGTGGTGACAGTGAACATTTCTTTTCAAGTATAGTGCAAACCTCACATTGTGATCTGGGTTTACACCAGACAGTACAGCTATCGGTGAATAGACATAATATCGAATCCTAAATATCGAATTGCAGTAATATCGAAGTTGTAATATCGAATGTCTCATAATATCGTATTAATGAATATCGTAGTCAAAAATATCGTTTTTTTTAAATTTAAAAAATATCGAAGTATAAAATATCGAACAAGTAATATCGTCAATAGATAATATCGAATAGTTAGTGTTGTAAAAAATATCGACAAAAAAATATAGAAAGTGTAAAATATCATTTTTTTGTTAATATTTAAATATTCTGTATTGTTATAAATTTTGTATTATTTTAATTGTTTGAATATTTGTTTGAAATTGAATACATTTTTTTTTTGTAACATATGTTTTAGGAGCGGGATGTTTGGTTATTAGGGGATAAGGGTGGGGAGTATTTTAAAAAAATTGTGTAAATTTACATATTATTGTAATTTTTTTTAAATTAGAAATTAATTTCAAAAACGAAATTTATATTAAAAATATAAAATATATGGGTTTTTTTAGGAGCGGGATGTTGGGTTATTAGGGGATAAGGGTGGGGAGTATTTTAAAAATATGAGTTTAAATTTAGATATTAATTTAAATTTTTTTAAATTAGAAATTAATTTCAAGAACGAAATTTATATTAAAAATATAAAATATATGTTTTGTTTTAGGAGCCGGATGTTGGGTTATTAGGGGATAAGGGTGGGTAGTGTTTTAAAAATACTAGGATAAAATTTACATATTAATGAAATGTATTTAAAATTAGAAATTATTTACAAAAACGAAATTTAGAAAGAAAATATAAAAAATATGTTTTCTTTTAGGAGTGTGATGTTGGGTTAATAGGGGATAAGGGTGGGTAGTGTTTTTAAAATATTAGTATAAAATTTATATATGAAATTAAAATTTCGAATTTTGGAAATAATTTAAAATATGAAATTTAAATTTAAAATTCGAAAATAATTTTTTGTTTTTAGAGTGGGATATTGTGTTATTAGGGGAGAAGGTTGGGGAGTGTTTTAAAATTAGTTATATGAATTAATATATTTAAATACAAAAGTTTAAATAGCAAATTTCTAAAAATTAGAAAGTGAAATTATAAAAAGGAAATATATTTTGTTTTTTAGAAGTGTGATGTTGTGTTATTAGGGGATAAGGGTGGGGAGTGTTATTTAAATATTATTCTAAAATTAATTATTAAATTAAAAATTAAAAATATTGGAATTAATTTGAAGAAATAAAGTTAATTAAAAATAGAAATTATAGTTTTTTTTTAGTACTGGGATGTTGGGTTATTAGGGGAAAATTGTGAGGTTGTTCAAATAGTAAAATATATATATTTAGGGGCCGATTCCGATTCGGGCAGGAAATCTCTCCGACCGAGCCGGACCCAGAGAGATTTCCGACCGAATTGGACCCTAGCAGTCCGACCAAATGAGTACGATGCGTTCGCATGCTATCGGACTCGATTCGGTCGGACTCCCATTGAAGTCAATGGGAGCCGGTCGTACAGCGCGTACGCGGGCTCCCACTGACTCAATGGGTGCGAGGCGAACAAGGGCGCCCCTACAGCGGGTACGCATCGAAGCAGGTCGTGCCGTACACGCACAGGTAGGGGGACCCATGGGTCCCCCTGTGTGCGACTCGCGCGGCTAGTCGTACAGGGGGGTCCGACACGGACCCCCAAAGTGCGGCTCCGACTGCTCTCTCGAGCCGGACTTCGCGAGTCGGTCGGACTGCTTGCGGCGCGCATCGTACTTACCCGGCCGGGAAACGTCTCCATTGCGCAGTGCGAGTCGTGTCTGTGCGAGTCAGTCGGAGCGGTTGGGTCCCGCGAACGAGTCGGTCGGCGATTTCGCGTACGTTCACATCGTACTCGCTCACCCGGACGCACGTCCGACTCGGTCGGAAACAGGGCGTCCGAATCGGATCCGGTAAAGCCGAATCCGATTCGGAGCCCTATTGGCCGAGATCGGAATCGACCCCTTAGTGTCCTGAAGTTTCCCTGACTTAATAATTACTGTAGTGGGAATAGTAATTTTATATGTTTAGTGTCCAGCATCTTCCCTGACTTAATACTGACTGGAGTGGGAATAGTAATTTTTATGTGTTTAATGTCCAGCACCTTCCCAGACTTAATACTGACTGCAGTGGGAATAGTTATTTATATATGTTTAATGTCCAGCACCTTCCCAGACTTAATACTGACTGGAGTGGGAATAGTGATTTACATATGTTTAATGTCCAGCACCTTCCCTGACTTAATTTTGACTGGAGTGGGAATAGTAATTTTATATGTTTAGTGTCCAGCATCTTCCCTGACTTAATACTGACTGGAGTGGGAATAGTAATTATTATGTGTTTAATGTCCAGCACCTTCTCAGACCTAATACTGACTGGAGTGGGAATAGTAATTTATATATGTTTAATGTCCAGCATCTTCCCTGACTTAATTTTGACTGTAGTGGGAATAGTAATTTTATATGTTTAGTGTCCAGCATCTTCCATGACTTAATACTGACTGGAGTGGGAATAGTAATTTTTATGTGTTTAATGTCCAGCACCTTCCCAGACTTAATACTGACTGGAGTGGGAATAGTAATTTATATATGTTTAATGTCCAGCAACTTCCCTGACTTAATACTGACTGGAGTGGGAATAGTAATTTATATATGTTTAATGTCCAGCACCTTCTCTGACTTAATTTTGACTGGAGTGGGAATAGTAATTTTATATGTTTAGTGTCCAGCATCTTCCCTGACTTAATACTGACTGGAGTGGGAATAGTAATTTTTATGTGTTTAATGTGCAGCACCTTCCCAGACTTAATACTGACTGGAGTGGGAATAGTAATTTATATATGTTTAATGTCCAGCACCTTCCCTGACTTAATAATGACTGGAGTGGGAATAGTAATTTATATATGTTTAATGTCCAGCACCTTCCCTGATTTAATATTCACTGGAGTGAGAATAGTAATTGTTATATGTTTAGTGTCCAGCACCTTCCCTGACTTAATATTGACTGGAGTGGGAATAGTAATTTAAATTTGTTTAATGTACAGCAGTTTTTATTATTTAATGCATACTGTATTGGGAATAGTAAATTATATATGGTTAATGTTTAGCATTTTTTGTTACTTAATTCTAGGTGTAGTGGGAAGAGTAAATTATATATTGTTTATGTTTACCACCTTCAATGAATATTGTTTAATTGTATTGGGAATAGTGAGTGATATATGTTTATGTACAAATATATTTTTTAAATTATTTATAATTTATCTAAAAATTTTAGATTACATATATGTTTTTGCTGTGTATTTATTAATTTTATATAAAGAGTTGTAGGAAAATTACAGTATGTGTTTTTATATGTGAAGAAATATAAATGTGTTTTATTATGTGCAGTGATAATGAATTTGTATCGTGTAATTGATGTATAGTTTATAATTTACTAGTAAAAAAAACAATCTGATTATAGTAAATTAAAATGGTACATTTATCAAATTAATATATTTAAGTAAAATATTCAATAAAACGATATACATATAAAACAAAATTAGACATTTTTTATTTTCAAACAACTTTTATTTTTGTATAAGTAGGTAGAAAGAAAAAAATTATTTTATTTATAGTATGGAATAGAAATTAATAAAAATACACAAAATATGTCTATTTTTATTTAAGGAACATAAATTATTTTACATACATTTATTAGTTAATTGAATTTTTTAAGGAAAAAAAATGTTATGATATAATTGTATTTTATAACAAAAGTATTCTTATTTTGATATACAAACAATATTTTGTTATTATTTTACAAGAGTTGTAACATTGTAATATATTTATACAAATAATATAACCATTTTTGGCATATATATACACAAAATAAAGCATTGTATGGTTAATTATTATTTAATATTGTAACATTATAATGCTGTAGTGAATATTGTTTATCATTTTCAAATAATTATCACTTTATTACATCTTAATACATTTTTAATTAATATTATTAGTATATAAAATATTAATAATATTAATTATTACATTGTTGTATTGCATGAAATAATTTTTTTTAAACAGGTAAGTTTTATTTAACATTTCTATATAATTAATATGGTTTTTTTATAATTAATATAATTATAAAAAATACATATATAATTATTATAATAATAAATATATTTTTATATTAATTATTATTATAACTTTACAAAGTATAATAAAATATATAATAATTTTTAAATATAGAGAACAAATTGTACAACATAAGAAAAATATATCTGACATTTATACTTTGATATAATGCATTTTTTTAACATTATTCCTTTTTTAAACATTTATTTAAGCAGCCATTTTTAGTTCACAGGGACTATTTTGTAACCGCGTACTGTTATTTTGGGTCATTGAGGACCGGAGAAGCTCGCGGTTGGAAGCTGCGTCGCGTCGAGCAAGGTAAGGGAAATTTTAATTCTTTTTATAACTTATTACTTATGTTTTAGTCTAGTTAGGATATATATATTGTATTTATAGTTAGGTCGTTGCGTTTTTGGTGTGCTGTACTTGTTAGTTATATTTTAGTGAGATGTCGTGAGTTAGTGTTTGAGGCGTTGTGTAGACAGACGATTATATGACTAAATATGTGTTGTTTTGTTGATATAAATTAATGTTATTGTATTTAATGAATGTATTTTGGTGTATTTGTGTGGGTGGGTATGGTTTCAATCTTTTTTGCAGGTTACTTTTAATCGACTTTACGTTGGAGAGACAAACGCGTTTTAAAAAAAAAAAGAACTGTGTATTAGTTTGTTAAACTAATATTATTATCACAGTTTCTTTTATTTTTCCGAATTTCCTGGAGCGATTTTTATATCTTTTTCGGGTTTTTGAGGGTTTCCGTTATTTGGATTTCGCAAGGATGGATTTATATAGGACCTGTTGGATTTTTGCATTTTTTTGGGGGCTTTTTTAAACTTTAACATGGATTAACAGACAGATGTAAGGATTATTACTTGTTGGAATACATCTTCTACAGCTACATAAACCGTAAGTCTATTTATTTTAAATTAATTGGGTGGGAAATGTTGTTAAAATTAATTGTGATATATAGTATATTTTAATAAATATTATTTATTTGTAAATATATTTTTTTTTAGTTAAAAAAATATATATCACAAATAAGTAATAATTGTGAAAATATAATATTAATATATGTGTGTAAAGTGTTTGTTTTGTGAACGACAAAATGTATAATAGCTGTGGAACTGTAGTTTATAATATGCTTTTGGCTATTAGGGATAGGTAATCTAGGCCTCTTGTTGATGGGTATAGGGTAACCTGACTTTGCAGTAGCTCAAACATTTTTTTAGTTTGTTTAGTTAATTTGGGACATATTTGAGTTACAGATTGTTCCATCCGTAATTCTTGATAGCTTTGTTCTTTTTGTATAGATTGTAGTAGTTTTTGTAGGGTAGGTTTACCTCTGCTTGTTGTTGCTTGGAAGGCATTATGCCATCCTTCAACACTATTATTTGTTTTGGCTTCTTTGTTTAAGGTACTTAGGTACACATTCCACCAAGGAATGTGGAACTTAGGTTGCCTTCTATGCCCTGATCTATGCAGTCTTCCCACCCAGGTATCCTCAAAGTAGTCTAGTAGTGGGCTTATTTTGTCTTCGTTCCTTTTGTAATAGGGGCTCTCTATTAGAATATTGTAGTGCTCTGCTACATCAGTTACAGGTACATATGCTAGTGCTATTAGCTTTTTAATTTGGTAGGCGAAAGTACTGTCTGTAGCATATTGTACACTTAGGTGTCCATTACGATACCTGGCGAAATAAAATCCGCCATCCACCATAGCGGTAAAAAACCGCCCGCCTACACCCTCTGAATACCGACCGAGCAATCAGGATGTCGCGAAGCGAACACCGCCCGCGGCGGAAAAAACACACAAAATACCGCCCGTCTATGGGGCCGATTCCGATTCCGGACGGAAATCTCTCCGACCGAGCCGGACCCGGAGAGAATTCCGACCGAATCGGACCCTAGCAGTCCGACCGAACGAGTACGATGCGCACGCATGCTATCGGACTCGAGTCGGTCGGACTCCCATGTGAAGTCAATGGGAGCCTGTCGTACAACGCGTACGCGGGCTCCCATTGACTCAATGGGTGCGAGGCGGACAAGGGCGCCCCTACAGCGTGTACGCGTCCATGCGCATCGCGGCGTACATGCACAGGTAGGGGGACCCATGGGTCCTCCCTGTGTGCGACTCGCGCGCCTACGCGTACAGGGGGTCCGACGCGGACCCCCAAAGTCCGGCTCCGACAGCTTTTTCGAGCCGGACGGCGCGAGTCGGTCGGATTGCTCGCGGCGCGCATCGTACTTACCCGGCTGGGAAACGTCTCCATAGCGCGGTGCGAGTCGTGTCCATGCGAGTCGGTCGGAGCGTGTTGAAGCCGCGTTCAAGTCGGTCGGCGATTTCGCGGGTGCTTGCATCGTACTCGCTCGGCCGGACCCGCGTACGATTCGGTCGGGAAACAGGGCTCCGAATCGGATCCGGTGAATCCGAATCCGATTCGGAGCACTACCGGCCGAGATCGGAATCGGCCCCTATGTCCGAGTCGAAGTCCATCCGTCCGACACGGACGCAAACCCGCACGACAACCCAAAACCGCACGCCCTGACTACCGAGACACCGGCCGTGAAATTAGGATCTTCCCGACATGAGCGCGGCAAATCCACTAATACACCGCCCGCCATCGTAAACAACAGTGATGAAAATGGACACGGCGGAAGCCCTGGCGGCCACGTCCCTGCACAGAAACCATCCGCGGACCAAAGAAACACACACAACATGGCCAACAAGTCCACACAGCAAGCAACGCCCAAATACCCAAACACAGTACACATCCCGAAAACACATTCCCCCTGGACAAACAAATAAACTACAAATCCCAGAACACCAGCCACAACACACCTGAAAACAACAGCACATCATGACACACCCACATAGGTAAGTACAAATGCAGCCCCTTCACAGACCACAATCCCTTGCAACACTACAAACTGAGGACGAGAGCACAGAACACAGCAAGACAGAAAGGACAGCAGCACACCACAGACACGCACCAATCACCACCACCACCACCACCACCACCAAACACCGGCCACACAAACCCCCTGCACATCACACACCACACACACACACCGCACCAGCACCACAAACACCAAACCACACACCATGGCAGCACAGAGAATGCCCAAGTTCACGTCCACTGAGCTGACGGTCATGGTCGACGAGATCATCAAGGTGCACCCACAAATCTATGGGAACCAGGTCCAACAGACACCACTAGCCACCAGAAACAGAATGTGGAGCAGGATCGTAGACCAGGTCAATGCAGTCGGGAACGTGCCACGCAACAGAGCCGAAATCACCAAGAGGTGGCACGACATGAAAAGAGTGGTCAAAAAGAAGGAGGCCAAGAATCGGCAGCTGGCTGACAGGACTAGCGGAGGAAATCCCGCGCTATTTAAGACCTTCAAGGCGTGGGAGGAGAAGGTGCGAGGCATCCTACATCCGGAGAGTCTCACCGGAATACCAGGGGGAGTGGAGGCTGGTAAGTACAAACAAATGTATACCAGCACACCGCTATGTACTCACATGCACTACCACTATGCCATAGCTCCGAGGGACAAACACCACCATGTCCAGTACACAATACACAAGACATCACTCACACATGCAACAGACTAACTAACAAAACCATTGGGGCATGTGTACAGTCAGCCAGCACCGCAACTCCCACCAGGTCCCCTTGTACTCCAGATGCGCCAGAAGGATCACTCCCCACACCCACACTCATGTGTCAGCCATAGCTGCACTAACCGACAAGTAACAGGTAAGTAGCCGAAACACAAAGTCAGTGGGTCGGAGGGGGGACAGCTGAAGTACAACACCCACCAGGCCCCCAGTCCTACAGCACAGCAAGGTGGAGCACAGCCCACACCCATGTGTCAGCCTCTGCAGTGCACACCTTCAGCCGACAGGTAGATATCTTACCGTACATGGAGGGGTTTCTGTGGGTGGTAAGCCATTACCACAACACACAACACCGCCCCCACTCCCACAGACCAGCAAGATGGAGCACCCCTCCCTCCCAGTACCATATGGCATCCATTGCATTGCGCCCTCCAAACCAACAAGTAGGTAGAGTACTGTACAGGGCGGGGTGTCTGTAGGCATGAGGACAGTATTACGACTAACATTTGGGAAATGTCACGTAGCAGAGGAACACGCAGCACTGCTCCCTGTCATAATCATGTGACCAATGTGCACACGGACATGTATTACAGAGTCATAGCCCACATGAGCCATCACAAATACAGCAACACCCATGGAGCCACGTCTGCATGCACAAGTCCCACTGGAGTACTGACCCACACGGCGGGCACTGTGCCACTCATCACACACATCAGCAACACCATCGAAGTCCTGTCCATGTAGTTGTTACTGCCTGTTCCCCACAAAAAGTACAACATCGCCCATGTAAGTCTAACCTGTCTAGAACTAACAGTGTGGAACCCCAGTAATGCACATAAACACCACTGGACCCATGAAACACACAGCCACACAATGCACATCCAACATACCATCCATCTCATCTGTCAGCCCCAGTGTCATGAAAGGTATGTCATTGGAACAGCTGGCCCTCACACAGTAGTTCTGCAAAGATACCTGCCCATCACAAATAATGTGTCTGTAGTGACTGAAGCGCACATCACACTGATTCACAACATACATAATATAGTCACCACCCCAAGAGCACTGCATTGCTGCACATGGCCGAGGGTAGCACGCACACCAAGGAATTGGCCCATCTGCAATACGTCGTGTGGCACACAACCATCACTCACTCACTACAATGCTTGCAGTGTAATGTCCATAAATGATAACAGTGAGCAGATATGCTGGGGATGTCAGACATACACACACCTTGGTCTCTGCACTGTCATGTTGCCAAAACACATGTCCCGTTCTGCACACATATGTCACAGTATGTACCCCAAAACCATATTTCACCTCAAAAGCGTTGAGGGGCTGTACCCCTTTTGCCATCTGCGTATCTAAGCGTTCCATTTGAACCCCAAAACCATATTTCACCTCAAAAGCGTCGATGGGTCTGGAGCCCGCATACACCCAAGCCACAAAATGTAGGAGTACAGCAACACACACTGATTGTCATCGCTAATCTGCCCCATGCCACATGAACACAACACACAGTTCCATTGCCTTGCTCACGCATACACACATCGTACATCCACACACACGCCACTGGGAAACCTGTGCACGACAGTGCACGAACTGTGAATGTCAGACAACCAATACAAACTTTGCAAAGTGCAACACAATAACCTATCTCATTCTCCCCACAGGTGCCGAACAGCTGGATGCTGGAGAGGGAGACAGCAGCCAGCACAGCCAGTCCGCAAGCCCCCGACCCGGACTCACGGATATAGAAGACCTGGACACCTCTTCGGACGAGGACCACCTAGCCGGCCCGTCTGGAGTGGCAGGGCCCAACCGCTCCCCAGGGCCCCTCCTACCCACCAACACATCACCCAGGGCTGCTGACCAGTCAGACCCCTGCTGCCACGGTCGTTGCAGCCACCACCACCGCCGCGACAACCACCACCACCACCACCACGCCATCCCTGGCCACAGCACCTGCGCAAGGGGTGGCACGCCCGTCGTGCTCAACCCTGGGAGCCAGACAGAGGACCGTGGTGACCAATGTGGCAAGTGGGCAGGTCGGTGGCAGCAGTACCGGTGGGAGGAGCAGGGTCAGGCCAACGCCATCTGAGCCTGGGAGCCAAGCCCTGCCGCAAATCTCAAGAGTCCTTGGGGCCTATGAAGAGGCCCAAGGACAATGGGCCAGGTCGGCTGCCGACACGCGGGAGGTCCTTGGGGTGTTGAGGTCCATGGACGCCCATATGGGCCAATTCGTGACCCGTATGGACAAACTTGTGGACCTCATGGCCCAGCAGGTGTTGGGGGGGAGGGCCCAAGCAAGGCCAGCCACACCACCGCCGCCACCACGTGCTGTGGCGCAGGGTCGTGCAACATCTAGTTCCCCTGCGTCCACAGCGAGTGAGCAGTCCTCAGCCACCACCAGCAGCCCACCAACACAACCCCCCCCACCAAACATGGAAGGGGCCGTCCGAAGAGGAAACATGTGTCCAGAGAGGACTACGCACGCTCCAAATGCCAGTGAGTCAGCCAGCCACCCTGACCACCTACTGCACTGACTTTGACTACGATCCTACCCCACACTGCCATGTGAATGGCATGTGTCTGTTGGACTGCGGACATAGAACTTCATGGGTACACCTTGACCATCACGCAGCCATGTCCGTCAACTCATTGTCACAGCATGCACCACTTCTGTCATCACCTTGCACACAATCACATTTCACCGCTGTAAATAAATACACCTTGATCACAATCTGCTTCATGTGCCCTGGGTTTAATCAACGATGTGCAACCGCCAACATGAGCAGGAATGCCTCTGCTGTGTAGCATGTAGATAGGCCAGGAGATGTTGTAGGGAACTAGGGGTGAAAATCAGAACAAGAGTCCATTCAATTAGTGTGTCACACACCCATCACACAGTACTTGTCACCAACTACATGCAATGTACACACATCTCACAGAGCAACGGGGCACAATGCCACAGCCACTGTCAGTGGCATACTACCCTGGACATGGACCATTGCCACACAGCACTCAGTGAACAAAAGGCCCCCGTGACAGAGCACACATACACCTGCACAACTACAGCTACATCAGCCGTCGTACATGGTCACTCACCTTCAAGTGAAGTAGCGGGCGATGAGCTGCTGACGCACATTCACAGCTTCCTCCTCTCCACTGTCCTCTTCACTGGACCCGTCCTGGTCTGCAGGCGGGGGCCCGGGCTGATCACCGTCATCCACTATTAGGGGGATCTGCTTGCGAATAGCCAGATTGTGCAGCATGCCACAACTATCTGGCACACCTTCTGTGGGGAGTACGCCAGTGCACCCCCGGTGCGGTCCAGGCATCTGAATCTGGACTTCAGGAGGCCAAAAGTCCGCTCCACCACACGTCTGGCTCTGCCATGTGCCTCATTGTAGCGGACATCAGCTGGTGTCCGAGGATTACGTAATGGGATGAGCAGCCAAGGCCCATTCGGATAAGCAGAGTCCCCTGTGTGTGAGGAATACCGAGATTAGTTGCAATTCCAACTGTCCCCAAGACAGCATCGCACACCAGGCACGCTACACGAGTACACATACTCACCAACAATCCAAGCACGGTCCGGTTGCAGAGTGGTCATCAGACATGGTAGGATGCTGTTGCGCATGATGTGCGAGTCATGGGCCGATCCTGGAAACTTCGCACACACGTGTGTAATGACCATGTCCACAAGGCACACCACTTGCACATTCAGGGAGTGGAAGTGCTTCCGATTCCTATATATGTGCTCCATGGCCTGTGGTGCTACAAGGCCAATATGGGTGCAATCTATTGCACCAACAACGTGGGGGATCCGTCCAAGGGCATAGAAATCACCCTTCACTGCCGCCAATTCACGAGCCCTGGGGAATCGTATGTACTGGTTCCTGTACAGCATCATAGCTGACAGTACATCACGTAGCACCATGCTGAACATGGGCTGGGTCATCCCACTTCCACTGCCCACTGTGTGTTGGAATGACCCAGTGGCGAAGAAATGTAGTGCAGCCATCACCTTAGCCGTGGGGGTAAATGCAGTCGGATACACCCTGCGAGGACTGAGGTGGGGTTCCAACAAGGCACATAGGCGATGCAGGGTGGGTCGGTCCAGTCAGAATTTCCGGATTACCTCCACGTCCTCCATGTCTGACAGCAATTGGTAGGGGCGATGTATGTTTGGTCTCCTCCTAGGAAAGATGGAAGTGGACACATGTCAAAGCAACACGCCACATGGCATTTCCACAAACACAAAACAAAAATGACTGACCAAGCAATTGAATCACAGAACAGCTGACAAGTAGGGCCAGCACAGCCACAATACACTTACACAGGTCCCCTTACCAATAGCAATGAGCAGTGACACAAACCATTGCTATGAGCATGCACATGGGGATTTAGGCCTTAATAACTTGTCAGGCATGACGATGATATCAGACTGCATATTTGGGAAGCGGCAACACCACGGCAATATAACTAGCTGCTGTGCCTGACACAGCTTCCGAGGCTGGGTGAGTATGGCACACACCAACAACGCAATGGACACAGGCTGAGCGGCAAAAACAAGTGGGTCCTGTTGCACGAGGGGATATGAGACAGTCATTGATGTCCCTACTTCACCCTATGTACAGCACTGTACGGATCACACCTCCAAAACACATTGACAGGTGTACACATTGACAGCTCCATGACAACACAGCTGTGTGATTGCAAATACACATCACAAGTGACACGTAACGTAGCACGTGCCAAGTGGGAGATGTGCATAGTGAAAGATGGCACGTGTGTGCATATGCATGTCCCATGCTCCCATGCCAATGTGTACATGATGATGTGCCAACAGACATGTGGAGGCTGAGCACTGGCCGTCCCTGCCCATGCGCACAGCATGTTGTGGCCCTGTCCAGTGTGGACCTGCTCCCACACACAAGTCATGGCCACACCTGCAGATGCATTGCGCACATCATACTGTGTAGTGCACATGGCATCAGCGGACTGTACCCGCCATGGGCCAGGCCCTTACGGCCAACTCCAATGGCCCTCGCGGTTGCACCCTGCGTGTCCCGCAATGGAGGAAAGCGTCTCGGGCCAGCTGGAAGAAGGCCATCGTCTGCAATTTAAGCAGGCAGACACGGTACACCAATTGCAGCGGCTTGGACCCACTGAAACTGCCCCATGGGGCTATATGAGTGTGGGAGTGAGACCGGCATTACCACAGCTACCAGGGACTGCAGCCTGGCATCCCTCAACAACACCTGCTGCTGCCACCTGTCTACCTTAACGTCGATGACGCTGAAGATATGTCCATGTCCACTCACCAGCGAGGAGCTGGAGATCCTGGATTCCGAGCTCCACGCACACTGCACATGGCTATCCCTTGCAAAAGTTGTGTGTGTGAGACAACCACAGTGTGTGTGGGAGTGCATGTGGGGGACACACATGTCGTTGATCCGCAGCACCATGAGTCAGAGCCTGTGGGGTTCCAACATGCACTGCTCACCATGCTTACTGCAGGTGGCAGGGGTATGTGAGCTCTCGGGCGCTTTGCCATGTCTGTCCCTCCTGAGTGGTGGTACATGGCAACTTCATGTCAGACATCCAGTGACACAGCCAATTGGCAATGCAGGTCTCAGAGCACTTGTTGCTCGTGAGAATGGCAGGCTGGGGCCATGCTGCCCTTCTCAGTCCCAGCAGGCCTGGGCTGCACATTGACTGCACAATGCCAGTAGGTGACAACACAGACTGCCCAGTGGGTTACATGTGTCTCCTGTTCAGGACCCTCCGGAAAAGCGCTAACTCAGCACTGTCGATTGGACACACCATGCCTCATGATAGGGATGTGTGTGAGAGATAGTGGCACATAATGTGACCTCAATTGCGGGGTGGGCCATGCACAGGGCGAGTATGTTGATGGTTGCGCAGTGTTGGACACAGTGGGTACACCCACACAGATGTGTTGCCTTGTGATCTTTGTGTAGGTCCACCTGACAATGGACAGTAGATGTGGACAGGCTACACATTGCTCGATGTGCTATCAACCTGCATGTGAATGGGTTGGTCAGGTACTGTGTACACACTGCCAGCAGCATGCATTCACGTTGTGGTGTACACATGCTGTTAGGCCATGTCCGATTACTTCCTGGCTCTGTTGCACGTCTCGGAGTATTTGGGATGGGTCAGCAGCATGCCACTGTGATTGGTGGATGTGGGTGATGTTGAGAAGTGCATTAGTGACATTCCAAGCCTCCTGTGCACCATCCCTGCAGTTGGAATTCCTCCAGCCCAAGGACTTGTGAGGAGCCATTGCTACCAAGTTGATGCCTTTGTGTGTGTGTGACCGCCAGTGCAGCCAATTGCCCAAAGGGTGTGACGGCATCTGCCGGATGGGCCACTACGTGACATTGACGGATCGGGGGATGCCCCCTCGTATTGTCAGGTTAGCACGGCGCTGCATTACACCAGTAATGGTCTGCATCTTGACAGTCACACGGCCTGTGCCGGATGCACGTTTGTTGGGGCATCAGCAGCAAGCAAGTTTACAGTCTTGTGTGATGGTGTCTTTTGCTGGGAGAGGCAGCATGTGTCCACAGCCTACCCATGATCTGGGTAATGTGATGTTTGTTTTGTGATGCAGTGTGTAGTAACTGTAGTCTGTGCTGTGTGCATCTGACATGCATATGCTAGTCCTGGGGCTTAAGATGCAATTAGGGCACTCTGCATTCCCAATGCACTCGGAGTCGTAGCCCTCAGGTACAACCTGTAGTAGGCTGGAGTGGCTATTGACATGTATGTTAGGGGCACTGTGCCTACTCTGATTTCGGTCGGACATATGTGTGCGATGCCTCACCTCATGTCTCTGGTACTTGCACATCCGGCACACCGTGCAACAACAGTTGTGCTCGTGTGAACAACAGGTAGATGGCATGGGCTCATGGCCATTGTGGGCTGTCAGGTTGCAGTCTGTGTGAGTAGTTTCCCATTTGGCTCCATGCAGGTATGTGTTTGGCCTAATTACATAGTGGTCATCCTTGCTACCATCAGGATAGTGGTTGTGCACAACGCGAGTTGGGGCTATGGTCGCAGGGTGACACAGGCCGTGTGTAGTGCGATGTGCACTACATTCGTGGCACTAATTAGCGGATTCCTTTCCTGTACGCCAGCCATTGGGTGTTGATTGTGGTGGCTGTATACTATTGCACAGGTATCGTGCAACATGTGGATTTGGGTATGTTCTGTGCTGCTTCCCTTGCACATGTCTGTGTCATTGATGCCAGATGAGTGGGACCACCTCGCTCTCTCTCATGTGGCATCTCCCCTGGGTGCTGAGGGACAGGGGACGCTCAACAGTGGGGTGGCTTCGGATGTAGCAGCTGCACAGCTGCTGAGTGAGACAGTTGTGACCTGCGCCTCGGAGGGGCTAGACGTGTGCTGGATGAATCACAGGCCCAGTGGGCAATTTCGGCGTTATCTGAGGACTGAGGTGATACATCCATGTTGTATGACACAAGGGACGTGGACTCTGGGTCTTCCTCAGCCACGCGGAGGCCAATGACCGCCCTCCCATCCACTTCCACTGGTGCAACACGTGTCGGCACAGGGATGAAGGATAGGGTGTCCTTCACACCAGGCACAGGTGCCCCTGCACATTTGACCCCTGCTGCCCTCAGTGCTGGGTCTGTTGAGCTGATGCGCCATCTGTGCGTGGGGCAGACAGCTCTCCTCACTTACGTCATTGCCCATGACATCACTTAGCCGCAGGAGACATGGATGATGGAGGGCCCAAATGTACGCGTAGGTGGACTACACCAGACCGTCCATTGGTTGTCACCCCAGTGAAGGTGTGCCGTCAACTGTGCCAATCTCAGACTGACATTCCTGACCCTTTCCCCACCCCCCTGGGGAGTGGCACATCTGACGGCAGCAGTGCACGAGTCCTAAATCGGAGTAGTGGGGGGACGCTGACGTCCCGACCGGATGTGACATGTTGGAAGGTGGCTTGCACCGTCAGACTTAATGGCCTCCCCTCCCTCACCCCAATTTGCGTTTGCATCTGAGAAGCCAGCGCGTGCACAGGCAGCTCCGAGCTCGCACCAGGGAGGCCAAAGAGTGTATGTGTGGGTCCATTTGAACGAGTTGTCTGTCTCGCGGTATAATCAGTGGCGGAACGCCGTCCACCTGCGTGGTACCCCGACTCGAGACCTGGACAACATTGACAATGCATGACAGGCTCCGCAGTCCGGATACACCACCTGCAACACACAGAGGCTGTAGCTGCCCTAGCGGCCCAGGCCGCGTCCAACTGGAGCTAATGGACCCACACATTCACTCTTTGACCTCTCTGGGGCGAGCTTGGAGCTGCTTGTGCACGCGCTGGCTTCTCTGTTGCAATGGCATGTAACGTGTGTGGGGAAATAGGCAATGAGTGCGATGGTGCGAGCCACCTTCCGTGACGTCACTCCCAGGCGCGATGTGTGCGTCCCCCCACTACTTATATTTGACTTGTGCCATGCTGCACAATGAGGATGTGTTGCCTGCGTGATGTGACCAGGAGGAGCGCGCCATGACCTCTCACCCACCATGCTCCACTGCCATCCCATGCCCTGGATAGCCCGTGCAGGTGGACAATGTTGTGGGTACACCTGGTCGGCAGGGGATGTGCGTGCCTTGGCAAGGGCCTGGCGGACGCACAGCAGTATCCAGCATGTCCCCAGAGGGTGGGCTGACGTCTACACCTGATGCAGCATCTTTCGTGTGGCCGCCTGTTGTGCACACACGTGTTCACATTCATCCCCAGACAGGTGGTTTTTACAAATGCCCAAGACAGCGGTAATCTAGTGCTCCCAAATCCTCCCAACACAGTGTGTTTCAACATTGCATGTGCGCACCTACCCGTCACACCCACCCACCTGGGCCAAGCGTAACTCCCGCTTCACATGACACATGTGTGTCTTCCACAGTTGTGCTACTCTCTCAGGGCCGGACCTGCAACTGTCCCGTAGCACACACACAGCACTGAGTCGTACTGGCATCCTGTTAGATTGGTAGGCACACTCACACATCTCCTTCTGACACAGTGGTGGCTGTGATGGATATTGTGACTGCCATGGCAGTGTTGGCTGGCCATGGCAGGGCACACTAACACACATTGCATCCGCGGCACTACGTGTCACTACTCGGCACATCGAACTGGGCACTGTCCCTGGGGTAGATGAGTTATGCCGCCTGTCGATGTAATCTGTGACTGGATGCTGTTGTTCCTGTAGTCGGTTGTATCTGTGTAGTTGATGATTGCAGTTGTTGCAGTGTGTGCTTGGTTAAGTGGGGCACATGCCGTGTATGTGACCTCAGCAATTGCAATGTCTGGTCTCACATTCCAATGTGTTGTACACGTGGCAGGGACTTCACTTCTTTCAGACTCTGCTACTTGTGTGTGTGATGAATCTGCTTTTCTGTGCAACGGATTGACTGCATGTATTTGGTGTTATTTCTGGGTAAATGTATCCGTGTCATGTTTGCGTGCATGCAATGCACAGGGTGTGAGTCTAGCCACAGGTGGACTGGCAGCATGCGCTGAGTATGCGGGCATGTGTGAGCTTACTTGCTGTGTGGCCAGCGGTGTAGGTGTATGTTGGTCTTGTGATGTGCATTGTGCCTGGGCACATGGCCTACTCTCAATGTGTGCATTTGGGAGGTGGTGGTGGGTGGTGTGGGTGGTGTGAGTTTGGGGTGGCGTTGGTGTGTGTGTGTGTTGTGGCCATGTCGACTACACACATATGTTTCCCAGGCCCATGGTGGATGTTTGTAACCGTGTTGAGGTCTGTGTATATGATGAGATGTGTGTGTTGTATGTTGCACGGAATGCAGTGCGTGGGTGTGTCCTTGCAGTTCAGGATGACTCCTACTTGTTATGGTTCAGACGTTGTGTGTGTGCAGGGTGTGTCACTGTCAAGATTGTGCCTAGTTCAATTGTGCATGTCAGATTTTCTGCAGTTCTTACTCACTGTGCAGTGCTGCCCACCCAAACTGATGTCGTGTGTGTGTTTTGACAGGCATTCCTGTGGCATGCTTTAGCGTGGCTCCTACTTTTTGTTGCTGAGTGTGTGGTCAGACTGTGTGGGAAATTGTAGACATGTGTAGGACTGTGCTTTGTATTGACCAGGCCGTCAGTGTTGATGTGATGATCTATCGGGCACCTTCAGAGTCTGACATGTATTGCTCCAGGAGCTGTGGTATTGCACTGTGGCCACTGTTGCGGCTACTCATTTGCGTTGACATCCAGTGACAGTGGACTACATGGTCATCTCACGACTGTCGTGTACTTCACACACTCTCATCCTCTCTCATTCGTACTTGTGTTTGTGAAATGATTCAGCGGAGTCACATTTTTGCTTCAAGCCATGTATTTGGACTTACGTCCTCTGTGATGCAGTATAGTGGACACTACTGGCAGAGAAATGCATGTGGAGGATCTACTTAGCATGATTACACATACAAAAGGGGTTAGGGGTAGATGTGATTAGTTGTTGACTGTGGAATGAGGGCTTCAGAGTTACAGCTGCCTTGCCCTTGCTATGCTAATGTACATTTGTTAGTTACTGAGGAGCTCTCGAGTTTGACACAGACAGTAATCATTTTGCCTACGAGACAGCTTGACATCATAGGTACAGTACATCTCAGTTCCATGATACAGATTTACTACAGTAGTTACTACGACACACGTGCGTGAGGGGTGACATCAGAGCATGAGCCTACGTGCATGCAGCAGCGTGTCACTAGTTGTTGCAATGTGGTGGCTACTGAACATGTCACATTCACTGGGGTCATGTTGTTGGGGGATGCATTTGTTGTCCATGCCAAAGTCCTGGCACGGAAGTACAGACAAAGGTGAGGTGACAGTTCTCACGTGATACAGCTGACAGATTAGTGTGCACTGACCGGTGCATATGTTCATGTGCGCAGGATACATATTATAGCATAGTTGTTCGTGCAGTATTGTACATGTGGTTACTGTACACAAGTCACATACCTCTGCCTCCCCCTGTTCATGCAGAGATATTGGATGTGGTGAGGAACAGAGAGAATGTCCCGAAAATGTCCGATGTCATGGCAGTGGAGTTGATAGTGTGGTGTTTGTTGCAGGTTGTATGGTATAGTTGTTGTACAGGTAACTGCCCAGTCCGTGCGAAAGCCAAGCATAGGTACGGTGTTGAACCTCATTGTTCAATTGGGGGTATTGCGTCGGGGCCCGACGAATTGACAAGTTGTCAGGTATGCAATACCTTCCAGCAGGGCTTCCATGGCATTGGTGTTATACATGGATGCCATCCAATGAAGCGGATGGTGGCTGTCAATGTGTTCATCGTAAGTTGTCCCTTGTAGGAGCCTGATGGGACATGTTGGATGACATTCGATGAAACTGTGATCCAGAATCCGTTGTGTGGAGGCACACATGTCCCATTGCAGTGTGTGTCCGATTGCAGCCACATACGCCATGCCCCCATAGACTGAACAGATCCTGTTGTGTGCGTCCAGGGGGCGAACAGTTGTACCAGGTCCGCCTTTGGACATGCCGGGTTGGAGAGACATAAATCCACAGGACAGTGGAAGGGACACCTCCGACAGTAGAAGACGGGGATGACGCAGCTGAACATTGCGATGCGGTAAGTTACTCTGTAACTTACGTTCAGCATGGCCAGGTTTTCACAGCCCACTATCTGTAGCAGGCTGTCCATGTAGAGCTGCATCTGTCCGGCGTAGTTGGGTAGGTGTGGTTCGACTGCCATTTTGCTACAGGGCGATGTGATGGCGTGCTCCAGCCGGCTGTGCAGTCAGCAGAGTGCACCCTCCGACGATGCTGGGAAATCTGGAATAGTCGTACGGAGGCAGGGTTTGGGTTGTAGTAGCTTGTGCGGAGGACACAGGTCCTCATCCCACATGCTTCTATGAATGGTCAAGGTCAGTGGTGTCTGACTCCTTCCAGATTACTTGCATGTGAACCACATGGAGGAGTGGTCTTATTTATTTTTTGTGGTCAGAAGTTCTTTAATGTTGTGCGCTATCTGCACATTGGACAGTTTCCTCGGCATGCCTCTGTTTGGCTTGTTGTTGGGACAATGGCTGTATTCTCCGGCTTGTTTAGTCGAAATGTGGTTTCAGAGTGGGAATGGAAGGCCATTCAGTGCTATCTGCTTTCCCGTATGTGGGCGGCACGCTGCGTTTCTGCTATACGTTGGGCCTTGTGTGTGTGTGTTGTAATTGGTAACACCTGTTGTCAGGCACCCGGGTTTTTTCATGTTACGTATTGCATGTATTGGTATTGGGTGCAGGATGGTATTAGTATTTTTGTATGGTACTGGCGTGCCTTTTGCGGACGAGGTACATATTCTGCGGCATGATGTCGCAGCCGCTGTGTGCTTCGCCATGTTATGCACACAAGGGTGTGTCCTATTTTGGCGTGACGTCACTGCCCTGTTCGGTACACTTGTGTGGCGTCATGTTGGCACCTGTGAGTTGCCAGTTGGGGACATGACTGATGCAGGAATGCCACGTGACATGTGCGTTCAGGGTGGGGCTGGTGTGTGGTGTGTGTAGTTGTGTGCCTGTGTTATTTGTGTGCGGCCCATGCATGGCGCTGTAGTTGGCCTCTGCGTTGTGCGCATGTGTAGCTGCGTCATCGCCGCTGCGCTGCGTTGCCGTGACGGGGACGTCAGTTCCTGGTCCCGGGTAGTGTGTGCCCGGTAGTTGCGAGTTGTTTCATTTTGCACGGTGTGACATTTGTGGGTGCAGTGGTGGATGTGTCCTGTCCACACAGGGGTGTCTGGGGGGGGCATGTTCAGTTTTTCCGCCCTTGCACTGTGTGCGGTGTTTGCGTGCCCTTGTTGTGTGTCTGCCTACCTGCGTCGCCGCGGCGCGTTGACTCCTAGGTGCTGCATCAGGTACAGCATGGGGATGGCCTGGAGTGCAGGATTCATGTCAGGGTGGGCCGGCTTTTTGGTGTCCGTACTCGTGCGGTCGAGTTTCCGCCTTGGTATCTCGTACGGTGTCTCTTAGCCGGGGGAGCTGTTTGTTTGCGGCATCATAATTTGTACGCCGGGCGGTACGTGATTTCGTCGGACGGTGTGCCTCCATTGGCTGGCGCCGCTACGTGAACGGGCGCACTTTGATGGCGGGCGGCGTCGCGGGCTTACGGGCGGTGTTTGGCTGGTTTTACACATCCTAATTGGGCGGGCGTGTGGGCCGCGGCGGGCGGACGGTAACTGGTGGTTTTTGCCTCCGACAGCACGGCGGTAGTGCTTCCGCCCGACATCGTAATGGGCCCCTAAGGGTTGATTTTTGTAGATGTCTCCAGAGACTCTGGTTAAAATGATAATAGCAACCCTGGATTGCTGTGCGTGGATAATTTTTCAGTATAGCATTTATCATGGCTATTTCAAAATCAATAATTATTTTTGAAGGAAAATAATTATTGCTTTCTTCTTGTATTTTAGTGAGTATATCTATGTAGGTAGTTTGCTGTTTATTTGGTAATAGGGCATAGATGAATGGAATATTTGAATGTTGGTACAATCCATGCACTGTGTACAGCTGGTAAAATGGTTTTGGACAGACTTTGAAAGTTCCATCCATCATCCAGGTGTCACATTGCTGTAATTTAACTAAATTGTTTGCAGTAGCAAACATAATTATTCTTTTATCTGGGCATTTGTTATCAAAAAATATAAATGGTTCTTTAGTGTGAGTAATGCTTAACTCTGGTGGAATAACTACTTCTGCAAATGTTTTAGGGGCAGGTATGGTACTTGTAGTTGCTTTTTTTTGTCTGGCAATAGTTCTTTTTAAAGAAGCTATGGGCGGTAATTGTCCTGATGCATGTTGAGGTACTTTTAATAGTTGCTCTTTTAGTATTTGGGTAGTTGGTCTATCAGTACTAGTGCTTGCTTCTTTTATACTTTCAAGAGCATCTCTAACCTCAATCTCTGTTATGTTTGGGGGTGATTATGTTCTTTTACAGAAAGAACAGTAGTTTCATGAGTAGTAGCTCTTCCATAGCATTTGTTTGAGTAGTATTTGCTACACTTCCAAAACACTTTAAGGCCAGTTTGTTTCTCCTGTGTATAGACATACCCCATATAACATAATAACATTTTATTTTTTTGTGACATTACAAATTCTGCACCCTCAGTCATGTTGTTTTGTTTTATGCTAGGGATTAAAAAAAAAAAAATTAATATAATAAATACCACATATTTATTAAATACAGTTACATTTCAGTGAATATACTTACAATGTTTAGTTTGATGTAAATAAAATTGTCCAGGAAATTATTTCAAGCTTTATTTTCTATTTTTTTATGTAATTTCTGTTGGGAAGAGAAAACAAACATTTTAATAATTTGATTATATTGTTTGTAGATGATAGGGATTTTAGGGGAAAAGGGTTATTTGGGTGGGTATTTAAGGGTGTTTAATAATTGAAAATTATATACTTACTTATTAATTGTATTTAGTTGGTTAGTGGTTGTAGAATTATTGTGGATGCTTTTGCTGTTGGCTGCAGAGGAGATAGATAAAAAAGAAAATATATATTAGTGAATAACGTTTGAAAATTAATTTTAGGTAGCTTTGGCAAAAATATAATATACTTACATTTATTGTTCTTTTATTGGTGAGAATTTTGAAAATATTTTTCTGGCTTTGTAAGATATCTGTAGAGCTGATATAAATGTAAGGAATGAAAGAATAGTAAATTAGGTCTCAGAAATAATTATTGTTGAAGGGTAGTAGTATTGTTAGATTTTAAATACAGTTTTACTTACTTAGTGCAGTTTTAAAGATTTCTTCAGTAATGAAAGTTTTCTTTTAGGAAACAGTTGGGCAGAGTTTCACCTTCTTCTTTATTGTAGGTTAGAAGTGTAAAAGAGATGTAAACATTTGATGTTTATATAGTGTTTATTTAATTGGTTGCTTTATGTTATTGGTGTATTTTAAAATGTGAGTATTTGATTCGTTGAAGTTAATTGTTTTTATTGTTTTGGCTGTTTGTTTCCATATAAGGGAAACGCTAATTAAGAAACTGTTAGTAGAAAGTAATTATTTTTTCGTTTTGCTTTTTAAAAATATTTTAAACAGTGTTTTGAATGTGAAATGATGCAAGCATTATAATTTTATAGATTTTATTTTATTACTGTAATTGTTTGTTTAGAGAAAAAATTTATTTTTATATATTGATGTGTTTGCAAATTATTTTTTAATGTTGTTTAAGTGTTTTATATTGTTTTATAATGTGAATTTATATTTGGTGCTAAAGATATATTTAATTGAGCAGTTTTTCTATAGTCGATATTTTCAAAAAGTCGATAATATTGATGTCTAGATTTTGGTATTCGATATTTTTGTTATTTTGTATGTTAATTAAATTTAAACGATATTTAATTTAACGATATTTTGTATTTCGATATTGTGGTGTACGATGTTTTTTATATACGATATTGTGTACTCGATATTTTTGTATTTTTATAAATAAGTGTTGGTAGTCGATATTATTGTAGTCGATATTATGACGCCGATATTTTGTAAATACGATATTTTTGTTGTCAATATTTTGTCAGTGATCCCAGCTATCACCTGTTTCCTTATTCATGTTTCCTTTCCATGCCATTTCTCATTCTATCACATCTTTTCGCAGTTTGCCCATGGCACATCTTGGCACCATCATACCATTCACTATTACAGTATTGAGCTGTCAATTAACCTGCTCGTCCGATGCCCTGAAGTTTTGTAAAGTTAAATGTTTCTGACAGTGGTCCACCGCATAGTAGACCAGCATGTATGGCTCCTCTTCCATGAAGTTTCTTCTACTCTACAAGACTGATGTCTCTGTCTTCAGTTCTTTGTACAGGAACACAGTGAGGCTAAAGTGCAAGTTTAAAATTTTACAACTATTTGTGTGTTTGGGAACTTACTTTCAGATGTGTTAATTTTGGCTCAGGTTTGACTGATTTTCTGTTCCTGTCCTTTATAGTGTTATAATGCATACATAGTACTTGTTGCAAATGGGTTGCACTCATTTTGTATGCCTGGAGTTTTTGCTTTTTGATCACACATTTTTTGGATCTTCACTACCTGAGTCTCACTCACGGTACTTGCATGGTAATGGGACTGCATGTGTTTACAGCCAGTGTTCGCTGTTTAAAGGAAGGCCACTGTGGCGCAGCTAGGGTAAGGGCTCTGGGCTGGTTACATGTGAACAGATGTGTACACGCATGTGCACACATGTGCAGGCTGCAAATGAGACACTACAGCCATGCGCAGCCTGGTAGTTGTACACAGGTAACCTACCCGTGGCAGTTCTAAACTGCAAAAGTGACCTGTCAAAATACCACTTTTGATGGGCCTAAACCTTCCTTTTAAATACTAATTCTAATAATTCACCTATTCACCCATATCTAGGCCTTATTGCCCATAATGGCAAGGTGCATATATTTATCAGTAGGACATGCCGGAATTAATGTTGAACATATCCTTACAGTGAAAAAGCCCCCAAAATGATTTTCACTGTAGCAACACTGTCTGCTGCCATTAAGAATCATTGGGCTACATTGTTGCATTTAGTAAATGCTAAATTCAGATTGGTAGTAGCTAATGAAAAACTTCTTCCACTCATTGTAATTGTAATTTAAAGTCTGATGTAATGGTAAAGTCAGATTTTGAATTAGTATTTCAGAATGCCACTTTTAGAAAATTTGAAGTATAGAAAAAGTGACGGATGGAATGCTTGAATTAATCTCAGCCACTGGTAATTACTTGGGGTAGCATCTCGGTCCATTGATATTCTCCACACCATGCTGCTTCAGTTTGACCTGGCTTGGCAGTTCGGACTGGACTGTTCCTATTGATGTAGGGAAAAGACATTAGCAAATGGCTTTGCCTAATCTGAGGTGGCTTGTTGGGTTAAAGAACGATGGGTTGGAATGCTATCCCGAGCGATTGCCAGTGGTTCGACTTATTGCAAGCATCCTCCCATCACCGTTAATGTGTTCACTTTTAGAATGTTGGCATTTTCCTGCCTAAATTTCTGGAGCCTTTCTGAGTATTTTCAACTGGCTGGGCTGGTGATGGCTCTATGATTGAGAAATGAGTATTGAAGCCTGACAGTGCACTAAGGGGCTTGAGTGTAGTAGGGAGTGCATCTTCCTGACAGGGTGGCTTTGGAGGAGGTGTGCCCTGCTCTGATTACACTTGAAAGGGACTTACCCCAGCACACACAAAGGGACCTAACACCAGCCTTTTGTGTCACTAAGGGAATAGTGAAGAACTGACCAGAACCAATTTTAGGGTTAGTCAAAGGATGATCCCCACGCCCAGGCTGGACTGAAATATGAAGGAGTGCAAAGACCTTGGACTGTGTTGGATCTAGCCATTTTTGCAGAGTCACTCCCAGATTTTTGCTTTTGTTTTTGAACCCGCTTTTGCTGACATTAGGACTCTGTGCATGTTTCCCCTGGTAACCAGTGGTAAAGTGTCTGTTCTTTCTCCCGTAAACATTGACAATTGGCATCTACCTGACTGATACATTTAATATATTTGTAAGTCCCTATTATCTGATATTACAAGGACCCACGGCCTGTAATTAAATGCTACTAGCAGTGCTCACCGTGCCACTCACTAAAGCATCCTTTTAAAACATGTCTTAAGCCTGCCACTGCAGCCTATAGAGCAGTTTTAAACTGCCATGATGACCTGGCAAAAATGAACCTTTTGCCAAGTCTAAACCACCCCTTTTAATACTTATAAGTCACCCCTATGGTAAGCCCTAAATACTCATAGGGTAGAGTGCATTGTATATAAAAAGTAGGGCATGTGTCCTTAAGTTTTACATGTCCTAACAGTGAACAACTCTAGGTCATTTTTAACTGTTGAAAGGCCTATCTCTCCCATTGACTAACACTGAATTACCTTATTAGATTTAATAAGTGCTACCTTTATACTGGAAACAGGTAGAGATATTCCGTTTACTCTCAAATGAATTGTAATTTAAAATCCTCTTTATAAGTAAAGTCCTATTTTAAGTTAGAATTCTTGTCCCAACCATTTGTGCCTTCTGTCAGTGTCATGGATCACATGACTGTGAATGACTCTATTGTTGGATTTTTGTATTGCTTCCAGACAGTAACACAAAGGAGGCTTAGGTGTGGATAGGTTGGGCCATCCTGGCAGGATGACTGGTGGGGGCTGTAACCGGCCTCACTTACACATCAAAAGGCTTAGACACCTGCACACACAAAGGAACCTGACACCAGGTATGCCCTGAATTTTGTCACCCCCAGACAGTTTGGAGCCATGACAGGGGAAGGGGAAAATCTTTCCAGAACCAGATGTGGCATTAGAATAGGGAGTCTTCCCATACAAATGTTGGCACCAGGTATAAATATTGGACCTCCAGAGCCACTTTTCAGAATGCTCCTGGACCTGTGGAAGTTACAGAAGAAGGACTGCCCTGCCATATGAAGGACGGCCTTGCTGTCTGATGGGGAAGACTGGACCTGCTTGCCTTCATATAGGCTAACCAGATAGACTTCCATGGTCAGTAGGCTGACCTCCTTGGTTCATTTTGCTCCTGTTGGGCTTGCCAACAGGAGCAAAATGAACCAAAAAGGGACCCATCAGAGCCTTAGTTATGCAACTTTAAAGGATTTGACCTTTGACCCATGCTTGAACAAAACGAGCATTTGGTGCTCTGCTGCATCGCTGCTTCAAGCTCCCGGGGGGGGAGGGGTCAAGCCTTTAATCATTTTATTTTTGGCGAGAGGCACATTCGGCCCCTGGGACCCCATCCCCGAGGCCCGACATGACCATGTCCTAGAGACCCCATTTCTCCTGACGAAAAATGAAGCAGTCCAACCACCTCTTCCTGCTTCCGGCATGGCCAAAGCCCCAGGAACAGCAGAGGCCACTTCTGCGTCGTACGAATGTTTGGGGAGGCAGAGGGACATAGCAACACTACCCGCCCATGCTCCTCGCAGGCTTTGGAGGTAAAGGAGCAATGCTCTTTCCACCCTCAAGACCAGGAGCGCCATTGGGAGAGAGATGAAGAGCTGAGTGAGCAATGCAGGAGTGAGCTCACTGTGCTCCTCCACTGATTGCAGATGACTGGAGGTGCCCTGGGTGGCAATAGTAGCCCACAAAAAAGACACCAAAAAGCATGCAGTGCAAAGCCACAGTGACGGAGACTGGCAGGAAAGGCTTTTTGCTCTAATATTCATTTCCCCATGAGGGAGTACCAAATAAAGCCATGCAGGGCTTATTTTGTATTTGGAATGTTGTTGTGGTGGCCTCAGGATGGCAGGGGCACCACCAATGAACCAATTCATCTTTATGGCTGGCTGCAGGAGTTGCAGCAGCCCCCCAGCAAGGATTTAAAAAAATCTTTCAACCCTAAGTCTCCTGGGTCATTGGATTCAAGACCCTAGGAGAGTTTTTCATAATTTTTAGAAGCCTTCATAAGGCTGGAACTTTTGTTTACAGTCTTGGAGTGCAGGGATCTTTAGTGGCTAGTTGTATGGATGGGTGTTATAAGGCCTAATGTGATACAAGAAAGACTCAGACACATGTTTCATTGATTTTATTGCTTAATCGAGAATATATTTCTAACATTGAATTTTGTAAATGTTGCAATTTAAAAAAAAAATAATGAATGCATTTAAACACGGTAACTGATTCTATTTATATGATGGTGCTTTTTAACACATGGATTGGATCATTGCTCTTAAATGAAGTGATCTCTTGATGAAGCCAATCGGCTTACCTTATATTATTGTTGTGATGACCCCTTGACAAAGTCAATAGCCTTGCCTTATATATTGATGTGGTAACCTTTGACAAAGCCAGTAGGCCTGCTTTATTTAAAGTTATACCCCCTTTTTTGTGATGTTCTATCGGGTACAGGTGGAGGGCAGGACTGTGGTTAAGGGGATCATGACCCAGTAGGGATCAAGTGTGATTTCAGAATGTCACCAAAGGTAATTCCATCTGTCTGATGCATATATTTGTAAATGACTGTGTCATATTTAGTAGTGTGTGTAATAAATGTACTTTTCCTTTTTCAATGAAAAAGCACTGACTGGAAAATCATGTATTGAGTGTTATTATTGTGTGCCAGCAAATGGTGTTACCCACCCACACCACCTCCGCTGAGTATTTGCTAAAAAATATCTACTTTCATACACTAATATATTGTGTTTGTAATATTAAAAGTATATAAAATTCTATACATACATCTTCACATTTGCAATACTTTGATTGCAGTTATAGCCCCACGACAGACCACAAATTATTAACATTTAGAAAGTGCAGGTAGGTCGTCATAGGTCTCAACATCATAATATTTCACCTCAAAGTTTTGCGAGATTTGAAGGTTTACATTCATGGAGTTTGTAAAACTCTGCTTTTGTTTATCTCTACTCACATTTTCATTTTCAGGAATCAAATCTAGAATGTTTAGTCAAAGTTGGTAATTTGCATAGACCTAGAACCTTTAGATAAATACGTTTATAGTCAGTAAATATAGTAGCCACACCATAAGAATGACAACAGTCAATAAAACACCAACTATGACATGAGGAATGCTGTTGCTGCAGTGGGCACCAACGTTACACACTGTATGTGCTGCTCTAGATAACTAACCAATTGCAAAGAATGTCCTGTTTGTAATTAAATGAGAACATGGGGGATCAATTTCCTCGCTCCAAAGCAGGAGCTTCTAGAACACTGTTGAAATCACTTCAAAAACATGGTGGAATAATTAGCTGATCAAAATTAACAGGGAAATTACAGCAAAAGCACAGTGTGAGGCAACAGATTGGGATAGAAAACAAGACTTTAGCACAGTAAAATCAAATATCTCAATGTTCAAATCTAAAAGATATAGGCCTGCGAAATTTTACACAGACTTCCAACTTAGGAACAGTGTTTGTCAGTATCTTGAAACAGATATCTCTGAACAAAAAAATTAGACATACGCTAGTGTAATGGCTCAACATCGAGGAAGAACAGACTTTGGTAGTGAGTAGGTTAATAGGCATCTGTTCAAATCTGAAGATCCTTAATCTGGTGAGCATGCAAGCCTGCTCGGTCCTGGACCTCTTTATGGCAATGAAGGGCCCCACTATACCAAAGTGTGTCAATTGGCCACTTCTTACAGCATTGTTTGCAACAGTAGATAGGAATTGGCATGTGTTGTAGCATGCAAATGGAGGCTAGTGGCTATTGGAAAAGCAAATGAATGGAGTTGAACAGATATGTACAAGGCAAACAGTGGCTCAGGGAAGAGTGTGCTCAATGGGCTCACCTGTGTGCTCACCAGCTGAGTGAACTTTCAGCACAGCTGTATTTGTAGAGATATGGTAAACTAGCATCACTTGTTCTCCCACTAGAAATCACAATGAAAGCTTCTTTTTTCTTCGTGCCTGCATCTGTAGATTCCATGGGCAAGTAGGGGACTTCCATAAGGGATGTCACCAGCAGGTCAAGCCAGCAGATCTACTGTAGAAGAATAATCGGATTCCTAGCTATGGAAAATTGGGAAGTGTTAGAAATGGGGGTCTCTAGTTGGCAGAGGTAGGTACCTTTGTCCAAATAGGGACTCTTGCTTCTAGTCAGGGTAAGGGGGATACACACTTTAGATAACCCCTGCTCACCCCCTGGGTAGCTTGGCATGAGCAGACAGACTTATCCCAAAGGCAATGTGTTAAGTATTTGTACTCAAAACACACAGTAATACAGTGATAACACCACAAATGGACATCACACCAGTTTAGAAAAATAAAGTATCCTTATCTAAATTCAACAAGACCAAAATGAAAAAATCTAACATACATGTAATAAGAATATGACTTTAAAAAGGTTTCAAACAACTTGGTCCATAGGAAAAAAAGGATGCGTGATTTCTCACAAAGTACCTGTAGATGCGTTAAAGTTCAAAAGCCAAACTGCCGCAGAGATGGGAAGCATCGAGAAACAAAGCGATGCGTCAGTTCCTGAGACCATGGGGAGGCGAGGCAACAGTTCTGCTGCATGCAGGAGAAGTGATGCGTCGAATCTTGTCTGTCTTGTCTGTAGGGGGAAGTGATGCGTCGACTCCAAGACAGTTCTGCTCCGCGGGTGATGTATCGGAAAAACTTGCCGCACAGGTACGATGTGTGGAAATCCGGGATGCGTCGGTGATCGATGAAGCGGCATCGAGCGGCGCTGCGTTGGTTTCTTCAGCCGTGATCCCTCGATGCGTCGGTTCTTGCAGCGGCGACAGGCGGTGCGTCGGTTCGGCAGCAGTGCGACGATGCATGGAGATTCTTCTCGCACATCGGTGATGCGTTGGAAAAAAGAGCAATGCGTCGATTTCTTCAGTTCTTTAGGTTTCTTCCAGCTCCCAACAGCAGGAACAACCTCCAGAGGCCCAGAACTGGAATAGGCACCTCCCGGCAAGTCAGAACTCTTAGCAGCAGACTTCAGGTGAGCTGGGGTGAAGTCTTTGTGTCCCTGCGACTTCAGAACAGGAGGCCAGCACACACAGGCCTTTCAAGCAGGTTCACAGCAAAGTTCCAGTCTTTGTCCTTTCCTTGGCAGAAACAGCAACTGTAGGCCAACCCCACACAGCACACAGCAAAGGGGCAGTACTCTTCCTCACAGCTCTTCATCTCTTCTCCTTGTTAAAGGTTCCTCTTGAGTCCAGAAGTGATCTAAATTTCTGGGGTTTTAGGTTTAATACTTATACCCCAAAATTTCTTTGTTTAAGGGTCTCTGAGCCCAGTCCAAACCAGTTCTGTCCTCACTGGTGCAGTATGACCAAAGGGGGTGGAGACAGCATTGTGCAAGGGAGATAGGCCCTATTCAGGTGCAAGGAAAACTCCTCCCACTACTCTAAATTCAGCCAAGGTCAATTCAGCTCAGCTCTGAATCATCCAGGAAGGGCCAGGCACACCCCAACCCCCAGTGGCTGTCTACAGTGAATGCACATCCCCAGCCAGTCATTCCAAAACCAGACAGTCAATACACAAACAGGCAGAGGCACACAGAATGGTTAAACAAGAAAATACCTACTTTATAAAAGTGGTATTTTCAAACACATAATTTAAAAACCATCTTTAATAAAAGATATGTTATTAAATTCTGAGTTCAGAGAGCCTAAACTTTATTTCTCTATATTGTCCCAATGGGAAGTTATACTTATAAGATGTTACAAAGTACCTCCTGTTCTATCCTATGGGACAGATAGTCTTTCAATAGTGAAAAACGAAATTGGCAGTATTTCACTATCAGGACATGTCACACATGGCAGTACATGTCCTACCTTTCACATACACTTCACCCTGCCCAGGGGGGTACTTTGGGCCTGCCATAGGGGGTGCCTTACATGTAAAAAAAAGGGAGGTTAGGGCCTGGCAAGTGGTGCATTTGCCAGGTCGACATGGCAGTTTAAAACTGCACTCAGACACTGCAGTGCAGGTCTGAGATAGCTTTTCAGGGCTACTCATGTGGGTGGCACAATGAGTGCTGCGGCCCACTAGTAGCATTTGATTTACAGGCCCTGGCACACTTAGTGCACTTTACTAGGGGCTTACGAGTAAATCAAATATGCCAATCATGGAAACACCAATCCATGATAACAATTTACACAGAGAGCATATGCACTTTAGCACTGATTTGCAGTGGTAAAGTGCCCAGAGTCCTACAGCCAACAACAACAGGTCAGGAAAAAATAGGAGGAAGAAGCAAAAAGTTGGGGGATAACCTTGCAAAAAGGGCCAAGTCCAACAGGAAGCATGCAGAGCTACATTTCAGACCATCGCAGCAGGGTTCACAGAATTCTTAATCAATGCACAATTTCCAGGTGCTTGAGTGGGACCACAGATTATATGTTCAGTCCTAGAATATTGGGCAGCAGAGTTTGAAAATCAACCCAGTCAGGATGTAGTTGAGTTTCCCTTCTCACAGGAGAACCCTAGCAGGACAGATCTTGCCCTGCTCCCAGTATACACTGTGGAGGCCATGCAGGTAGATTAGCCAAGGGTTAACTCTGGGGAAAATGTTTGCATATTTCCTGTAGACAGAACCAGAAGAAAAAGTAGGAGAGGGAAAGAAGTGGGGATGTAATTTCTCTTTGGCAACAGCCATTGTTCCTTTTTAGTTCACAATTTCTACAAAAAGATACTCGTAATCAGTTAATGGCAAAACTAGGGACCCGTGCATGAAAGAGTATCAATCTTCATCTTCATTGATGCTCACAATCAATATTACAAGTTCAATCTATGAAACCTTTGTAAACATTACCGTTCATTGAACAAAATAAACAAAAATAGGCCGCAATTACCAGAGGTTAATTCACTTAATTTAAAGTCAGACCCAAAGACATCACCACTGCTTACTGCTACTTAACAGCAGAACAAAATAAATGCTGCCACTAGCTAACAACTGAACAAAGTATTCAAGGGGAGTTATCTATTGATTCTTCAGGCTGAAAAGACTAATTCAAGTTGTACCCAATTTTAGGATGCATAAAGGGTGACTTTATGGAGCATTCGATCTCCAGTTTGGGGGTGCTTGAGCTTAGAGTCACTCCAAACTGAGCAAAAAATGCAGACGAACTTCAAGGCCAAAGAAATATTACTAGGTATGGCTCAGTTGCACAAGACAGTGGTGCGTGGCCTGCATACTATTTCTAGGGTCTGTAGTAGTCCATACAATAGATTCTATGTGAGGACTGTAGGCAAGGATTATGATTACCTTTCTTCACTTTTTTCTCCCAGAAGCCATACAATTACAACATGGACAAAACTTCTCCTCTGAGAAAAGAACACAAGTTTCACCAATTGTAATAGAGCATTGTTGATAAAGTACTCCTTTTGTGTTCATGCCCCCTCTTTCTTCGCTGCTTCAGCAGCTGTTAATTAAAGTATCCCTGTCATTCTCTCAGGAATGTTTTTGAATACTGCTTGCTGTTGGGTTTTTTAAAGTTTTGCCTGTGTTTTGGACCATGGGAAGGCTTCTACATTCATTTTGCGGCCAACATAATTGATAACTGGCATAGTGTGCAGCAGAGAGCACATTGGTCACCTGACCACAATAGGGCACTTAAGCTCTTTTCCTTGAGCTCACAAATGCTGCTCCTTCTTTCAACCTGTGCAACGGTTGGCATGGTTGACTCCACAGCATTTCAGTCTGGAAAGAAGCACTAGCTGAGTATTATTACACCCCCCCACACCCAGAGACAGACACCCCAAGGGGTCCTTATTAGGGAATATTCTCCTACAAATGAGTCTGCATTTTTTCCACGCCTTGTGCCAAGGTCTGTATAAATTGGCACATTAGGCTCCTGACCTGGGGTGGTTGTCCTTTGGATAAATAGGGCATTGTGGTCTTTGGTATTGCCCCGATTAGGCTCTTCAACCCATTAAAATGTCCCTGGTCATCCACCTTGCAAAATCCTGACATAAATATGCAAGTTGTGCAGGATCCTGAGAGGGAAGAGGATGCCCTCCAAGGTTTTCCTTGTATGGTGATTTCTTTGAGGCTGTTGAGTCCTCAATTTACAAGGTAGTTGCTAGTGTTATGGCCCCTGTTGAAAAGAAACTGGTTCTTCTTGAGCGCAAATGTAAAGAACCTATATTACTGAGTCATGTTTCAACCCAACATCTCAGTATAAGCATGAGGAAACCCTTTCCAGAAAACCCTCTACCATGATGAAACATGTTAAGTGGGTTGATATTGTTGCTTTTGCTAAATTAAAAAAGATTTTTAACTCTCAGAGAGAACATTTAAGGGACCGATATTTGGAAGTCCCTTATAATGAGTAGGATCCATTCGTAGAGATCCTCTCTTCAGACCCTCTTGATGGGGATGATTCTCCTGTAGATCCTGATGGAGAGGCTACAATGAGAGGCCTTGGCACCCTTCTCTTGCAGTTCCTTCCACGGATGGGGACAATAATAATGATGTCCAAGCCCTTGCCTCTGATATGTTGGACCCAAATTAAATTTCTTATCCCTGCTCCTCGGATTGGGTTCCAGAGGATAAGGTAGCTGTATGTGGCAGTGTGAATGCATAAATCACTAGATAAGTAAATGCCCCTGACCTTCTTTGGGTGGCAAAGTGGCTCTCATGCTAGAAACTGATGCTCTTATGGGCACCTTTGCTAAATATATACGTGACCAGAAAAAGGCGCATAGATCATTCTTAAGCGATCTTGTCAAGATAACCTTCTTGACATCACAGGTCCATTAACAAAAATTATGGATTTGGCTCTCTGATACCCCTCAACATTCTCTCTGGTTAAGCGCAAAGGGCAATCATCTTTTTAGGCAATGCAAATTGTGCCCTTTCAACCGAACAGCAGTGATCCCTACTTATTACAGTAGATTCAAAATTGGGGAATCTATATAGTTCTGAGGCTGGTCCAGTGGCACAGGGGAGTCTTTTTGGAGATCAATTTGTTAAGGACTTGGGCAAGTTTGTGGAAACATTCACTTCCCTTTATAAGGCTCAAACACCTATAAAGAGCAATTTTCAACAAAGAGTTTTGCAGGGGGCCGTCATGGCAGGGGGCTCTTGGCCAGCCCATGTTTCCACTAAGCCCCTTCCAGAGGTGAAGGAGCCAAGTGAGATCAGTGGCAAGATGCATTCAGATTTGATGGCATCTTCCCACCCAGAGGTTACCATAGAAAAAGAGGTGGCTGAGGCCATTTCCGTGGCAGTTGTTCCAGATCCAATAACTCCAGAGAGTGTTACCCCTTCTTCCCAACTAAGGGTGGGAGTCAGATTGTCACAGTTTGTTCACAATTGGTAGCTTCTTATGACAGATGCCTGAGTTCTTCAGATGGTACAAAGATTCCAAATAGAATTCTTGGGAAACCCTGTTCAAATCTCACAGCCCCATCCTTTGACCTTTTCTCAACAGGACACAGATTTTATACAAGAACACGTTTCAGCTCTTCTCAAAATAGGTGCTATCATTCCTACATCACTTCATCCCATAGTTTTTTTAAGCAACATTTAGTTAGTGGAAAAAAAGGATGGCGATTATCGACTGGGGATCAACTTGCAACAGTTCAACTATTGGCTTGTATCGACATTTCAAAATAGAAAGTAGTCACTTCCTCCGGGACCTCTTTTGACAAGGTGATTGGATGGTCCGTATGGATCTAAAGGACACATAACTTTCCATTCCAATATATCCTCCTCACTGCGGATTCCTCCAATTCATTTGGGGATCCCGGACATACAAGTTCAAAACTCTACCTTTTGGTTTCTCCTCATTACCTTGGTGCTTCACCAAAGTGGTTTACCTGGCAATAGAGTATCTTCGCACTCAAGGATCACGTCTCATAGTCTATCTAGATATCCTCCTCTTCGATAAATGTCCTTGGAATCTGCTGGGACAACTTCAAAGGGCGGTATCCCTCATGGGAAATTTAGGTTTTGTCATAAATAATAAATCCTGTTTACTTTCGACAAGAGGTATCACTTTTCTGAGCTTTGTGATCGACTACATTTTCCATCCCCCAAAAATTTTAAATATCAGGCAGCAGCTACGCAAAACACTTGCAATGTAGGAAACTTCCCTGAGAATGATTGAGAGGCTGGTTGGTCTCCTTTCGTCTTTATTCTTTAGGCTATATTCCCGGGCCCCTGCATTACAGTGCTCTCCAGTGCCTCAAAGAGGAACATTTCAAGAAAGGCCTCACGTATTCTTAGGTTTGCTTATCCCAAGAAGCAAGGGAGGAGATGGGTTAGTGGTTGTCCAATATGGAATTATGGAATGGAACAGGTATCTTCGGCTCCAGCCCAGACATCGTTATAGAATCAGATGCTAGCAAAGATGGTTGTGGAGCTCTGTGAGGAGATATTTCCACAGGAGGAAGATGGCGGTCCTCGGAGAAAGGTCTGCATATCAGCTGTTTGGAACTACTAGCAGGCTCTTTCAAAGTACAGTGTTGGACCAGAGACAAGATTTTTTCCAAAGTTCTTCTGAAGATGGACAATGTTGCAGCAACTTGTTATGTCAATCATTTATGAGGAACAAGATCCAAAACCTTAGCGGACATGGCCAAGATTTTATGGGAATTTATCTTGGTAATGGGGGAATATTTACCGGAAGATCCAACACTTGTGTATTGGCAATCCTGTCATTTTCAAGACACGAGTGCTCGGAAGCGCCACCCGAATATTTTTCACCATATCTCAAAGTGTTGGGAACCGTACTCGGTCTACCTCTTTGCCTCCAGGTTGGAGAATCAACTTCCCAGATATTTCAGCTGGAGACCAGATCTGGACTTGACAGTGATGGAGGCCTTTCTACAGGATTCGTCCACGGAACAGTGACATGCTTTTCACCCCTTCTCAATGATGACTGGCCTCTCGATGCAGACCGGGAGACAAATGGTGGATTTAGTGGTGTTGACTCCTATTTAGAGATCTCAGGTATGGTACAGAGTTCCAATTGAACTTTCGTGGGATTCTCCAATCCCTCCACCCCATCTCCCAGATCTTCTTCAGAATCCCTTAGGAAACCCTCATCACTAGTGGACTATCAACTTCCCAGATATTACAGCTGGAAATCAGATCTGGTGCAGACTTTATCTTCCTCTGGAGCCTCGATATTCCTCCTTTTGGGATGTCAACAGAGTCTTACATGTTCCTGGCAAACTAATACAAATTTGTCTTGAAATTTAAGAGCCCTTGACATAACAGGTAAAGTATTCACCTCGAATGTGGTTACCTTCAGAATTTCTAGGAGAACTAAATGTAATTCTAGAGTGGTATCATAACCTTTTTTTAGAGATATCTCAAAATTTTTAATTTTATGTGGTCAAAAAAAGATGCATTTAATATAGATCTGTGACTGGACATAAATGTTTGACAATCTTCAGCATTCTGTCCATCATCTTTTTGTGTTGCTATAGTCACCCTAAGTGGGAAGGGCATGCCCAAACGTGGGTCCCATGCTCACTATGCCACTGAAGTCAAGCTAGCCTGGATGATGAGGGGTGAGACCTCTAAACCAGTCCCAGGAAGCTTGTTTTCCGGTCCAGAGAGGACCTGGCCTGGAAGTTCAGGCTAGACTGTTCCCATGGGGCAAGACTGATTTGCATATGGCTGGGTCAATACTGGGATAGCATGGTTAGAAAAAAAACGTAGGTGAAACCTCGATCATATTGGCTCTCACTGAGGTGTGTCCTGTCGGAGGGTGATCCAACCCTACTTTTCTGGGTGGTGCCTGATCCATGGAATGGTTGCGAGAGAGGTCGTGGTACACAGCCTTGATCTTGTCTTGATTAAAAGTTGCCAAGGAATTACAGAAAGTTTGGCTGGCACTCGTGATGGGGTTGATGGGAGGAAAGGCGAGCTTTTTTACTATTGCAAACAGCTCTTTTGAGTCTTTTGCAGCTATAGGTAGCTAATAATTGGCTATAGATCTCCCTGTCCACGGAATCATAGTGAAGTCATCATTTCATTTCAAGTCGGCGACATTGTTGCTTCTGAACCCTGAGTTCCGAGGAGAACCAAGGTTCGGAACGCTTGGTTCTTAGGTATTTTTCTTTTTAAAATTATTTTTGAGTGCAATCGAGTCCAAGGATGTAGATATCCATTGGTCAAAAGCTACTGCAGCAGTGTTTAGTTATTATAGGACCGTGGAGCGTTGTGAGAAAGGGCTGCCTTAAAGGCCTATGGATTGTTTTGGTGCAGGAAGCTGTCCCTTCCGGCCAAAAAACAATCCTGCATGCAACGCATGCACCCTTGCACCATGGTGCAAGGGTGCCTGCGGTGGCCCTAGTGGCCCATTGTGCACCAGCGCAGGGGGAAAGGACAGGAATGCAATGTATGCCCTAAATACGGTGCATTCCTGCCCTTTTCCTGTGATGCAGGGCAGCGCATCAAGGTTTTTTTTGTATGTTTTATATAGCGCAAACTCGACCCGAAGGTATCAGAGTGCTTTACATGAGCACCAGTTGCATTACAGAAGGACACATTCATTTTTGTTAGACACGGGGAGATTAAGAGATTTGCCCAGAATCACAGGATGTTGAGTGTCTCTGCCGAGACTCGAACCCGGTTCCCCATCTTCGAGATCGGCCGCTTTAGCCATCAAGCCACATCCTCTTCCCAAGTTGACTCCACAAGGTGACTTGCTGCACTGCCCTGTACCACAATCTTCATAAATATAGTTCTAAGTCTTTTGGGGTGCACTGTGTTAAGGAGGCTATGCCTTCTAAAGCTTTCTCTTTAGGAGCCAGATTAGAGAATATGCTAAATGACCGGTCTTCTGACTCTACTTTTAAGAGGTTTTACTTCAAAACAGTGATCGATATTGCCACAGTGGTAGCCAATAAACTCTAAACTAGCATGTTACTCACCTCCGGTCCTGACATTGAATGAAGATGTCCTAGCTATTGTAACGGAAAGTTCCAATTCTGCACAGATTATCCCTTTACATGATCATTGCAGATCAACCCACCCTGTATCCTTCAGGACTTGGAAAATAAGTTTGTTATCTGTAATTAAACTATTTGTTATCAGCATCTTTTGTTTCTTGATGGTTTTATGGATACATGAATATAGCTATAGCTGGTTCTAAGAACATACAGGTCTAGATATTTTGTTAAATGCATTGACTGGCTTGAGATATTTTGGTAGGCTGATCGTGGTTGTTTCCAAATAGCCTAATATTTTCCTTTCCTTTTCAGGTAATGATTCCAAAAGGAGCAGTCTGGATTTGGATGACAGAGCTTGTTGCAGGAAGAAAATGGGAGCATGAACACAGAGGGAGGACTTTATCCACTTAACTGCGGCGCAAATTCCGCCGCGGCGGTTTGAACGAGTGGGCGGGGCCGCGTCGGCCAACGGACGTGCGCAGCACTACCGAGGTAGTGCTCGCGACAGACGTTGGCCGACGGACGCAGCGAAGGGGTTAAGTACAAAGCTTTATTATGATTGATTGAACTTGTGTTCTTCTTTTCTCAGAGGTTCTCGGGAAATGTAGTTTTGTTCATGTTGTAATTGTATGGCTGCTGGGAGAAAGATAAGCATAATCCTCGCCTTTGAGTCCTCAATAGAATTGAAACTTTCCATTATAATCACTAGGAAATTGTTCATTAATGCAGGTATTTAAGTTTCCGTGTATGTCTGCCAGAACTGAACCTTGATAGTACTCGGGCGATCTGTGGTAGCTGTCAAAGGACACTGCTTCAGGAACTTTTAGAGTTCGGTGGATGGGTTACTCCATCATAAACGTTATGAATATCCTGTAAGCCATATTACAAGTGCCATTGGATATAATGTACTTGTAATATGGAGACGGGATATCCGTCACATTTGTGACAGAGTAACCCATCTACAGAACTCTAAATCAGATCCTTTGTTGGTTTTGTCAGGTGGTTCTATGTTAACCCTTTATGCTTTAGAGACTTTACTAGCCAGTTGGAGAAGAAGTGGATAACAAATGTATTATGTTAGAAAGTTGTTATCACAAACACAGTCTAACAAAAATATTGTCTCCTAAATATTGTTCACCAAAAATATCATATGATTACTTTTAGGCTTTCTTTTATTAACTCAATGGGTGATATTTTTAACTGATGGAACATGATTGATCCATGAAAGATGTCAGGGCACAAGATACTTTGGAACTATTTGCAGTTCCATCTTCTGTGACTGTTGCAGAAGTTCTCATCTGTTGTCCCTGCAGATATTGAAAAAGAGAAATACAGCAGTCTGGCCTAAGCTTAATTTCACAATGCAGCCTTATTTTAAAATCATGTTTGTAGAATATTATTTGTTTACTCTTATTCATAGATTTAGCAGCAAATAAACAAACGGGAAGTGGGGGCGGTGCTCACAGTGACAGGAGGAAGGCATGACCTCATCAACTCCCCAGAAATACTTCTGATGGCACAGAAAAAAAGACCTTCACAATCTTATAGGATACAGTGGTTCATAGCCCTCTAAAAGCCATGCTTTTCTCTGTTATGACCAGGGCCATTGGAATTATGCAGCAGGAGAGGGTCAAATTATGTGGCAGGGTTGAGTAAATTATGTGGCAAGAAAATGCAAATTATGCGGCATAATGTGCCACATTTTGTAATAGTCTTACTTCATTATTTCATAAACTTCGTAACACTCTAGGGGCATTGGTGGCACCTCATTAGTACCATTTTAACACCCAAACATAGCAATAAGAAAAAGAAAGGTGACCAGACCTGCTTTGTAAAGGGCTTTCAACTATGCAGCAACACATGTTGTTGCATTTTTAGTAACTTTTGAACTGGTTGAGCTATAAACAAAACATTTTTTGTTAAAATATGCAGATTATGCGGCAGGTGATGGATTATGTGTCAAATGCGACAAATCCATAATTATGTGAAAATCTCTGAGGCCGCACAATTGCATCATTTTAGTGGCCCTGGTTATGATATAAAAGAAGAGACGTGAATCAATATTGCAAATGCATCCCAATCAGTGTTAGTGTCAAAGCATTCCTAACAGAGCTTTCCTAACACCATCCAGTCACTGTAAAGCAGAAATAGGGCTGGGATGGGGTAAAGTAGGTGCATGTGTGTGTCTTTTTTGTGGGTGCTTGTGTGGTGCTGGCAGAGTCACTACCTTTGCTCTACATCTTGTGAATTTGAGGACTGTGAATGCTGCTACCAACCAGGTTTCCCAATGGCATGTGTGTTAAGGATGGAGATGTGGATTATTGGCTAAGGTACTGACTCTGAAATCTATGGATCTGTGTTGTAATCTGAATTTTCCAAGTTTCTTATGGTGGAAAGTTTAACTTTTATTAAAGACGCGAAGGCAAGTATTTTGGAATATGGAGTGTTAATGCCCTTAAAGTTGTTTTGAATTTGTCCAGCTCTTGGCCTGAAAATGCTCCCTTCAGTTTGAAATGCCTTTCTGAAAATTTGGCTATGCTGTTATGTTTGATTTAGTTTTGAAAAGTATAGCATGTCAAATCTGTGGCGCTATCAGATAGAAAATGTACTCCTTTTGGATTACTTTTTTCTATTCCAGAAGGACTAAAACGTATTTTTCCCCTGTGGATTATCTTTCTTTTCTTATTGATTCAAAACATTCTGTGCTTTGTTTCATTAGGGAATTTGAAGAACATACATCGACTCTCAGATCGTTTGCTGCCCAATTCCTTATGTCTTTCAGAAAGCTTAATTTACCTGTTTCTTCTGCCACTCTCTCAAGATGAGTCAAGTGGACCGTGGAACATGCTGCAATATATATTTCAACTTTTGGGGCTCATTCATTTACAGGCACTACAGCTTCTAAAGCCTTTTAGGATGGAGCCTGTTTGGAAGACATTCTGAGAGTGGTTTATTGGTCCTCTGCTTCAACCTTGAAAACGTTCTAGTGCAAACCAATTGGACAATGATTCTTGCCTGTTATTAATATGCTTTAAAATAGGAGCCCCCGTTCTTGATATAATATCTGGATTTTCCAAATCCCTTATAATGGAAAGTCCAATTTTCATTAGTGACATGGAGGTGAGTTTAATCCTGCCTCTAGATTTGGAATACTATTCAATTTCATATATTATGCCCACCTCCCCCCATGATATTAAGACCTTCAGTTCCTTAACCAACCTGGATTTGCTTCATAGGACAAATAGCGGTTGGTGGCAATATATCTTCTTTTTACCTGACTTTCCTTCACCCTCTTTACCATTTATACCACGCAATGAGACACCTGTGATATGTGAATAGGTAGGTCTACCCCAGAGATGGTTGGGCTGTTTACTTTTTTTCAGCAAGACTGCTCTTCAGCTCATTGATAGTTTTCATTGCTATATATGGCTGCTGTTTAATTTTTGCTTTCTCACCCTAAGTGCGCCGGGTATGCCCAGACGTGGGTCCCCGGCTCACTGTGTCACTGGATTCAAGTTAGCCTGGCTGATGAGGGGTGATGCCCCTAAACCGTTCCGAGGATGCTTGTTTCCGGTCCAGGGAGGACCTGGCTTGGCAGTTCAGGCTGGACTGTTCCCATGAGGCACAGGGTGAAGACTGATTTGCATATAGCTGGATCTAAACTGGGGTGGCATGGTGAGTAAAAGAACGATGGATTTAACCCAGATCTATTGACTGGGGGTGAATGTTTTATTTGCTCTGCGTTCCGTCCATCATCTGTGTGTCTTTTGCTGTTTAATTAAAGCACGGAAGAAATGCATAATTGGAGTCTATGATCTTGTAACAAAACAACTGCTTCGGCACTTGAATGAAAATCGTTTTCAAATGGACGAACCACTTAAAAGTGGTGTGCTTAAAACTGTGGAGATATGAAATGCAATGTATTTGTGCAAATCAAATGTGTAAATTCTGACTTGATGTACATGGCCTCGTATCACCTACATCCATTGGTGAACAGCTCTCTGTTGCTACCCATCAAGTTTTGTGGTATATAAATTGGAATACATGCATCCAGTCAATAATGCACTGTTGCTTCAAGAGCAGGCTGTGCTCTGTGTGTGAGAGGAAATCTTGCACTACTGCTATCTCGCATGATCCTGTTGTGTTGGTGAGTTTGTGCTTGCACAGATAGTGGCCATGCTGCATCTTTTCACTGTGTGTAATTGAAGCTTGTATTGCTGCAGCCTTTGGCACACTTAGGGGCATATGTACAAGCCCCTATCGCCACCACAACGTCACTTTTTACAACATTGTGGTGGCGATAGGGACATTGCCTTATTTACAAAGCAGCATTAAGCCACTTAACGTGGCTTAACTCTGCCTTGTAAATAAGTCCCCCTTTCACGCTATGCTTAGCGTGAAAGGGTTGGGCAGTGGGTGTTGTGGTGGGCGTTCCACCGCAACATCCATTGATTTTGACGCTGCCCCCTATTCACAAGGGCAGCGTAAATAGGAGGCAGTGCCAAAATTAAGACCAGGTAAAACCTGGTCTTAAGTTGGCGAAACAAGGAGAAGTGCATTATTTCTTCTCGTTTTTGCTTTTTCCATGTGTGCTGCCTTGTGCAGCACACATGGATAAAGCAAAATGCCTTGGATTGTTCATGTACAGGAAGGTCCCCCTTCCTGTACATAAACAATCTTAAAAGAAAATGCAATTTTGTGACTTCCATTCGTGCTGCATTAAGCAGCACACATAGAGGTGACAAAATAGCATTTAAAGATTGTTTATGTACAGGAAGGAGGACCTTCCTGTACATAAACAATCTTTCCCCTGCACGCAGAAACCCTTGCACTATAGTGCAAGTATAGCGCCAGCGCAGGGAGAAATGCAATGCTGCACCATATAGTTGTAAATATGGTGCAGCCTTGCGTTTCTGAAGTGGTGGAGTGAGGCGTTAACCCCTTCGCTGCTAGGCCTTTTCCCCTCCTGTGCTAAGCCTTTTTTGGGCTATTTGGGGTAGTGCGAGCTTCGGCCCCTGTAACTTTTTGACCACATAAGGTATCCACGCCAAATTTGTGTCCTTTTTTTCCAACATCATAGGGATTCTAAAGGTACCCAGGGTTTGTGAATTCCCCTGGCGGGGACCCAGAAATTAGCCAAAATACAGCTACATTTTGTTTTTTTGGGGAAAAATGCAAAAAAAGGGCTACAGATGAAAGCATCTAGTTTTTTCCCTGCAAATGGCATCAAAAAAGGGGTTGTGGTGCTGAAATCACCATCTTCCCAGCTTTCAGGGACAAGCAGACTTTTGTCAGAAAACCAACATTTTTTACACAGTTTTGGCATTTTTCTGGGACATAGCCTATTTTTGCTATTTTTTGTGCTTTCAACCTCCTTCCAGTTAATGGTAGAAATGGGTGTGAAAGCAATAATGGATCCTGGAAAGCTATACATTTTAGAAAAGTAGACAAAATTCTAAATTCAGCAAGGGGTCATTTGTGTAGATCCATCAAGGTTTCTTTATAGAAACTAACAGTTAAATATAGGAAAAATTGAAAATTAGTTGAAAAAAACAGCCTTTTGCGTCAACGTTTTCACCTGTAACTTCTTTTAATTATGACAGCTCTTTGAAAGCAATATACCGTTACATCCGCTGGACGTTACTGGTTGTGGGGATATATAGGACTTGTAGGTTTACCAAGAACCCGACGAACCTAAAGTAAAAAACTGAGCAGCAATTTGCAATGGCTTTTTATTATGTACCGGGTATATAGCAATTATTGTGGGAAAATGTATACATGGAAAAATCGGTATGAAAGACACCTATGTATTTCTGAAATGGGAACAAATTATAGAGTTTAGAAACAGTAGATATTTGCACATTCTCAAAATTGGGAATACTCATACTAGCATGAGAATTATCGGTCATTTTTCAAAATGACTTCTTTTTTACACAATGTCTTTAATTTGGAAGGCAGAAATGCATCAAAAGTGAATAGGTAATAACAGTTACTTTACAAATCCGAATTACCCTAAGTCTCCCGATAAAAATGGCACCTCACTTGTGTGGGTCGGCATAGTGCCCACGACAGGAAATGGCTCAAAACCCAACGTGAACACACCACATTTTCAGAATGAAAAATTACCCTTTTTTTGCAAAGTGTCTAGCTGTAGTTTTTGAACCCTAGCTCTGCTGGCACCTAGGTAAAACTAGCAAACCTATATATTTTTGAAAACTAGACACCCAGGGGAATCCAGGATGGGGTGACTTGACTGCCTCCCACCAGGTTCTGTTACCCAGAATCCCTTGCAAACCTAAAAAATTGTCAAAAAACCCCACATTTTCCCCACATTTCTGTGGTGGAAAGTTCTGGAATCTGCGTGGATCCACACATTTCCACCCACCCCACGTTCCCCAAAGTCTTCCGAGAAAAATGGTACCTCAATTGTGTGGGTCAGCCTAGTGCCCACGACAGGAAATGGCGCAAAACGCAACGTGGTCACACCTCAGTTTCGCAGTGAAAAATGACTCATTTTTGGCAAAGTGCCTAGCTGTAGTTTTTGAACCCTAGCTCTGCCGGCACCTAGGTAAACCTAGCAAACCTATACATTTTTTGAAAACTAGACACCCAGGGGAATCCAGGATGGGGTTACTTGACTGCCTCCCACCAGGTTCTGTTACCCAGAATCCCTTGCAAACCTAAAAAATTGTCAAAAAAAACACATTTTCCCCATATTTCTGCGGTGGAAAGTTCTGGAATCTGCGTGGATCCACAAATTTCCACCCACCCCGCATTCCCCAAAGTCTTCCGAGAAAAATGGTACCTCACTTGTGTGGGTCAGCCTAGTGCCCGCGACAGGAAACGGCGCAAAACGCAACGTGGTCACACCTCAATTTCGCAGTGAAAAATGACTCTTTTTTGGCAAAGTGCTTAGCTGTAGTTTTTGAACCCTAGCTCTGCCGGAACCTAGGGAAACCTAGCAAACCTATACATTTTTGAAAACTAGACACCCAGGGGAATCCAGGATGGGGTGACTTGACTGCCTCCCACCAGGTTCTGTTACCCAGAATCCCTTGCAAACCTAAAAATTGTCAAAAAACACATTTTCCCCACATTTCTGTGGTGGAAAGTTCTGGAATCTGCATGGATCCACAAATTTCCACCCACCCCGCGTTCCCCAAAGTCTTCCGAGAAAAATGGTACCTCACTTGTGTGGGTCAGTCTAGTGCCCGCGACAGGAAACGGCGCAAAACGCAACGTGGTCACACCTCAATTTTGCAGTGAAAAATGACTCTTTTTTGGCAAAGTGCCTAGCTGTAGTTTTTTAACCCTAGCACTACCGGCACCTAGGGAAACCTAGCAAACCTATACATTTTTGAAAACTAGACACCCAGGGGAATCCAGGATGGGGTGACTTGACTGCCTCCCACCAGGTTCTGTTACCCAGAATCCCTTGCAAACCTAAAAAATTGTCCAAAAAAAAAACATTTTTCCCACATTTCTGTGGTGGAAAGTTCTGGAATCTGCGTGGATCCACAAATTTCCACCCACCCCGTGTTTCCCAAAGTCTTCCGAGAAAAATGGTACCTCACTTGTGTGGGTCAGCCTAGTCCCCGCGACAGGAAACGGCGCAAAACGCAACGTGGTCACACCTCAATTTCACAGTGAAAAATGGCTCTTTTTTGGCAAAGTGTCTAGCTGTAGTTTTTGAACCCTAGCTCTGCCGGCACCTAGGGAAACCTAGCAAACCTATACATTTTTGAAAACTAGACACCCAGGGGAATCCAGGATGGGGTGACTTGACTGCCTCCCACCAGGTTCTGTTACCCAGAATCCCTTGCAAACCTAAAGAATTGTCCAAAAAAACACATTTTCCCCACATTTCTGTGGTGGAAAGTTCTGGAATCTGTGTGGATCCACAAATTTCCACGCACCCCGCGTTCCCCAAAGTCTTCCGAGAAAAATGGTACCTCACTTGTGTGGGTCAGCCTATTCCCCGCGACAGGAAACAGCGCAAAACGCAATGTGGTCACACCTCAATTTCGCAGTGAAAAATGGCTCTTTTTTGGCAAAGTGTCTAGCTGTAGTTTTTGAACCCTAGCTCTGCCGGCACCTAGGGAAACCTAGCAAACCTATACATTTTTGAAAACTAGACACCCAGGGGAATCCAGGATGGGGTGACTTGACTGCCTCCCACCAGGTTCTGTTACCCAGAATCCCTTGCAAACCTAAAAATGTCCAAAAAACACATTTTCCCCACATTTCTGTGGTGGAAAGTTCTGGAATCTGCGTGGATCCACAAATTTCCTCCCACCCAGCGTTCCTCCAGGTCTCCCGATAAAAATGGTACCTCACTTGCGTGGGTGGGTGAAGGACCCGCGACAGGCAAGGGCCCAAAACCTATTGAGGCGACATCAAAATTACCTGTCACAAACCAACCTGGTTTTGCATGGGGGTCCCATGAGTTTTGGCCCGGGCTCGGCAGCCATCTAGGGAAACCTACCAAACCCACACATTTCTGGAAAGTAGACACCTGGGGGATTCCAGCGAGGTATGGCTTGCGTGGGTCCCCCATCATTCTCCTACCCAGAATCCCCTGCAAACCTCAAACTTTTGAAGAAAAATTCACTTTTTTCTCAAATTTCTGTGTGGGAAAGTTCTGGAATGTGCGTGGATCCACAAATTTCCTCCCACCCAGCGTTCTCCCAGGTCTCCCGATAAAATGGTACCTCACTTGTGTGGGTAGGCATAGTGGCTGCAACAGGAAATGGCCCAAATCGTACTGTGGAGACTTCAAAATTACCTACAGCAAAACTACCTGGTTTTGGGGGCACCTGAGATTTTGGCCCCGGGCTCGGCGGCCATCTTGGGAAAGTACCAAACCCAAACATTTCTGAAAACTAGACACCCTGGGGAGTCCAATGAGGTATGGCTTGCGTGGATCCCCCAACGTTTTCCTACCCAGAATGCCATGCAAACCTCAAATTTAGCTGAAAAACCACATTTTCCACATATTTTTGTGTGGAATCACCATGCCGGCACAGATGTCCTACCACCCAGTGTTCCCCTTGTTCTCCCGAGTAAAATGATACCTCACTTGTGTATGTGGGCTAAAGGCCTGTGGCTAGGAAGAGCCCAAAACATAGGGATTTAGAGTATAGCACCGAGAATTCTAAGCGCTACATTTTTTTAAAAATACGTTTTCAGCCAATTCTGCTTTGGACACCCACATAAGTGAGGTATCATTTTACTCGGGAGAACAAGGGGAACGCTGGGTGGTAGGACATTTGTGCCGGCACGGTGATTCCACACAAAAATATGTGGAAAATGTGTTTTTTTCAGCTAAATTTGAGGTTTGCATGGCATTCTGGGTAGGAAAACGTTGTAGGATCCACGCAAGCCATACCTCATTGGACTCCCCAGGGTGTCTAGTTTTCAGAAATGTTTGGGTTTGGTACTTTCCCAAGATGGCCGCCGAGCCCGGGGCCAAAATCTCAGGTGCCCCCCCCAAAACCAGGTAGTTTTGCTGCAGGTAATTTTGAAGTCTCCACAGTACGATTTGGGCCATTTCCTGTTGCAGCCACTATGCCTACCCACACAAGTGAGGTACCATTTTTATCGGGAGACCTGGGGGAACGCTGGGTGGGAGGAAATTTGTGGATCCACGCACATTCCAGAACTTTCCCACACAGAAATTTCAGAAAAAAGTGAATTTTTTGGCAAAACTTTGAGGTTTGCAGGGGATTCTGGGTAGGAGAATGATGGGGGACCCACTCAAGCCATACCTCGCTGGAATCCCCCGGGTGTCTACTTTCCAGAAATGTGTGGGTTTGGTAGGTTTCCTAGATGGCTGCCGAGCCCCGGGCCAAAACTCATGGGACCCCCATGCAAAACCAGGTTGGTTTGTGTAGGTAATTTTGATGTCGCCTCAATAGGTTTTGGGCCCTTGCCTGTCGCGGGTCCTTCACCCACCCACGCAAGTGAGGTACCATTTTTATCGGGAGACCTGGGGAACGCTGGGTGGGAGGAAATTTGTGTCAGCCCGGTGATGCCACTAACTTTCCCACACACAAATGTGTGAACAAAGTGATTTTTCAGCAAAATTTCAGATTTGCAGGGGATTCTGGGTAAGAAAACGTGGGGGATCCACGCAAGCCATACCTCCCTGAAAGCCCCCGGCTGTCTAGTTTTCAGAAATGTGTGGGTTTGGTAGGTTTCCCTAGTTGGCCGCCGTGCACGGGGCCAAAAACCCAGGTGACCCCCCTTGCAAAACCAAATCGTTTTGACATAATTAGTTGTTTATTTCTGCAGCGTGAGAATTTTGGCACAATATTGCAATAAAATCTGACAGACATTTTGAGGTTTGCAGGACATTGTGGATAAAATAACTTGTTGGAATTCACAAGAGAGACATCACCATGTACTCCCATGGGTTTACGACATTATCTACAATTGGTAGGTTATTCTTAGATGGAATGTACACCTTGGCAGAGAGACTAAAAAGACAAAGGTTCCTGCACAGCCATCTATTCCTCAAACACACACACATACTGGTTGAATTTGGCATGAGGGCGAGTGATGGTTCAATATATAAAAATGTTATTAACAAGAGATTTCACAAAAATGAAATGCACTGTCAATAATTAAATGGACAAAAAACCGAACCAGTGACTCGCAGCTCGTGAGCTGTAAAGCCACGGCAAGGCCCCAACCGCTTTACAGGCCATTCACACACCTTTCATACGTGATACACACAAGACCATTCACACCACCAGGCACAAAACAAACACATCACAACATTCACAAAAAGGGACAAGGTACACCTTGCTTCAGAAAGACAAAAAAGACAAATATTACTGCACAGCCATCTAATCCTCAAGCACACACACATACTGGTTGGATTTGGCACGAGGGTGAGTGATGGTTCAGTATATACAATTGTATTAGCAAGTGATTTCACAAAAATGAAATGCACTGTTAATAATTGGAAGGACGAGAAACTGAACCATTGACTCACAGCTCGTGAGCTGTAAAGCCACGACAAGGCACCAACCTCTTTACAGGCCATTCATACACCTTTCATACATGTGACACATACAAAACATTCACACCGCCAGCTGCGGGCCCATCACATTACAACACTCACACCCGCAGACAGCGCCATTCAAGGGCCCATCACTTTCACACGCCCACATTCCTGACACAGCAACTACACAAACTGATGGTTTGCGTGGAGTGGCGCTCAGCTAGCAGTGTGTGTAGTGACCAGCAGCAAGTCACTACTCGCACACTGCCAGCCGAGCGCCAGCCCATGCACACCGCCAGCCAAGCGCCAGTCCACACACACCGCTAGCCAAGCACCAGTCCATGCACACCGCCAGCCAAGCACCAGTCCACACACACCGCCAGCCAAGCGCCAGTCCACGCACACCGCCAGCCAAGCACCAGTCCACGCACACCGCCAGCCAAGCGCCACTCCATGCACACCGCCAGCCAAGCGCCACTCCATGCACACCGCCAGCCAAGCGCCACTGCACGCACACCGCCAGCCAAGCGCCAGCCTACACACACCGCCATCACATTTTGGATTTTTTTATACAAAAAAAAAACACAAACAAATTGCAAATAGATACAAATCTACTAACACAAAATCTGAAACTAAATACATTGCACTAATGCCAACCTTGAAACAGAATACATTTTTTTACACAATACAGACCAGGCAGTTCACTTTACCACTCATGGATGCTCCCAAAAATTCTTTTGCGTGTGGTACGCTCTAAAACAAGCAGGCACACACAGCCCAGGGTTAGAAAGACACTCGGGGCAGAAAAGACGAGTCTCCTTCCGCAAACCTCTTTGCCAACAGACTCTACATCTCCTAGTGGGAAAGTCTTTTGAAGATGTGGGAGGAATGTAATCAGGAAAGTGGCGATCTTTCAATCGAGCCACATCCTCCACCACTCCAACTCTAGGAACACTTGCCTGTTCCACTAAAACAAGGCTGCCTATTACAGACTCTTGAAACTTAACAAAAGTCATCTTTGACTCAGGACAAGAATCCTTGAACACAACAAAAGCATTAAAGGTTGCCAAGTGGAAAAGATGGATAGCCAACTTCTTATACCAAATGTAAGTCTTACGAAGAGCAGTGTAAGGTTCCAACCTCTGATCTACTCTGTCAACACCACCCATGTGCCTATTATAGTCTAAAATGCACACAGGTTTGCGCACTTCAGCAACCTGACCCCAAACAGTCACAGGTGCAGTGCTTTCATCATGGATGGTAGTCAGCATGTAGACATCTCTCCTGTCTGAAAACTTCACAGCTAGAAGCTCCTCGCAACGCAACGCACTGCACTGTCCCCGCACAAGCTTTTGACAAACAAGTTCTTTTGGGAAACCTTTACGGTTACAGCGGATTGTGCCACAAGCAACAGTGCCCGCTTTGGCCAATTCCCTGAACAACCGCACACCAGTGTAGAAGTTATCTACATATAAATGGTGGCCTTTGTTAAATAATCCTCTACCAAGCTCCCACACAATTTTCTCAGTCACTCCAAAAGTGGACAGACAACCAGGGGGTTAATGTTGGATTCCTTACCGGTGTACACCCTGAAATTAGAGACATATCCAGTCCCACTGTCACACAGCATATACAGCTTAATTCCATAGCGTGCCCTCTTACTAGGAATGTATTGCCTAAAACCAAGCGCCCCTTGAACAACACCAAAGACTCATCCACTGCTATTTCTTTTCCTGGAGCATAGATCTCAGAAAATCGATCAACAAAGTGATCAAGGACAGGCCGAATCTTAAAAAGACGGTCACAATCAGGGTGATCTTGTGGCAACGCTAAACCATTATCGACAAAATGCAGCATCCGAAGCAGAAGCAAATACCTATCACGACTCATGACTGCCGGAAATATAGCCGTTGCCATCAAGGGACTAGTAGACCAATATGAAGACATTGATGGCTTCCTTAGCAAGCCCATCAAAAAAGTTAATCCCAAGAACTTCTTCATCTCTGCAAGATTTGTGGGAGTCCACCGGGTAGCTCTAGAATAGGGCTTAAGGCTGGCACTGTTGTCCCTCAAAAACTGTTCAGCATACAAATTAGTCTGCTCAACAATCTCTGCCAAAAACACTTCGTCCATAAACAACTGAAAAAAATTTATCGGCAAAAAGTTCTCAGTATTCATTCTGCACCCTGGAACACCAGTAAAGTCTGGCAATGCCGGCTGCACCATGCCAGGGGCAACCCAGAGGTCAGCACTTTCAACGGGAAGCCTTGCAGCCCCAGCCTGCAGTCCAGATGCCTCTTGCCGCATTACACCAACGGGAAGCCTTGCAGCCCCAGATGCCTCTTGCCGCACTACACCAACGGGAAGCCTTGCAGCCCCAGATGCCTCTTGCCGCACTACAGCAACGTGAAGCCTTGCAGCTGCACGCTGCAGCCCAGATGCCTCTTGCCGCACTATCGGCACATCAATGTCCTCTTCTAACACAGGCACTTCATCCGCACTGAGAGAAGCTTCATCATCCGATGATTCCATGTGGAGAGAAAACTCACTGCCTGAATCATCCCCTCCCACCTCTGCCTCAGAATCAGAGTCAGTCTCTGAACCACGGTCAGAGGAACACTCAAAAAGCATACCAACAACCTGCTGAGCAGTAATCCTGCGGCTAGCCATTATCCTTACTAAGAAAGGAGACTGCACAAACAAGTCAACAACAACCAACACTGTGCAAAATAAGTAGTAAACAAAGTGTGGCTTTAGCACAAAGATCTATATACTCAAAAACAATATAACTCTTACCAAAGATAGCTACACTCACCAGCACCTACTCTGCAGAGACACAGCAAAAATCAACGATATCCCACTAGAAAGAAAAAACAAAACCAATTACTCATAAGACAACAAAGTACACATCAAGCACTATTGCAAAAAGATTTTGACACTCAAAACACAGAAGCCAAACATACTGCTATTACTACACCATTTGCAAAAAAACACATTCATGTAGGGAAATTAATCTAATTTACAGTAAATAGTACGAAATAAATTTGCTTACCAAGCACATGCAACAACACAAGCTGCAAAACCAGCAGTAACAAAACCGCAACCTGGAACAGTGTAAACAGCAAAAGCCTTGAACTAGAATAAAATAGAGAAATAAAAAAATTACTATTACATTTCACAAACAATATGACAATTAAAATTATAACACACAATGTCGCTACCCAAATGATCATTCGGCCACATGGGCCTTCAAATAGGGCTGAGAAAAATGGGGATTAGGTGAGGTTTTCCAGCAAGCCACTCTATCTCCCAGGTGGGGCAGAAAACAGACATATATTTGTCGCCCCTGGAAAAAAAAATAGATCCCTGGTGCCTACTGGGATTTCTGCCCCCCACCCGGGGCAGTAAGGACAAAAAAGACCGACTGCCAAGGGGGCGGGCAGAAAAACATCAACAAAAAATGCTCCCCTTTGGTCGCTTCCATGTACATTTAAATGCCCCCAAATGGAAACCCTGGTGGCTAGTAGCGTTTTCTGCCCCCCCTTGGGGGCAAAACGGCCGAAAAAATGGGCCGATTTGTCCCCAGGGGGGCAGAAAACATTCCTAATTACATGCCTCTTCTAGGAAGCGACCCTTGCCCAAGGGGTCGCTTCCATAAAAATAATGGCCACCAAAGTAATCCCTGGTGCCTAGTGGCATTTTCTGCCCCCTGGGGCGAAACGGATGAAAAACGGGCCGATTTGCCCCCAGGGGGCAGAAAACATTCCTAAATAAATGCCCCCCAAGGAAGCGACCCTTGCCCAAGGGGTCGCTTCCATACACAAAAGAATGGCCCCCAAAGTAATCCCTGGTGCCTAGTGGCGTTTTCTGCCCCCCCTGGGGGCAAAACAGCCCAAAAAACAGGCCGATTTGCCCCCAGGGGGGGCAGAAAGATATTCCAAAATAAATGACCCCCAAGGAAGCGACCCTTGCCCAAGGGGTCGCTTCCATTGTGCAAGAAAACAAATCCCTGGTGCTAGTGGGGGCATTTCCGCTGCACGATCGCGACGCTGTGCGCGATCGTGAAGCAGAAATGCCCTGCAAAGAGACATCAGGGGAGAAGAAAATCTCTTTCCTCTCCCCCGATGCCTCGATGCATTCCCTAAACCCCCGCAGGAACGAGGAAACCTACCTTGTTCCTCGACGCTCAGGAAGCAAATGGCTTCCCGAGCGTCTGGGACTTCCTGATGACGTCAGCGTGCGCTGTGCGCGCTGACGTCATGGGATTCCCATGGGGGGTCGGGGGTGGCAGCGGAAACTCTTCCACTGCCATCCCCTTTGTGGGGCGAAATTGGACACCCGTGGGGGGAGCGCCAGCGCTTCCCCCCGTGGGTGGGTCCCATGACGAGCTGGACTCGTCATGAGCACACGTCCACTGTGTGCCATGACGAGTCCAGCTCGTCATAAGCATGGAAAGGGTTAAGCCATGACCTCTAACGCCTCACTCTGCCACTTCCTTGAACATTTGCCCCTTAATTTTTTCTGATATCAGTTCTCAATAGTTTCCTTTGACCGCTCTAACATTTACTGAAAATACACTCTAGAATCTGCCATTATCAAGCATGAATGATTCTTTTTCGACATATACATTTTTAATGGTTATTAAGTTGCTCTGGCTGTATTTTATTTTCTGCCACACAAATTCTGATGGGCTGTTAAACAGCACAACATTTAAAGCACCTTGAGCAGCCACCTGACAGGCTGACATTTAGAGCATTATATTGTTAGATGTGCCCTGATTAATTTTATGCATATTGAAAATACCATGGAATATGATAACAGCAACTTGGCAGCAGGTCTTTTAATAATAAATTACATGGCACCCCCATTTTTCTGGTGTATTTATTAACCCATATGTATATTACTTGATATATCAGCCTCTGAATTTTGATGGGCCATTAACCTGCACAATCTGAAACCTTCATAAGTCGTGACGTGCCAGGAAGCCACTATGAATAGCGAGCTTCTCATTATTAGACTACCTCCTGAATATTTAAGCATTCTTAACATACTTATTTACATACCTGTAGATCCTTGGCATAGAATATTATCAATTGTGCCAGTTTTATGATTTATGTCACACACATTTTTGTGGGTTATTAGTTGGGACAGGAACAGTTTTAGGCTTTTATTTTCTAAAACAGTATTATGAGTCCTGTTATTTGATTTGTGTTTGATATTTTTAAATGAACTATAGCGCGATGCACCACAAAGTACAGCTTCCACTGTGCTCAAATATTTTATTACCTTGGATCCTGTGCTATTGTAGGAAACTTTGGGCCGCATTTATGACCCGTATTGCGTCGCTCTTGCACTTCTCAACGTGGTGCAAGAGTGACACAAATCTTAAGTCAGATTTTTTAAGCCACTCAAATCCACTTTGCATGGCTTTGAGTGGCTCCAAATATCTGAAGTAACGCAATGCAGCGCAAATCGCTGCATTGTGTTACTCTGCCCTGGGAAGGAATTCCATGGGCGTTGTGTGGGTGTTCCCACACAACTCCCTTGGGTGTTTCCACACAACTCCCATTATTTTTGATGCATACCCAGATTTACGAGACCTTGTTAACCTGAGAATGTTACAAAAAGATACACCTCCCCAGGAGAGGTGTAACGAGGAGAAATATCTTTATTTCTCCTTGTTACTTCCTCTTTCTATGTGTGCTGCATTCTGCATCACACATAGATAGAGGAATACTCCTCTCAGGATTGTGTTTATGCAGGAATGTGTCCTTTCCTGTCTGTGCAGGAAGGTGTCCCTTCCTGCACAAAAACAATCTTGCAGCAACGCAGGCACCCTTGCACCAAGGTGCCCACGTTGGCGCATAGGCTGCCCATTGTGTGCTAGCACAGGGAGAAAAGTCAGCAATGTGCAGTATGCCTTAAATATGGTGCATTCCTCCCCTTTCCCAGTGACGAAGTGCAGCGCAGCAAAGTGACTTGCTGCGCTGCACTCAACCACTATTTCATAAGTATGGTTTGTAATCTCCAAACACATGACTTCCTAGTATGGTGAAAAAATGTGCTTCTAGTTGCTCTGCAGTTCTTGAAGGCAGATGTACTCCGAAGGTACCCTAAGAAATGGGAAATTACCTGGGGAATCAGTAATTCCTCATCTGATTCCGCAGTTATTTCCCATTTTCCACGGTTTCTCACCTGCACATTTTTCCTGCTCTGTGCAGGTGTTGTCCCTGGACGAAATACTCTCGATGTGCAGATTTACTGTGGATCACGTAATCCCTACAGGGCCGGCAACCCCTGTTATCAACCCTGTCGGATTTACCTCAGCATTCTAATTGTAAGTCTAAGTACAGAAATCAAACTGCCGACTGAATAATGTTCACCTTGTAACCCACCATCTAACCAATGATTGAGGCCCACCTGTGTCACGGCTGCCATGTTGCTCTTAACAGAACACAGAAGAGTGAGCGTAGTGGCATGCCGGCTACTGAATCTAGTGATGCCTACTGAGCAAAACAGACCTCAAGCTGCAAAAGTGAACAACAATCCTCTCTATGGTTTAGACTTTGATGAGCCCCTCACAGGTTTGGAAGTATGTTCCGCGCTGCCCCAAACACCTCACACTGCAAATCCAATAAATTGGATAATATATGCATTTGTTGACAAACAGCCCTTTGAAACAAGTATTGTCATGATGATGATGATTTTCTTTATTATTACTAGTATTACTTATAATTGGCATGTATAAATAATATAATATCATCATTATCAACAACAACAATATTGATAGTATAATTAAAATAATACTGTCATGATAAACAACAATAATAGTAATAATGGTAATATCATAAGAGCAATAATAATAATAACAACAAAACAACAATAATAATAATAACAATGATAATAATAATAATAATTATTATTATTATATTATTATTATCATTGTTATCATTATAATTATTGTTGTTTTGTTATTATTATTATTATTATATAATTATTTTTATTATTATTAGTAGTAGTAGTAGTAGTAGTAGTATTAGTATTATTATCAGTGCAACAAAAATATAATAATACGAGTAATAATAATAACAATATTAATAATCGAATAATCCTTATTATTATTATTATACTAACAATAATAACACTAATAATAACATAATAATAATAATAATAATCATATACTCCTCGTTATTAATATGATTATTATAACATAATAATAATAATAATAATAATAATAATAATAATAATAATAATAATAATAATAACAATAATAATAATGGTGATAATATTGCTAATAAGAATAATAAGAATAATAAGAATCATAATACTACTAATAATACTAATTCGAATAATAACAGTGGTGATAATAATAATAATAACAGCAATTGCCTACTTATAAGTTGTAAAGTTGTGAAACCCGTCACATCCTTCCTTGCAGTGTTAGCACGTGACTGCAGCTTGTCCAATGCCTTTCACTGCACACAATGTAGACAGTGTGACCTCTAGGCGCATGCCTAAATATAGGATTAATTGTTCGTTCAACAGATTGCTTCCTATGATAGTAGCTGCACCTCAGGGCAAAAGCAAGATCACTTACAGAGTTCTGCAAAAGCATACCTGTATCTCAGAGAAAATGCTCATGGTGCCTAGTACTGCTCCTGCATTATGATGTGCAGTATTACTGCTTCTTCCATAGTTTTTAGGCAAACAGTTTGTATGTCTTATTCACTTTATGTGCTTGCATTATGCTCGCTGCTCATTTCTGATGACAGCTTGCCATTCAGTGACAACTAATCATGCAATAAATAAAGAAATTACATTAAAATAAACTTAAATACATACACTGGTTCAGGAGTCCTGCTCACTTTAATTGTACTAGAGTCTTGCTGCTGAAACAAACCTCTGTACCAAACCTCCCTGTCATGCAACCTCTGACCTTTCAGATCATCTAAAACTGTTAAAAGTCTGCAGCTATATGCCATTCTGTTTGTGAGATACAAGACCCATTCATGTATGGTTTGAGTATAATATAAGGCAGACCAAACATTTGAAGAAGGCTATGACCTCATTCAGGGGTTGGTGTGCAGGGCGGCAAATGCCTGGTTTGGCAGAGGCTGGCCCAACTAGGGCTGGCCACCAACCTTTGGGGGCTATTCACAAAGATAAAGTTGCATGGGGGCTAGGCATAAAGGTAAACTTACACATGAGTATATCTATACGTGTAAGTTTGCTCTTACTCTTTGTAGTAAATTTGCTACTTTAGGCTATTCAGGATTTCTGAGTGTAAGTTTACTGCAAAGTGTATATATACATGTGCCACTCCCTGAAATAGGAGGTGAAGTCAGTAACAATGACAAATACGACCATAAAGTTACTACTAGTAGTAACTTTATGACTATATATGATTTTCCGCACACTTGACAAAGACCTTCGCGATGGGGTGGAGAGATCCCTTTGATAATTATAGGAAAAAGCAACAGAGTTTATTTTATTAACTTTAAAAAAATAGAAATATATTTATGTTAAATATTTATATAAATTTTATATATTTATATTACATGTAGAACAAAATAAAATATGTTGCATTAATACATTAATTTTAAATAAAACATTTAGGTATTTTGAATATGTTAAACTAAAAGATTTCTTTTTTTCTGAGCTTTAAATAAAAAAAATCCCACTTACAGTAAACATATTATATGTTTGTATTATGTATTAAAGTTATTAAAAGTGTTGCATAGAACTAATTAAAAGTAATCGAAATATTTGTATTACATATTAATGTTACATTCATTTTTAAATTTAAAAAGGTTAATAGATAGCATAATCATGTTTATTGATAGACAGTTCTTTTTTTACCTTAAATACAATTTATTTATGTTTTTCAAATAGTTTAAATAATATGATTTAAATAACATTAGTCCCTAGAGGCCTTTATTTTAACTCCCTACTTACTTTATTGTCTATGTCAAAGTGCAGTACCAGTGGCTGCCTTATGTGGTTCTGGACTTACTTCAGCTCTCCACTACAGTACATTTACACCTGTTTTAGGCATTTTTTGGCTGTAGTAACTAGTAAGGGAGTTTTATGAATAGCAATGGGCTTACACTTTAGTGGGTGGGTGTTTGTCCCTCCCTAAACCCCTCCCTAACCCTATCTAATTGCCTCCTTATTCCTCTCCTGACCCCCTCCTCTGTAGGCTTAAGTATTGCACATTTTCCAGCCACTCTTCTCTGTTGCTCCCACATTTACTGCTGAAACATGAGAGGCGGAGGCACAGATCTCCACACATAGGCATGCAAATAGTATTTTTAAGACATTAGTAGTACTATTGTAGTATTACTAAACTATGAAATGGAAGTTTGTGAATAGGCCCCTTAGAGGATCCCAACAGGTCTATATTTTTGTTTCACTGAAGTGGCTGCATCAAAGCACTGACTGAGATTGCAGTCTGCCATTGTAAGAAATGGGATTCCTGGTTGGCTGAGCTTTGCACCCAGGCCAGGCAAGGAACACCACTCTAGTAAGGGTAAGCTGGATACACAATAAGATAACCTATGCTTACCCTCTGGTAGCTTGGCACAGAGCATTCAGGCATATCTAAAGAGGCACTGTATAAAGTAATTGTGCAACACACACAGTAACACAGTGACTATGCCACAAAATGTCTCCATACAGCTTTGAAAATATAGAATATATTTCTATGAATAAAACAAGACCAAAATGACAAAAATCCAATAAGTAGAACCATAGCTATGACCTTTTAAAGAATAAACCAAAAACAGTGCTTAGAAGTCAATAGTGCTAAAAGGTTACTTTAGGTCACGTTAGAATGGGGTAAACCCAAAGTTCAGGCCGACTGCGATGAAGCGGATTCCAAACAGGTTCTCGTGAAAAGATTCCCTTCTCAAGCTGAGCCAAGAGCTCAGCTCACAGGGGAGACAGTCGCCAGGAGCAAGTAGAGCATCGCCAGCGATGATCCTGAGGGCGCCAAGAGTCGGTTGGGCATTGCAGGCGGGGCCTACCAGGCGGCGATGCTTGCTGTGCGATGATATAATGTTGTCACGGCTCGTGCTGATCCTTTGAGCGAGTGACGCAGTCCCAGTATGAACTGGCCTGTTCACGGTCACGTTGAGCCAAAAGCTTGATTTCAGGGGCCAAAGAGCTGCAGATGATGAAAGCAGCTGAAGAATCCACTTCTGTGGCCTAGATCTTGGAGGGGGCACTGCAGGCAAGGGTAGGACTCACAGAAAGCAGAGTCCAGCAGCACCAGAAGAGTTGTGGAATTATTTTGTGTCCCTGAGACTTCAGAAATCAAGAGGCAAGTCTTATATATATATTCTTTATTGTCCGATTAATTAAAATCATTACAATAAAACAACACAGTTCATAAAACAAGGCAATTTCTTACATTCCTTAAAGATAATAAGGAAGTGTTAACATATCTTTATAACTGTTAGAAATACATAAAATATCATAAAAAGGTATTTTGTTCATAACCGATATAAACATTACATTTCATTATTATTCACCATACATATTAGTAAACCCATCCATACAGATAATCTTTGAGTCCCCTCTCAGGTTTTTAAACAGCCCCTAAAAAGAAGCAGAGCATACAGTAACACATGTTTGGTCCAGTTGTGATCTTAGTACTTAAAATATAAAGTGCATCCACATTTCTTAAAATGACCCCGAACCTCAGATACTTTATAAAATGTATCAAGTTACATTGTCAGTATAGGGGAAAACAATATAGTTGGAATCATAGCCGCTTTCTATTCTTATTATATGACCACAACATCGTCCTGAGCCAGTTTTTTCTCAGCTATAATGATAAATTTGACAAAGTTAAGTCTTAAATTGATGATACGCCCTTGGAGGCACAGTATTATTGCTGGGCGACACGTTCTCACCCCTTGTTCGTTAAATATTGGTTTTAAAAGTGTTAATCTTTCTTGACACAATTTGGGGCAAATACATACAATGTGCAATAACGCTTCATTAATATAACCACATAATCTACACTTTTGTGATTGCCAAACTTGTACTCATCTAGGTGTACCATCTTTTGTTGGGTAATGTCCAAACCTAAGCTTAAGCAATATATCCCTTACCGCCGGTTTCAAGCAAGAAGTTAGATAGAATTGGGGTTCAATTTTATTATACGAATTAGTAACCGACCAGGCGTGCTTTTTTTTTAGTCTGCTCCTGATCCAATATTAATTATACCAATTTAGTTGATTGATTTAAAATCTGTTTTAAAATGGTTTTATTTCTAATCATATTGTCAAAAGGTTGGAGCTTAAAAGTATTCAAACTTTCCGTTAAGTATGACCTCCATGGTCTAGTATACTCCTTCTTATTCATTTCTTGCCAACACATATATGCAAGGGACTCAGGGTCCGATAAATAAAGTGAAAATAGACATTTTAAAAATGCAGCTTGTCTTACCAATATTTGGTTTAGCAAACTGAATTCCAGTCTAACTGTAGCATGTCCAACATTTTTTGAAATCCTAAAAATTGACTTAAAAACTTTTATTTGTAATTTATCCAGCAGTTGGCTATCTTTTCCTCGGAAAATTATTGACCCATATGTAAGCGCAGGGATAAGTTTTGCCTTCATTACTTTTAATAAATGATTGTAACTAGGGCATGAAAGTTTATCACGCAATGATCTAAAGGCAAAAGACAATGAAGTTGCCTTGGCCTTTAAGTTATCAAAGTGTGGTTTAAAAGTCATTCTATCATCCAGCGTAACTCCTAAGTATTTATACTGCTTTACTGTTTCAATAGATAAATCCTTCATTTTCCATAATGTCTTATCTGATTTTGTTGATCCTATTATCATAATTTTTGTTTTTTGGCATTTATTTGTAAACCATTCGCCAATATATATCGATCAAATGACTCTATCAATCTTTGCAGCCCTATTTGCATGTGACTTAGCAGAATAGTATTGTCTGCATATTGCAAATATTTTACACTTTGGCCTGCAAGAATTGGTGAGTGTGCATTGACACTATGTAAATGATGACACAAGTCAGCCATAAAAAGGTTAAAAAGACAGGGGGCAAGTACGCAGCCCTGTTTAAGGCCACTATATGTTTCAAGGCGACGAGTGGTACTACTTCCATCCCCCACTTTGACCTGTACCCACGTATTTGTATACAATAGTACAATCATATCTAAAAGGTGTTTTGGTATGCCCCATGCTGATAACTTTGCCCAAAGAAGGTTACGCGGAACAGAATCAAAAGCTGCCTCTAGATCTACATAACAAATAAAAAGTTTTTGCTTTTTGTATTTGGTTTTCTCTGCCAACAAGGTAAGTAGCAGCAGATTCGTTATTGTTGATTGTCCCCTACGAAATCCAGTTTGAAAAATTGGGATAACTTTCCTTGTAGTTGCCCATTCCTCTAGATCTTTGAGTAATAATGTTGCAAACAATTTTGCCTCTACATCCGTTAGGGCAATTAGCCTATAGTTTGCTGGATTTTCAGGCGGGCCACTTTTGTAAATCGGATGTATTATGCTGCCTTGCCAAGATTCTGGGACCTGCTTGGTTTTTACGATGTTTTCAAACATTTGGGTAAGAAATTTTGACCATATGTCTGTTCTTGCTTTAAAAACCGCATTCGGGATCCCATTTGGACCAGGCGCACCATTTGTTTTCATCCTGCTTATCAATGACTTTACCATGTCGACCTGCGGTGTTTCAAATATTAATAATTGTTCGTCACAATTTTCGTGCCTTCTATTCTCATTATATATATATTAATTATCGACAACGGGTTACATGCGTCGTTAATGGAGTTTGGTCCATTTGCAGTATTGATCCCATACAGGGTAGGAATAAAAGACTCTCAAGCTATCGCGGAAATATTAACACTACTAGCTCTCATATTGCCATGTTCCAAAGAGTTAATAATACCCCAAAATGCTCTTAGATTATTTGTCTTACTTACATGGTATAATTTTATCCACAAGTCTTCCTTATATTCTCTTTTTGCTTTCCAAATCTCATTTCTATACAATTTCCTTAATTTCTTTATTAAACATAATTGGGTAAATTTAACTACTCCATGTGATGGTTTACAAATAGCACGAGAAGATTTATTTAGAGCCTTTTTTTATGTAACCTGTGTGAATACCACATTTTCCTTTTCGACGTATGAGTGTTTCCCCTAAAAGCTGGTTTTACCGGAAAGCGATCGACCAGTAAAGAGCAGAGACCTGGCCACGTTTCCACTATTGAGTTCCCGTGGCAACCCTCATTTATTACTTGATCTATTAAAGGGACTAAAAGTCCAAAATCTCATCTTGTTTTACTGAATGCCACGCCAGCCTTTTCAAATTATAAACAACTGGCCCTTTATCGGGAACTCTTAATTTTGGTAGGTTGTCCACTGCCAATGATAATGTAATTATTTGTGGGTTATGATCACTTTCTACTCTAGGGGTCACATATAATCCAATAAGGCTATTCATTAATTTATTTTGAAAAATTGGTATAGTCAATAGTAGAGTGTTGCCTTGAATTTTTAAAGGTTGGGACACCTTTCTTATTGTATTGAGTATCCTGTAACAGCACAAGATCCCATTTCTGCAATTGGGAACAGAACATCTTAGTAATAGCATTACCTCTCTTCTTTACGATCCCTGAATTCTTAGTGAACAAATGCATGTTAAAATCTCCAGAAATAATAATACTAGTTGCCGGATACTGAAGTGATAAGATTGCAATTGATTCCCATAATACTGAAAGCTGAGTCATCTTAATTGCGTTCTTTACACTTAAGTACACATTTATGAATATAATTGGTATTTCAAAATCTATTTTAACACACAATAACCAGGCCAATTGAAAATCTATTACATGATGAGAAACATCTAGGTCCAAAGAAACATAGATAGAGAGCCCGCCTTTTGCACGACCATGAACAGATGTACGAGTTGCAAAGTTGGCATATTTGTCTAAGCCTAATATGGGCTCATGGCACATTTTCCATGTTTCCTGGAACATTAAGACTTTAGAATTCTGAATAAAATTTATTGTATCATGATCTTCTAACAGCCTAGAAAGTCCATATACATTCCAAGAGCAAATATTAAAATTAATAGGACCACTCTTTCTGGACAGACTGCTCCATCTTCAATCATTCTCATTAAGTTTCCCTCTGCTGAGTATTTTTCGGTAGCCAGGCCCAATCCTCCAAGGGCGCTAGTTGTTTTTGTGTTTCTTTACAAATTCGAGGGGCCCAGCTACTACATGTGATGTTTATGCCAGAAGATAAGTCAAGATTGAGTTGTGGTCCTATTGTCCCTTTCAGAGTTTTAACATTCTCCTCTTTTGATTCCATAATCGTTGGTTTAGCTTGTAGATGTCTTTCTTCGTCGATCTTGGGTATCAACAATGTTGGGTACAAACTGTCTTTACATTTTTCTATTTTAATTCCCCATTTCTCAAATTGTTGTGTATAATTTAGTATCCTATCGATGATCTCTTCACTTTGCCATATTGTACAAGTTACTTCATGTTTGGGGTTATCAACATCCTGTTTAAATTGAACAGCTTCTAAGGCATTCGATGTTAGGTTACTAAGCTCTGGTATAGAAGCTATTAGCTTTAATATATTGCCACGATTTAAAATATCATATTGACCCCTTGAGACATACAATGGAATAAAAAGTAACTTTGCAGGAGAAACGGCACAACCATCCCCAATCATAGTTGGATTCTTTTTAAGTAGATGATTAGTCAAAGTTAAATTACAATTTAAAATTGTGCCTTGTAACCTCGGAGCTCTTTGACTTTCTTCGACACGAGCAGTTTGCCCAAGTTCACAATTTGGTCCTGAAATGACTTCGTCAGGTTGTATATGAATTTTCTTTTTACCAACTGAAGAGGATGGTGACAATTTTATATTTGACAATTGTATTTCCTCCAATATGATTAATGAATTGTTTTGACTATCTTTGTTATCGACCTGGATCTGAGTCTTAAGGACTCCATCTGCTGGTGGCAACTTTCGCAAAAAACTTTGTGGAGGTGTTATCTTACTCCATGCGTCTTCAATCGAGGAGGATTTACCTATATCCCCTTTATCTCCATCTGTTGAATTACAAGATGATTTTTTCGATACTTTGAAGATTGGATAGACCTCGTTAGTGGCGTGCAAAACACTTGAATTAGTTAATTTATTTTTCCGATTTATTTTATTATGTGCTTTCCTTTGTTTTTTCCTTGCTCTTTTAGTAAGACCCACTGATTTTTGGTTAACCGATGATTCTAAAGTGTATGGTACTTGAGCATCCTCTCCACTTTGAGCTATTTCTTGTCTATTGCCTTCGATTTCACAATTAACCAACAACGATTGTATACTTCCTTGTTCAATTTTAATATTGATTTGTTTTTCATTTTCTCCGCAAATTTGTGGTTCTGATTCCAAATCCTTATGTAAATCCTTATAATTAATCCCCTCACATAATCCTCCTTACTTAGGGCATCATTATGATGGCGGGCGGACAAAGTCCGCCCGCCACCGCAACGGAATGCGGGACCGTCCGCAAGGGGTGCGGCGGTCCTGCCATGGGTATTAGGATGCCACCACCACAGTGCCGGTGGCATCCCTTATTGTTCACATTGCGGCGGGCGGTGCTGTCAGCAGCACCCGCCGTAATGCGAAAAACGCATGTTGTGCATTTGAATGCACAACGTGACAGGCACCGCGCGGTGCCTGCCACCTTGTGCATTCAAATGTACCCCCCATGTGCACCCCCCACCCCCCCAAACCCTGGGGGCCCGCAACGGGCCCCCAGAAGCAAAGACCACATGCCTTTCCATGGCGGCAACACCACCATGGAAAGGCTCTCTTCCGCCAACATCCTAATATGGATGGTGGTGTCTTGCAGACACCGCCACCATGTTAGAGCCCTTTTCCGCCCGGTCGACGAGTTGACCGGCGGAAAAGCGGCGGACGGTCTTTCTGTCCGCCTGGGTCCCCACTGCCATCGTAATATGGCGGGAGGGAAATGTTATGCGGGCGGACGGGAATGTCTGGCAGATCGCCACCACCATACGGGCGGCGGCGATCCGCCAGACATCATAATGACCCTCTCTGTCTGCCTACATTTTTTTGGGATAGATGTATCCTTAATGTCTTGGCCATGGTTAGGATTATTCATATTTGAAATTACTGACATTGTTTTACTCTGTCTTGACATTAGTCTTACTTCGTCCACGAGATAACCAACTACAACCGGAAGGTCTGATATTTTATCTATTATATTTGCACATGTACAGGAAATCATTTGGTTATCCCTATCCGCTTGTGCCCTTACTACTAGATCTGTCAAATTTAATAATTTAGAGTCTATTCCTGCTACATAAAGGGCAAGTGTATTTAATAGATCCATCTGGATACTCAATTTGTCGGAATGATAGCTCAAGGCGTTGGTTATAGTATCCATTGTATTAAGCAAACTGCCCCATACTCCTGTTTAAATGTCCTTACGGTCCTCATCTGTTCTTCTTTCCACAAAAATGTTTGCGTCATATTTGGCTAATAAGGAGAGATCAGCTGAATTGAGAGGATTATTCATAGAATCAGCGTTCTCTGATTTATTTGTCGATTTTGTACATTTATTATCTACCACCTCGGGAATCATTGCTGGTTTTAAATCAGAACTGGATCTCCCTATTGTTGAAATTAAACTAAAAGGATCCAGTTCAGATCCAGTTTTCTGAATCTTCGTACTTAACATGATTTCCGGACTCAAGTTGTAACCAATATGATCCCTATTATAATTAGGTAGGGCTAGATTTCTTGGTGATTGAATGGAGGATGGAAGAAATACATCATCTATTGAATGTGACTCTATACCTGATGATATACTTATCACCGAATTATCCTCTATCCAATGCACTTCACTTCATCATGTAATTCACCATCTTTCTTATCATTTTCCACGGCTTTCTCTGATCCATTTCCAGCCTTAGTTACTACTTTTTCCATAGACCCACTATTAGTACCACTTGGCTTGGACATTGTAATCATAGAGCAGGGAGCATGAACTTGAGCTTTTACGACCAAAGGATAAGCACCAGGATGAGCACCAAGCACTTGATTCAGAGCCATATTATTAGTTACCTTTAAAAAATGTTGAGAGCTAATGCCGGCAGTTGCCAAGTCTGTCTTCGTAGATTCTTCCCCAGAGAGATGCATACAAATAGATGATTTTATTTTCGATTTTTTATTACTTATTTCTGTTGTTGTTACGTCATTAGTCATTTTTTTTGTTCCAAAAGATCTTTTCATTTCAATTACTTCCCCCGTACAAAAAAAGTCCGTAATAGTTGACTGTAGGTTCTCATTAGGATTCTTTACATAACATGCATTTATATCTGACTGTAGGTTCTCATTAGGATTCTTTACATAACATGCATTTATATCTGACAGACAGACTTTTGGGGAACAAGACACAGATTTTGTTAATATATTTAGCTTTTCTCCAATTTGTGGGGCTGGCCCTCCACCAGATGCCTCAGAATTATCCTTAGCCATTTTCTTTTTCCGCTGCCTGTTGTGCTGTTGGAGCACTGCTCCACGCAGACGCCCAGATGTCATAATCCCCCGGTTATTTAACCCACTGAGTCAAATATTGTATGGTTAATATTTAGTTCACAATACCAATCAGGTTGTAATTGCTTGCAATTTAAACACAATAAATGTAAATGTTTAAATATTTAACTCTCACTTGCTCCCAGTAGGTGGAATTCCCTTAGAGTCTGGCCATCCCCGTGGAGGGATACAACACTGGTCTCCACTGGATAAACCTCGGGTTCCTCTGGGTCCACCGTAACACTCCTGGCTCACAAGCTGCCACAAACTAGCCAAGTAGCAGGTTTCACTGGGGGTTACACATATAAGTGAAGGTTGAGCCCAACACCAGAAGTCTCTTCAGGAAATGTAGAAAAGTAAAATGCAGTGTCCGCTCTATATTAATTGAAGAGCTGAAGGTGCTCCTTTAATTCCTTCCAGTTTTTTCAGAGGCATACGTCTGCCTTCTGAAATGAATCTGACCTTGAGATTATAGGAGCACGAAAATAAATCACACTTCACGAGTACAGAGTCTGTGAAATTAATATCCAGCTACTTAGTTGCCGATCCTGGAATTAAGGTATTTTCACACAAAACAAAGACAGACAGCCTCAGCTCGAAGTGTGTCTTTACGAGGCAATTATCAAAAACAGAATCTCTCAGCCTTGAGAGATTCTAACTATACAAAGAGTGGCAGGAAGCCTCGGAGTTCAGCGTTTAGTTAAGCTAAGAAAAATGAAAGAAAATAGCTGACCTGTGTTCCGAGGAAGAGATACAAAATAGCGAGGCAGGCAGCCTCGGGCGTCAGTGCTTCCACACGCTGAAAAGAGGAAACTGGCTTTGCAGGTTTGATGTCAGCTGTGCATAATGAGAAGAAAGAGAGAGGCAGGCAGTCTCACTCGATAGCTCTAGTACGTGCTTACTAGAAACACGATATCCACAATTTTCTTAATGGCAAATAAAGTAGTCACAGCGCAATGTAGATGAGACTCTCGACGAGGGCACCAGATTAAACCTCACGAGTCTTTAGTCCACGGTGGCTTGCTCCACAAGCCCCCAAGCTCCACCCTCAAAATGCCAAACGCCAAACCGGGCGCCGAGCTCCGCGGCTGCCTGCGCTGCTCCACAGCTCCTCTGCTCCGCCTCCTCGTTGCAGTAGGCTAACTCTTCCAATCGAGGCAAGTCAAAGTTGAAGATCAGTTGGAGGGTAGGCATAGTCCTTGCAGCAGAGCCAGAGAGCAACAGGTAGCAGGGCAACAAGCAGGAGAACAGTCTTTACAGAAAAGCAGTCCAGTTGAGTCCTTTAAGCAGCACAGCAGTCCTTTTGACAGAGGTTCAGTTCAAGATCCAGAAGTGTCTGATTTTAGGGTGTCAGAGACCCAGTACTTATACCCAAAAGTGCCTTTGATGTTGGGGGTGACTTCAAAGGAAGTCTCTGAAGTGCACAAGGATCCCTTTCAACCCAGTCCTGTATGCCAGCCTTTTTGTGGGGGTAATCACTCCTTTGTGTGTTGACAGGAGACTACCTATTGAAGTGTAAGTATTAGCCCCTCCCATTCCTGCCTGCCCAGGAAGGCCTATCAGAATGCAGATTAATGCAGATGAGTTCTCAGAATGTAGAGGAGCGTCACTTTCCTCTGTCTGTAGCTGTCTAGAGGGATTTCACAAAGTGTAGCTGCCAGCCAGCCCGGACATGTACCTGAGGGAGGCTGCAAAGCAGATAGAATTATAAGCACAGAGAAATGTCCACTTTCTAAAAGTGACAGTTCTAAAACAGTAATGTTAAATCCAACTTCACCAGTAAACAAAATTTAGCAAGACCATTCCAAACATATGAAACATGAAAAAGCTACTCTTCTCTGATCAGGAATTTTAGTTTAAACATGTATTAAGGAATTCCCAATGCTGGCCTATGACAGTGGTAGATTTGGAAAAATAAGGGGACCCCTACATAAATAAGTGTAAACTTGCTAGCTATAGGGAAAACAATGTAAGGGAGAAAAAAGACAAGCTATTCACAAGCATGAATGTTTAACAGATAGTTATAACAGGACATAATACATGTAATAAAATGACATAGTGCTTGAGTATTATCAAAAAATATATATTTTTATTGTTTTACTGATATTTTATCATTTTTTCAAGAGTATCAAAAATATAATTCTGTATGTATTAAAAATCACAATGCATCACAACATATTTATGACATATACAATATAATCAAACGAATAAGAGATTAGAACATGATAATACAGTTGACTTATAGTACAATATTTTCTCTTAAGTTCGTGACAGGTTCCAGATCACATATGGACAGAAAGGAGGGTCGGCGGTAGATGGAACTACGCGCGTTTCGGCAAGTTGCCTTCGTCAGGACACCGTCTCAACTTTCACTGCATTGGACATATAATTAAATAATCTCAGTAATTACATGCACTTATGTCAAAGAGTATATTGATATTTATGTCCTGTAAAACGTTATGTGATTGAACCGTTCACAATAAAATCGGCAAGGAAATTGAAGGTTCAGTTGTGTTAAAGGGATCTATAAGAGATAAAAACCGTGCAAATTAAGTGAAGTTAAAAACATATTCCAAGAGTGGAATATGTGGACTATAGAAGAGATATACCAGAGAGACACCTCCCAATGTCACCCTTTCATGCTTCAAAGGATGGTGCATAGAGAAACTAAGTTCTATTGAAACCATCTATTTATAGAGAGTGCATACTAAAAAGAGTGGTATTATGCGGCAAAACATGTGCCAGCTAAGCATGCACGAAAATTGACAGGAAACCTAAGATTGTGGAGATGTTATAATCACCTATTGTTATATTTGAGCATTCTTTAAGGGTTGGTTCCAGTTATGAGGTTTCTTGATGGTAAGATACAAAGAGTCCCTGAGTCTGTAATATAATGGTACATATATCTTAGTACAAATCATTGATTAGTTAAATTGCTTGGCTCAAATTTACTTAGGTACTGAAGACTGCTTCTATACCTTATAGAGTAAACATCGGCACATGGATCAGATTAGCGAATGACCATCAGTTTAATTACTTTTCAGGCTCTACTTGTCTGGACTTGGAGGTTTAGTCTGGTCGCAATATTTATCTCTAAAAATAAAAAGAAAATAGGCAAAAAGCAATTGGTAAATAAATCTATTTTGAAATGGCAGGAGATGCTTTTATGCAGTCTAAAAATAGTTTGAGTGCTCTGCTTTTAAGTAGGCAAATACCTGTGATGAATCTCTATATCTCAGAGGGATCTTGTCGGCTGTAGTGCTGTTATTCTATGTATTCAGTGCATCTGTGAGGAAACATAAGGTCCCATGAGTTGCTAAGAATTACATGTTATTAATAATTATTGTGACTGTCGATGCTGGAAATGAGACTGTCTCGATGAATACAGGGGACTACTAAAAGATTATCTCTGTTGTTTTGCATGCTAAAGCACACAGTTCCTGATTATTTTAGTTATTCTAAAATGAGGATGACATGCTGATGAGGGTGTAGTTCTTTGTAGTGAAGCTGCGACTACCAAAACATGGCTCAAAAAGGTCTTTCAGGCCATGCTATGTACGCGATTAGTGGGTGGTTTCAAAAGTTTAGATGTACAATTCATTTAAACGAGAACTGTCTTGCCAATTATAGCATGACCAAAACATTGGATTTGCTATGATGATTGCTATATCTATTTAAACTGTTCCAAAAAGGGTAATATCGCTCCTCACAATAAAGTAGTTCCCATCGCGAGAATGGCTCTAAAAAGTAAGTCCCTGGTTAAAGAGTGGCTTAAAGATTTTAAATAAACCGATCGGTAGAACTCGAACATGGTTAAAAACCAACTTTAAAGGCCATGCTCTCTGTGTGAATGATGAAAAGATTATAAATTTACCGTTCGGTAAGGCCCAACCTTTTTACCGTATGTGGCATGACCGATAGGTCAAACGCACTATCATGATCGGGCATGTATAAGTGGCCAGAACCCAAAATGGTGACATTAGCTCGGCGTCCTCGAGGTTATACAAAATAAACTTCTGGTTGGTAACTAACAGCATACTAACAGTTAGCATAAAAATGTTCCTTACCATGGAACAGCTTTTGCGGTCTGAGTCCGATAGAGTGCCTGTGTCCGGGAAATGATATAGCTGTTGGTTGCGATCTTTTTAAACATGTTTTCCCGGGGTTTCTTAATTGGAATAAAGAAGTCACATGGTCTCACGTTCGGGTGATGTACTAAGACGTACACGCACAGGAGTCTAAATCCGAGAAATAGAAAGAGGATTTCCAGGCATGCGATGTCGGTTGTTTATTAAGTGGAGATATAGGACAAAAAGGTAGAATATTAGGCGCCATATTGACTGCATCTAGGTAGTTCCTTTTTTTAGCTTGCTAGGCTTATGATAGGGGTAAGATATACTTTAAATTATTGAGTATAAATGAATGCGACTGTTTAATCTAAATAAATAGGTTTTGCAATACCTTACAGCAAGATTTATTGTAATATGAAGCTTGTCTGTGTATTATGTCCTGTTATAACTATCTGTTAAACATTCATGCTTGTGAATAGCTTGTCTTTTTCTCCCTTACTATGACAGTGGTAGGCCTTACAGTAGTGAAAAATGAAATTGGCTTCTATATCAGTGGTGCTATAAGAGAAAGGAATTCTATTACTCTATATTACAATTTGGTGTATGAATATGATTAGCTACGCTGTTTTATATTGTGTTTTATTCTCTTCTTCACTATTACTTTGTATTTGATATCCTTTTTGTTTTTATGTGTTCTTAATCATGGATTTTATTATTCATAAAATGAAATTTTGGAAGGTGTATTTAATTTTGTATTCTTTTATGATAATTAATCTAATAAGGCTGAATTTGATTTGACTTGAAATAGGCTGTTTGTCACTGCCAGGACATGCAAAACATAAAATCACATGTCCTACCTTTTACTTACATAGCACCCTGCCCTTAGACTACCTAGGGCCTATGCTAGGGGTGACGTACATGTAATTAAAGGGGAGTTTAACGGCTAGTAGTTTGAAATGCCAAGTCGAAATGGCTGTAAACTGCACACACAGGCCCTGCAGTGGCAGGCCTGAGACAAGTTTGAAAGGCTACTTCTGTGGGTGGCATAATCAGTGCTGCAGGCCCACTGAGAGACCTCCAGTAAGGCGCCCCCTGGTAGGACCTAAACTGTTTGAAAGGATAAGATTTCTATGCAAGGAACCCTGCTCTAGGATTAATAAGCACTACACCTCTGAATTATAGCAGTTATTGGATGCCTCAGATAAACAAATGCATAAGGCGTGGAACTAGATCTAGACCACACCCTCCTGTAGGTGGAGTCCCCTGAGTGATACTCTACACTTGAACGTGTCCTTTAGAAGCATATTTCCTGCTCGGAACAAGACCTTCACCTAAATATATTCAGGCCCCACAAGAATGTCGAAAAGCATCGGCATATAAAACAAAGTGTCCAGGAGACATTCACTCTACAAGAGGTAGAGTGAATGAGAGTGGTAGGTGAAGAGAGTATTGATACTTCTAGGACTACTAGAATGACCTCCGGCCACTAAAGTACCATTTGGACTGCACCACTGAGGGTTAAAATATGTTCCCATTTCATTGAAACATGTAACCTCTCCCTGGAGCCACCCATTAAGTACAATAAACTCTAAAGTAAAGTAACCAATTTTTTCCAAAGCATATTTCCAAGTTGTAATGCAAAGAACTGTGCATTCTTCAAAACACCATTTGAAGCAAAAATGTTTGTATATTGTCATATGACCAAGAAAGACCTCCAGAGTGTTATGCTTGGTGTGTTGGCGTTAGAGACATGGACCACCAGTTTCAGTGTTCGCTTCAGTGATTCTGTCTGCTGATCATCTGTAAAAACACAGCAGAAGGCACATTTTAGCTGTATGTCGAACTATTCGGACAGCTAATTAAATGCATATTTGCCCTGAGCCATGTGAACTATGTTCAGTTGTTGTCAGCACATTGATGTGATTTCTTCCGTTCTCGGTTTCAATATTTTTTTCTGTTTGGCAGTAAGAACTGTGTTGTCGCGAATATCAAGCCTGCTTTCGGCTTTCGTACACATCTCTTTAGGTTAGAGTCAGGAAAAGAAAATGTGCTGGTAAAGAGAGAAAGAGTAGTTTGTTCATTGCACAAAATAAAGGAATCTGAACGTAACCATGTAAAGGGATGCGCTGTATTTACAAGAATACGGCGCACCCCTGTGCTTTCCCTAGTGCTGGCGCTAAAAATAGCTGCCTAGCGCCAACACAGGCACCCTTGTGCCGTAGTGCAAGGGTGCCTGTGTTGCAGGGATGATTGTTTATGTACAGGAAGGTGCCTCTTCCCGCTCATAAACAATCAATAATGGCGATTTGCTACTTCTATGTGTGCTGCATTCTGAAGCACACATAGCAGTAGCAAATCACCTTTATTTAATGATTGGTTGTGAGCATGAAGGGAGACCTTCATGCATAAAAATAATCCTTAATGGCGTTTTGCTCTTTCTATGTGTGCTGCTTAGATAAAGCAAAAACGAGGAGAACTAAAAGTATTAATTCTCGTTGCGCCAATCTATTGCCTGCTTTTGCATGGCATTAGTTTTTGGCACTGCCTCAGATTTACACATCGTTGTAAATCTGAGGCAGCGTCAAAAAAGCAATGGGTGTTGTGGTGGAGCGCCCTCAGCAACACCCATTGCACACCCCTTTCAAGCAGATACCTGTGTGAAAGGGTATCATATTTACAAAGCAGTGTTAAGCCACAAAAAGTAGCTTAACGCCACTTTGTAAATATGGAGCAGAGAATTGCGCCACCGGAACGTCTGTAAAAGTGACGTTCCGGTGGCACAATCCCCATGTTAAAATGAAGCTGAAAAAGGACAAGTGGCCCAAGTCACAAAGAAAATTGTAAATCTGCACTTGCAGATTCACAACCTCTCTGCGGGTGTAGATTCCCAACTTTCTGGAATTTGCAAACATTCCCAGGAGTACGCGTGGAAAGCCTTACCTGGTGCAGGTGTTCATGCACATTTCTCAGTTGCTCATGTGACATTCCCAGTGGAATTCAATTTTGGCTGTGCAGAGTTTGCTAAATGCAGTAATATTTAATGCTTTGGACATGTTGACTGGCCATTTCAGCTTCGACTTGTACACCTAGCCAGTTGTCACGCCAATCATTTTTTGACTCAAGAATAGCCTGACAGTTTGGCAAACTGCTTCCAGAGATATATGATTACCATAGCACTGTCAGTGAGCACTGAAGGCCTGATTCACACGAATTCTTACTCATGTATATTTACTACTAAACCTAGGAGTTGAGAAATATTAATCCCCGGGGGAAGAGAGAGGCAAGATGGCGGCTGCATGAGCGTTGTGAAAGCCGCTCTCCCTGCTACGGTAACATTGCTATGGATTGAGGAAAAAACTCGCAGTAATTTTCGATCGTGTCTCACCTTACACATCCTGGATGCTTCCCGAGTAATGCTGGCCTTGTGACAGAAGCGGATGAGGCTGCTGATGGTGGCTGGAGCTCTGACAGCTCGAACGGTGAGGACGTTTTTCTCGGCGGCAATCGGTAACAATTTCAAGGCGCTCCGGAGGCTTAGAAACTCCCGGCGATACATTGTATCCATAAAGGGACCACCAGCGGCTAAGACTTTCTGCTACATTGTAACCGCTGTGAAGGAATCAACGGGTTTCAGCAATATGCCGCCGAAAAACAAAGCGGCGATGAAAGACAACAGCGCGGCCGGAGGAGCCAAGGGGATATCTATGAATCGGCGTGCGGTAATGGATGGCAAAGGCCTGAATCTGAGTCAGAACCTGAGTGACTCACAGCCCGTGGAGCAGATCAAAGAGAAGCATAGTGAGAGACACCCAGGGGAGCAGCGCTCTAGCGAGGCGGTCACCAGACCTAAACAACAAACTGTTCCTGGGATGTTTGCAGGACGAGGATCTGCAAACACCTCAAGCATCTCAGGGGGAAAGAAAACAAGCAAAGGTAAAGACAATTTGTTTTCAAAAGCAAACACTGATAGCTGTAATAAATTGGAGCTGCTTCACACCACCTCCCTTAATACAGAGACTTCTCTCGAACCTGAAGAGAGTGCTAAATCTGCTGCAGGGCCTGCCACTCTACTTGTGGAAAACCCCGAAGTAATTACACTGAGCTTAGCCAAAGAAGGGTCAGGAGGTGAGAGCACTGTGCACCATGGGGAAATTATTGACACCACCCAAATCATAGCAGCAATCTCCCATACATCAGACTTAAAAGGGAAAAAACATGGAACTATCAATCAGGTAGATGGGAAGGGCCTCATGACACCAGATTGTGGGGAAAAATTATTTTCTTTAACAGATGAATCTGATTTGTCTAACAGCGAGAAGGGTGTTACAGAAGAGGATTTTACTGAGGGGATAGTGGCAGCCCCTCACAAAACCTGACACACAAAAACGCGTACCTGTTCGGACTAAGAAGAGGAGTACAAGGGATCAGATAGAGAAAGGGGCTTTATCTCAGATCACAGCCAGTCAAGCCAGTTAAAATGGGACTACTCTGCCACTCATTTGGGGAGGGAAGTTGAAGATGAGATCAGAGCCCAAATGGAAGCTCCTGGAGGTGTATTTGAAACTAAAGGTTCGACGGAGCTTCACTTACCGCATCCATATCTGGAGCTAATATATTCGACGTTGAAGCAAATGCAGACCGAGGCACGCCTGGAGCACAAGAGGGCTCATCTGGCTACCAAAAAATTTCAAGGAGCTGTGCGTAAAGTAAATAAGGCCTGTACAGAAATCTCTGAACGTACTACCGCGCTGGAAGAACGTATTGTTCAACTTGAGGCCAATGCAGAGATCTCTGATCGACAAACGGCGTCCAGCGAGGGTAGGATGACGGATGTGCTCTGGAAGCTGGAGGACTTCGAAAATAGACAGCAACGGAACAATCTCCGATTACTTGGGATTGCAGAAAAAGCAGAGGGTGATGATATCCATGGCTTTACACTGCGGTTACTTAAGGAGGCCTTTCCAGAACTGGCTCATTGGAATTGGGAATCCGAGTTTCAGAGGGTGCATCGCTTTCCTTTAATGCTTAAAAAGAGACCAGCACAGGATGAAAAACCAAGAGCCATACTTATATTTTTTGGTAACTTTCTTCTTCAACAAGCCATATTCGAAAAAGCCAGGCCCGACGCAAGGAGGACGGCAGCGGGGCACTCCTTTTTCACCCGGCCAGACTTTTGTCATGCAACAGTGGAGAGGAGGTGGAGACTCTGTTTGCTAATCACTCCGCTTCAGAAATTGGGATGTGAAGTTTTTCTATTGAGCCCTGCTAGGCTCAAGGCTATCTGTAAAGGTACAACTAGAGTATTCATGTCAGAGATTCAAGCCCAGGAGTTTATGCAGGAGCTGTCCAAGAATTTTTTTTTCGAAAAACTGAAAATGTTATTTTTTTTTTTTTGTCTCTACTCTTTTCTCTACATTAATGGTCTTTTGGTAGGAAGCGGCTAAGGGGCACAACAACATGCAGGAGGCATCACAAGGGTCCTTGGACCTTTTTTGCCTTTTGGAATGGGACGGGGAGGGGGGGGATCAAAGGGAGGAAGGGAAGGTTTGTTGCACTGGGTTTAGCAGGTGTTTTTTTTTTTTAGATGGGTATATCACTGTTTGCACGTTTATTTGGGCTGGAAATACTGTATTTTTTTATCCATGAGAAAACTCAGAATAGCCTCTATTAATATCTGTGGGTTGAATGACCCCAGGAAGAGAAGGAGGATTAGCCTTGATGTTCAATTTTTGAAGGCAGATATTATCTGTCTCCAAGAGACGCATATCGAAGCTTCCAGGAAGGGGGTTTTGGAGATGGTGGGCTATCAAGTTATAGCTAGTACTACACAAGAAACTAGGACAAAAGGTGTGGCGATACTAGCAAGGAAGGGGATGGGTAACTATCCACGTTTTTTAGCAGATAGACTGGGCAGATGGGTAATTTTGCAATGCTGTTTTGATAATAAGATGTTTACTCTCTGTTCAGTATACGGTTCAGTATTGGATGACCCCGCATTATTAGTAGGGTGGCCTCTCCCTCTGATCTTCTGCGGAGACATGAATATAAATATGAGCTGTCAGGTCTCTACCCATAAAAAGGCGCTGTATCAAGGCCGGAAGCCTAGGGTTTTTAAATCTCTTTCCCAACTTAGGGCTCTGCATGGGTTAGTAGATGTATGGGCAGAACAAAGAGGGAATGATCCTGGATTTACGTTTTTTTCTGCGCCACATCAAGTTCATGCCAGATTGGATTATTTTTTTGTGTCACCAGAGTTTTTCCAAGGATGTAAGATAAGCAAGTATCCCAAAGTTATGTCTGATCACAACCCTCTGGTGTTGGAGGTTAATATTAGAATAGATTCTTCACGGACACGATGGACATTTAATAGGGCTCTACTAAGTGAAGAAGAGTATATACAGCATTTTGAGGAATGGATCCCTAGGTTTATTGGGGAGAATTTAGGGAGCACAAATATAGGTATAGTATGGGATACACTAAAATCAGGGTTTAGAGGAGAAACTTCTAAATATGGTTGGGAGGCACAGAGAAAGGATAAAATGTTGTTACAAACCTTGTATGAGGATTTAGGTAAAGCAGAAGTTGAACTAATAAAGGCACTGTCTGAAGGGGCAGATTCCGAGACAGCTCAATCAAAGATTACTGTTGCTAGATCTGCCATCACCGAGATATCTATCAAAAAATCAGCCGGGAAGTACATTGCATGGCGGAGCAAGGTTTATGAGAATAGTGAGAGGGTTGGTCACCTACTTGCCGTACGTACCAGAGAGAAATTAGCTCAAACGCGGATTAGCAAAATTAGAGACCCCAGTATTGGTATGGTAAATGAGCCGGATGCCATCCTCACTGCATTTCAAAGATTTTGTCAAAAATTATACACTGAGGATATTCAAGATAAGGATCAAGATATCGAGGATTATCTAAAGGGGCAAAATTTTGATCGGGTTTCTCCGGAAGAGAGAGAAAGTTTAGGTGCGCCATTTACAATGGAGGAATTAATGGCAGCAATAGACTCTATACCACTAGGTAAAGCTGTGGGAAGTGATTTCATACCAGGGGAATTTTATAAAAAGTTTAAAACACAGATTATGGCACTTATGTTGGAGGTATTTCATAGAGCACAATCAGACTTGTTGGCCCCTGACTCTTGGAAAAGTGCTAATATTATAGTTTTTCCTAAAAAATGTAAATCTACAAAAGAACTAGGCTCATACAGGCCAATTACGCTGGTTAATAGTGACGTAAAACATTTTTCTAAAATTTTGGCAAATAGGTTAGCTGCAGTTATTAAAAAGCTAGTATCTCCTGTACAGCATGGGTTTGTCCCGGGAAGGGGCACGACGGAGCACATTTGGCGCATAATCACGCTATTTGACTATACAAAGGTATCAGGAGACCCTATGGCTGCAATACTATTAGATGCTGAAAAAGCGTTTGATAGGGTCTCCTGGCCCTTTTTATGGGCAGTTATGGAAAGGAGAGGTGTGGGCAAAGATTTCATCGGAGCTATCAGATGTATGTATCAAGAACCCATGGCTAGAATAACTATGATGGGTCATACATCCGATCCAATTAAAATCACTCGGGGTACGCGGCAAGGGTGCCCCTGTTCTCCGCTATTATTCGCACTGTATATAGATCCCTTAATAAGGAATATAGCAGAGAATAATGAGATACAGGCCATCCACTCTTTTGAAGGAGATACCAAGATTTTAGCATATGCAGATGATTTAGCCGTAACTACAGCTAACCCATTAGAAGCTATCAACGTGGTAGAAAAGGAAGCCAAAGAATTTGGTAAAATCTCAGGGTACTACTTGAATGAGAATAAGACGATGATTGTCAAGAATTCTAGAACAGATTTGGAGGATGTAAGGGTGGTGGAAAGCGCCAGATATTTGGGGGTTGAGATTTGCGCTAATATTAACAAAATTGTACAAATTAATTTGGAACCTCTGTTACAAAAGACTAAAGGAGATTTTAATAGAATGAACGGCCTGCACCTTACACTCTTAGGGAGGTGTAATGTCATTAAGATGTTATTCCTGCCCAAAATTTTATATTTTTTTAGGGCCATCCCAGTCAAAATAAATAAGGCCTGGCTCTCCGCATTTGATCAAATTATCTCGAAATTTTTGTGGGCCGGGAAATGACCCCGTAGAGCACTAAGATTTATGACTCTACCTAGAGATCGGGGAGACTGGTCTGTTCCGAATATACAGGTTTATTACTGGGCAGCAGCTTTACAACAGATGGTGGAGTTATTGGGGAAAGAAGCGATGACAATAGACGAAACACCGAATATCTCTATTTATAGGTTAGTATTAGGGGCGGAGGCCAATGGTTGTCTAATGCGCCATATAGATTTTGCCTATTTTAAAAGAATGAAATTTAAAATTCTGATGGGAGCATTTAAGGTTTGGACGGCAGTTAGGAAGAAACTTAAAATAAGCAGGATTCATAGATATTCCCCCTGGCTGACAATGACCTATTACCCGAAATCTTTCAAGACGGATATATGAAAAAATGGATGGATAAGGGCGTGAGGTATATCGGTGATCTTATGGAGGATAATAAAACTCTTCCTTTTGATACAATTAAGAGCAAATTCGGGATAGGAAATAACTATTTTTTAAATATTTACAAGTGAGGGATTATCTATCTAAAAAGGTAATAAGCTGTCATAGAGTTCCTTTACTGGATGTGGTATTAGGGACCCCAGCACCCTTATCTAAATTCTGTAAATTATTTAACGATAGTATGGGGGATGGTTTTATGAAACATACTAACCGCTGGCAGGATTCGGTACAAGCAGGAGTGGGGGAATGTGAGGAGTCTTTATGGCTAAGTCAGACTGCATTTTTTTCGGCAAATCTACAGGTACAAAGCTTTAAAACCTGGCTTAATCTGTATATCACCCCAGCACAGATTTTTAAATGGGGAGGTTCCACGGGTATACATTGTTCTCGATGCGGTTGTCTCGCCGCTGATAGTGTACACATGTTTGCGACTTGCCCCCGTTTAACCCCTTTGGTTACCGAAGTGGGTAACTATATCAAGTGTATACTGGGATTTGAGGTGGAACTCACGCCGCAAGTAATTATGTTGGGGGTAAGCAGCCAGGTAATGACTGAATCAAATCGAGCTTTGCTTTTTACAGCTGTGACAGTGTTCAGGCTATGCCTGGCCAGTGTCTGGCTGGATAAAGAACCTCCCTCAGTACACTGCTGGCTGGGGAAACTGCTAGCTACCTATCGTTGGGAGAAAGCGGTCTATAAACGAAGGGGTGTAAGAGCCAAGAGAAGAGGGCTAGAAATTTGGTTGCCAATAACGAACTGGATCAATGAGGCTACGATTTGAGATGTACTCATTTATTTGATTAATTGATCAAAGAAGGATTGATCTAGACTTACTATGTACTCAGTACCAAGGCTTAGGGCATACTAAGGTTGAGTTTGCGATATGATTTGATTTAATTTAATTTTCCTTTGGTTCCAAGGGGGAGAGGCGGGTAGGGTTAGGGGTGGGGGGTTGACTTAGATTAGGTTGAGTAGAGGGTGTAAAGATAAATGCCTTTCATCCTGCACATAAGTATTGAAATGTATTTGGTTTAAATGTAATTGTTGCAATATAGTGTATGTGTCGGATGTCAAAATAAAAATATAAAATAAATATAAATAACTAAACCTAAGAGTTAACTCTACACCTTTTTGCTATTTACCATTTTCTAGTGTACATTTTCATCTCAGTGTAGACTTACATGTCTATAAATCCTCAAATCGAAGGATGGAGCCATCCAGAACAGAATTTAGAAGTGCATACACGCCAACATTTTAGAAGAGCAAAGGGGGAGATTTTGAAAAAGGAATTCGAGAGAATGAAATTTCCTCAATTACATCCATTGAAGCAGAGGCAATTTCAGGCAGGAGACAGCCAAAATAACGCCATTTTTTGCTTTAAAAAACTGTAACTCCCGTCTGAATTAGGTCTATTGGCAAGTGTGCAAGTGTAAAGAGTAACTATACACATTACAAAGTGCATCCTTCAACCGGGGGAACAACTATTCCTCCTTCCTTTTGACAAGTCTCTAGACTTCAGAATTCCCTTTAAGCTGTAAGTTGTTCTATTAAATCAAGCAGGCTTCCACCCTGCTAACCTAAGTGTAGGAACAATGTACTCATCCTTGTTCCCTTGATGGTTTACTTAAGATCTTGTATACTGGTAATTGGTTATTTGAGAGAAGGATGAAAAGAGAGGCGGAAGAGTACAATGAGCAGTGCTTGAATCACAATGATTTGTAAACGTGGTTACTGCTTTCTCTCTCCATATTTTAATTTGTATAGATAGAATATATTAGTAAGCTTCTTCATGATTATAATAGGACCCAAAATGTTGCCATGGGATATTGTAAGACCTGCTAAATTGCTCAATCTTTTTAAATTTAACTACAGCAAAATCTGACTGTCCCCTACGTTTTGTGAATTGTATTATTCATTGTTGGCGATGAGCCTCAAAAGTTCCTCTACTCCTAGATTTAGGATCATCTGGAACACATATTAACAAAGCTTGGCCAATACATCCACCTGTTGAGATTATTAACAAGACAGAGGAGGATATGGTATAGGCTGCAAACATTTCAATATTGATTTCTGGTCTAATTAAGATTCAAACCAAGCCCCTATGTGTCATCTTTGGAACCCACAAGGTAAAGCTTTCCTGATATTGAAAAGTATTCTTCACTATACAGTGGCTTTTATGGCATAATCCACCCAAAGATGTGATGCACCACTCCAGTCAATGTTTTGTACTTTACCTCTGGTCATAAGAATTTAGTGGCTTATTTATGAGAGCCCTGCGTCACTTTCGCACCACAAAAAGTGGTGTATGCATGATGCGGGGCTCTCACAAAGATTTATGAAGCCACGCAAAGCCACCCTGCGTGGTTTTGAGTGGCCTCATAAATCATGAGTAAGGCGCGACTTGTCAGAATGCCTTTTGGAACCGATTCGGACAGCCCTACCAGTTTTCGGGCATCGTAATCCATCATTGGGAACTGTGCACGATTCAGTCGGCAACAAGGGTTCCAGATCGGATTCGGCTAACCCGAATCAGATTCGGAGCCCTTCCGAATGACATTGGAAGCGACCCCTTAGGTGGGACGATGCCATCTCTGGTTCAATGTCATCTTTGATATACTGTGGGCATCGTTTTCATTATTGTGCCATGCCTGGCTTAACATTGGCTATGTTATTTGTACAAATCTTTGTCATTTTGTGGACATATATGCTTGGCATAATTGTGCTCCTTTAGAGAAAATTAGCAGACTTTCTGACAAGTGATGAACACCTGTGGCATGTGATTGTGATATAGGAGCTTGCAAGGCAGAATCTGCCCATATATATATCACTAATATTGCCATGTCTTATCCAGTTTATCCACCTCTGACCTTTGACACTGTTCCTTTACTCTGTCAGACTGAGGACCCTGCAGCTCAGATTCAGCTACAGCTTTGGCTTACACTTCCTTGTTACTAAACAATGCCAGTTCCTTCTTTATGCACCCATATGGACTGAAATGTGGATTCAGACCTATTGGATCAATGTCAGTGCCCCTTTACAGACATGCGTCTTGCTTCTGCTCTATATGTTGTACTCCTAAGTCTTGCAAGACTTCAGTTACATTTCTGTAACACTCAGGAGCAAGAGTCTGTCTTGGGTGTGGTTCTATTTAAAGTGCACCAATGGAGTGAACAAACCCTTACCGTTCTTTCTACTGAAGAGAGAAAACGTTCTTGTTTCTGCTCCCTGCCCGGTATACAGAAAAAGTAAAGAAATCCGATTAGCTGCTTATCCACCGGATCTGTGTTCATGGTGCACTTCCTAGCTTCAAGAACCTGCTAATGGAAAGACATTAAGTCAAAGGTTAGTGCACTACAAGATGTGTGATAAAGACTAACGTCTAAAAGGAGAAGTGGTTTGACAATTTGGGCGTAACTGTTATTTTAAAACTTTTCCTAAGACCTTTGAATGGTGTGTGAAATTGGGTTGTTGGTTGACTGAGGTGTGAACCCTGGTCAAGCAACAGCCAAAATCCCTTGCAGGGTGAAATACAAAAAGTCACCAAATTAACCTGCGCTTAACCCTGGGTAGCTTGGCACAAAAACCAGGCAGGATTATCTTAGAGGCAATGTGTAAATAATTTAAGCAGCACAAACATTAATAAAGTGAGAACAAAATACAAGAAAATTCCCACACCAATTTAGAAAAATTGAGTAAATTTTAATAAATTATTTCTCATGAAAACAATACAAATCCAATCAGTAGAACCGGAATTGTGAATTGCTCAAGTTTTTAGTGATCAAAGTGCCAAACATGGACACGCGAGACAGGGTCAAAGTTAAAAAATATGGCTGACGTGATGGAGTGAGGTTTGAAATGAAGAAGTGGATTGGGCCCGGTCAGCGCTTACCTTTGGACTTCGAAGAAATTTTAAGAAAAATGTTCTGAGAAGGTAAAGTTCAGCAGGGCAAGGCTGCAGGAGTTATCCCAGGAGGGAGTGTTGTCGTCAGATAGCCTTGGGTAGAAGTCGCAGTGAAGATTTCTATGTTCGGACTTAGACTCTTTTTTGAAAGTCGAAAATCTCCAGTGGGACAAGGAGGAGGGCTGTAGCCGGAGACAGTTCCATGAGACTGGATACCCCTGTGGCGAAGGACTGCTGAACAGGAATTGCTGTCGCTTGAGAAGCAGCAAACTCAATTCGACCGGCGATGCATCTCAGGGGGATAGGTGAGTAGGTTGGTCCCAGTTTCCTCCTGGTTCTCAGAGTAGGTTTTGGCAAAAATTGTTTTAAGTCATCAGTTTTGGGGTATGGCCATCTGGGCACATTTAGCATTACAATAAAGGGTCCAGCACTGGTGGGACACAGCTTGAGGGTTCAGGACTTACTCAGGCTGGGTCCAGGTGCAGGTTCAAGATGGTGGGAGCCTTTTGTGTCCCTGTGGCTCTGAACAGGAGGCTAGCAAACTAGCCCTTGTTGCCACTCTGGTAATCCTGGGCTCAGGCAAAGAAGCAGGGCTCAACAACAGGGCTGGCCTCTGAGGGTTTAAGGCAAGCTCCAGACAGCAATGTGGCCCTTCCAGGTACAGCAAAGCAGTCTTGCAGGGAGCCCAGCAGGTCACAGCAGGTGGCAGTTCTCTGAGAGTCCTCCTGCATGTCCAGCAGCATACTGAAGAGTTGGTGACTGAGGTCATATTTGTATACCCTGGTGCCCTCCTTCTGGAAGGTGGGATAAACTTCTAAACAGTGACTTTGAAGTGCATGGAATTTCCTGACTCCCCTGTCCTGCGTCCAAAGGTGGCTGCAGTGACAATGTGGAGGTGATAGGTCCTTTGTGTGAAGGCAGAACACTGCCTATTTAGTTGCAAGTGGAGCTGTGCCCAGACCAGATATCCTGCCAGCAGATGGCCCATTCAGACGCACATAATCCCTCTATTACATGACTGTCTGGGAGGAATTCATGAAGTCTGTCAGTTGCACCCAGTCTTGTGACCCAACACAGGCTGCAGGCACAAAAGGACTAAAGGGCAGAAAAATGCCAACTTTCCAAAAGTGGCATTTTCAAATTTGCTATCAAAAAAACAACTTTACCACTAAATAGGGTTTTTGATTAGCTTTCTAAAGACACCAAACATGACCTAGCTACCTGCTCCCAATTGGAAATTAATGTCCTGTACTCGGAATGGCACGTTGAGCGACGTCTTGAGATTTAATACACAAGAAACCGGAACTGATACTTTGGAGTTTGGGACGTAATTGGATCCCTCTGACGGTTGAACTACGAAGTGAGACGTTGCGAGATACTGAACCCCACTTGTGGGTTGGAATTACCACCACAAAATAAAATTGACGACAACAGGAACATAGCCTTGATAAAGTCGCGGGATTATTACCCTGTTTGCGACGAAACACGTGTCGGCTGTCTGAAGAAATAGAGAATAAAGAAAGAAAACTACAAGAACCCACTTACTTGTGTATATTTTATGCTCACAACGTGCATTTTAATTTTCTGTATTACTCCTTACGTGTGCTGGGGATATTTCTTTGTCTAACCAATTGGAAATTAAAGCTTATTAAATGTAATAAGGAATCATTAATGTTATCCAATGGGAGGGTAGGCCTCACAGTAGAGAAAAACAAATGCAGATGTTTTTCACTACCAGGACATGTAACACTTAAAAGTACATGCTTAAACTTTTAATTACACTGTACCTTGCCCTATGGGCTACCTAGGGCCTACCTTAGGGGTGACATATGTAATAAAAGGGGAGTTTATGGCATGGCAAGGGGGTTTTCTTGCCAAGTCAACAGGGCAGTTTGAAACTGCCTTCATGCTGCAGTGGCACACCTGGGACATGTTTAAGGTGCTACTTAAGTGGGTGGCACCATAAGTGCTGCAGGCCCACTGGTAGCATTACATTTACAGGCCTTGGGTATATGGTATACCACTCTACAAGGGACTCATAAGTGCATTAAATATGCCTATTGGGTAAAAGCCAATATAGCCATGGCTTAGTGGAGTGAGCACAAGCACTGTAGCACTGGACTCAGTGGTAAAGTGCACAGAGTCCTAAGGTCAGCAAAAATAAGTTCCACAAAATGAATGATGAGAGGCTAAAAGGTTGGGGGAAGACCATTCTCAGGCTGACAGGTTTAAAAAATAGCAGCAAGGTATGCCAAGTTTGTCTTTGTGGAAACACACTTTGAGCATTATTATGAGTTTGGTGGTCGCATGGACTGCTGAATCAGCGGATGTGGTACTGGCACGGTGAGGGATGTAGTATGACCACCATGTTACGAGTTGCAAAGATTAGCTTTGCAAAGACCGCTTCTAGGCACCGAGACCGCCAGCAGACCGCTAGGTAGCGGTCAGGGAAAGCCAGCTGCCACATGGCGGTACGGGGGAGCTGCACCGTCGTGCGTATTAAGAGTTGCCTGATCCATGAGCAGACTGCAGCGTTCTGACCCCCTGCTTCAAGGTGGTGTTGATGAAGGATTTGGGTTGCGTACTCACCCCTTTCTTCTACTTCTAGACAGATTCTGACGTGGATCCCTTTCTCCAGGTCCCCCCTTCAGAGCAGGATCTTCACCCTGAGGATTACGGCCCTATTTACGGCGATCTTCAGGTGAGTCAGTTTCAAACCACATACCCATTGCCAGGACTGCCCTCATATGAGCTGAACCCTGGTAATGGGTATTAGGTACTTTTCCACATATATCATGCATAAGTGTGCATCCGACACATCTGAAGTCGAAATGCACACACAAACATTGATATATTTGTATAAAAAAAGTTACCACTGCTGCAAGATCCCAATCTCTACACCATCAGCCCAGTGGTCAACTCGTAATATGGCAGTCTTTGGACTACCACTGCAGTGGGCTGCTGGTGGGTGCAGGCACAGTCTTACGGCTGTGGGACTACCAAACTCGTAATAAGACCCTTTGTTTAATTCAGTAACAGTATTTTGGAATTGCTAAACATTGCAGATTGTACATCATTGAAAGAAGCAAAGATCAGAATCATTTTTGAGGCAGCATTAAAACTATTTTAGACAATGACTATTTAGTGCAATTGTGAGATCACACCTGTCTATCACTGTTCAGCCTTTGTTCTGGGAATGGTTTGAGAAAATTGTCAAGCTCAATTATGGCTATGTCTTTTCAGATGTACTGTTATTGTTCTTGTTTTGCAATACGTGTGATATAACGTATGTGTTATTCTACAGTGGCAGTTTAAGGTTTAATTGGTTATTTTATTATTATTGATTAGGACACCGGCTAAGTTGTCATAGAACTACCTTCACTAGGGAGGACATGGCACATTTAAACAGAGCCAGAAGTCCTGAACAGAGCTCTAGCACTTTGTACATCTCTTCCTGTAATAACTCCTCTTCACCATTTGAGCTGATCACTGTTTTATTGTGTTTGAAATACAGGTTAGTGGTCTTAAGAAGCACTTTTAAGCACTTGATAACTGATTTTGTTACAAGGGAATTATATTTGCTTTACCTAAAATTAAAATCTTGGATTTGAACAGACAATGTGTACATTTCATGAAAATGATCAGCTATAGTTTGGAGACAAATGGTTTATTTTCCAATTTTTGAGTGATAATTCAACCTGCGTTTCATTTATGTATTGCTGATGTTGTTTCCTTGGTGTCAGAAAGCACTCGATGTTATGATTGCTATTAATGACCCAATAGAAGGCATTTCATCATGTATATTTCTACTTGGTTTACAGCATTGACCCTAATGCTGTCTGAGACCAGTGAGATCTGTGCAACATTTCATTTTCCACCATCCCTTACTAGTCCCAGTCATAAGTGCTTACGAATTTTATTTGATGGAGAATGACGAATAAATTAAAGCATGTGAAATGTAAAAATAAGCTATATACATGTTGAAAAATTATCAGCCATTTGAATTTGCATCACCAGATCATGAAAATTGCCTAAATATCTAATTTTTAAAAATATTTTAAATAAAATGGTACTGAAAAAGCTCTCTGCAAAAATGTTCTTCAGTTTTCCTGGGGGTGGAGGGATGCTACCCCGCCGCTTCCATTACAAAGTGTCTGACATTCTGGGCAACCAAAAGTGTTTTTGAATATTTCATGAGATCCCCTTTAGAAACTTGGATTTTTAGCACATTGGTGAGAAAATATTGCTGTATAATGTGTCCCTTTTTTCAACATCTCCTAGAAAATCTCTTGAGGAAGTCAGGCTTGATAACTTCACTTGCTATTTAATGCTTCCTGTGGCCGTTATTTATGACCAACTACTTTCAAACTTCATCAGATACCACACAACAAAGGCATCAAAATTGACCTGAATCAGATGTGGCAACACTACGCGTCAGTGGAGGGATGAGCATAATCATGGGCATAATTATACTGCTGCAATATAGCAGCACAACACAAGCATTCGGGCTCAAATATAAAAGGCAGGGTGAGAGAGTAGATGATCAACAGTTTTAGCCAGGTCCATAAAAGAAAGACTCCAGAGCCATGAGGAAAACACAGTATATAGTGGCATATTCTCAAGGACTCATCGCCGATTAAGCGGCACTTTTCCGCCACGAAAGTGGCGATAGATTTATCGCCCTATTCACAAGCCTGCGCTAACAGCCGACATCGTCAGTTTACCTGCGATAGCTGCCGCTAAAAATATCACCAAGGCTGACTGCGACAACAAACGCTAATCATATGCAGAGTAGGCGTTCCCGTGCAAAAACTCACGATAACACCACTTCGCGATATTCTCAACGACCAGCCAGATCGGCGATGCGGTCCAAAAACAGGCCATAAGGCACGTTAGCAGCAGGGACTTATGACCTGCTTTTTTCTGCTCTTAAGTAGGACAAAAACCTGCAATATAAAGGGAGCCCAGCCCAGAGCCACATCTGAAGACCAACAGATGCCATGGAGCTACTAATCATGCAGCTTGGAGACAGACCCAAGAGGGCCACAACACCCACCGCCACCACCCCCACGAGACCCCCCCCCGGACTACCACCGAGGCAGCGCAGAACAAGACAGCGGACCTTCCAAAAACCCACCAGCCTCAGAGACTTAACGCCAGAGGATGTCATTGCCTACTACAGGCTCAAAAGGACAACCATCCTCTGCATCCTGACCCACATTGCCCACAGGCTGACGGTACCAACACAGCGGACAACCAACATCCCTCCACAGACGAAGCTGCTGGCTGTGCTGCACCTGTTGGCCTCTGGTACCTTCCAACTAACAACTGCCAGAGTCGGAGGAGTCTCACAGCCAGCCATATCAAAGTTCCTCACACCTGTCTTGGATGCCATCATCAGCTTCATACCCCAGCACCTCCACTTCCCCCACACTGCGCAGGAACAGCTGGAGACCAAGCAAGGCTTCTACGCCATAGCTGGCTTCCCACACGTCTTGGGGGCAATTGATTGAACACATGTCCTACTTGTGCCCCCTGCCGACACTGCACACAATTTACTGCAACAGAAAGCACACATATTCCATCAAAGTGCAGGCAATAGTGGACCACCGGGGACTGTTCATCAATGTCGTCGCCAACTTCCCAGGTAGTGTGCATGATTCCTACATCTTCCGACAGTCCATCATCAACCAGCGCTTTCAGGATGGCACTTTTGGAAATGCACTGCTCGTTGGTAAGTACCAACGGAACACACCACACACCTCAACTCCACAATCATACAACTCACAACTGTGGGAATGCACATGTAACAAAATCACATACAACATGCCAACCAACATGCCCACCTACCAGGCATGACAACACAAGTAACTGTGGTAACAGGGGCCAGACATGTAGACAAACCATCCACAAAGGCATAGCCCCTCTGCCACACAATTGCAGAATGTGGGGAGCGGTGGGAACCAAGAATGTGCGAAGGAGGCAAGTGACCCATGAATAAGAATGTACACAATGCCAAGTGTGGCGGTGATGTGCTGGACAGTCTTGAGTATGCAGAGCACAGACATGTCCATGTGGACATATACTGCTGGTGTTTGTAGTGTTGTGGACAGTGGACGCAACCATGTCACCTCAGGCAGTGGGAAAGACCTTGGACATGTAGCTATGTCGCCCCCCCTGTAAGCGTAAGCATAGTGGGCTGGGCAGGCATACGCCAGTCCGGCGTAGGAGTGTGAATAAATAGCCCGGGGCCCTGGGCATGGTTCACTTCCGGTATGGCCACCAAAGTAACTACTGCGTGTGTTTCTGTGTCCGCCATATCCTGACCATAGGCCTACACACACATGGCCGACCACCTTCAATGGCCAAATTTACACCGGCGATGAGGTGGCTACGTCACACGCCACTCGGCGCACATCTCGTCATCGCCTGCAGGGGCGTGTCTGCCAGGGCGGCGCCCCTCACCCTGCCATGAGGCCGCCGCCATGACCGGTGGTGCCTGTGCGATCCTGTGCGCCTGCTGCACCCCAGCCCGCTGGTCCCCAGACCCGTCCGGTGCCCAGCGGTGATTACTTGTCCGGTGCCCAGCGGTGATTGCCAGCCCCTGCGCACCCAGACCTCACTGCTCACCTGCCGCCACCGGCGTGTCTCCAAGAGGGCCCACCACGTGCCGGTGCAATCTCCAAGCCCGAGGCCCGTTAGCCTGGCAGCCTCCACAGCCGATCACTGGCTTCCGCGCAACAGGCCCCCAGCGCACCCTGCGGCACCGTACCACGGAGTTCTGTGTGTGCTGACTGCTCCCTCTGGCCACACTGCGGTCCAGCAGGTCTCAGACAAATCCTTTCCAGTCCGGCCCTCCAGGCCTCCTGCATCATCGCAGGCTGCACACCCGCTCAGCTCTTCAGGTGGGCCTACCTCAGTGCACTGCAAGTCATCGCCACGTGGCGGTAGGCCCGTGCCGGACGCAGGGCCTCAGGTGCCACTACCTCTGTGTACCACAAGTCACCGTCCAGCCTCCAGGCCTCCTGCATCATCGCAGGCTGCACACCCGCTCAACTCTTCAGGTGGGCCTACCTCAGTGCCCCGCAAGTCATCGCCACGTGGGGCTACCCCACAAGTCTGCCTCCAGCAGCCAACAGCATGTCCTCGGTAACGCCACTGGAGCCCTTCACAGTCACGGGGCCACCCCCGTCCCAGGCAGGCCGCTGGAAAGCCTGGGTGGAACGTCTGGAGACGTACTCCGAAGCACACAACATCCCAGCGCCGCGTCGGCGTGTGAGGAGTGTGAAGAAATGGCCCGGGACTCTGGGCGTGGTTCAGTTCCGGGCTCTGGGCGTGGTTCAGTTCCGGGCTGGCCACAAAAGTAACTATGGCGTATGTCTCTGTTGTAGTGTCGGTGCCACCCGGCCCTTAATCGACAATGTTGCAATGTAGCATGCACCCGGAGGGCGGGCTCGCCCGAACGGATAAATCAAGGAGCGCAAGTCCGCTCGGGGTCTTGGCTCATACATGCCAACTGCTGTGTGTGTATCTTCCTTGCCGCAGCATAAGCCAAAGGCCTAGCCTCAATCGCAGCGCGAGTTCAGCCAGGCCTGAACTCTACATCTGTGTCCGCCCTATCCTTACCATAGGCCTACACACACGTGGCCGCCCACCTTCAACGGCCAACATTACAGTGTTGTTGTCAGGCTTGCGGACATGCGCAGACAGGCATGACAATGGTGTGCCGTAGGAGTGCAAGTGATGCAACCGCGCAGCGCACACAAGTGAATAGGCTCGGGGGGAGGGAGGAGCAGCTGTGAGGCTACGTAATACACATTGATCCCGCACATTTGCCAGAAGCAATACATGGAAAACATGATTCCCAAAGTCGCACAATTCACACACCACAAAACTTGTAAGTCTGCCAACACAGCATGAAGAACCACCAATTTACACCAATCTCACTTACCTCTCACAGGTGATCAAGGATATGCACTCTGCCCGTGGATGATGACACCCCTCCGAGCCCCGAACACCCTGGCCCAGAGGCAGTACAATGTGGCCCACAAATGCACCAGGGGCATTGTTGAGCGCACATTTGGCGTGTTAAAGTCATGTTTCAGGTGCCTGGACATCACAGGTGGAAGACTCCTGTACAGCCCAGAAATAGTGTGCAAGATGATCATTGCATGCTGTGTATTGCACAACATATGTGTACGCACCAATGCCCCATGGATCCAAGTGCCAGATGCACCGGACGATGATGAGGAAGATGAGGCAGGTGGACCACACCCCACTGCAGCTGCAGCAGGAATAGCACGAAGGAACACAATCATTAACAATTTCTTCGCATGAGCACGTCACATTGTGACTGTCCTTAGCAATTATGGAACAGTACGAAATGACCACATGAACAGCATGTGCAAATACATTCATTGCAACACACATTCCCTGTGTGCATGTCAGTCCTCTGCATTAGCACATCACTCTGACAAGTGTGAGTGCAACATTAGGTGCTAACAATCTCACAAATAGCAAATAGATGGTGGGTATGTCACCTCTGTACAGAGAGGTTGTTTAGGGTGTCACGTATTCGAACTGCCATTTCAGGATGTCAAATGTAGTACGTAATCCCACTCATCAGCGTATCACATGTGTACAAAAACATGACATGAAGGCCGTCATTGGTGTTCAAAATAAGACAACTGGGTGTCATTTGGGGTCACAGCTAGTTCACACATTCCCAGTCATCTCACTGCCTATCTGGGTCACGGTCAAACATGCGCATTGATATCAGTTCCCAGGGAGTACCTTTTTTTGGAATCACTGCCCCTACATTCATCCATACTTTCATACTTGCTTGATCATAGACATGACACATCTGTGTGAATTAGAATATTTTAATCACATTCGGTGCAGTGTTGAAGCTGGACCAGTACATGGCCATGCCAACCCCACTTTACATTGTTGCCCCATGTAGGGCCAGCCAGAGTCCTTTAGGGATTGACAAGTTCATCGGAAGAGAAAGAGTTCAGTCCGTAGTCTGATTGCTGTGTCATTGGTAACCAAACAAAATATGGCAGTCCATGTCGAGGGCCAAGGTGAGTATCGCAGAGTGTATTGAGGGACAGTGGAAGGTGTTATTCCAGGGCATGATGCAGAGGGCAGAACCAAGCTGAAACAGGCCATATGGTGGAGATGAATGCTACCGCTTCCTTCTTACCACAAAGGCACAATCATCCACATCATCGTCCTCTGATGTGTGATGTGCCTCACATGTGGGTGGTGGTGTTATGTCTGCCGCACTGTGTGGCACTGACACATCAAGGGCCGGAGGTGAAATGTCTGCAGCACTGTGTGGCACTGACACATCAGGGGCCGGAGGTGGATTGTCTGCCGCACTGTGAGGCACTGACACATCAGGGGGCGGAGATGTGGCTGGAGTAGTAGCAGCAGCATTCATCTGTGCCAGGCCTTGTGGCAGCAATGCCATGATGAGGATCTGCAGGGCATGGAAGATCCCAGCTACATCTCGCTGGTGTGCAGCCGTGGCAGCCATTCTTTCCGCCTGCATCCGCTCCATGTTCTCCATGATCCTCCGCATATGTCCCAACTTCCGGCTGACATCACTGGAGCCACTCTGACTAGACAGTTTTTCTTGTCTCAGAGTCATGACTCCAGCGATGTCAGCCATGGCTTGTTGGAGAGCATGGAGCAGACTGTGGGTGTCCGTTAGGGACTGTAAGTGGTCCCTGATGGGACTTAGACACCCACGTATGGCATCTAGTTTGGCTGCCATGAGGTCGAACCCCACCCGCATCTGATCAGCCATCTCCTTCTGGCCCTCTAACACACAGTGTTGGACTGCCATGTGTTGGTCGTGGGGGTCCTGGGAGACAGCCGTGGTGGTGGGTGCTTCCTGCTGCGTGATCTGTGCAGGGGTGGGGTCTCCTCGATGCAGCTGGGCTGCCCTGCTCCTGGGGGTGGGGTGCTGAGGGTGTCCATGAGCTGTTGGAGGGCGTCTGTGTCGATGGTGTGGAGGTCCTCTTCATCATCAGTGAAGAGATGTACGGTCTGCTCTGCAGGAGGTGTTGATTCTCCCTCTGCAATGTAAAGGGGAGATGCAGTTTAACAGTGTGTTCCATGTATGTTCACGCATTGGACAAGTTTACAAACAGACTGCATGACAATGTACATTGTGACTGTTTGGGAGGAGATGCCTATTTGATGCGGGACAGTGGACACTTCTACTCCATCAGGGATGTGAGCTTGTACTTGTACATTATCATCTCACAGTTTCCTGCTATGCCAAATGTGATTGGCCAGTTTCTACACACAAGCAGCAGCAGTTGTGTCCTCTGTTCTGTTGTGGAAGTGTTGCAGTTTGTACCACATTGTTGTCAATGTTGATGTGCTCTGATTCTTATGTGTGTGTGCTGCATTGTGAGAGAGTCGCCCCTGCAGCTCTGATTTTTATGGCCCTTATCCCTTTCAGGCGGTGTGCCTTTCACGTCTGTGCTTATACAGTGCTGAGATGTTGCAGACTTGGGTAAATTGGGCTCTTGGTGGGAGTTGGGACTCTTGGGCATGGTTTGTCCCCAGATGTCTTGTTGACGGCAGGGGTTATTTGTGCATGTGGATGTGTCAAAGTGTGACCTGCTCCTTTACGGATGTGGTCCACACTCAGCCACCTCAGTGTCGTGGCGTGCACCATGTCATGATAATTGGACTGCAGCCATGCTAATCGTCATGCAGTGTCACTTGCATTGTCAGTGTGGCTCACAGACCCGCAGCTTTGCTGGGTTCAGCACATGTGCATGGGTTTGTTGTGAGATTGGTGATGTGTGGGGAGGGCCCCCTCTGGGCACATTGTCGACGGGGGCCTACTTGCTGTTTTTATGTGTGCTGCAGTATGCCAAGGAGATCAGGGACATGATCCAGAGTCATTGTGGGTGTGCACTGTACTATACTTAATTGTGCATGTGTGCCATTGTGCCCATCTTCCCCCATCCCCCCAGTCCCTGGTCGTTACTCACCCTGTTGCTGTTGGGTCAGGTCATGTTAAGCAGTGTCCGGTCCCCCAACTCCTGCCACCGTCTCCCCACTGATGACTGTGGACACCATTTCCTCCATCTCATCCAGCTCCTGCTGTGGCGCTGGACTCCCACCTCCAGTCTGCATTGCTGCTTTCCGGTTGTTTGCGAGTTTCAGCTTGTTTTTGCGCTTCACATCATTCCAGCGCTTCTTGCAGTCGTCCACTTCCCTTCTCTTCACTCTGACTGCATTCACCTTGGCCAAGATGGACTGCCATATTGCATTTTTAGTTGCCAATGTCACAGTGGAGGTGATGAACAGTTGTTGGTGGTGTTCTATCACCTCCGTAATCAGGATCTTGTTTTCCTGCGGACTGAATCGCGGGTTCCTCTTCTTCTTCTTCTTCTCCTTGCCCTTCTCCTTCCCCGAGGTACCTGGCTGGTCCTCCGGGGGGTTTGTGGGGTTCTGGTTGGGCTCTGTAGTTGCTCCAGCGTCCTCCATGGTGCTTCTCAGTTGTTTGGGTTTTGATTTCTTTTTTTTTTTTTGCAGCTTTTAAGGTGATTTTTCCCGCCTGACGTGGGAATTGCAGGCCTGGCGCTGCTTATCGCTGATGTTTTTATCGCTGTTGGGCCAATCGCCACTTTTTTCACGTTCGGGTTTCCTTTTTTATCGGCGTCCCAGTAATTTTATTGCAGACATTTGACGCGTTATCGGGACACTATCGCCTGTTGCCGGCGTGTTGAGAATACGCGTTAACGCGGCGTTATTTTCCCGCGATAGACGGTGTTATGTAAAATTGCGTTAGCCTAGGTTGACGATAATTATCGCACGTTCTTGAAAATATCCCCCATAGTGTCTATTCATTCCATGCAATGCAGGAAAAGAAAAGAATGTTCCATTTTTAATGGCACTCCTATGAATGAAAGGGCCTATGTATACATTGATTGTGGTGCATTGTGCAGTCTGTTCACAACCTTCTGAACACCGCCATCAGAAATATTGGTCACAAACCATAAATTTAAAGGCTCAAAGCTAGTAGATTCAAGTCCGAAATCAATGGTGCAAACAGATTAAATAAGGCTTGTACAGTAGCAAATGATTGGTGGTAATTTACAACAACAACTTACGAAAGCAAAACGTCTGGCTTTAATGTCATAATGCCCAGTTTGGACCCAAAATAATTGTATATTTTGTCAAGTTTGGACTCAAATTAATTTTATATTTCGTCAAGTTTGGACCCAAATTAATTGTATATTTTGTTTAAATATTCCTTTTTCTATTGCTAAGGTTTTCTTAGGAAGCACCTCTAATGTTTGGGTTAATGCATCATTTAATGTCCAAATAGTAGACCTTTTATTAACACTTGCATATCAGCAAATTAATAAACATTGGAAAGACTCTAGGCAATTGTCATCTAAAGCATGGTGGTATGCAGTTTGTTATGATCATAGAATAAATACGGCATATATGCAACCTATATCGCTTGTTTTAAAAAGGCAAGAATTTTGGTCACGGATTACAGTTTCTGGATGATTCTGTTAAAACATCTTATACCCTCATATCTCTTGTATGAGATGTATTTAAGCCTCCCTGAATTCTAGTCATAATTGCATGAACTTTTCTCATTATTATATACTGTTTTAAATTTATTCTCTACTTTTTATATCTTCAATTCAATTCAAGCTTTATTCGGTTTATAATATACAACCATAAAAGCCTTCTAAAAATATTCATCATTATCGCTTAGCATAATAGTTATCTATACAGTACACAAGGTAAAATACAATACATAATTACACACAGGCATTGAGGGAGATTGTTAAAATAATTCAAATGCTTTGCAAACATTAAAAGGGAGTCAATTTTAAAAATATTTCGTAAACAATACATCGACCTATACTAAAAGACCTACATTTTTTCATATGTTAGGGCTTAAAAATGGGAATTGTCTTTTCTTCTTTTAACCGCTATTTGCACAAAAATAATTACTGCATTACAAACTTTTTCATTTTCTAGGCTACAAATATAATTAAAAGTGGGTTTATAAAAGTACAATTTATTATCAATAAATAAAGATCGGAAAACCTGCTTCCTGATGTCTCTATAAAAATTACAAAAAAGTATAAAGTGCAATGTCGACTGTGGTGACTTTCCATCACAAGGGAAGTTTGGAAGGTTTCGATTCCACTTGCCCATTATAGGGAATGCAATCAGGTGATGGAGGGTACCCAGCCGTAGCCTTGTTAGGTAAACCTATGTTGTAAATTTCTTATCAGCAAGAGGTATCGTTGGATGCCCAGTAAAAGTGGACCTTCATAGTATAATCTAATGGTCTGTTTGGGACTTGCTACTGCATCTCTTGAGAATACTCTTGATTTTGCTAGCCTCAATTTTAGGTCCCTGTTACTATAATTCTGAATAAGCATGGGGTCTTTAAAATCGACATCCACCTTACATTTGACTAAAAGTTTATAAATGTACTGCAGCCAAGGGATTTTTTTGCAGTAATCAAGGACAAGGCGGTCCATTATAATTTCCTTGGTAAATTTAGTTTCCCCCTTGGTCCAAATCCCGTACTAAAGCATAAGAGCGGCTGTACTAATGTGGGGGCATATTATCAACGGCCAGCGATAATTATCGCTGGCCGTGCTTAGCGATAGATTTCTTATCGCTGGCTATCTCCGGAAATTATCGCCCTGGTAGCGCGTTATTAACAACACGCTTCTCCAGGGCGATAAAAATTCCAGAGATAGCGAGGTTATCGCCATTTTGCAGGGAACATCGCTGGTTTTCCAGCGATGTTCCCTGCAAAACGGCGATAACCTTGCTGATACGACCCTGTGGTCGTATCAGCACAATCCACCCCCTATGTTAGGGATGGCTAAGTCGGGATAATAGCAGACGTTAGATTTTGGCGAAAATGGCCGTTTTCGCCAAAATATAACGTCTGCTATCATCCTGTGGGCTGCCTTGTAAATATCGCGATGTGCACATCGGCGATATTTACAACGTAGCCCATCTGGGGTACGCCCAGTAACGCCCACCTTGCATCTCATTAGAGATGCAGGATGGGCGTTGGGGGAAAGGGCGATAGTGCAGGGATTCACGCGATAGCGTGACCTTGCTGATTAGGCGATAGAATTATCGCCGCTTTCCGTCCGAAAACGGACGCTAAAGCGGCGATAATTGACTATCGCCTGGTTGTTAATATGCCTCGTAGTCACTAATATAGAAGACTTCCAATTCCCTGTGGACTATATATGAGGGGATTGAATTGGGAACTGCTAAAAGCCTCCTTAAAAATGTATTTTCCTGTATTTGCAGTAAAATAGGGTTTGCCATCCCCCATAGTGCCGCACCATAACATGTTCCTGTGAGGCATTTGCTCCTGTATAGGGTCAGAATTTCCCTGACTGGTTTATTCCCAATTTTATTAGAAAATCTAAAAATGGCCTCAACTAATCGTTTACATCTTATTTACAATCAGACCTTTGCATATCATTTATTCATTATTCCACCCATGTACAAGTTCCTTTTTCCCAATCCCCTTCTTTAATTTTTTTGTCCCCTCTTTTCCTTCAATTGATTTCTATATGAACATTTCCATGAATGTATTAGTTTTATATGAATAATTTTTTTTTAAAACTGTAATGTCGTAATGCATGCAAAAACAATTATGCATAAATGATGTTTGAATGCAATAGCACATTAAAGACAGAGGAATTGACTTTACAAATTCAGGGCCAATTTCCTCTATGCGTGATATCTCCATTCCCACAGTCATTTACAGACTCACAAAGACATTCTTGGGGCATAAGCTCAAGCACGTGCGTGGTATATGTATAGTAAATTAATTAAAAGTAAACGCCTATCATTTGTTCAGGGCAATATATGTTCCTACAAAACATTATGGAATGGAGCCTCTTTACAGGCTAAAGGGTGCTGCATTAATTTGCTTAAAAGTTAGAACGTAGCTGATCATTGGAACTCGTCATACCATTATTTTCATTTGTGTAAGTTATTCTCTGTACTTCTCATGGCTGGTAGTGGTTTTGTAGCATTCTTTCGTTCAAAGATATAACTAAGTGAAGCAGGTGCGTTGAAAGTTAAACCAGACCCATCTGGGAGGCTAAACCTATGCCTAAAGTGCAGGGGGCAATTCTGGTAATGGTTATGATGAGCTGGAAAACGTTCTGTGTCTCCAGTGTTGCGCTGGGGGGCGCATGTCTGATTTCTGTGCTCAGCAAAATGCTGCTGTGTTTCTCTAGGCTGTAGACCTCTGCGGTTGCTACTCCATTTGGAGACCTATTTTTCCTATGTGTTTTACAGATAGAAGTAAATGTAGATGGTGTGCTGTATTTTGCTAGGGTGACCAGAATTGTTAAGCCAAAAACCGGGACATTTCATGAAAATAGAAGAAGGACTACAGTTTTACTTCAAGCGAGCGCACAGAATGACAGCGCTCCTCAGCACGGAATTACAGAAAAGGTAGTTAGACCATACATAAAATGCAATTTTTAAACCCAGAAGCTTCCTGTTAATTAACTTGCTTTCTAGAAACAACTGCTCACTATCCCTGCTTTGTACAACATAAAAACACCTCCCGCCGTTTTCAGCTGACCCTCTCTAAAAACCGGGACAGGAGCTAAATTTCCTGAAATTTGCCCGGACAGCTGGTGAAAAACCCGGACCGTCCGGGCAAATCCGGGACGCCTGGTCACCCTATATTTTGCTCCACCCTTCAAATAGGGCAGGGCGGAGTTAGAGGCAAAGTGGACCAATGAGTGAAGAGATGCTGCTCCTCTCAGGGCAGTGATAGGGGAGCTCAGAGTCTCAGTTTGGGAATGGGAGTCAAGGTGGGAGCAGAGAAAGGGAAAGGAGAGGAAAAGGGGGTGGGCGAAGCACGGCCAAGGATAAACTGCCACTCCCGGAGAACTCCTGGAAATGAGAAAAAAGGTGGTGGGAGCAGGGACAAGTGAGGAGCATGGTCGGACTGGGAACGCAGACAGGCCATGGCAATTGAGTCAGACCGGCCGCGGGGGAGGGGCGTGTGGAAAACACTGCAGCTGCTTTTGTAACTGGGGGCCGATAAAACCGCCCCCGTAACAAAAACAGCCCCCCCCATGGGTCCAAAACCAGCCCCCACCCTGGTGCCCGCTACGGGCAGTCCGGCCCTGGTGAGGAGTAATGGGCACCTAAACTCAATAATAGGAGAGGGTGACAAAAAAGGAGTAGGGGAGGAGGAGGAGGGGTTTGTCGGTTGAGACACCTGGCCCAAGTTTGCCACATGAAGTCTCGTAAGTCTTGAAACATCCCAGCGGCACACTTAGGGTCAGGCATCTCAATAAAATGGAGACTGGAATGGGGTGGCCATGTTAAGGTTAGACTCGCGCTAAAGTCCTGACAAAAACATTTGAAAAAAGGATGCTGCTTTGTCAATAAAATGAATGCTTGTAAGACAAGAATAAATGCATCCTTGAGAACTGTGCCATATTTAGATATACTTTTGTCTCTCATACATTTTAATGGAAGTGGTCCATAGGACAAGGAATGATGCACCAAACAGCCATTACTATTAGGTGAGAGTGACATTCTTATGTGGGGTGGAACAGAAACCGCCTGCATGGTTATTTCTAAGAATTAGTAAGAAAGCGGATGCCACACAGCTACAGTTGTCTGTAAAAAAAAGACATTCAACTGTTGAACGTTACAATTGTGTATGTGTCAAAATGATTTACAGAAAGAGAAAAGCAAAGTTCTGTGAGGCAGAATTGACATTTCATATGAGGAAGTGACAGCAAGTGAGTATCAGCTACTCGACGCAAGAACCCTTCTCCATTAGCATTTTTACACAATTCTCCATTAACATACCCTTTTGGAAAGAATACTGGAAAAATAATATGCTGTCACAGTCATACAGTGTGACTATGAAGAACTTAAGAAGTAGTGACAGGATCTCAGATGCAGTTGTTTCAAGAACACTGCTTTTAAACTGTTGACTGTTCCCCAAAGGTTCCTGACTGAATTCCATATGGATGTTCAGTGCAGACATTATAGGAGTCCAGGGTCCGCATATTTAAAGTATCAGGTGCCATCCACTGATATTAACCAGGTTAGATGCCTCATCATCCCTAAATAAGGCAGGCTTGCTTTAAAACCTATGAATGAATGTTGCAGCACAAGCGTGGTATCCTGAAAATTCACAGGTTCTGGGGTATAATGACCCCTTGCAGCCCCTTCTGTTGGGCCTGCATAGTGTACTGCATTGTAACTTTCCACAATTTGTGTTTGAGGAATAGGGACTGATGACAAGAGCAGCAGTTTCAATGGTCACCCGTAAAAAAAAGCGAGAGTACAAACAAAAGTAATGTAAGTAGCAACACATTGGGAAAGCTATTCACCAAATGAGATGTGTGCTGGCAAATCATTTCACTGTGAAAAACAACAGAACCCTATCCAGAGGTTCATTCTTGCATAACCAATTATCATTTGTGTTATCAAGAAAAATTATAAATTAACAAGTAATATTAAACACAATAGTATTGACAGTGGCGTCTCAAGGGTGACATGGGCCATAATGCAAGCAAGGAAAATGGGTTACCGGCATCATGGTAGGGGTAGTAAGGGTGCAATGGCCCCCTTGCACTCCTGGGTTCTGGTGCCACTATACCTGTTGCACCCCTAATAGCTACGCCCCTGGTTCATTGTAAGCACAAGGTGACACACTTTATTAACTGTGAATCTCAACTGATCCTTCATAACATTATCTGGAAGTGCACAATGTATCACTTATATTTTGAATAAATTATTCATTCGGAAAGGCCTACATAACAACCAGTCGTTGTGGAAGATTTTCATTGATGCTTGAAAAACTACTGCTGCACAACAGTAATCCATCGTCAGAAGATCTCGATATGTTTGCATAACAATGTGTTACAGTCAAATCGGCTGTGCACGTCGTTTATACGTCAAAGGACCACGTCACTGTTGGATTAGGAAATGTCTGTTCTCGTGCACGTGGTGGAAAATGAGAGGAGCCCAAAGCAATGGCTAGATTAAGACAGTTATTGCATGTTTGCAGCTGTCACTTTCTGCGGCTCTGCCTCATGGGTATTAGAACATATGACGCACTCCATGTTCACTAGCGCACTTGTTTAAAATAACACTAAATCATGGTTCAACAGCCTAACCGCCCAATGCCATTTTTGTCAAAAAAGAGCCAGTTTCAGAGAAGTGAATGACATGATTTTCTGTACCATTTCTGCATTGTTCAAGCTGTAATTTGATTCCATGAAGCATTTTTGCATCAAAATGAAAACGCGTTCAACACTTGGTTACAGGGCATGCCAATAAGGACAATTTGTTATAAAATAGTCCCTCTCTTTTCTGATGGGGAGTTATTCTTTCATCAAATAGATAACTGTGAGTCTGAACAATAGAGAGAGTCGCGAAAAAGGTCAAACAAAGAGGAAAATCAAAATACAGATAAGAAAATGATGACAAATGTGGAAAGCACGAATGAAAAAGAAGCCTCAACAGTGAGATAAAAAGGCAAGAAGTGAAGAGTGGTGGAAAATGAGACATGAGGTGGAATCAAGAAGACCTGGCAGCATTCCACAGTGCTTTAAAAAACGTCAGGTTTCGGTATTTATTTTTGTACAAATTGATCATTCTGGAAGCCACTGATAATTTCACATAGTACAGCACATAATTGCTGTTGTTAGGATTAAACAGAAATTTGCAATGCTTTTTATTGTCGCCATTGACTCTGAAATGGTGTTGCTAGGTTTATTCTGGTTGAAAAATCCAGGTGGAAAAATCAAATTTGGCGTCATATTTTTAATGTCATAAATACACAGTAGCGGCTGCTACCGGGCACTAGTTGTGGGGCAGGGAGGGTTTTAAAAAAAGAAAAGGGAAAAAAAGAAAGAATATTACACATACCTTCCCTGCAGCTGCCTCTCCTCTGTCCTCTTCGGTCGACGAAGTAGGAGGCACCGAGGCTCCCAGACTCCCCTAGCCAATCACGGTGCTGCTGCCACCATCACAGCAGCATCGTGATTGGTCTGAGTGCCGTGTCTCAGCGCTCAGACAGGGACTGGGAGCCTGGGCATGTTCTCCACCCAGGCTGTGCAAACCGTCAAGCGCACTTAAGAGAGTGCCTACCACTCCTCCTGCTCTGCGGCCTGCAATGATAATAACATTGTTATTATCATTTTATTTTTCCTGTGGGGCAATGCTCCTCTGCCATAGTGGAGGATCCAGCAACTGTAAATACACCCGGGGCCGCATCATGATGATATCCTTTTCTGTGCTGCACCAGCGCAGAAGGAGTCTTTACTCTGCTCTTGGGTGTCTTTAGCTTACATTAACTTGAAAAATCTCCAAGTTGGTGCATGTTTTGTTTACAGAGCGCGGAAGGAAACTCGGGCAGTGATTGCATCTTTGTGTTTCTGAGCTCTGCTGTCAAAAAACATGCATTAATTCCGAAATTTGCCAAGTTAATGTATGAGCTTAAGACACCACAAAAAAGGTGTCATATCCCTTTTGTGCTGGTGCAGCGCAGAAAGCGGCATCATGATATGGTCCCAGAAATTGTGGACATGAGGTTACGAACAATAACCCTATGACAAAGTTGTCAATGGAGAATGCACACTTTCACAATTCAAAACCACTTCATATTGAATTGTGCTTACACAAGAGTACCATTTTGCTGAATTAATGTTATATAATACATGGGATTCTGCAATCCCTGTATAAACCCCTGTCTTTATTTTCTTTATACAACATAGGCTGCAATCCCTGTATAAACTCCTGTCTCTAAATATTTTATAATCAATGAATTATGATGCACTCAGCAGCCGATTATAAAGAAAAGACGTCAGAACTTGACTGTAGTAAGTTATTGCAGTCGAGTTCTGACTTCACAATGCCTGTTGCCAGACCTAGGTAGGTCTGGTCACTGAGTAGCTGCTTAAAGCAACCAAAATGAAACATTGCTTTTCTTTGTTGTGCTCTATTTTTCTAGTTGAAAGTGACAAGCAGACAGAATGTATTTTTGTACTCCTTATATAATTATAGAACAGTTAGAATCTTTTTGCATGTTTCTATACTTATTGAGACATTCTGATCTTCACTACCTTCTGATGTTCTTCAAGCACCGCTACTGTGCTACAAGTGCTCAAGGCTGTCTAACATTAACCCAGTTCCGGGGAACTGTCCCTTTCTCCAGTCATTTTACAAGATCCCATAAGTAATGCATATTATTTCTATAGTACTCAACAATGATTGATGATGGATGTTTGGACTTTGGCTAAACTGTAATAACCTGTGACTAAAGAGATTCGAGCTGGCAGGAGTAAAGTATTCATAGTAGGTTCTGTATCACTGGCATTGAACATGGCAACCAACTGCAGAGTCTTGCTGGTCTTTGTCCTGAAAGTGATGGATATTTGGACAAAATATCGGGTTTTTAATATCGGGAGACAGAAAAATTGGACAAAAATATGGTGATACCAAAATATCGTGATGCAGAAAGATCTTTTTATAGGTAAGTAATATAGTTGTTAAGAATATTGATGTTTTTAATATCGTTTTCAATAATATGGTTGTTAAAACATTGTTTTTGACTAGTTTAATGTGTTTTAGTGCATATATTAATTTTATGTGTTATTATTGTTTGCATAATTGTTGCACATTTTTTTAAATATAGTTTGAATTTTAAGTGATTTCCATTTTTTAATAATTTCTTTTTAAACTAATAGTAAGGTATAGTTTTGTACCGAGTTGTTGGGTCTGTAGGGAGATAGGGTAAAAAGTTAACTAAGCTATAATTAATAATTAATTAAATAATAATTTTTAAGTAAGTATGTGATTTATATTAATTTTGTACATTATGTCATAATGATTTATTTTAGTTTTTATTTTAGGTGCAGGTTTCTAGGTTTGTAAGGGTATATGGTGGGAAGTTAACTAAGTAATCATTAAATATAATTAGTTATTTTAAAGAATATATTTTTTAATTGATTAATAATTATGTATATTGTGTAATAAATATATATTTTTGTTATATTTTAGAAGTGGACTACTGGATTTGTAGGGTTATAATGTGGGAAGTTTATTAAGTAATAATTAATTAACAATTAACTATTAATTGTTGATTATTTATTTAGTTGATGAATAATCATGTAAAGTGTGTTACACTTATTTGTTTTAGTTATATTTTAGGTGTGGGATGCTAGGTTTGTAGGGATTTAGGGTGGCAAGTTAAGTAATAATTAAATAATAATTATTTTTTTCTTGATAATTTTAAATTGTTTATTTATGTAAATTGTTCAAATGTTTTTCATTTTTAAATATATATTTTTTATGTAAATTAATATTGTTTATATTAAGAGTTTTATATTTTTTTAAATACATTATCAGGTTTATTCAAATATATGATGTATTTGAAGTGAAGTACCTTCCCTACTTTTGAGAGTGGGAATAGTATCTTACCTCTCCGAAGTCCAACACTCTTCCTACTGTTGCATAGACTGGAGTGGGAATGGTAAATGTAACTCCCCTGAAGTCCAACATTTTCCCTACTGTTGCACAAACTAGAGTGGGAATAGTAAATGTAACCCTTCCAAAGTCCAACACTTTCCCTACTGTACCGCAAATTGGAGTGAGAATAGTAAATCTTCCCACCTCCGAAGTCCAACGCTTTCTCTACTGTTACACAGATTGGAGTGCAAATAGTAAATGTTACTCCTCCAAAGTCCAATGCATTTCCTACTGTTGCACAGACTGGAGTGGGAATAGTAAATTTAACCCCTCTGAAGTCCAATGCTTTCCTTACTGTAGCACAAACTGGAGTGGGAATAGCAAATCCTACCCCTCCGAAGTCCAATGCTTTCCCTACTGTTTTTTTTTTTTTATTAAAAAAAAAACTTGTCCTCATTCACTTCAGGTTCTAATGTCCAATAACTTAGCCCCGAAAGTGCGCGAGAGAGACCGACCTCGAACAGGCATCAGAGATTAGACTTTTTTCTCCCTGCAGGTACATCTCCCTCAGAATGTTCGATTCACGGCAGCTGCATCGAAAGGAGCGAGGGGGAGCAGCATTGCAGCAGAAACAGTGAGTTATGTAGGTGTAATCATTGGCAAAGCTGTAATCACTTACATCCTCAATAACCATTACTTTCCACTACCCCTAGCCCAATTTTGTAACATGGCCCAGAATCTTTTCTTCCTGGAGTTTTACCCTAATAAGTCCATTCTAGTCATTTAAAACAGGGAATCTAGCCACTCCGAATGTTGGGGTGGGGTTCCTCCCACCCAGTTATGGCAGATTTCTCTTCTGGCCAATAAAATCGCATAAAACAACAAGTCTCTAGCAATTCCTAGCACTCTTTCCATTACTCCAAAAATGATCAATGAAAGGCTTACCTTCATTTGTAGCCCCAAAATACCTGAAACTGTCATTTTTACTTCATCCCAAAACCTCCTGATTTCCGGGCATTGATGAAACATATGAGCATCCGTCACCTTCTTAAGACCACACTTTGCACATGCAATCGGTCTTCCCTTCCCCATCTTTGAAAGCTTCTCTGGTGTTATATATGCCCTGTGGAGTGAAAAGAGGTGGTTTCTCTTTAAAAAAGCAGGCTTGACAATGGAATATAATGTGTGCATCGATACTTGCCACATATTTTGTAATTTCTCCCTCAGCAAGCATCTTCCCCACAGTTCTTCTCCATACTGAAATCTTCATCCATGGTGTCTTGTAGTTCCCAATACCAGAAAGAATCTTCTTTATTCCTGGGGGTTTTCCAATAAGCTTCTCTTCCAAGCCATTTCCAACACCCAAGATCAGCTTCCAACTTTGTTCCCAGCTCTTCAATTGTATATATTTAAATCTTGAAAATCCCCTCAACAACTCATTTAACTCATGCCATGATACCAGTTTTCCGTCCTGAGTAAGCTCTCCCCAAACATATACACCTGCATTTCTTATTGGAAGCGCCAGTTCATCTTTAAGACACTCCGGTGTTCCTGGAGAATCCCAGATAGGGGATGAGTAGGAGTAATAATCTAGATTTGATCATCGTCTAATAATCTACCACCTTCTAGCCAATGCTTGCAGCACTTTAATTAGATTTAAAAAAAATATTTTGGGTCACCGAATTTAAGGAGAAATCTGTCTACACCCGTATTGTTTTCTTTTATCATTGCAGAGAACATAGTTCCTACTTCTGATCCATCTGGTGTATTAAACAGCATTCTGGAGTTTGTCAACTTGAAGACCCAGGCATAATATTGGATATCTGGTAAGGATAATCCCCCTTTCTCCCTTCTTCTAAGCAGCTGTTTCCATGAGATCCGAATCCTCTTATATGCCCAAATAAAGGTGTTTATCACCTGCTGGATTTTATCTGTTGCAGATTTCTCAAAATGCAGGGGATTGTGTTAAATAGAGAAGTAATTTTTGGCAATATCACCATTTTAACCAGATTAACCCGCCCAAAAATCGTTAGGGGGAGATGTGCCCAACCCTTCATTACCTGCACTATTTCTCTTGATATCTTGTCCATATTTATTTCTGGGATCTTGTTTATGTCTTCCACAATTTTTAGACACAGATATCTCATCTCCTTCTTAATCAGCGAGTTATCCTTTCTCTGGTTCGACACCATAACCTCTGTTTTCTCCTCATTCACTAGGTAACCAGACACTTTACTAAATTCTAACGCCATCTGTAGGGTGGCCGGTAAAGCCACAGCAAGGTCTGAGGAGAAAACCAAAAGATCATCTGCATATAATGCTACCTTCTTTACCCAACCCCCATGGGAAAAAGGGGGAATGTTAGCTGCCATTTTAAGTTTGTGTGCAAAGGGATCGATATAGAGATTAAATAAGAGGGGGAACAGGAGGCAACCCTGCCTTGTGCCCCTAAATATTTGAAAAGGCGAGGATAGGTTTCCATTCACTAAAACTCTTGCTGAGGGATCCTGATATATCAGTTGGATTGCTCTACAAAATTTATCCCCAAGCTCATATCGTTTCAAGACAGTAAGCAGGTAAGACCACTTTACCCTATCAAAAGCTTTAGAAGCGTCTAAAGTTATAACTGCTAGGGTGGTCGAATGAGCAGTTCCAGCGTCTATAGCTCCTATAAGTCTGTAGGTTAAGTCATGGAGGTATCTTCCTTTAATAAACCCCTTCTGATCCTTATGTATCATCTCTCCGGCTATCTTACTTAATGTCTATCTGCCAGGATTTTTGTAAAGATTTTATAATCAGTGTTCAGAAGTAATATCGTTCTATATTAGTCACAACTAATGAAGTCCTTACCTGGCTTCAAATTAGGCGTAATTATCGCCTCATCTAATTATTTTGGTAGCTGCACCCCTTGATCTAAAATTTCCCTGATCATTACTGTCAAAAAGGGGTTTAACACCTCCCCTAAAATTTTATATAACTCCGCTGGTATACCACCGGGTCCTGCAGCTCTGCCCCCCTTATTTGACTGTACAGCCATCCTAACCTCCTCCTCTGTAATGTCCTGGGTTAGAAAAATGTCTGCCTTAGGTTCAGGGGCTTACTGGAATTTGCTAACCAGCCATTCACCTCTTCTTCTGGAACTCTTCCCGTTTCCGATTAAAGATCTCAGAAGTTGTCTTTAAATGCCTCCTCCAGCTCTGTCTCACTGATCAGCATAGCACCTGACTGCCTTTCCTTGATTTCTTTAATCCAATTTCTATTTTTGTCTGCCTTAATCTTCCATGCTAATAACTTCCCTGCTCCCTCCCCATACTCAAAATGAGTCAACTTACTAACATTCTATCTTTTTTTATTCCGAGTTTGAAGGATTTCTTCCATTTGATTTTTCAATAAAAGCAGTTTTTCCTCTGCCAAACTCTTGCTATCATCGGCTAGATTTATTTTTATTTCAGTCTCTAGATTTTTCATTTCATCCTCTAACCGAGACACCTCCTTCCTATATTGTTTATTTTTATGACAAACTGCGCTCATAATCCTACCCCTAATAAAGGCTTTGAGTGTATCCCATATGATTCCTGTGGGAGCCGAGCCACTATTAATTTTAAGGAATTCTCCTACTTCCATTTTGAAGGCTTCCTTTACCGCAGTATCTGCTGGTATAGTATGATCTAGTGTCCGCCTCCTTTCTGTAAGCCTGCTAGTGGCCCTGATTGTTATAGTTACTGTGAATGGTCTGACAGATGGGTTGTCATATATCCAATATCCAGAATGTCCTCTCTAAGGCTCCACTCTACTGAAAAATAGTCTATCCTCGATCTATGGCCATATTTCTGATTATGGAACGAGGCACCCTGCAAGGATCCGACCCTCTCTCTCCATAAATCGCAAAGGGCATGTTGTTTCATCATGGACTTCAAAAAGCATGTGATTTGGGAGTAGGTATAGCTCGACTTTTACTTGATTTATCTAAATTCAGATCCATAATGACGTTAAGATCTCCTGCCACAATTACAGGACCTGGAAAGTCTAACAGATTGGTAAAAACGGTTTTTAGTGGCTCACAGTCATCATAGTTTGGACCATAATATCCTACTAATGTTAGTGATCTATCCCCTATTTTTATGTTTGCTATGACCCATCTACCACCCTTATCCACCCTCGTACCCAATATCCATATTTTTCCCTGTTTTTCACCACTGTTGCTACCCCTCATATATTCGCACTCTGATCTGGACATACCATCTGTTGTACCCATCTTTGCTTTGTAAACAGCTTCACACACTCTTCTTTCACCAGATGCATTTAATGTAGAATCAAAAATGTGTGCAGGAGAATTTCTAAGGTACTGTAATATCTTATCCCTTCTCCCTTTCGTACATAACCCATTGACATTCCATGTTAATATCTAGGTCACCATGTCAGTACTTTGTTCTCCCTACCCTTCATTTGAGCGTGTATGTCTCTATTAAATGCCTTATATCACTCTGAGGTTTTTAAGGACATTTTTATCAGTTTTTTCCCACATGCGCCCCACCCGGTGCACCCCCCCTTGCCCCCTCCCACCTTCCTTTGGAGAACCCACACATGCTTCCCTCTAGACCTGATGTTAGTCCAATTTTCTTTTCTCAGCCCACAGGCACCCACCACCAAACCATAAACATAATTAAATTCATATTATGTAGCCCCCGGTGTCCCCCTTTGTCTACGACTATTTTATTTCACATATCATCTCCTGGTTTCCTACTCCTCCCTTCTTGATATCCTCTAATAAGTCATCTGCCTCTCTTGCACTTCTTAATTTAAGCTGTGCTGTCGCCCCAACTTTTTAAAATTCATTTAGGCGCTTTCCCAGTTGCCACTGTCTGTCTAAGGTGACCTGTGACAGATCTGATCTGATCTCAAATGAGAAATCCTTCCCCCTTAATGTCTTCAATTTTAATGCACATAAAAGGATTTTTTCATTCAAAGCGTATGTCTGCAAATTAACGGAGAATCTTCTGAGGCATCACCCTGTTTGGATTTTTTCTGAAGGGATCTCTGTGTGCCCGTTGAATATCTTTTCTGATGTCTGCCTCACTCTCATCAATATGAACCATTGCCTTTATAAGGGAGACCACAAAGGTTTTTAGATCATCACCTAACTTCTCCTCTGGGACATTCAATATTCTCAGGTTATTTCTTCTAGAGTTATTCTCTAGCTGCTCCAGTTTCTTCTGCAGTTCTTGCTCACCCCGCTGTAGCGACTGTATCTCCATTTTCTGTTACTTAGATCTTCTTTCAACTCCCCAACAGTAGTCTCAAGCGTTTGCGTCCTTACAGACAGAATATCTATCTTTTTCTCAAGGGCCTCACAAAATTTCCGTGTCTCACCCTGATTCACCTCTGATACCGCAAAACCCTTCCTAATATCACCAGAGAGTGAAGAGAACATAGTCTCTAGGGAGCTACCTGAAACATCTGCATCTATTTTTTCTTCCCCTAGAGTCTTTGAGACTATATCTGAGGAAGTTTCTCCTTATTCTTATCTTGTATACGGTCACCCATCTGGGGCCCACTTTTCTCTCTCCCAGATCCATCCAGAGCTACTTCTTGACTAATCCACTCTGGGCTGGATGTGCTCCCCTCCGCTGCCATCATTGGCAAAACTGGGTTATCTACCACACTTGTTTCTTGTTCTCAGAGAGTCACCACGGGGTAGAACCTTAAAAAGGACCTCAAGGTGGGGGTAATTGTTATCTTGCGCTCTAGAATTTCATTTCTTCTCTGCACTCTCCCTGTCCTTTGTGCCTGTTTTCTAGACCTCTCCTTGAATCTACACCCCTGAGAATGAGGGTAAGTTCCTTCTGCACTATGATTAGTGGCAACAGGAGTAGCAGCCAAACAAACTGGGGACATTTTTAGGGGCTGCTCTGGGAGTTGTTGTTTTTACCTCCCTCGGTTAAATTAATAACCTTCTCCTTTAGCCCTATTTTAAGCTTGCCCTTAGTTTGTTTTTCTGGACCAGCCCCCCTACCTCTCAGTTGTGTAGTTGACTTGCAGGTGGGCTGCTTCTCCAGCCTTTCTTCTTTGTTTCCACCGGCAAGTGATTCCTCCTTTTTGCTTTCCACACCCTCCGCAGCCGGAGAGACTATCATGTGTCCAGACGCCGCACGGGCAGCAGTTGCACTGACACTGCTCCCGCTGCCCCGGAGGAGACCTCGCGCTGCCACCCTGCGGCTCTTTCTGAGCTCCAGGGCAGTCCTTACCCAAGCGCTAATCTCCTGGGCTGACCTGTGGCAGTTCCTCTGCAGCTTCCACCGACACCAAAGCTGACACGGAGAGGCACATTAATTCAATAGGGGGGGCTATAATTACGACCGGTGGTGTGCGCTTAGCGGTGCTCTAGCGACCTGCGTGTAGTGCGGCAACCATGTTCTCTCAATCCCCTTAAGCTGTGGGGTCAACGCTTTCCCTACTGTTGTACAGACTGGAGTGGTAATAGTTAATTTAATTCCTCTGAAGTCCAACGCTTTCTCTACACTTTATAGTATTTTTAGTAAAAGTATTTTTTGGGGTTTTAAATTTGTAATATGTAATTTATTGTCAAAATTATTAAATATATTTTTCTTATTGAATTATTTATATTTTTTATGGTTTTATTGTGCATGTATTTTACATATATATATAGATATAAATAGGTGTGTACACTTGCACTTTAAAAATATCGTGGTAACTCCCTAGCGCGTCATGTGATCAAGGCCGAGTGAGGCCGAAACGCGTCATGGCGAAAATGGTGACTAAATAAAACAAATTCAAGCACGAAATTGAGGTCTCGCAGTCCGTTTTTCCCAGAGGAAGGGAAGTGCGAAGGAGCGGCGTTTGGATATATATATATATATATATATATATATATATATATATATATATATATATTCACTGAAAAAACCATAGGTTTTAGGGAAAGTTATAGTTAGTTGGACATTTCACTCGTACAAAACCAGAGAAATTCCCCCATAGTGCACGCGCTACTAAGCAGGCATACTGGATGCAAGAAACAATTAAATGCACGTGGGACCAAGCTGCAAAATAGCGCATTAGTCATCAGCCCAAGAAGAAGGAGCGAACAGCTCAGAAACGCGTTGGCAAAAGGACAAAATTACGGATGAAATGCCACCTTCGAATGCTATAATAAAGTAGGGATTACCTACCTGCTGTGGGGTGCTTCTTCGTTTGCAGAGCCTTTGTTTAACACAATTCACACGACAGCTTCGTTCGTGGAAGGAGCACCACCCAGCTAATGAGGAGGGAGCCGTTGGAGAATGGGGCCGTCAGAACAGGAATCTTCCGAGTGAAATGACGGCACAGCAGAGCTTAAACTAATGGAGGTGATGTTAATATGCCGGGGCCCACTAGAGGGCTTTTAATATCACAATGAATAATTCAAATCACTGTGACCCTTGAAATTAAGGATGACGAACTGCGCAACCCACTGTGGTGTGAAAAGAATGCAAACTACATTTCTCATAGTGCACGTGCTACTAAGCAGGCATACTGGATGCAAGAAACAATTAAATGCACGTGGGACCAAGCTGCAAAATAGCGCATTAGTCATCAGCCCAAGAAGAAGGAGCGAACAGCTCAGAAACGTGTTGGCAAAAGGACAAAATTACGGATGAAATGCCACCTTCGAATGCTATAATAAAGTAGGGATTACCTACCTGCTGTGGAGTGCTTCTTCGTTTGCAGAGCCTTTGTTTAACATATATATGTATATATATATATATTTCCTACTGGCGGTCGCCAGTAGGTAGTTATAGTTAGGATCTCGTTTCTATTCAAAAAGCGTTTTTTCTTTTGCCAATATTTTTGTCGTCGTTTGACGAATCTTCGTGAAAGTTTCAAAACTAATGGCCCGCTCAGGTCAGCTCCTCTCTTGAAAGTTTCGGGGTGATTCGTCAAGCGGGGGCCGAGGAAAAAGGGGGGTCCTAAAACGTGTTTTCCCCATGTTAATTTCCATAGGAAAAATTGGAACAGGCTACAGCTCGAACTGCTGAATGGAATTACACCAAATTTGGCAAAAAGGTAGCCCTTGGTTCAGAAAGAGCCCTTTTTTTTAAATGGTGTAAATCCGTTCCGTAGTTCCTGAGAAATTAGAAAAAGAAAGGGTTCGCGAACCCTCCCGGGCACGAGCTTCACTCTGATTGGCTGCCAACACTCTAATCCAGAATGTGTTGGCAGCCATCTTGTGACTTTACCGAGTCACAAGAAAAAAGTTAAAAAAAGGTGAAAAACAAGAAAAGGGGGCAGGGTAGAAACACCCTGACCCCCAAGCCTGCTCAGGGGGTCTCACAAGGACCCCCAGGGCCAAAAAAAGCATTTTTCTTTTTTAAAAAACGGCAGAATTTGCGTTGGAGTCGCGAATCCTGCCGTGAAAATTAAAAAAAAAACAAAGCACGGACTCCCGCGCTTCATTATTGTTGGGCCAGGTCCCGGGGGCATGCACAAATTATAAAGCGGGGGCCCGCAGGGGCCCCCGCAGCCTTGGGGACTGCTACCTCCCTGGGGCTTCATTGATGGTTTGCGGGGGCACGCAGCCCCGGGGACCACCACCTCCCCGGGGCTCGTATTTATAATAATTAATAAAATATGTGTGGGGGAGCTTGAGCCCCCCCACACGCCCCAGGGACCACCACCTCCCCAGGGCTTTGCCAAGTAACATGGGGGGCACACGGCCCCCCACATGCCCCAGGGACCACCACCTCCCCGGGGCACCAAATAATTAAGTATAGGGGTCCGTTATGGACCCCCAAGCCCCGGGGACCACCACCTTCCCGGAGCTTTGAAATGGAGGGAGGGGGGCCGCGCGGCCTCCCTCCTGGAGCCCTTGATGGCCCTGGGGACCATCACCCCCCAGGGCCAGCTCCTGCAGTGTCCCGGGGTGCCCACCCCCGGGACACTGCTGTTTGCTATGGCAGAGCGGTAGCTGTGCGGCTCCCGCCATGCCATAGCAAACACTGCTTTGCTTCATTGAAGCGAGAGCAGGGAAACCTGCTCCCCTTGCCCAAAAGCAATGCCGGCTCCCGCAGGAGGCGGGGAGCCGGCGGGACCATGGGGGCATTGGGGCTCCCCCACGGTCCCCAACGTAGAGGCCAGGCCCCGGGGGATGGGGTCCCCAGGGCCAGAAGTGGCCTGGGAGGAGGCCCCGCGGCCCCCCTCCTCAATAAGTAAAATTTAATTTAAAAAAACCCAAAAACACGCAAAGGCCGGCCACGGTGGATGGGGACCCCGGGGCCAGAAATGGCCAAGGGGAGGGGGCCACGCAGCCCCCTCCCCGTAAATATAGATTTTTTTTTTTAAACTAGGCCAGGCCCCGGGGATGGGGTCCCCGGGGACAATAGTGGCCCAGGGAAGGGGGGCCACGCTGCCCCCTTCCCGTTTGTTTTTAAAAAAAAATGTTTTTAAAGAAAATGCTCAGGCCCTGGGGGATGGGGTCCCCGGGGCCAAAAGTGGCCAAAGGAAGGGGGGCTACGCAGCCCCACTCCCATAAAATAAGACAGAAAAAAAGAAAAAAGAAACCGGCAACTCGCCGGAGGCCCCGCCCCCTCCCTGCAGCATGAAAACACAAAAACTGAGAGAGGCATTGTTACAAAGGCAAAAATTCGTAGGGTTTAAATCCCACAGATGATGGAGGACAGCGATGACAGAAATGGTCAGTCTTTCACTAGATGGTTTTTATTATTAAATACACAACAGCCAACGCGTTTCACCCTTGCGGGCTTCTTCAGGGCAAATAAATAGTTCACACAGTCCAGAAAGGGAATTCCAAATGATGCAAGCCCAATTCGGTCGGCACTTTCTTAAGTGTTATAACTCAATTGTGGAGTCTGAAAGACGTTTTTTTCAATGTGCAGTGGTCCGTAATCACTGTTCCATTGAGGGACCAGGGTGTGTGGGGTGTTGTGCGCTCAATCGCCGGCCTATTTAAACGGCCATCGGGCAGACTTGTGTCACTTTGAACTCTGCAAGCACGCCCCCTGGCGCGTTCTAAGGTGGGGGATTAAGTCCCCTTGAATACTGAGGGCCCCTGGGGGCCAACTAGCCCACCAGGTACCTTCAGTAAGCGCCACAGAGCTGCGTTGCAGAGAGGTGGTCTGAGGCCACGCCCCTTTTTACACCTCTCTGCAACGCAACTCTGTGGCGTTTACTGGAGGTACCTGGTGGGTTAATTGGCCCCCAGGGACCCTCAGGATTGAAGGGGACTTAATCCCCCAACTTACAACGCGCCAGGGGGCGCGTTTACACAGTGGTGCAGGGAGGGGGCGGGGCCTGACATAACAAGTGTGCAAATGCGCCCCCTGGTGTGTTGTAACCTGGGGGATTAAGTCCCCTTCAATCCTGAGGGTCCCTGGGGGCCAACTAGCCCACCAGGTACCTCCAGTAGGCGCCACAGAGCTGCGTTGCAGAGAGGTGGTCCGAGGCCACGCCCTTTTACACCTCTCTGCAACGCAGCTCTGTGGCGCTTACTGGATGTACCTGGTGGCTAGTTGGCCCCAGGGACCCTCAGGATTCAAGGGGACTTAATCCCCCAACTTACAACTCGCCAGGGGGCGCGTTTGCACAGTGGTGCAGGGAGGGGACGGGGCCTGGTATAACAAGTGTGCAAACACGCCCCCTGGCGCGTTGTAAATTGGGGGATTAAGTCCCCTTCAATCCTGAGGGTCCCTGGGGGCCAACTAGCCCACCAGGTACCTCCAGTAAGCGCCACAGAGCTGCGTTGCAGAGAGGTGGTCCGAGGCCATGCCCCTTTTTACACCACTCTACAAACGCGGCTTCTGGTGCACTGCTGGTGGGGCAATGAGGTCCTCTTGTGTCCTGAGGACCTCAGGATACAAGTGGACTTCATCCTCCGAGCAAAGCTTATATTTAAAAATTAATATAATGTAAAATAAATCATTTTATTAATAATGTTACTCTATATGTATGTATATATTTATATAAACACACATATATATAGATGTGTGTTTGTGTGTTATATATAATTATATATTTATATATAGTATTAAATACTAGTGGTATTTATTTAACTTACATTACATTAAATTTATATATTAAAATATTTAACATTTACTACTTTAAATACTATTTATATTAAACAATCAATATTTTTTTATTTTAATTGTACAATATTAGTCTCAACTATACTTTTATTCTGATATTTTTGTGCTTACCATTATAAGTATAGCAACACAATATTTTTGTAAATCAAACAATATTATTTACCTCGATATTGTGTCAGTGATCCAAGTAATGCTGGTAGCCAACTTCCTGCCTGCGGTTATTTACAGTGCAATTCCATGAACAATTATTGGAGTAACTCATACAATGCATACATCACCACAGCATAAAGTTCTATTAAACTGTGTGACTACCCCACCCATCCACATTAAGCCCGGGCGGTGAACTCCGCTCTGTTCACGGAGTTTTCTGCACTTCACGCTCTGCAAAGCACGTGCAGTTCCGAAAAACTGCGCTATGCGTAGCGTAATTTTTTTCCTCACTCACGATCCCCAACTTTAAGTTGGCGAGACACGAAAATCCACCTCCCAGCAAGATCTTTCCTTGCCCGTGCTCCCCAACGCCAAGTTGGCGAGCGAGAAAAATCCACCTCCCGACGAGATTTCTCAACATGGGGGGTCAGATTTCTCAATGCAGGCGGTCGCATGTGGTCACGACCTCTCGCGTTGAGAAACCTTCCGTTCGCGTTGAGAAAGTTGTGACTTGAGTAGAAAATCTACTCGAGCAGCAGAAAAGAAGCAGCGACTTCTTGTGCTGCGCATGGTGCTGTCGCATTGATTTTCCAGCGCAGGACAAACACCCAGCACTGAAAATCAACACGAACAGGCCAGACCAAGTGCACTCCACCACTTGCAGAAATCCAGGTAGTGCAGTAGACTTTTTTGGTCACTTCACGGAGTTCTGTGTAGTGGAACTCCGTGAACTCCGTCCAGGCTTAATCGACATATGCCTGTATCATTTGTGCAGGTAAGGTCATTTTTTGTCTTAAAGATATGTATTGATTGACGCACACTGGCATACCTAGATGTCAAATGTGACTCTGTAAAACAAATCAATAATCAAATAGACTTTGAAGATGTCCATCTATCTTGTATGCATTCACTAACACATCCATTGCCTTCAATCCTGAAAGCTGATGTATCCAATCTTTTTCTTGTTTCCACAACCTGCTTCACTGGAAAATTAAACAGTTGTTCAAAATGGATCTCAAAATGTGTATTTACTTACACATCCATCGCCTACCGGTTTGGCAAATAGCTTTCCTATTTCAGATAACAACTAAAAATGTGCCTTCCACCTTCAGAATGTCATTCAACTACCTTTATGCTGTTACTCCTCCTGTTTCCCTACTTGTCCCTATTTACTTTACATTCCGACCTATCAGGAGTTCTTTCTGTTTCTTCTGCTGTCTTGTGTGTTCCTGGGGAATTTCCTGGTTGGACCTTCAGATCTTTCTCCTTCTTTGAGTGATCTAATTTCCTTTATCCTGCAGACGCATGAAGGAGCCTGCATTATTAGCCAGTGCCAAGATTTTCAAGACCCCCAACCAGCTACTCTAGTACCAAGGCTGTCCAGGCATATTGGGTACTGATGGAGCTCATTATCTGCCCTGATTGAAACTGTCTTGTCACATTTCTTTGGGCTCCTGTTGATCTGTTTTGCCGGCTGTCATTGCCATTGTTCCAAAAGAGACCAACTTTTCCTAATAAGATATCTCTTTGAGACTTGAGATCCCCAGCATCCTCCAGAATTTACCTCACCCATTTGCCTCTCTGTTCCATTCTACCCTGAGTCTGCCTCCTCCTGCCCAATAAGGGTATCTATCAGCCACCTAAGCGTCCCTGTTTCAACTATTTGCCCACTTAGTCCTCTGCACTTGCTTCATTAGGGCACCTGCTTTACTTCACTGTGCTCCTGCTGCCCAGCTTCATGTTGCATCCTTCTGCCCATGTGCTCGGATTCATGCCTAACTTTCCTGCCTTTGCTATAAGGGTCCCTCCTTGAGCCGCATTGGACAGCTTGAGCAGGTTCATCCCATAATTTCTATTTTCTCTAGTAGCCTTATTAGACCTTGTTTCCCTCACCCATGCCTCTTAATGACCTTTTTTTACTTCCTGATGCATTCTCTGGCTCCTCTATTGTATGCTTACACCCCCAGGTTATCTTTTTTTCTTTTCTTCTCTAAAGTCCTTTCTTCTTTAGTGTTCCCCACATCCTCTTGTATGCTCTTCCTCCCATTATTTTCTCACTTTTCTTCCTGCCATTTATTCATGAGGTCTTTCTGGTTTCCATTTTGGTGCAGCCACTGTCCTGATTCGTGCTCCATTTCCTGTGCTCTATTAGGACTCTTTCTCCTTTTTCTTCACCTGAGACCCACATGTATGCATTGTCACCTATATGTGGTGGTGTCTATGCCTAGCACAAGTTTGGAACCAGGGTCGAGCACTGTGTGGCACCCCCAGAACTACCTTTTGTGCTGATTGTGTGTCAAATCCCATGTCAGCCAGGAGGCAGAGACCTTCTACTTAAACACCCTTTCAAGGAAGTCTCATGTCCAGGATATTCTTTGATTAAAGCTATCTTTTTTTTTTTTTGAGTTTTATATAGCGCTAACTAGACCCGAAGATATTGGGTATCAGAGCGCTTTACATAGCACCAGTTTCGTTACACAAGGACACATTCATTTTTTGTTAGGCACGGGGAGATTAAGTGATTTGCCCAGAATTACAGGATGTTGAGCGTCGTTGCCGAGACTCGAACCCGGTTCCCCAGCTTCGACCGCTCTAGCCGTAAGGCTACATCCTCTCCCCTATCTGAGATAAAGTGTGATTCCCTAAGGTGAGCCCCTCTTCTGGCACGACGAGACATGTATAACCTACGACCAGAGCAACAATGTTATATCCTGCTCATTTCAGGGGTAGGTTATGGGTGTGTTAGAAATGGGGGTCTCTAGTTGGCAAGGGCTTGCACCTTTGTCCAAGTAGGGACCCTTCTTCCTAGTCAGGATAAGGGAGTTACACTCCTAAAATAACCCCTGCTCACCCCCTTGGTAGCTTGGCACGAGCAGTCAGGCTTTTCTTAGAGGCAGTTTGTAAAGCATTTGCCCATAACCAACAGTAAAACATTGTAAGCACTACAAAAGGACACCACACCAGTTTAGAAAAATATCCAATATTTTTATATACTTAAGACAAGACCAAAAACGATAAAAATCCACAATACAGTACTTAGAAATTTTCAGTTATCAAAATAAACTTGAAAAACAGTTCCTTGAAGTTGATAGCTCCATCTGGGGCTATCACTGCGTCGTGAACAACAAATCCAAACAGTTCTGGCTGACCGCGGTGTCGTGGGCCAGCTACGGTGTCGGCAAGATCCGCAAAACAGTACCTTTAGAAATGCAGGGCATCGGCGACCTCTCGTTGAACTCCGAAGGCACGGCGTCCGCAGGCATCGGTTCCGGAGGTCGGTGCAGGAGTCGTCGGGCCCTTGAAGTCACGCGCGTTGCAGATCGAACTCCTCGCGGTTGCAGATCAAACTCCTCGCGGTTGAAGTCGGGAGCGCCGGCATCGGCAGGCGTCGGGTGCTGTGGTGCGAAGTGCAGTGGTGCAGCGTGCGGTGCCCTCAAGTCGCGGTGCAGGCAGCAGCTCAGTGACGTTAATCCAGCAGCGTCGTTGAGATCAGGCCTGCGGTGCGAAGTGATGCGATGCTCGTCGCGGTGCTGGCAGGTCAGGGTGCAAGCAGCGGCCTTGTCGTTGCTGAAGCGCTGTCGTCGGCTGACGATCTGGAGTCGATGGAGCCGGCGTCGGTAGGCCAAGGCTGCGGTGCGGGATGAGGACGGTGCGTCGTGTAACTTACGAGTGGTGCCCTCGAACCACGGTGCAAGCAGCGGTATCCATGTCGGCGTGGAGCGTCGTCGTCGGGGATACCAAGGCGGCATCGTGAAGCGAGGCGGTGTGAAGTGCGGTGCCCACAGGTCACGGTGCAAGCAGCATCTCGTTGGCGGTGTCGTCGGTGAGACCAAGGTTGCGGTGCGGCATTGCGGCGGTGCCCTCTGCGGTGCCTTCAGGACACGGAGTCGGCAGCGGCGTCGTAGAGGCGTCGGGTTGCTTTTTCTTCTGTTGCAGCACAAAACACACAGTCCCCAGTGCTGAGGGTAGAAGAACTTGAAGTTTTTGCTGTTACTGAGACTTCTTGAACAGGGGGCAATCTCTACCTCAAGCCCTTGGAGAAACTCACAAAAGTAGATTGCAGAAAGTTCAAGTCCAGTCCTTTTACTGCCCAAGACAGAAGCAGCCACTGCAGGCCAACACAGCAAAGCACACAGCAAAGAGGTAGTTCCTCCTCACAGCTTCTCCAGCTCTTCCTCTTGGCAGTCTTCTTGGACCAAAAGAGTTCTAAAGTTTAGGGGTTTGGTCCCCACTTTTTATAGCCCAAAATCCTTTGTCCTCTCAGGCAGAGAGTGTCTGTGCTTAGTCCAAACCAGTTTGGTCCTCTCTGGCCCAGCTTCCCAGCAGGAGGCGGAGATAGCATTGTCCAAGGCAGACAGGGCCTATTCAGGTGCAAGGGAAATCTCTTCCCACCACTCTAAATGCAGACCGGGCCCATTCAGGTGCTAGTGACAACTCCTCCCACTACTCTGAATGCAGCCCAGGTCTATTCAGCCCCTCCCTGACCCATCTAGACTCTCTGGAACCACTGCTCCTCCCCAGCCCCTGTCACTCCAAAGCCAGACAGTCAATACACATCCTAGCAGAGGCACACAGGATGGCTAAGAAAGAAAATACCTACTTTCTAAAAGTGGTATTTTCAAACACAGAATGTAAAAATCACCTTTACTAAAAGATACAGCTTTAGATTCTGAGTTCAGGCATACTAAACTTTATTTTCCTATCTGGTCCCAATGGGAAGATATATTTATAAGATGTTATAAATTAACTCCCATGCTTTCCTATGGGACAGATTGCCTTTCCATAGTGAAAAACAAAATGCACTGTAATTCACTACCAGGACATGTCACTCACACCAGTACATGTCCTACCTTTAGTATACACTGCCCACAGGAGTACCTTGGGCCTACCTTAGGAGTGACTGATATGTAAGAAAAGGCAAGGTTAGGGCCTGGCAAGTGGGTACACTTGCCAAGTCGTCATGGCAGTTACAAACTGCGCACAGACTCTGCGGTGGCAGGTCTGAGTTACCTTTTCAGGGCTGCTCATGTGAGTGGCACAATCAGTGCTGTAGGCCCACTAATAGCATTTGATTTACAGGCCCTGGCACACTCAGTGCACTTTACTAGGGGCTGACTAGTAAATCAAATATGCCAATCATGGAAACACCAATCCATAACACAATTTGCACAGAGAGCATATGCACTTAAGCACTGAATAGCAGTGGTAAAGTGCCCAGAGTCCTAAAACCAACAACAGCAGGTCAGGAAAAAATAGGAGGAAGAAGCAAAAAGTTTGGGGATAACCCTGCAAAAAGGGCCATATCGAACAGGGTGTCAGTCCCATTTACATAGAGTACATTAACATCCTTACACAGGGTGTGTCTTTATGGGTTACAGTCCCATTTCTGCTAGTTTTGATCCTCACATGAGGGCTGGCTCAATGGGTGTCAGTCCCATGTACACGGTTTAAGTCAAAAACCCTTACAGGAGGGATGACTTTATGGGTTATAGTCCCATGTGTTTGACGCTTACATGTGTTGCGTCAAGATGGGTTTTTGGTCCCATTTCACAGCATACGTTATTTTCCTTACGTGAGGAATCCAGTTTACACTTTTTGTCTCGGGGTTATCACCTATTGCTTCATGTTACAAACTGTTTTTAAATTGTTTTTATGGGGAGGATGGGTGATATGGATTGTCTATTTATTCGATATTGATTGTCAATTTATTTATTCATCCCTTCTGGTTTCTTAATTGCTCAGACTCTCTCGAGATGTTGCATTTTACTTTGCATCCCTGAGTTTTGAATTATTTTCTGCATATGTACTTTCTTGTGTATAGTTCCTCCCACTTTGTATTGTTATTTTATGTTTTCATTTAAAAGAAGGGGGATATGTTATATCCTGCTTATTTATTTATGTTTATCCCAGTTTACCTAGCTCCTAGCTGCTCAGCCAGTGTGAGTGTTCTAAGTGGAATGTTGGTGTGACAGTGATGCATGGAATGTTTGGGTGCCTGTGTGGGTGAGTTGTGACAGTTGAATATGGGCTGAGCAGCAGGCAGGCTGCTCCTGGTAGGGCTGTAGTACATGGATTACCCGGCTGATGTACATGATTACTATCCTGCAACCAAGACTAATAAAGGAACTACAAAGACACAACCCGGCTACGTTTGGTAAGTTACAACAAACAGTTCCTGCCATAACCCATATAAAATCCTTAGCATGAGGTCCTTGATCAATACCTTCCATCAAGAACTGTTGACAAAATCCACCAGCCACAATTTCCTTGGGTGAAGCTACTCATTCAATTTCTACTTGGTAATGTATATGATTGTTGTATTTAAGCTATATATAACGTTTTTGCCTCTTTTCAATTCCATTCGGTTGGATAGATAAAAGAAGGAAATTGATCAACGCTCTCCCTTTAATCACACATTTAGGCAGCTTCAGCAGGTTTGTCGTTCAAAATAATCCAGGGGATAAATTTAAGCCTGTCAGACTGCTATTGCAGCCTTCTTCCCTGCCACACCTATGCTGGGACTGATCTACCCAACCATCTGTATATCATGCAGCTGCACATTAGGGGTGTCTGCACCGGAGCACACCGATGTAGAGCTCTCCTTCAGATGGAACTGAATAATTCTATGCATTATTGCAAATTGAATTCAGAACAACTCCATGAGCACACTACCAGGTACTGAGTAATTCTCTGCATCCTTCATAAAATATTTCTGGATTGATTTCACAAGTACTCGTCTCATTTCATTGTTGCTTAACACGACCACATCTTGAAGAACTCTAAAAATTCAATTCATATAAATCATACCCAGGGTAGCCACACAGATACTTTTCTGCGATGATGTTTTCACCTGTGCACCTTGTGCCTATGTACTACTTACTTGATACATGCCTCAGTTTCTATTCAGTGACCTAGTAATTTTCTATGTCGTGTTGAATTTAATCTGGTATGTTCCTACTGGGATTTTTTATTTTCTAATCTAAAAACTGATTCCAGGATTAGTGAAAACATCTGAGGTCATTGTAAGGTAAAATTGCCATGATCTTGCAGTGCTTTTTATAACCATTGAATGCAACTGACCACTTGCAGTAGGAGAAGCTCCCAAGCAGAATTGAACGATCACTTCTCGGCCTAACATTAGATATGAACAACTACCTGCTCCTGGTACACATCCTTTCCAGAAAATACCAGTACGATACAAAACATAGGGGCAGATTTACGTTGAACTAACGCAGCGGGGTACAGCAAGTCATTTTGCTGCGCCGCGCTGCGTTAGTTTTGAAGCACAGGGATGCGACATATTTACAAGAATATGTCGCATCCTTGTGCTTCCCCCTGCGCTGGCGCACAAACTGCAGCCATGCGCCGGTGCAGGCACCCTTGCACCATGGTGCAAGGATGCCTGCGTCGTGGGAGATTGTTTTTGTGCAGGAAGGGGAACCTTCCTGCACAAAAACAATCACTACAACCATTTTCCTCTTTCAATGCGTGCTGCAGAATGCAGCACGCATTGAAAGAGGAAAAACGAGGAGAAATGAAAACATTTCTCCTCGGTGCTCTCGCTACGCCACCTCTAGGGTGGCGTAGCTTCAGACGCATCTCCAGAGTTACGATTTCTCGTAATTCTGGAGATGTGTCTTGTTCCATGAGTGTTGCGTGGGAACACCCACAGCAACACCCATGGAACGCCCCTTCACTGCAAAGTGCTGCGTGTGAAGGGGCCGTATTTACAAGGAGAGGAAAAGTCACGCAGGGTGGCTTTTCCTCTCCTTGTAATATGGAGCAGCCCCCTGCGCCACCAGTACGTCACGAAAAGTGACGTACTGGTGGTGCAGGGGGCTCGTAAATCTGCCCCGTAATCTCTCAAACTTGTATATGATAAACAAGTGGGATAGTGTTTTTTGCATGTATAGCCACATATCTTAGAAAAGCAAACACCTTATGCTCACCCCTCATTGCCTTACAGATAAAACCTGAATTCCTGCTTAAAATCTAATTGAAATGCAAAACTAATCATTAATCCAGGAATTGTTGTCCACTCCACTAACGCTCTAACAAGTTTCCATGCAAAACATGGGGGGCTTTTAGTATGTCATATGACTTGAGCTATGATGCGCTGATGGTCTTTTGAGCAATTGAGCGCATCACTTAATCATATTGGCATTGATGTGTCAGAAAAAAATATTCAATGAACTATAGAGATGATTAACACCTTAACCAGATGTTGTGCATTGTAACCAATGTGCAATAGAACATTGAGCCTGAAGCAGTTATCAAACTCATAAAGTTCTTATCATTTAGCAATATTTGCATTTCTCCCACAGACATGTTCAGCACCCAACTCAACAGTTTGCACAGATTGCACAGAACTCAGAGGCAGAGCTAGGAGCTGACCAAGATGGCCGCTCTTTGCTGAAGCTCAACAGAGGTACCCGCTCTCCCACACTGTACTGGAATTTTGATTGTCTCCTTCCAGACATGGCTTGGTGAGCAGGGTCACAGCTTCTAGGTGCATCAAACAGATTCCTCGCTGGCTACCCACTAGACCTCAATGTAGTAAGAGTAGCTGTGCAGCACTTGTGGTGGAGTGATGGTACCACGGACGTAGGCCCCAAAGGCAGGGGGTCTATTGTTGGTGCTGCAGAGCTACGGTCCATTTGATGGAGGTATGTGAGGGAAGATGCTGGAATGACTTGACCCAGGCTCACCTGCAGACCTGGGAGAGACCTAAACACTTGGCCTTATGCTTTGCTCTGTCCTGCACCCTCCGGCCCGAGAGACATGTGTGAGGGTGATGCAGTCTCAAATATTCACCAGACTTTCTCTGGAGTGGGCACCAATATCACAATGTGTGATTTTAATCTATGTAAATATCTCTGTGACTCTGGTGAAGTGCGGCATGGGTGGACGGCTGTGCCTGTTGAAGGGATTCAAGCCTTCTTCTAATAACTTTATCCATTGCACTCTTACTAGATCCTTTGATGATGTTTATGCGGATACTATGATTGATGTACAGTGTCTACTTCAGCTGCTGGAGTGCTAGAGCTAAGTTTCGAAGCATTACTCTGTGTTTCTGAGATTGTGTTGCACATTGATTTGTTGCCAATTAGGGGCTGGTGAGCTCACTGGACATGTGGGGCATGGTGCTGAGTGTGAGGTTCGTTAGGTCCTTTTCGGGTACATGTGTGCGGTGACTTGTAATACTGAGTCATTGATCAATTCATGAGGTCATCGCTGAGACTACAAACTACCACTACTATTGCTGGAGCACATTTGAGTGAGAGGAGCAGGCATGCGTACATGGACTCCTGGTGTCACTGCCTTCAATCCACACTCTTTGAGCATCGTTTTACCCACAGAACTACATGATGTCATACACCAAATCTTCAGTATGCCAGCTTCTGTTCTTGGAGGCATTGTGACACTTAAAGAGCCCTTTAAAACCAGATACCCTGAAGCCATCAGACTCTGCGATGTACGCAATACTCAAAGAAATATGTAATTGGTTCCACAGTGTCTAACATGGACATTTGGATGACAGATTTGGCAGTGGAGTTGAAATCAGCGTAACAGGACATTTCACTATTCCAGGTTCAGATGAATAAGGTGGACAAGAGGGTGGATGAGAAACTCCTTGACTAGGGGAGAGACATTGAATATTAATGCCACAAGGTCACCAACTTTGAAGGACAGGACAAGGTGAGACAACTTCTGCATCTATAGTGTATCATGAAATTCTTAGCAAAAGGACATAATGGTTTTTTTATGGACATAAACCTACTACTTCCCAGCCTGAAATTCAAGGAACCCCTGGAATTCTTAGAAAGCTCATCAGATGAAAGCATGAGTCAAGTTGCAAAATGAGAAACCACGTCTAATCATAGCATACACATTATGTCATCAACATGCTAGAGCTATCCGTTTTGCTGCTAATTGGAACAAAGAAGCCATTCTCTTCTGAAGGTTATTCAAACTCCTTCTCTGCAGACTATTCAGTTGACACCAATGTTAAGCACAAAACGTTCTTCACTCTTTGACCCAGATTGAGACAGTGGGATCTTAAATATGGCCTGTTGGACCTGGCATGTATGATTATGATAGAAATCACAATAAGGAGAGACAAGGGAATGAGCCTTCTCTGACTCCCCCTCCAAAGCTTACAACTCACTATAAAGAGAAGGCCTAAATAAAAAAAAACGTGAGCTCAGAGCGGAATCATGAAATCTATTATTGCTCCCTATTCTCACTATGAGCTATGTATAACTCATGCAACAAGAGGCAGAACAAAAGGGAAAAGAGTTAATTATCTCAATACTGCCCTCACACACTTTGCAGTGTCATGCTTCATCATAGGGCCACATCTGACGTCCAGGTGCAGACCAACACACTAGACGGAGCGCAAAAAAACTTTTTTTATATATAGTGGTGAGGGAAGAAAGTGTACGAAAAAAGAGAGAAGAGGAAAGATGCTCCCTCAAGAAGGGATCGTAAAGTGCAGACAAGTGAAAGTAAAACTATCTAAGGGGATACCAAAAGTTACCTTTATTCTTGGTTCCCCTAGACAGGGTTAAAAAATCAGAATTAGGATATACAGGGGAGATCAGTGCCCCTATATCCCAGCTGCAGGAACCAACATGTTTCGGCCTTTATCAAATGCCCCCAAGGGTCAAGGCGGCCTTCGTCACGGTATAGATCCCTTAAATTATCGTGGTATTAACCCTCACTGGGGTGTCGCAAACATGAGAACAGGAAAATCTCCAATTCACCTTCTACGCATTACATAGAGGAAGCCATTTACTGTAAAGTGAAACAGAAAAGGCAATATTGTACTCATATGCCTCATTTTCCCCTCCCCCTCAAGTTTAGCCCCTTCCATCATCATCCTTGTGTCATACCAAGTTCTGATACTCTAAAAGTGTTTGTCAGTGTTATATATTACAAAGTAGACATCACCACCAAACTAATCTCCATAAGGCACTCACACACCCGTGGAGTTAAAAGTAGGAACAACACGTAGCCCAAAGGGTACTAATTCTCACCAATCTTTCTATTTCGATGTAAGTCAATTTTAATCGCCTATCATGGGCGAAAAATGTCCCCGTATTCTCATTCGTACTGTAGAGTAAATGTGGAGATTTCTTACCCGAGTTTCAATGCAAATCGCTAAACCCGGGACCGTCGTGGGACCGTGATCTATTCGTCACACTCTATAAAATAGAAAACACACACGTATCTATACAGTGACCAGGTTCTCCCCAACTCCGTGTGTTATAAAGTGGGCAACCTGAATTTGCAGTCTATGCACTGCTGCATTCGTGCATGCATTTCCTAATATACGTGAACGGCACACAGATGGTTCGAAGAAAAGCTCATCCTCCCTTTCCCAAAGTCGCAAAATTTGAAATCCAAATTTCACAAGCCAGTCCGTATGTCGCTCTCCTCTCATTTAAAAGGTCCCCACTTACTACTCCAAGACCAACGGATGTCCTCTTTCCAGTCCAGGTCCACATGACACAAGGATGATGATGGAAGGGGCTAAACTTGAGGGGGAGGGGAAAATGAGGCATATGAGTACTGTGCCCGTATTTCTTGCTTTCTGTCTCTCCATTTTTCCTTCTGTGCCCCTCGCTGCCCCATTGTACTGTGCCCGTATTTCTTGCTTCTGTCTCTCCATTTTTCCTTCTGTGCCCCCGCTGCCTCTCTCCATTCCCGCCGCTGCATCCCCTGCGGCCCCGCCCCCCTGACTGCCCATTCGCTGCCCCTGCCTCCCGCCTCCCAGCTGCTCCTCCCTCCCACCTCCCCATATATGGCGGCCGCTTTGCGGCCGCGCCGCTGGCTCCCTCCGACCCATCCAACACCGACGACGCTGCCTGCAACCTCAGACGATGGATGGACGACTGTGCCAACACCCCCGCCCCGCTGAAAAAGCTCACCTACAGCGACACCACCAAAAGAGCCAGCTGGTTCACCTCGGAACTCCTAGCTTCCAAGCGTACCTGCCGGAAACTAGAGAAGAAATGGCACAGCGATAAGACACCGGACAGCCACACAGCCCACAAAGACGCCATCCGTAACCACCACCACCTCATCAGGTCCGCCAAGAGAATCTCCTTCAAAGACCGCCTCGACAACAACGCACACAACAGCAAGGAGCTTTTCAACATCGTGAAGGAACTCTCCAATCCCAGCTCCAACACCAACGACATCCCGCCGTCGCAACCCCTGTGCGATTCCCTCGCCACCTTCTTTCACCGCAAGATCGCCGACATCCACGACAGCTTCAACACCCAGACAACCCCAACTAAGATCGATACACCAGACCCGCCACACACCATCGACCACGACCCCCTGCCAGCCTGGGCCAGCGTGAACATCGAGGACACCATCAAGACCATGAGCACAATACACTCCGGCTCCCCGTCAGACCCTTTCCCGCACCACATCTTCAACAAAGCCAGCAGCTCCATTGCACCCCACCTGTGCAACATCATCAACCTCTCCTTCGAGACCGCGACCTTCCCAGAGAGCTGGAAACACGCAGAGATCAACGCCCTACTCAAAAAACCCAAGGCGGACCCGAGAGACCTCAAGAACTTCCGGCCCATCTCTCTGCTTCCGTTCCCAGCCAAGATCATCGAGAAGATCGTCAACAAACAGCTAACCCGATACCTCGAAGAAAACAGCATCCTGGACCCATCCCAATCAGGGTTCCGCAGCAACCACAGCACTGAGACTGCCCTCATCGCCGCCACCGACGACATCAGGATCCTGCTGGACAATGGTGAGACCGCAGCCCTCATCCTGCTGGACCTCTCCGCCGCCTTCGACACTGTCTGCCACCGCACTCTACGCGCACGCCTCCACGTCACAGGGATCCGAGACAAGGCCCTGGAATGGACCACCTCCTTCCTCGACGGCAGAACCCAGAGAGTCCGCCTCCCACCTTTCCGATCCGAAGCCTCCGAGAACATCTGTGGCGTACCCCAGGGATCGTCCCTCAGCCCAACACTGTTCAACATCTACATGGCCCGCTCGCACGCATCGCCAGACAACACGACCTCAACATTATCTCCTACGCCGACGACACTCAACTGATCCTCTCCCTCACCAAGGACCCCCTCGCCGCCAAAGCCAAACTCCATGACGGAATGAAGGCCGTCGCCGATTGGATGAAGATCAGCCGACTAAAGCTGAACACGGACAAAACGGAGGTCCTCATCCTCAGCTCCAACCCCTCAGCCTGGGACGACTCCTGGTGGCCAACAACGCTGGGAGCAGCACCGACACCCACCGACCACGCACGCAACCTGGGAGTCATCCTCGACTCAACGCTCTCCATGGCCAAGCAAGTCAACGCAGTCTCCTCCTCCTGCTTCAACACCCTCCGCATGCTTCGCAAGATCTACAGGTGGATCCCGACAGACACAAGAAGAACAGTCACCCAAGCCCTCGTCAGTAGCAGACTAGACTATGGGAACGCCCTCTACGCGGGAGCCCCGGCCAAGCTCATCAAGCGACTGCAACGCATACAAAACGCCTCCGCACGACTGATCCTCGACGTACCACGCCACAGCCACATCACCCCCACTTGAGGAACCTGCACTGGCTCCCCATCGACAGGAGGATCACCTTCAAACTCCTCACCCACGCACACAAGGCACTCCACAAAACTGGCCCAGCCTACCTCAACAGACGACTCTTCTTCTACGTCCCCAACCGCCAGCTCCGCTCCGCCGACCTCTCCCTCGCCACCGTCCCCCGCATTCGAAGAACAACCACCGGCGGCAGATCCTTCTCACACCTCGCCGCCAAGACCTGGAACACCCTTCCACTAAGCCTATGAAAGACCCAAGACCTGCTGACCTTCAGGAGGCTACTCAAGACCTGGCTGTTCGACCAGTAGCAGCATCCCCCCCCCCTTCCCTCTCCCCAGCGCCTTGAGACCCTCGCGGGTAAGTAGTGCGCTCTACAAATTCTGTGATTGATTGATTGATATTGCCTTTTCTGTTTCACTTTACAGTAAATGGCTTCCTCTATGTAATGCGTAGAAGGCGAATCGGAGATTTTCCTGTTCTCATGTTTGTGACACCCCAGTGAGGGTTAAGACCACGATAATTTAAGGGATCTATACCCTGACGAAGGCCGCCTTGACCCTTGGGGGCATTTGATAAAGGCTGAAACATGTTGGTTCCTGCAGCTGGGATATAGGGGCACGGATCTCCCCTGTATATCCTAATTCTGATTTTTTAACCGTGTCAAGGGGAACCAAGAATAAAGGTAACTTTTGGTATCCCCTTAGATAGTTTTACTTTCACTTGTCTGCACTTTACGATCCCTTCTTGAGGGAGCATCTTTCCTCTTCTCTTTTTTCGTACACATTCTTCCCTCACCGCTATATATAAAAAAAGTTTTTTTGCGCTCCGTCCAATGTGTTGGTCTGCACCTGGACGTCAGATGCGGCCCTATGATGAAGCATGACACTGCAAAGTGTGTGAGGGCAGTATTAAGAAAATTAACTCTTTTCCCTTTTGTTCTGCCTCTTGTTGCATGAGTTATAAACAGCTCATAGTGAGAATAGGGAGCAATAATAGATTCATGATTCTGCTCTGAGCTCACGTTTTCTTTTATTTAGTCCTTCTCTCTAAAGTGAGTTGTAATGTATGATTATGACTCTGTATGGCAAGACGAAGTAACTTCTGGATCCGAGAGATGTTAATCTTTCATTGACTGCCTAGATACAGCTGCCTTAGAGCCTTCATCCATCGACCTCAAATACAACTCTTCATCCTGGAGTCACTACAGATACCCTGCAAAACATCAGAAGAAGTCACAATTGTCTAGAAACAATTCTGATGGGGTTGGTCATGATCAGATTAATGAAGCACTCCACGGGACAAATATAACTCCTGCTCATCGCTGAAGTCTGCTGCTGAAGATAAGGGTGCTGGAGGTGAGGCCTAACACTAAAGTAGTATTGGGACTTTTGGAACCTCCACCAACAGATTGTACATGAAAGCAGTGGCTTACAAATACCCTGAGAGAAGAAACAATTAAGGGATCATATATGTTCCTACTTGGAAGATAATGAAGGTTCTGTCACTTCTCTCAGGTGCTCTGGCCCACTGGTAATGCGTCCTTGAGGGGGAGGCTTATGCATGATGCAGCCATAGTGAAAAAACAGTGTTGTGCAGATCAACAGTTGCTAAAGGGAAACATTCAGGGATCTTTATAGATGCTATGCGGATAATCTGACTTGAATGATACAGAATTAATTAGTATTAGCCAAATTACACCTGAACAAGTCTTTTACAGATGCTTCTGAGAGATCCTTGTTCAGACTGTGGTGACAGTAGTATGACCAGCGAGAGAAGGCTGGGAGATTCCAGGCAATGCAGCTGCATTAGAGAGAATTACAGATGGCTACTTGATCATGATGGTTTATTGATACATCTCTTCAATGTAGTGAATCACTTTGCTTCTTACTATGACTGTCTATAACTCAGAACACAAGGCCACAACTGATCAAATTGATGCCTTCCTTAGTCCTGGGCACCCCAGGCTGCCTCCCCACCATATTGGATGATGGTCTGTGGCACCTTGAGTGAGACATAGTAGAAGAAGACATAGTCAATGCCATCTCTGTTTTACCAATGTGCAAATCTCTAGTGGAAGATGGGTTCCCTGGTGAGTTCTATATAACTGGAAAGACCATACTGGCACCCATGTTACACCGGGTGGTCAGAGAAGCAGAGACTTCACACTTTCTATGAGCCTTATCTTATAAAGCTGCTGTTACTCTCTTAAGGAAAATAAAGACCCACTGGATTTGACAGTTATCGACCGTTCTCCTTGATTATTGTTGACCTAAAAATCATGGCCAAGATTCTGGCAACTCATCTACTTAATTACCCCAACTAATGCACGTCACAATTTTGTTCCTAGTCTTTCCTCCTTTAATCATCTACATACCCCGTCACAAACATTCTGTGAAAGACGATAGGTAATCCTGAGAAGGTTTTGGCCATTTCATTTAAGCAAGAAAAGGTTTTTAATCGAGTAGAATTGCCATATCTTTTTCAAGTCCTATCTAGGATGGGCTTCGACAGGACTTTCTAGCTAAGTTACGCTCTCTCTATGATTTTCCCATGGCAGTCATTAATTGTGAAGGCGTTTTATCCAGAACCATTAACATAGGGCCCTCACAGGCCATGGATGTCCCCTAGCCTGCTTCAATTTTTGCTAGCCCTGAATCCTTTGCTTGTGCCTAGTTGATACTCCTGGGGTGTCCAGGGCATCTTTTTTGGGGCGGGGGACATTAAAGCATTACTATACGAAGAAGACCTCCTGCTCCTGCTATCTAACCACAGAAATTTGGACCCTTCAATCATGTCTATTATTAGACAACTTCTCAAACTTGCTTGGCTACAGGATTAACTGGAGTAAGTGCGAGGCCCTCCCTATGTCTAGAATCACTACTAATGCCAGCCTGCAAGGCCTATAAGGTGAAGTGGGTACCTGAATGACTTCACTATTTAGGTGTCTGTATAAATAGAGGGTTTACATGCATGGGAGAAGACATACGTCTACTCCTAATGGTTTTCACCAAACAAGACTGCAAAGTGGTCAACCTTGAATCTGTCCTTGTGGGGGAGGGTACTGGTAATTAAAATGACCATTACACTCAGGTTTAACTATCTTTTTAACATGTTATCCCTATGAGTACCTGGACGTAAACTTACTCAGATTGACACCAATATTAGATGTTATATCTCGAGCAGCAACAAATCCAGGCTAGGTTATTTACAGCTACCACCACAATAATCAAGACATCTAGGAGCCAAACCATTGGCATATGGGCCTCTTTCTTCCTTCCCTTATACCTCACTGGTTCTATCCTACATTGATCTGCACCCCTACTTTTACTTTTACTACTACATCAGGTGGCAGGACTTTTGAGAACATGCCTGGCACTTGACACCCTTTACACTCCCCTGCAGTAACATTGCCTATGGCTCCCAATCATTTTAGATGGCGTTGATATTGCTACAGTGTCTAATGCTCTGCATACATTATTGTTTGGACTCACCAGTATGTACTAAGCCTTGTTGCATCAAATTGTTACTCTTTATCCTAATATCTTCACCTTAAACAGAATATGACTCATAGGTGATGTTAGCCTTTTGCTGGCATGCAGTTTTATGTTATCCCCTTATATATTCTATGTGGAACCTTTTCCTTTTAGCTATTCAGTTGAGGGTTCAATGCTTCATAAGAGTGTTAAACGAGCCCATAATGAGTTGACTGCCTGTGACATAGATTAGATGTGAGGTGTATCTTATGTGCAAACAAGTGGAGTGATATGTGTGTTTATGTACAGATACGATCCCTAGAAATGATTTTACTTAAGAATACTCTGTTTTTTTCTATGCTGAGATATGCATCTTCCTTTTTCCCCTTCTTACCCACTCCTTACCTATTCCTTCTCTCCTTTTTCTAAAATTGAGTTTGTTAGAATTCTAGTACAACATCCTGAGGTCCATTTGATTCAAGGATAGACCAACAGTACACAGTATGAGAGGACCTTGAGAGGTGAAGAATATTGTTTAGCCTATTTCTTCAAATTCTCAAAATCTTTTAGTACTGCTTTTTCGAAGGTAGCTACTTCAGGTGGAATAAGATGCAGAGGTGGGTTGAAAGTGGAGCTAATTGTCAGACCTAACAAGGGAGGAGATGAATTGTCTGAAAGCTTTAGGATCTGATAACGAGATCATTATTAAGCCCACAGATAAAGGTGGAACCACTGTAATCCTAGACACCTAGGCCTTCCAAACAGAATGTCTGCGACAATTGAGTAATACTAAGTATTATAGACTTATTAGGAAAGATCCTACACCAAGACTACAGAAGGGAACTTGTGCCGTAGTAGAAAAAGGCAAAGAATCCGGCTGGATTACTATAAGTGAGGCTGAGTTCCTTATCAATACCCATAAAAAAATACCAGCATTTTACGTCTTGCTCAAGATTCATAGACAACAAATACCACCACCAGGGGGACCCATTGTCTCGGGCATTGGGTTCCTTCTAAAACCCCTTTCACAATTCGTGGATGGAGTTTTGAGACCACTGTTTACTGAGATGCAATCATATCTACAGGATACTACACACATCTTACCCTTCTTGTTAATGTTCATTTTGATCCACAGGTGCCCTTTTAGTGTCATACAATGTTGAGTCCTTGTATATCAATGTACCACATGATGACACTTTTGTTAGAATAGTGAACACATGAGGATCTTACACCCACTTCTTTGTAATTGAGTGTGCCCCCATTGCTATGAAAGAAAACTTTTCTCCTTTCTCGATCAACTGTACTGCCAAGTAATTGGGACATCTAAGGGCAGTACCTGTGCCCCAAGCATGGTGAATATGTATATACACTGGTTTAAAACCACACATATTTATCCCACAGACAATCCCTTCCAGATGAACCTCAAGTTGTGGAAAAGAAATATTGATGATATCTTGGTCACCTGGGAGAGAGACCGTGCATCGCTTGATGCTTTTTCCGGATGGCTTAATAGCTTGAATACGAACTTGAGATTTACTTGTGAATACAGAAAGACGGATTTCCCTTTCCTTGACCTCCTCCTATATCCTAAGGAATGTGGCATTTACACAGAACTTTTCCAGAAACCTATGGCCCGATCTCATTACCTTGTTACAATAGTTTTAACCCCCATGCCTTCCGAGACAACCTCCCATTAGGCCAGTTCCTGAGGCTCAGGAAAAACTGTACAGAGATTGAAAGAAATAAACAACATGCATCCAATTTGAGTGAGAACCTCAGAGTGAGACAATACCCTAGGGAGTTGACCCGGAGAGCAGCTAAACAGACAGACAATAACAATAGGGAGGCCTTGTTAGAAACCTTCTCCAAACCGAAATCAGAGAGACTGGTTTGTGTGAATACTTATAACCACCTAACAGACATAGTAAAAAAGGCAATCAATAGCAATTGGCACATTTTGAACATAGGAGATAAATCATGAGAGAAACCTATATTTGCGTTTAAATGCAGTAGCAACATCAGGGACATGTTGGTCCACACAAGATCATGGAATACAATGCTGAATGAAACCCAATAGACATTGCTGACAGGAAATCATGTACAAGGTCACCTTCCATCTGAAGTAATATCCTTGTCTTGCACATCTTTAATTCTGAGGGGCTCCAAGAGATTCATACTTTCATCTGCTATATGATAATACATGAAATGCCTTTTTCTCTCTCTGTTTGTACGGGATAGATGACAAATATAATGCCTATACTGTATGGTAAGTTTTGGTTGACTCATAATGGATTTCTGACCAAGATGACTTATGATAATGAATTCATCAATGTGTGATAGATTGACCAATGTGCTGATTAGCTTATCTTCTGTTGGTATAATTACGATCAAGACTGCTTTGGATAAGCTCTTATTTTACACTACAATGGGCCCTAGGGAAATAGGGATAGCCGTACATAAATAAATATAGACCCAGTCAGTACTATATTGGTTAAACTTGTCCAGCCGGACAGAGGTCTAATATTTAATATTTTAGTAATTCTTTGAGAAGTATACAAATGAAAATACTGAGAGTGGGACACAAGCCTGCATCCTACTACAGAAACAAAAACAAACAGTTAGGGAACATTTAAGGGAGGCTCAGGCAACGTTCACGGTTTGCTATAGAAAACAATTCTCAATAAAATAAACAAATCGCAAGGAACACCTTTACATAGTCAATGATAGCATTACAGGTGTTGTATAAGGTGTTTTATGGTGTCGACGGCATTTCGATCCATGTGAACAATGCGTGGATCATCATCAGGACATTTAATTAAGCATGCCTGTGTATTTGTGCCTTAGATTACTGTAATCAATCACATTTGGAGGAAGAAGAAAAAAGGGGGAAAAAGACAGAAATAAGGGGTCAAGAAGAGGTATGTCACAGTTAAGCAACCTCATTAAAAATAACAAGCTAGTCAGAGCAAACTATAGGCGCACCATGTAGATATATGCGTTATGTACCACAGAGTTACGTGTGTGGAATTAATCAAAATTGGTATAGTGGTAAATACAACTTTCGGTGCAGTGACTTGGTGGTCAAAAGACAACTTTCGGCGCAGTGACTTGGTGGTCAAAAGAAATATATACAATGGCATACAAGTTGGGACGGTTTATGGCGCAGTAACTACGTGGTCAAGAGAATTAATATACGCCATATGCTACACCAAGGACTTCTCTGTGTGCAATTAACAAAATATACGTACTGGTCATAGTGCATAAAGGCGCAGTGAAATGGGAATGGATGGGGTTAAAAACAGTTAGGAATCGGCCAAGATGAAAAGGGTGAGTGTATCCGTGTCAGAAGTAAAGCATGCGTGGCTATTTAACCACCGATTTCATGCTAGTGAGCGTCGTGATCGGTGGTAGCGTGGGTGGGAAGTGCATCGTTAGGAAGTAAAACATCAGGAGCTCTTACTTGATGGTTCAATGTGGGGGACCAAGTTAAAGGAATGTGAACCCGGCTCAACTAAGTAGCGGTCCTGGAGGACGAAAGAGAACGAGGTTGGTCAAGGTTCTCGTGGTCCGTAGACTAAGAGTGATCACGCGATAGGGGCAATATGGCTTACAAGCAAGGGCGGGGATTTGATAAAGTACTGTGGGTGCCACAATCGAGTGGTCACAGGAGCGCCTAAGTGCGTGAAGTTCCTTCGATTGCTGGAGAAGCAGATTTCGGGGGCGAGGCGGGAGCCACAGACATGTGCTCCGGTGGCACAATGGCCTGGAAAGGAAGAAGAGGGTCAAGGCGAGGGACAGTAGATGGGGACCCTTTACGCCCAAGTGTGAGGTTCCGCGTAGTAACTCACCTACGTGCGTGGAATTCCTTCGAGTCTTTAATGAGCAGAATTCGGGGATGAGGTGGGAGCCACAAACGTGTGCTCAGGTGGCGCAGTGGCCTGAAAGGAATTAGAGGGTCAAGGAGCGGGACAGGAGCTGGGGATCAATGGAGCCAAGCTGTGAGGTGGCAGCGTGCTTACCTAGTTCTGTGGTCCTCGCGGAGCTGTTCAGTGGGTTAGCTTCCGTCGGTGCGGGAGGAGGAACAGTGAAGGAGCTCTGTCTAAATACAAAAAGGTGGGCTGCGATTGGCCGGGGTAATCATGTGATTGGTGGTGAGTGCAGGACAGTGAAGATGGCCTAGGAGGTGGTAGTGGTGGCCATATTGGAGTGGAGTGAATCTCATGGGGTGAAAAGGTGATGGCCATATTGAGTGAGTTAAAAAACGAAGTAATGGTGAGAAGGAGGCATACCCTTATTTTGACACAAGGGGGGTGGTTGATGGAGAGTAGAAGGCCATAAATACAGTCGGAATTTCATCAGTAATGAGATTACATCAGGTAGTTTTTTCAAAAAGAACAGCGTGGTATTTGGCACATAATAAGGTGACACTTATTTAGGGATGCAGTTCTTTAAGGCAGTCTAAATAAGAGTTGTCCAATCTTCAAGGCGATTTAGCCCTGTGTGTAGACTGTTAGTTTTCAAAATCCATTTCAGTTCTTCTTTATTTAGCAGCTTGGAAATGTCACCCCCTCTTGGTGGGAGTTTGACCAAACTTATGACAGTCCAACGAATGTCGTCCTCGGAATGTCCAGTCTCTGAGAAGTATTCCACCAAAGGGGCATTAGGTGTCTTGCATCTTATTCTGCTCCGGTGTTGACATATTCGAATGCGTATTTTTTGGGTAGTTTGTCCAATATATATTCTGTTGCAAGGGCACAAGATTGCATAGACAACATTGCAAGTGTTACAGTTTGTGAATGATTTTAGTTCAATTCGTATATTTTCAAAACAAAAGTTCTTTGCATTCAATCGTGAGATCATATACAATACAGTTTCCACATTTAGCGTGGCCCGTGAGTGGTGGTAGCCCCCAGTGATCGTTCAAAGTACTGGGTGGTTTTTTACTAGGTAAGGCTGCGCGCACAAGGTGATCTTTGATATTTTTATTCTTCTTGAATGCGAACATGGGGCGTTCAAGATTGAGAATGCCGGCATTTAGAACATTCCAGTTCTTTAGAATGGTTTTGCGTACTGTATTTGAAACTGGGGAGAAGGTAGTGACGCATACCAAGCGATTCTGGCATGGTTTGGTTTTAGCTTCCAGTAGGACCTCACGGGGGCAATACCATGCTCTTTTCATGGCATTACGCATGAGTCTGTGGGGGTATCCTCTGCTAGTTAGCTTGTTACGTAGTATTTTTGCCTCATGGAAATAGTCCTCCTTCATGGAGCAGTTCCTCCTAATACGAAGGAACTGAGATTATGGTAGTGAGTCACGGAGTGCCCGGGGTGGTGACTGTCATATCTGAGTAAGGTATTATGCTCAGTTGGTTTGCAGAATAGACTGGTGATAAGAATCCCATCTTTGTGCATGATGTTAAGGTCAAGAAATGGGATGGATACTTTATAGTGCGTCAATGTGAATCTAAGCCTGCCACAATTGTTATTGAGCCAGTGAAGAAATGACTCTAAGGTGGTGTCAGTGTCCTGCCAGATCATGAAGATGTCATCTATGTACCTCTTCCATTGTTTAATGCCGGTGTTGAAAGGATTGGTGGGGGACAGAATAGGGTTGGTCTCAAGTGAGTCCATGTACAGTATGGCCAAGTTGGGGGCAAAAATGGCCCCCATTGATGTTCCCTTCACTTGTTGGTAGAACTGATCCTCAAATAGGAAGAAGTTCCTAGTCAGGCAAACCTCTAGGAGTTGAAGTATAAAGTTTGTGGGAACCGAGTGAGGTCGTGGTCTTTTGTTAAGGACATTTTCCATCACTAGTAAAGAATCTATTTGTGGAATATTTGTGTATAGGGACTCTACGTCCAAAGTACACAGGGTGTCGGTGACGGGGTCGAAGGGATGGTTTTCAACCATGTTAATCATTGACATGCTGTCGCGTATATAACATTCAGTTAGTGGGACAAAATCTGTGATGAAAAAGTCGACATATTGTCCTAGTGGCTCTAAGATTGAGCCACAGCCTGAGACAATCGGACGACCGGGGGGATTTTCCAGATTTTTATGCACCTTGGGCAAGGTGTAAATCACTGGTGTCCGTGGTAATTTGATGTTAAGAAATCGGTGCTCGTGTTTGCTGAGAAACCCTTGTTCAAGGCCATCATTGGTAATTTGCAGAATCAATGTTTGTAGTTCTTTAGTGGGATTGGTTGATAATTTACAATAATGGTCCGTGTTAGCCAATTGTCGGTTGATTTCATCTCTATATGTATTGATCTCTTGGAGTACTATGCCTCCGCCCTTGTCGGCCGGTTTAATCACAAGGTTTTCATTCTGGCGTAAGGTAGTGATGGCAGTCATTTCTGCTCTGGTAATGTTGTAGGGGATGTATCGGTGCGAGCTTTCTAATTGCGCGACCTCTTTAAGGACCAATTTTTCAAAAGTAATGATCTCACTGGGGATCATGTTAGAGAAAGGTGAGAAGGTAGATGGAGGGCGTAACGGTGTGTTGGATGTGTTAATGGGGCACGGGTTCTGTAAAAAATAACCTTGTAATCTTATCTTGCGAAAAAAACATAATAGTTCCGTTTGCAAGTCTAAGAAGTTGGGGTAGGTAGTGGGAACAAATGACAGTCCCTTGCTCAGTATAGACATTTCATGATCTGACAGTTGATGTGTGGAAAGATTGAAAATGGGGATGGTAAGATTATTGTTGAGGTGGTTGGTTTCCATCGTGGGGGTTACCATTGATAGAACTTCTGGCGTGTCTGGCGTTCCCCTGGGGGGTTGTGCCAACGTGGTTGCTGTTTGACACGTCCTCATTTTTGTGGCTCTGATTGGCCTCGCCCTAAAAAATGGGTGTTGGGGTTTCTTGTGCTGGTGCTACTACCCTCTCCTGTGTCTGAGTTATCTGAGGAATCGGCTGAGGTGTCCGAGAATCCAACTAGGTTATTCCGTCTATTAAAACGGCCCCAAGGTCTGGAATTTTGAGGGTTGTTATAGGCCCTGTTTATGTAGAAGTCTTTGTTCAGGTAAGGGTAGGCCCGTTCTTGTGAAAAGGATTTTATATCCTTTTTTACTTTGTTAGATTTTTAATTTTGTTCCAGTCGGTGGAACTCGTCCACAGTTTTTTGAATTTGTTCTAGTAGCTTTTTGCCGTCAGGTATACTACTACTGTCTTTAATCTGTCTCTCAATGTCATTGATTATCTCAGTGAGTTTTTTTAGTTCTTCATTGGCAATGTCGATGCCCAGCACCATCCAGTGTCTTGAGCATGTGGTGCCTACATAGCTGAAATTCGTGATGTATTTCGGCTTATCTGTGAACACACCAGGGATATTTTTAACTTGTAAGCCAACGGGAATTGTATTAGCTTTAAGATACTCAGTTAGCATGCGTATCATTAGTTCAAGGCGGACACATTTCTTTTTTTGTTTCTCTAGTTCCTCAGAAAGAGTGGTATTGGTGTTACCCGGAGTTTAATCAGAGCTGCTGAAAAGCAATGGACCTTCTAAGATTTTTTTAATGTAATCATCTGAATATAAGGGTGCATTTTCAGACATAGCAAGTCAAGGTGCATTGTATAAGGGGACGGTTAAAGGGGGAAAAAATGATAAGGTAGACGGAGTTAGGGAAATGACCCACTTCACGAAAAAGGGGAATCAAGTTTAGAACCCTTGCAACCATGCGATTGCGCTAAACATATTTTGAAACAACAAGGGGACCCAAGTAAAGTCAGCCAGGGACCTCGGGATTCAATTATTTTACACTACAATGGTCCCTAGGGAAATAGGGATAGCCGTACATAAATGAATATAGACCCAGTCAGTACTATATTGGTTAAACTTGTCCAGCCGGACAGAGGTCTAATATTTAATATTTTAGTAATTCTTTGAGATGTATACAAACGAAAATACTGAGAGTGGGACACAAGCCTGCATCCTACTACAGAAACAAAAACAAACAGTTAGGGAACATTTAAGGGAGGCTCAGGCAACGCTCACGGTTTGTTATAGAAAATAATTCTCAATAAAATAAACAAATTGCAAGGAACACCTTTACATAGTCAATGATAGCATTACAGGTGTTGTATAAGGTGTTTTATGATGTCGACGGCGTTTCGATCCATGTGAACAATGCGTGGATCATCATCAGGACATTTAATTAAGCATGCCTGTGTATTAGTGCCTTAGATTACTGTAATCAATCACATTTGGAGGAAGAAGAAAAAAGGGGGAAAAGACAGAAATAAGAGGTCAAGAGGAGGTATGTCACAGTTAATCAACCTCATTAAAAATGACAAGCTAGTCATATGCAAATAAGAGGAGCCTAGCCTTTTCTGCCTTTCTGGCCAGTGCCCAAAAACACCAGGAATTCAGAAATAGTTCTTGCTCCAATATCAGCACAAGTTCAAGTCGTTCCTATGTCAAAGACAGTCAGATTTCAAAATGTGAAGCAACATACACTGATTACATTGGCAGCCATAAACAGACCTTCATACTGAAGGAACTTTCAAAGACTCACTTGTAGAATCAGCTTTGGCAACCAACTCAAGTTGTCAAAGGAAAAGCTAAAACATCCAGAATCTGGAAATGTAAATTAAAAATGTTACATATTGTGAAAATAAGTGTGTGTAAGTCCTGAGACAAAGAAGTTAGTGTATCTCTTTTCCTCCCCGGTCCTATCACATAAAGGGCGCACTAGGGTGAATATTCACAAGAACGTGCGCTAAACATCTCCAAAAAATGTTAACTCAACTTTACACATCGCAGTCTATCGCGGGAAAATAACCCCGTGTTAACGTGGAATTCACAACACGGTGGTACCATGCGATAGTTTGCCGAAAACGCGGCCAATGTCCGCGATACAACCGCTGCGAGGGAGATAAAAACACAAACCCCAACACAAAAAAACGTGCGATGAGCCCATTCGCGATGAGGAAAGCAGCGATAAGCAGCGCCAGGCCCGGGACACACACACGGCAGGCGGGAATAAGCACAACAAAAGCAGGAAAAAGGAAGACAAACCAAACAGAAAACAACAGCGAAGCACAATGGAGGCAGCCGGAGCTAGTACACAACCCCACAAGCCCCATTGGCAACAAAACATTGTACATGGCAGTCCATCGTGGACAAGGTGAATGCAGCCGGAGAGTGGAGGAGGACAATGGAAGAAAACCAGAACAGCTGGAATGATGTGAAATGCAAAAACAAGCAGAAACAAGTCAACAACCAGAAGGCAGCAATGCACACCGGAGGTGGGAGTCCAGCGCCACACCAGTGCACCCGCTTGTGGCCAGGAAATGGCCATACGCATCTAGCAAAGCACGAAACAGGGACATGATAATGCACAAGTACCAACCCACAGCCCTGATGGGGTAGCAATGCATGTATGGCAGGGACCCAGATAGGCCGTGACACACACATGTGCATACATATCAACACTCATCACAGTTGCAGACAAGTGAAGGTGCAGAAACTTCATCAACAATTGCGTGTCAGTATGGCCAAGAGAAGTGCCACAACATGCAGACCAATGCAGCAGCATGTCTGAATGAGGAACGTTGGAAAGCGCCCATGTCCACCCCAGGGGAGTCCATCACGCACACAAGTCAGTGTCAACGCGCGTTGGTTGGCCGCGCATGTATCCAAAGTCCAGGCCAATGCAGCCATGTCCACTGTCATCTTGGGACATGTGACCAGATCCCCAACATGAAACCAGGCGCCGGGACACATGCCATGGGTCACATTCTGTTGTGGCTGCAGGTACGTTGTCACTCGTCCATGAACGTGAGTGCAGCAGCATAGGCCAACATTTCCAACATGAGCTCGTTGTCCACTACATCTAACATGTCGGCGACGTAACCCATCAGCTGTCCCAGACAGATGTGCTGACTCCAACCCCTGGCCCCAATTGGCACTAAAGCCCAATAGGGGAGCGGCTCAATGTGGTCACTGCACACGACGACTCGTGCAATCTCCCAGGTCCAGTTGCCAGCATGCATGCCAATCATCCAGGCATGCCATAAACGGGCATCACAGTGACACTCCTGGTCGTGGCCAACAGGGGGCGCACACACATGTCGAAATCCAGGTCAGCTACCGTTACGTTGGAGAGGCAGACATCCATGGTCCACTCAAATATGCACGAGCGACAATGCAACACAGGCTGAAAGCAGGTGACGTTGGCAAGGCGGAAGCTTAGCCGGTAACTGATCCGCAGCACTGCCAATGGCAGTGCCCCAAGTACATGCAGCAGACGTGCACGGTACCGGTCCACGTGACTGGAGTTGTGCATGTGTCCGGGATGGTCTGCCATTGCATCAGTGGCTCTGCTTGAAGCGGCACTGTGCTGACCCGCGCCAGTACTGTGGATGAAATGGCACAGCTCGGATCAATGAGCAGTGTCTGTGTGCAACGGGTGCAGGCCTGGGGTGGGGTGGGAGTACATGTGAAGGCCATTTCACGCACGCTAACTACGACCAAGGACTTCTGAGTGTGGGATGTGTACACGTTGGTCTCACGTCGGGCAGTGCGTAGTGTGGGAGTCGCCAGCAAATGCTATCGTATCTGTCAGGGGGTGCTGGGCACATGCAAGTCCCAGCTCGGAGCTGCAGATGTGCTACTGCCTGATAATTCAGACAAAGGACCTTTCATCCCTACAGTAACTTTGCCATCTGTTTGCATACAGGAGATGTACAGAGGCCTATCATGGGTGGGGTGGGATGTCTGCGACCCAGGGAGTCATGTATGATATGCCGAGCACGTGGCACATGAGCGGCCTCACTGTGTGCTACGTTGCCTCACAGCTGCTCCTCCCTCCCTCGAGTCCCCACACTTGTGTGCGCTGTGCGGTTGTATCACGTGCACTCCTACCGCACACCATTGTCATGCCTGTCTGCGCATGTCCAGCGGCATGCCAACAACACCGTGAAGCTGGCCATTGAGGGTGTGCGGCCACGTGAGTGTAGGCCAATGGTCTGGACAGGGCGGACACAGGTGTACAGTCCATGGCTGGCTGTGATCGCGCTGCGATTGAGGCTAGGCATCTGACTTATGCAGCCGCAGGACTGATACACATAACACTTGGCATGCATGAGCCAAGACCCGAGCAGTCTTGCGCTCCTACATTTCCCCGTACGTGCGAGCCCGCCCTCCGGGTGCATGCTACATTGCAACATCGACTACTGTGGCCCTGGTGGCGACACCACTCCAACACAGAGACATGCTTACCGCACTTCCTGCTCAAGGCCAGACCAGAGTCATGCCCTGATCCCCCTGCTGAATCAGCACACCCCGGCGCTGACCTGACGTACGCTGGACCAGCACACGTCGCTTGTGCATGCAGGGGGGGGCAGGCGAAGCTACATGTCCAAGGTCTTGGCCACTGCTGAGGTGACATGGTATCGTCCGCTGAAGACACACACTGTGATGTTGCAGGGCTCGGACCTATCATGCTGACATAATGACCACACGGACACACTTGCTTAGATGGTGTGAATGGCTACGGGCACGTGCGCCCGGCCACGTTTATTAGCAGGCTCACATGTCGAGTGACACCTGTGTTGGATGTGTGTGGGGTGTGTGTACACCAGCCGTCATGGAGTGCCTGGTGGAGTCAAAAAATGACAACAGTGTACATCATTAAGGACACAACCATTCAACCATAAAGGCTCCATGACTTGAGCTGCACAGAGTTAGTGGCCCCGGATGTACAGGGTCCTGCACGGGCCTACCACCACGGGCCGCTGACTTGCGGTGCACTGGGGCAGGGTCACGAGAGCAGAGCAGGTTCTCGTAGATGACAAAGGGGGTTGTCGCGGAGTGTCTCGGTGGACAGTGGAAGGTGTACCCCCAGGGCATGACGCAGAGGGCAGAACCACGCAGAAACAGTCACCATAGTGGAGATGAATGGAACAGACACATGTCAAACACCAAGTCCGTCCCAGCCAGATGATGATGCAGACAACCCCCAGGCCATGGACGCAGACGCCACCAAAGTCCAACCAGAAAGTGCCCATGACTCATTGCGCACAGAGTTAGTGGCACCAGGTCAGTTGTTGCTACTGTTCGGTCACCTCCATGACGAGGATCCAGCTTTCATCTGGACTGAACCGCATCTTCCTCTTACTCCTCTCCGTGCGTTCACTGGTATGGACTCTGCCATTCATGAATCACGACTAAGTGCTGGATGTGGGACCTACTGGACTGCAGTGTAGGCCGGGGGCAGCGGTCAGCACGGGCCCACAGACACGTGTTGTGTGTTTGCGATGCAGAGTTTGGGACACTGATCGAAGGGAGTTCAGTGATATATACGTGGCAATTAACATTTGGTCACTGCCATTCTAAACTCAGGACACAGTTCCACATGTGGGACCTACTGGACTGCAGTGTAGGCCTGAGCCCTCATCCAAGTGTTGCCGGCTGTCGTTGAACAGGGTTAGTGGCACCACGTGTCGCCGGCTTGCATTGAACAGGGTTAGTGGCACCACATGTCGCCAGATTGCGTTGAACAGGGTTAGTGGCACCACGTGTCGCTGGCTTGCGTTGAACAGGGTTAGTGGCACCACGTGTCGCCAGCTTGCGATGCAGACTTTGGCTTCACTGATCGGAGGGAGTATAGTGATGTGGACGCTGCCACAGACTTGGGGTCACTGCCATTCAAAACTCACGACTCAGTACAACATGTGCCAACAACTGGGCCAAAGAGTACGCCGGTGGAGTATGTCAATGAAAAAGGAGTACTGTGGGCCAGCGCCGTGGAGGCCAGCGATGGTCTGCGGAGGCTGCAAAGGTTGCGGGACTGGGGCTTGGAGCTTGCACCGGCACGTGGTGGACCCTCTTTGACACACGCTGGTGTCGGCAGGTGAGCGGAGCCTCCTTGGTGCGCTGGGGCAGGCATGATGGGTCTGGGGCCCAGCGGCCCGGGGTGCAGCAGGCGCACAGGGATGCAGGCCCCGCCACACACGGCGCCGGCCTCGTGGCGGGCTGAGAGGCGTCGCCCTGGCAGACACGTTGGCCATTCCGAATGAGAACCACGCCCAGTGTGACGGGCTTTTCATTCACACCCCTACGCAGGCCTGGCGTACGCAGGGCCAACCCACTCCGCCCCCGCATACAGGGGGGGACGTAACGAGTGACATTTCCGCGTTCTGCCCCACAGCCTGTGGGGACATGGTAGCGTCCACTGGCCACTACACTCCATGCACCAGCAGTTAATGTCCACGTGGCCATTTCCGTGGTTTGCACACTGAAGTCTGTCCAGCACATCCACGCCACATCTGGCATTGGGTAGGTTCTCATTCATTAGTCACTTGCCGCTCTCGCACATGCCTGCTCCAAGCCTCTCCTCACATTCTGCTATTGTGTGGCTGTGGTGCCATGCCGTGGCTGGGTTGTGTGCATGCCAGGCCCAGGTTCCCAATGGAGTCGTGTTGTCGTGTCTGGTCGGTTGGCATGTTGTGTGGCATGTTGCATGTAGTTTTGCTGCGTGCCCATTGCCAGTGTCGTGAGTTGCATGACTGTGGAGTGGAGGTGTGTGGTGTGTTCATTTGGTACTTACCAACGAGCAATGCATTTCCATAGGTGCCATCCTGGGAGCGCTGGTTGATGATGGACTGTCGGGAGATGTATGAATCATGCACACTGCCTGGGGAGTTGGCCACAACATTGTTGAGGAGTCCCTGGTGGTCCACTATTGCCTGCACATTGATGGAATGCGTGTGCTTTCTGTGGCGGTAGTTGTGTGCAGTGTCGGCAGGGGGCACGAGGGGTACATGTGTGCAGTCGATTGCCCCCAACACGTGAGGGAATCCAGCTATGGCGTAGAAGCTTGCTTGGTCTCCAGCTGCTCCTGCGCAGTGTGGGTGAAGTGGAGGTGCTGGGGTACCAGGCTGATGATGGCATCCAGGACAGGTGTGATGAACTTGGATAGGGCTGGCTGTGAGACTCCTCCGACTCTGGCAGTTGTGGGTTGGAAGGTACCAGAGGCCAACATGTGCAGCACAGCCAGCAGCTTTGTCTGCGGAGGGATGTTGGTTGTCCGCTGTGTTGGTGCCGTCAGCAGGTGGGCGCTGTGGGTCAGGATGTGGGGGATGGTTGTCCTTTTGGGCCTGTAGTGGGCAATGTCCTCCTCTGGCGTTAGGTCTGTGCGGCTGGTACGTTTACGGTGGGTCCGCTGTCTTTGTGTACGCTGCCTCTGTGGTGGTCCGGGCGGGGGGGGACGGGGCGGGTCCTGGGGGGTGGTGGCGGTCCTGGGGGTGGTGGCGGTGGGTGTTGTGGCCCTCATGGGTCTCCGAGCTGCATGATCATTGGCTCCATGGCATCTGTGGGTCTTCAGATGTGGCTCTTAGCTGGGCTCCCTTTCATGCTGCAGGTAGTCGTCCTGCTTAACACCAGCAAAAGGCAGGTGTTAATTCCCTGCTGCTACCGCGGCTTATCGCCTGTTTTTGGTTCGCATCGCAGATCTGGCAGTTTGTTGTGAAAGTGGTGTTGTGGTGTTTTCGTGAGTTTTTGCACAGGAACGCCTACTCTGCATCTCATTAGGGTTAGTTGGTGGTGTCACCCGTGGAGATAAATTTTGGGGCAGTTATCGCGGGAATACTGGCGATGTCTGCAGTTTGCACCCGCTTGTGAATGGGCGTTAAATCTATCTCCACTTTTGATGCGTTAAGGTGGCGATAACTCGGCGATAAGTCCTTGCAAATATGCCCCTAGAAGTGCTAATTTAAACCATACCTCTGACACAGTCTCGGGGCAACTGGTATAATAAATAGTTAAAGAGCTGCACCAGTGGGGAGTTACTTCCTTAGGAAGTGATAAATTCATTCTTGTCACTGGAACTTTAAAGACGTGTTGCTTTCAGCTGGAAATGTAGGAAAATGTGTTGAAATCTTTATAAAGTATTTACAGAGCACAACAGAACACAAACAATAAATACCAAAATGCAAAATAAAAATGCACACATGTAACAGGTTACAAAACAGTCAAACACGACGTAGCGTAAAAGGTACAGTACAACAAAGCAACAACACAATGCAATAATGCAGCACAAAAACATAACACCACTCCATCACAGCAAAATACAACTCAAATGTTGTTCTCACACATTACCAGCTACTGAAGCTCCTGCTTTCATAATACAGTGGTAAACGTTGTTGCACCAAACACTGCCCTACTTGCCACAAAAGATAGGAAATAGCACCAGTCAAAAATGTTTTGTGATATTACCCCGTCTTTGTTTTCTTAGCTTTTCTGAGAACCTTCTTCCTAGTTGAAATAGAAAGCTGATTGGGGAATAAGAGAAGCGGTACGAAATAGACTTAAAAAATCCCTGTTTTGTTCTTTATCATTTCAATCTTACCATTTACTTATTAGGAAAAAAATGATCGGATATTATATTTATAGAATTTATGATTTACGGAAAGCGCTACCCTGAGCCGATTTGTATATTTTAAATGCAGATTTGCAAATTGCCTTATCTGATAATTCTTTACTTACTGATGTTGCCACTGATAATTGTCAGCTCGCTTTCAGGATTCCAACAAAATGTTCTTAATCTTTCAAATGCCATCTGTGTCCTAAAGCATATAAAAATATAAAAAAAGTCGTAGAAATCTGTGGCTTTAATTAGGCAGCAGGACACAGACGGTTGTGTGTTCCTGTGTTCAGTACCATGGATTTTAATCAACCACACACAACGTGTATACGTTCACCCATTCTCGTAGCACCGTCTGGAATCTTATGCAAATTTTCATCAAAGGACAGTAAGCGTGGTATGAAAGGGTTTTTCATTAGCGACATTGGAAAACAATTGATGTATTATGTACAGAGTGAATACATTTGGGAAGGTAAGAAAGGGAAACACGAGGACTGTAAATGAAAACACCGGTTAAGGTTCTATATGCATAATTGAACAGGTGTGTAATATTTATTGAACTTTTTTCAAGCTGTTGGACACTTCATTGGTACTCAACCCCCTTCCTACTCTGCTAGGTGTAGTGGCCCGAAAGCTGATTGGCATTCTCTGTTCAGGACAAGTATAAGTAGAAAGGGGGGGTCTCTTGTGAATATTTTATGCAGGAGTTCATATCCATCAATCAGAAAATAGAAAATATTTTTTTAAATGTCAATTTTTAGGAAATAGTTGTCCCCTACTAGTATAAAGATGATTGGAGAGGTTGGTGGGTGTGCACCAGTGCAAACCCCAATAAGATCTATATGAAGAAAACATAAACCACTTAGTGGCAGTTTTTGGCTTCTGGTTACCACTAGAGGTGGCCGGTAAACTCTGCTCCTCCGGCAGAGTTCGCAGAGTTTTGCCCTCTCTGCGCTCCACTTGGAGTGCATAGTATCGGGAAAAGCCTGCCAACCACCACGTGGTGGAGTGTTTTCTAGCAGCCCACCAATGTTAAGTTGACAAGCGCAAGCAAGAAAATCGAGTGCTAGACCCCCTCCGGCAAGATTCCTCAATGCAGGTGGTCGCTGCAGGTTGAGAAAGCTGCAGCTCGAGTAGAAAAGCTACTCAGACAGCAGACAGAAGCAGTGCCCTTTGGCGCACAGTGTGGTGCTACTCGTCTGATTTTACAGTGCAGGACAAGATCCTGGAGCTAAAAATCTGCGTGAGCAGTGCACCCTACCAAACAAGGGAATGGAATCTTGCAGAATTATTAGGTGAAGCTCCACCACTTCCGCCCAACCCTAGTTACCACGTGCTATGAAAATCAGATGGCCAGGCAGACCTGTAGACTTTGAAGATATTTCGCTGGTGACCTCAACATTATATTTACTCACTCCTAAGCAACATTTAAGACTGGGGCACAGAACTCTCCAGTTCGCCGAGTTTGTGTGTGAGCAGCTAATACATACTTTTAGTCCTGCTTTTATAATGGGCTAAACAAGACTAGAAGTTCCAGAATGCAAAGAGAAACCCTGAACCGGAGGAGGTCTTGTGCATGGACCTTGAAAACTTGATAGCACTCCAAACATAAAATATAACTGAATGTTGTTGTAATGAAAATATCACCAAAATGGAAGAAAGTAAGTATTTGTTAGGCCACTGCCTGCCACAGCCACCCAAGCCTCCACATACTCCTAAAATAAAATATATTAATAAACGCAAAAACCTGGTCATTTTTCATATTTCCTTCTTTTTTCAGCAGATACTGGGTCTGATTCCAGTGTTGAACTCCAAGCTCTTTTCTTTGTCTCTAGCCTCATGTTCCCAAAGGCAGTCCTAATCAACCAATAATTAACAAAATGGTGCCCCCACGTAGCCAGAGTGCCCTATGCCTCCTTATGGTCAAAGGTAAACTGAAAATAAGAAAAGTACTTGATTTTTCAACAGAAGGGCGTGCGTGGGCAATGCAGAACAAACGGGGCAGGTCATATGCTTCACTGACAAGGGTGTCTGGATGAACACAGACCAGACATCAAGTTGGACAGGAAGCAGAAACTGATATGCTGCTTGTACAGCAAAGCGAAATGTTAAAATTCCAACTTCTCTCTGTGATCATTTTAAACTGCCTCCAAAGGTTATCTGCGAATTGTGCAAAATACAGTTAGCAATCAGCGTTTAGCTTGAACCTTTCCTGGTAAAATGATTCATCAGGAAGCGATGTCAGCACACTTTACACGCCGGGAACAAAGGGCAATCTAAATCTGCAACTGTTGATGCGCCTGCCATTTCAGAGGCCATTTTATCCATAACTTTGCAGGAATAAAAACAAGCTATGATGGTTTAATAAATGTACAAAGTGGGGAAATCAGGGACTTTCATTGGTGGAAGAACATTTATTAACACCCCTTACTATGCGGCCCCACATACGATCATGTCTAAAACTGCCATCGTAAAAGTAATAACATAACATCAACTCTGTTTAGTTTCTGTGTGATATTTGCACAGGGGGATTGAATTATTTCTAAAATACTTGAAGCCAACATTATAGTTCCAGCTACCCAGGCTGGGGAATAACCGTCTAGACACTTCTTAACCTTTTCAAGATGGTCATTTTATTTTTGTATTATTTGACTTCTATTCCGAGAGAGTTCTTTTGCAAACCTGCTAATTAAAGCTAGCAGAGTTTCAATGTGTGATTCGCACTGGGAAGAAATATTAAGCCAAGAGAGAAAAGGAAGTGACTTTCATCAATTCTTTATGGGGAGAGGCTGTGCCCTTATGGGTTTCTATGTGTCTGCAAGTCAAAGGTCGTTGATACTTTTCCTTGAACTGTCCACCTAGGTAACCTTACAATGCATCAGTTTGTTATCCACATTAATACGCGCACCCTTGTCTCTTTGAAAGCTACCTCGAGGTAATGTTGTTTATACTAGAGAGGTAACACGTTGAAGTACTAGTTAAATGTCTCTCTACAACAATATTAAATCACTGCCTTACTCGATTGATCCCCAGGCTTTAGGGCCCAATCCGCCTAGTGTTTGCTCCTTTTTGTAAAGACACTGCAGTCCCTGTAGTTCAGACATGTCTGCTTCAATGCCCTCATCACAATTTGCCTGCCACTCAATTCCTATGTGGTTGGTCATGTGCCTTTACAGTCGTTAGGTTTCTCATGGGAATATTTCAATAATACAATGATTTTCTGGATATTTTTTTCGAATCTCTCATTTAGGATGACTTCACCTACTTTTATGGAGGACCATAAATAGTTCATGCTGACTGTGGTCACCTGGAGATACCTGGGATGAACAGTTTAGCTCATTGAAAATTGAAATATAATTCTGCTGCATCAGTAGCTCACAGTTCCACAAAACGTTTGTCGCTGGATCCGCAAGTAACAGCCCAATATTTTCGGCTGGATTCTCACACTGGAACAATTATTTGAGACAATTGATTCTTGCAGTAACAGTCACCTTAACTGTCTTATGTAGAAGAGTTAGTCAGACACTGATAGTTCCTTAAAGTGGGGCGCTAGATGGTCATGATGAAATAGGAACTTGCTTATCAATGACTTCTATATTGAACCACTCGGTGCAAACATATAGGGGCCGATTCCGATCTCGGTCGGAGGCGCACCCAATAGCATTCGGTCGGGAAAAAAGCCATGCGAAAGCCTGTTTCCTGACCGATCCGTACAGCACACCGAATGAGTAAGCACGAGGCGCACAACAGCACAGAATCCGGCCGAGCCGTACTCACCCAAACCAGGTCCTGTTCCCCGACCGAGGCGAATCCGGAAACGCCGAATCGAGTCGCACGGAAGGAAAAATGCAGCTCCGTCCGGCCGAACGAGTACGATGCGCTTTCCGTACGCGCCGAACCCGCTCGCCTACGCACGGCACGTCAAAGCATCCGGGAGAGGCGCACATAAGCTCCGATTCGCGCCACAACACGATCCACGGCTACGAGACGAACACGCCAGTGACGAGGACGAGGCGAAGCGACGAGGACGACGCGAAGCAACGAGAAGGACAAACGACACGAACCAACCATGAATCCCTTCGTCCCGATCATACCAATATTCTACATTTACTACCGGAACAGGCACGGACGCGTACGGCGCAGAAGGTAAGCCAGAAACCAACCACAAAACACATACAACACGTACACGACACATCACACACACACAGAGGGATGCAGAATATACTTACACCAGCAACAGCAGCACCATAGGGGCGGGATGCCCATCACCAATGCCACATATGCACACAGGGGCCTGAATGCGCACCACCACCCCTACCCAGGGGGCAGGATGCCTACCACTACTACCACCCTCACCCAGGGGGCTGGATGCCTACCACTACTACCACCCTCACCCAGGGGGGCTGGATGCCTACCACCACTACCACCCTCACCCAGGGGGGCTGGATGCCTACCACCACTACCACCCTCAGCCAGGGGGGCTGGATGCCAACCACCACCCTTAGCCAGGGGGCTGGATGCCTACCACTACTACCACCCTCACCCAGGGGGGCTGGATGCCTACCACCACCCTCAGCCAGGGGGGCTGGATGCCTACCACCACTACCACCCTCAGCCAGGGGCTGGATGGCAACCACCACCCTTAGCCAGGGGGGCTGGATGCCTACCACTACTACCACCCTCACCCAGGGGGGCTGGATGCCTACCACTACTACCGCCCTCACCCAGGGGGGCTGGATGCCTACCACCACCCTTAGCCAGGGGGCTGGATGCCTACCACTACTACCACCCTCACCCAGGGGGGCTGGATGCCTACCACTACTACCACCCTCAGCCAGGGGGGCTGGATGCCTACCACCACCCTTAGCCAGGGGGGCTGGATGCCTACCACCACCCTTAGCTAGGGGGCTGGATGCCTACCACTACTACCACCCTCACCCAGGGGGGCTGGATGCCTACCACCACCCTTAGCCAGGGGGGCTGGATGCCTACCACCACCCTTAGCCTGGGGGCTGGATGCCTACCACCACTACCACCCTCACCCAGGGGGCTGGATGCCTACCACTACTACCACCCTCACCCAGGGGGCTGGATGCCTACCACTACTACCGCCCTCACCCAGGGGGGCTGGATGCCTACCACCACCCTTAGCCAGGGGGGCTGGATGCCTACCACTACTACCACCCTCACCCAGGGGGGCTGGATGCCTACCACTACTACCACCTCAGCCAGGGGGGCTGGATGCCTACCACCACCCTTAGCCAGGGGGGCTGGATGCCTACCACCACCCTTAGCCAGGGGGCTGGATGCCTACCACTACTACCACCCTCACCCAGGGGGCTGGATGCTCTACCACCACCCTTAGCCAGGGGGGCTGGATGCCTACCACCACCCTTAGCCAGGGGGGCTGGATGCCTACCACCACTACCACCCTCACCCAGGGGGGCTGGATGCCTACCACTAATACCACCCTCAGCCAGGGGGGGCTGGATGCCTACCACCACCCTTAGCCAGGGGGGGCTGGATGCCTACCACCACTAGCACCCTCAGCCAGGGGGGGCTGGATGCCTACCACTACTACCACCCCCACTCATAGGATGGACAATGCATGACACAACCAGCACACCACAACCTAGGGAATGCAAGAAGAAGACATCCCCCAACACCATGACAAGCGTGTGTAGACTGTGTCAAATGCCTACAACACCGAACATGACTTTGAACATACAATGTGACCCCCTAGCACATGTGCCACACATATATGTGTGTGGCACCCACAATGCAAGCAGGCCATGACCATTGTGGCAATGGGGTCCAAACCCCCATCATCACAGTGACCAAAATGTAAGTGTGGGGTCCATAGCTGAAGCACATTTTGAACATTGTGGCAATGGGGTCCAAACCCCCATCATCACAGTGACCAAAAGGTAAGTGTTGACAAAGAAAGAGGTGCAACTGCCAAACTGCATGGATGATTCCTGGTCACAGAACAACAAACACATCAGTGGCAAAGTAGTGTATGTGTCCCATTGCAACATAAATTGGGGGAGCCAAATACTGCAGTGCAAATAAGAGATACCTTTGGCCATGTGCAGACAAACAACACCCATGGGGGCTGACACCGTCAACAATCATCAATGACACAATGACAGAAGTGACCATCAGATTGCAGACCCACATATTTGCACCAATGGGCACACAAATGCAGATACCCTGTGGAGACTGCAGATGAGAGGTGAACAGATACCATACCATGGCAGCAATGGGACACACAAACCATGATCATTGTGCTGACCGATGACCTAGGAGTCCCAGGGACAGCAGGGGAAACCCACCAAACTACATACAGCCAATGGCACACCCAAGATATGCCAATGCAGTGGTGCAGATGCACAAACACAAACAGGCAGACCCACACTGCACATCATACACAACAGGTGAGGGGGTGCCAGTGTCCCCAGGCAACCACACAACACATGAGGAGACCTGAATACCAATCATACAGATGTGCATACAGTGCCACACAAAGGTAACTCATGGATCCAAATCCCCTATGTGGGCAAGCAGGCATTGTCAGATGAGAGGGAGCACAAATCACACATGTCACACAGGCACGTAGGGACAGCAACTGACACAGCAAGACACAGACACACCACAGCACCACCCCCAGGGCCCCCACAATGTGGTGACCCTGGGCTGCATTACAATCCCACTGTGATGACAAAGCTAAATGTGGTTCACACTGTGAACCACAGTCATGTGTCCTGAGCAACTAACTACCATCACACCTACACAAGCACAAATCAAACAGCATGGCCAGTAAGCCAAGGCCAACATGGAGGCAGGGGCCTAGCCGGCCAACAACTCTCATCTGCACACACTCAACACCACACCCTCGACCTCCAACAATGTGCAGCAGTGAAGCACACATGCACTGGTGACATTGCACATGCACCCATGACTATTCCAGGGTGGTGGGTGGGAACCAAGGTGCAGAAACACATCACACATGGCCACTCAACAAGACTCCTGAATGTCTGACACACTGCACACTACGCTGTACATGGACATGACGGCAATACCACACCAACCAATGGGATCCCAGCCACAGTCACACACCAATGAAGAAGCCAAGGTCACCCACAAAGAACACACATAGACAACAACCAACATTGCAGCCCGGACCCTGAGCAGTGCCAGCAGTCACACACACAACGTGTCACAATCACTGAAAGATAACACAAACTGGAAATCACATGACAGGGGCAAACAACAAGTGCCAAGGGGAAACCTGACTGTGACCCATCTGCGTCTGCACACAAACTCAGCCCTGACAGCAAACACACCTATGGGTGACACCCTGATGACCAGTAATGTGCCATGCACCCACATCACAGAGAACCCAGGGAGAAGACTTTGGGGGAACATAGGTCAACTCAGCTAGCATCACAAACAGGTACAACACTAGGGATCACAGCATGCACAGCTAAACGGAAGTGAACACACAGACATGCACATACAACACACACCTTGGGCGCAGGCAATGTCACAGGAGTACACACTGCCATGAGGGGACTCCACTCCTGTGTGAGGAAAGCAGTGCCATATGTTGCCTCAGTAGGGCCCCATCATGTCAGCTGAGCACTTGGTCACACAATCAACAATTAGCACCAAATGAGGGCTCCCGTAACATCAGCCTGGTCATGGAAGTGCCAACGGAATCATCAGCACAGATCCAACACACTTGTATAGCAATGTTGCACTGACAACACACATGAGTCCTTCCCCATTGATGCCCAAACCTGCATGTCCCCTGGAGATGGCCACACGGTCAGGGAAGTAGACGAATTGAACAATGGCAGGCACAACAGATGTGCAGGAGTGGAAGCCACAGATGTGAAATAGGCAATCTAAGTAGGAAATCCCATTGCCAAATACTGAACACATGACACCCTCAGATGCTGCTATGGATGACATGGATACACCACAGGATAGGACACATTCCCACTGGACCACATGGGTTCCTGCACAGTAACACTTCATTATCATGAGACCAAATATCACCATCACTGCAGCAAGGGCATGGTTAGCATCATCAACATCATGTACATCAGAAGCAAAAGCACTAGAGAACAGAAAGTTGCTTTATTCAGCATATGTGGCATTAAAAGTAGAAGTCCGGTAGGAAATAAACAAAGGCCAATGGCCAGTCCATCAACAAAGTCACAAGTGGGTGACAGTGGCAGATGCCACCCTACACATGCCTGCACAAAACCAGGGACAATCCACTAGGAGGGGCAACCGGGGGGTAGGCCAGGCACCGCAGGGACAGGATCAGGGCTCACCAGGAGGAAGCAGGGAAGGGGTGGTGGGTGCTGGAGAGCCACTGACAACTGCAGTGGAGGTGTCTGACATGGTGTGTGCCGGCACAACTGGGGGCATGGCTCAGATGTTGTGGGTGCCGGCACGACTGCAGTGGACCCTGCAGATGGAGTGGACAGGTCCGCCACTGCAGTGCCCAAGTCAGACAGGGTGGTAGTGGACTCCACTGCAGTGCCTACCACCAGGGGAGGAGAATGGGGAACAGGCAAGGTGGGCTGGACAGAGGGGGAGGACACCCTCACCACATCAGTGGCACAGACAAGCGCAGCGGGGGTGTGGTGCTGGGAGAGCAAGTGGCAGGGGGAGAAGGCCGGATCCTCTTGGGGATGGTATATCTGTGGGTGGGGGAACCTGGGGCAGGGTGTGGTGGGGGCACCTGTGGAGTGGGGGCCTGAGGGATGGAGGAAGGAGACCTGGTGCTTGAGCTGCAGGGCGGCGGCGGGGTCTTGCTCTTACCACTCCGGGGGACTTGCGGGTGGGGGCCTCAGTCTGTCTGCGCCTGGGGGAGGGTGTCCGGGGGCGAGGGGCACTCTGCTCCGTGTGGGGGCTTCCTCTTCCCCCTGGATGCTGGAGCAGCTGGATCGGAGGGGAAGAGGCCGAGGTCACTGAGGAAGAGGCGCTGGATCTTTGGGGTTGCAGGTGAGGCAAGGGAGGGTGTTTTGGAGGGAGAGGCAACTGAGGACTGCGCAGTGCCCGTGGATGCGTGTGTGTGTACCAGGGCCCCATCCCCTGTGAGTCTGGTTTCAGTCCCCTGACTGTGCGTGCGTGTGCGTTTTGTTTGTGGCGTGTGTGTCTGTGTGCTGGACGTGTGTGTGCTGGTGTGTGCCTGTGCCGGTGTGTGTGTGCTTGGGACGGGTAAGGTGCTGGGGAGTGTGGATGGAGCAGAGGCGGGAGGGGTGAGGGACTGTCTGAGGAGGGACACTGCTGCCGTCAGGGAGGAGTCCATGGACCTATTGCCCCTCTGTAGGTCAGACATGCCTGATGAGATGCCCTCCATGAACGACACCAGCTGAGTCAACAGAGCGGTGTGCGCATGGAGGACACTCAGCATGGCTGTCTGCCTTACATGGAGCTGGCGAAGGAGGTACACAGACTCCTCACTCAGGGCAGCAGGGGACACAGGGGCAGGGGGTGCGGTGCCTGGCCCAAAGGAGACACGCTCCCGAACATGGGAGCCTCCACGGACCTGGGGAATGGGAGCCGATGGGAGGGCGGTGGTGGTGCTGGTGGTGGCGGGGACAGCAACACTAGCTGGGGTGTGGTGGCTGCTGACACCCGCCTCCATAAGGGAGTCATCCTCCGAGTTGCTCTGGTCCTCAGCTGAGGTGGATGGTGCTGAGGACTCCTCGGTGTGGCTCCCCTCGCCCTCCGTGCCACTGGGTCCCTCCGACCACTCCTCGGCTGCTGACCCAGTCTGGCTCTCTGGCTCCTCCTGGTCCGTGGAGCTGTCCCCTTCCGTGGCCGTGGATGTATCTGTAAACAATGGGGAAACAGTCAGACATCAGTCACCTGCACCAAACGCACACACCACTGTGAGCACAGCACATTACAGAGCAAGCCCTGGCATCATTAGTTGTACATTGCTAAAAGTGCCCTAACTGAACAGGAGAAGCCAATTGTCAGTCTGATGCCAACCATGGCACTCACATCCCACATGGCCTTGCACCCATCTGTCTGGTGTCTGTTGAATTGCAACACCCCAGTGTGGACACATGCACCAACTACACAGTAGTTGGACAGTGCAGAGGACACGGTGTGGCATGTGGACATGCACACATCACAGCTCTTGCCACTGAGTCAGTACAGGTTTCCGGATGAAAGGGATGCCCAGAGTCAAATAGGAAATGCATGTGATGCATACCAGCGACAGACACCATGATGCACTCATGTCCTGATAGACATCGCCACAATGGTGTGCATGTAGCACATGTCACTACCCTGCAGGACAACCAATAAGTTGACACATGCCATGGCAGAGGCATGACTGCTAAGTCATACATCACTGTCTCAGTGATGTATGACTTGGCAGCCAGACAACAACACTATGCACTGTGTCACAGTAGTAGGTCATGGGGAATGCAAGTCCTGGAGCTGCACAAGTGCACATGTACATCCCCCACACAACACATCATCTTAACCCTCATCTGTCCAGGTCATACCTATTGGACATATGGGAGACCTGTGACACTACCCTCTGAACCTGAGCCCCTCACAATCTGCTGTGAATGGGGAACAGCTGCCTGAACTTCACATTCGCATACCCCAGTCTGCACGGGCAGCTGATCAAACACCTATGTGACACACAAGTATCGTCTCCTATGGTCACATCTCCAGGGGCATGCTGAGCCCCTACCAAGAAACACCCCAGCAGTCCTGGCAAGTAATCCACAGCACACTGACACAGAGGCAGACACCTGAGGGGTCAAATCACTGCGCACAATGTGTCAGCTGATACACGGGAGTGGGAGTACAGAGTGCATTGCATGGCCTGGAGTAGGCATGACTGTCCTGCTCCACATGAATGAGGGATGAGCCCTGGACAGTGGATAGCTGGCTATGTATGTGTGACACACGTAATCTGCACACTCCTGGGGCCCAAACATTGTTCCCACCCGCTGCATGGGTGTGTGCCACATACCCCAGGCACATGTGGTGGCTCAGCTCAGCAAGTGGACCGCATATCAAAGCAACACGCAGATTACATGTCCGAACACAGGCGTTGTGTGAACAATGGACCCACCCATGATGCCCACAACAGAGTTAGGGAAACAGATGCTGTCCCCCACCTTTAGTGAAGCAAACTGCAAGGACACAGTCCCAAGTGACACAATTCCCTGAATGTAAGGGCCACACCTGGGTATCAGACGAGCAGTGGGCAGTGCACAATAGAGGGACATGGCTCCTGGACAACATGACTGCTGCACTGTGGCAGTTGAACCAGGCCAGAGGAGGGCACAAAGCATGTAATACAGAGTTCACAGTGCAGTCTTTGACTCACCCCCTCCTTGCTGCTGTCTGGCCTTCAGCTGCCCATCCAGGTCTGGAAACACCACCGCCAGGATCTGGAGCATGTGGGGGTTCAGGGTCCGTGTTCCGCCCCTCCTGCAAGGAGGCGACAGCTTCAGCTGGACCCGTGCAATCCTCCGGGTCCAGCCCCGAAGGTCCTGCCACCTCTTCTGGCAGTTGCCTATCCGGCGCTTGTAGACCCCCACGGACCGGACGGCCCGGACGATGTCCTTCCAGATCTCCTGCTTCCGATGGGCATTAACCTGTCAGGATGACAAAGTGAAAAGGCCATTACTACACATGCAACATATCCGTGCATGACACAGTTGTATATACATGTCTCAATCACAGGGGCACATGATGTACACAGGCAGTGCAAAGCTGCCCATGGACAGTTTGCCAGACGTCACTACATGGTATCATTGCATGGGAAGTAAAACCTTGTTCAAATGCACTGTCACTGCACCATACCTGTCCAGTGCATGTCACTACACACTATGGGGGGTGACAACTACTCAGTGAGCCTGCTAGCCAGTGGCGTGCAGACTTCCAGCCTTGCTAGTCAGACAAAATGCACATTCAGAAAGGCAGTGCACAGAACACTCACCTGCTCCCCTGGTGTCCCATACAGCTTGCTGTACTGTGGAAGTAGGCTGTCCAGCAGGGCCTGGTTCTCCTCAAGGCTGAAGTCAGGGGCTCTCTCCACAGTACGTGCCATTGCAGGGTCCAGAGGGGCAGAGACAGCAGCAGTGCAGTGGCAGATGTCGTCCTGGAGCATGTAGTGCAGGCAAGTGAGCTCTCAGGGGAACAGCCAGCAATATATATGTGCTGGAGAGGCAGATACTGTCCCTTGTGTCCAAAGTGATAGGTCCAAGTTGTTTGCATCTTCTGAATCTGGCCAATCAATGGAATAGCAGCACCAAAACACACCCACAGCATCCTTCAAATCTTCAACTTCATGACATACATGATTTTGCAACATTGTTGTGGGTGACCAACTGATTTTCCAGCAACCGACTCGTTCGAAATTCGAAAACGCGTCCGATGCCAGGCAAGCCCATTGTCAATGGGTGCGCACCGATCGGTCCATTGCGGTACAACGCGTACAGGGGTACAACGCGTACCCGCACACATTGAATGCAATGGGCCGGCCGGGGCACCGATCGGTCCATTGCAGTTCAACGCGTACAGGGGTACAACGCTGCACCGCACACATTGAATGCAATGGGCCGGCCGGAGGCACCGATCGGTCCATTGCAGTTCAACGCGTACAGGGGTACAACGCGTACCCGCACACATTGAATGCAATGGGCCGGCCGGGGCACCGATCGGTCCATTGCAGTTCAACGCGTACAGGGGTACAACGCGTACCCGCACACATTGAATGCAATGGGCCGGCCGGGGCACCGATCGGTCCATTGCAGTACAACGCGTACAGGGGTACAACGCGTACCCGCACACCTTGAATGCAATGGGCCGGCCGGGGGCACCGATCGGTCCATTGCGGTATCAACGCGTACAGGGGTACAACGCTGTACCCGCACACATTGAATGCAATGGGCCGGCCGGGGGCACCGATCGGTCCATTGCAGTTCAACGCGTACAGGGGTACAACGCGTACCCGCACACATTGAATGCAATGGGCCGGCCGGGGCACCGATCGGTCCATTGCAGTTCAACGCGTACAGGGGTACAACGCTGTACCCGCGACACATTGAATGCAATTGGCCGGCCGGGGCACCGATCGGTCCATTGCGGTACAACGTGTACAGGGGTACAACGCGTACTCGCGCACATTGAATGCAATGGGCCGTCCGGGGCACCGATCGGTCCATTGCGGTACAACGCGTACAGGGGTACAACGCGTACCCGCACACATTGAATGCAATGGGCCGGCCGGGGGCACCGATCGGTCCATTGCAGTTCAACGCGTACAGGGGTACAACGCGTACCCGCACACATTGAATGCAATGGGCCGGCCGGGGCACCGATCGGTCCATTGCAGTTCAAAGCGTACAGGGTATAACGCGTACCCGCACATTGAATGCAATGGGCCGGCCGGGGTACCGATCGGTCCATTGCAGTTCAACGTGTACAGGGGTACAACGCGTACCCACACACATTGAATGCAATGGGCCGGCCGGGGCACCGATCGGTCCATTGCAGTACAACGCGTACAGGGTACAACGCGTACCCGACACATTGAATGCAATGGGCCGGCCGGGGCACCGATCGGTCCATTGCAGTACAACGCGTACAGGGGTACAACGCGTACAGGGGTACAACGCGTACCCGCACATTGAATGCAATAGGCCGGCCGGGGGCACAGATCGGTCCATTGCAGTTCAACGTGTACAGGGGTACAACGCGTACCCGCACACATTGAATGCAATGGGCCGGCCGGGGGCACCGATCGGTCCATTGCAGTTCAAAGCGTACAGGGGTACAACGCGTACCCGCACACATTGAATGCAATGGGCCGGCCGGGGGCACCGATCGGTCTATTGCAGTTCAACGCGTACAGGGGTACAACGCGTACCCGCACACATTGAATGCAATGGGCCGGCCGGGGGCACCGATCGGTCCATTGCAGTACAACGCGTACCAGGGTACAACGCGTACCCGCACACATTGAATGCAATGGGCCGGCCGGAGCACCGATCGGTCCATTGCAGTACAACGCGTACAGGGGTACAACGCTTACAGGGGTACATCGCGTACCCGCACACATTGAATGCAATAGGCCGGCCAGGGGCACAGATCGGTCCATTGCAGTTCAACGCGTACAGGGGTACAACGCGTACCCGCACACATTGAATGCAATGGGCCGGCCGGGGGCACCGATCGGTCCATTACAGTTCAACGCGTACAGGGGTACAACGCGTACCCGCACACATTGAATGCAATGGGCCGGCCGGGGGCACCGATTGGTCCATTGCAGTTCAACGCGTACAGGGGTACAACGCGTACCCGCACACATTGAATGCAATGGGCCGGCCAGGGGCACCGATCGGTCCATTGCAGTTCAACGCGTACAGGGGTACAACGCGTGCCCGCACACATTGAATGCAATGGGCCGGCCGGAGGCACCGATCGGTCCATTGCAGTTCAACGCGTACAGGGGTACAACGCGTACCCGCACACATTGAATGCAATGGGCCGGCCGGGGCACCGATCGGTCCATTGCAGTTCAACACGTACAGGGGTACCACGCGTGCCCGCACACATTGAATGTACTGGGCCGGCCGGGGCACCGGTCGGTCCATTGCAGTACTAACGCATACAGGGGTACAACGCGTACCCGCACACATTGAATGCAATGGGCCGGCCGGGGCACCGATCGGTCCATTGCAGTACAACGCGTACAGGGGTACAACGCGTACCCGCACACATTGAATGCAATGGGCCGGCCGGGGCACCGATCGGTCCATTGCTGTTCAACGCATCACTGTACATGTGACTGGCATATGTCAGCATGCCTGTCTCAGATGGACATATGCCAGCCACAGATAGCTCCCAGGGAGTGAGGGGCACACCTACATCATGACAGCCTGTCCAAACTTTATCATAAGGCATGTAAGGCTGCATTTCCTATTGTGTGTATGTTGGTGTACATGTTGTCCTGTGGGTGTCACCTGTGGGCAGCCACCCCCAGGCTGTGCACGTGTTCATGGGGACAGGATCCTGGGTGTTACGTGTACATGACCACTGTGATGTGCAACTGTTCATATCTGTGCATGTGCCATGGTCACATTTCACGGTGGTGTATGTGTATGTCATGTCACATACCCCGTGAGTCCCATGTGGGACGGTATGTTTGAGCCAGGGTGTCCCAGTGGCACAATAGTGATGGTCCTCCACAGTCTTTGTGCATGTAGTGTTTACAATGTCTCTGATTTCATGTGCACAATGGGAGACAGTCTCCACATCCAGGTTGTGTGTGCATGGACTTTGATGTTGTGCGTGTGTGTGTCACAGACGTCCATGTCTGTCCTGCCGTGGCAAGTGGGACCACTACCTGTGGAGGTCATGGTTGTTTTGCTGTGGTGTATACATGATACTCCATGTAATGCCAGTGTCCATGTGGCAATACAGGGTCCCTGGGAATGTACCTGTCGTTGAGCTGTGGTGCCTGGGGCACATCTGTCCTCACATGTCACTGTGCTGGGTGATTGTGACACGGCAGCAGGAGATGGGAACTGTGACACGGCCTCATGATATCCAATGGGCCAACCTGGGACTAATTGATGCCACCTGTTGGACCGTGTTGACAGATGTTGGCCATGTATGTACCATACATGTCCTTATGGAACTGCACACTTCATGTAGTTGTGCCTCATAATGATGTATGTTGGGATATTGAGTGTGTTCAATGCCGCATATGTGGGGTGACTGACAATCTTGCTTACTTCTCCTCTGCACTGCAGGGCTCCTGCTGTCCATCGACCATTCCCAGACCTGGCAACGATGGTGGAACGGGACAGCATCCGACGGTACCGCTTCACCAGGCAGCTGATTGAGGATTTGGCAGTGCAGTTGTCCCCACATTTGCAGCCTGGCCGGCCGTATCCTACAGCGCTGACCCCCAAGGTGAAGGTGATGGCAGTCCTACACTTCTTTGCCACCGGTACCTTCCAACATACTGTGGCGACTGCTGGTGGGATGTCACAGACCATGTTGAGCCGTGTGCTCCGCGATGTTTTGGCGGCAATGTTGCTATTCCTGAACCGGTACATCTATTTCCCTAGACTGCGACGACTCACTGACGTGAAGAGTGACTTTTATGCCCTGGGGAGGATGCCGCATGTCATTGGCTCCATTGATGGGACACATGTGGCTTTGGTACCACCACAGGCCCAGGAGCAGGCCTACAGGAACCGCAAGCACTACCACTCGGTCAATGCACTGGTGGTGTGTCTTGCAGACATGACCATCACACACGTATGTGCCCGTTTCCCTGGTTCAGCACACGATGCCTTTGTGATGAGGAGTAGTCGCATCCCCAGGATGATGGCACAGATGCAGAACCAGCGTGCCTGGCTTGTCGGTGTGTACTGACTTTGTGCCATTGTGTGTGATCTGATCTGTAGTATTCCGCCCACTTTTCCAAGTCAGCTAATGTGCACTTGTCTGTCCGTAGGTGACTCGGGATACCCCAACATGCCGTGGTTGCTGACACCCCTCAGGAACCCTGTGACACCAGCCCAGATGCACTACAATGAGGCACATGGTCGGACCAGGAGAGTGATTGAGCGGACATTTGGTCTCCTGAAGAGCCGCTTCCGCTGCCTGGACAAGACCGGAGGGTCCCTCCCATATGCCCCTGCGAAAGTGTGCAAGATTATCATCGTCTGCTGCATGCTCCACAACCTGGCAGTGCGGAAGGAGTTGCCTCTCATCCAGGATGACAATGACCAACATCCGCCACCTGTGGAGGATCCTGGCCTGGACCACGATGCCAGTGACGATGATGGTGATGTCCGCACACAGCTCATCACCAACTTCTTCAGCTGAATGTGAGTATCCTGAGGTGTCATGTCAATGATGTGAGTTGGCATGATGTGTAGGTGGTGCTCTGGTGCTGTTGGAGTGTGTCCATGGGCTACATGACTGGATGTGTGTTGCGATGTGTGCTTACAGGTGGGCTGTACTCCCCAACAGTGTTGACATGCTAACTTGGTTCTGGGTGGGTATCTTGTAACATGTATTGTGCATGAGTTTTGCTGTTCTGTCCTGTACTCCATTGCTTTTGACTGTGTGTCATTTCTGTCCTTCACAGGGTACTTTCAGATTCGTTTGGTCAACTGTGTCCACCGACGACGTGATTGCACATCCAGGCTGGTAGCTGTTGTGTCCCTACAGGTGATGTGCGCCACACCCATGGACTTCCTTCCGTCTACAGTTGTTGACTGTGTGCCCGCTGCCAGGTGGGATTACCTTGCATCTGTAGTGGTTACGACATGTTGCAACTGTGTAATAAACCTGTGCTTCACTTTGTGATGTGCGTTGTCTGTGGTCACACATTTGACTGCCATTTGCTTACTGCAACTGTGGGCTACTTGACTACAACTGGGAATGGGTGTGGTGTCTGTGCATTGCACCGTCTTCCCTGGCAACATCAGTGTAGGCAATGAGTCAGATGGCCTAGGTGTGTATGTGTTGTGTAGCCCTGGTGGTGTGTCTCCCTCATATGTGTCACGTTGCCTTTACTCACATGCCTGTGTTGTCCTTGCTGTTGCAGTTCGCATACACAGTGTAATTTTGCAGTTCATCATCCCCATAACAGCACCCACGTTGGAATCACAACAGAGGCAAGTATGGTGTATTAGTGTGTTTATTGTGATACATTTGTGTGAATAGTGCATAGGATGGGTAGTGCTGTACATAAATCTTGCAATCCGAAGTTCCTAGGTGAATTGAAAGTCCTGGTAGACAGAATCCGCAGTATCGGGGCCACAGTTGTCTGATACATTGGTCCAACTTGTACTCCCCATGCAATGTGTGGGAGTAGTGTTGCCGTCAACAGGGTGAACAGTCTGTGCACAAAGGTGAACATCCAGAACAGGTTCAGGCTTCCTGGGAGTTGCGCTTGGCCATCGGCCTCTCACTTTCCCCTCCTCGGACGACCCCTCTTCTTGGGGGGGGCCCCTCAAGTACAGACTGCTGCGGTGCAGGGGACTCTCCGCCAGAGTCATCCTTCCTCCCTGTGGCAGTTGCAGTTTGATCGGAACCAGATGTTGTTGGCACACAGGGAGGTGTGGACTGGTTGCTGTTCATCTGGCGGAGGCATTGTAAAATGTCCCTGTGCACCGCCGTCATCTCATGCAGTGCATCCCACTTGGACTCCACGCGGGACATGTGTGAGTCCACGCGGGACATGTGTGACTCCACGTGGGACATGTGGGAGTCCAAGCGGGCATGATGGGCAGCCTGCTGCTGTTTCATGTCTCTGAGGAGCCCCACTACCTGGCTGAGGTCTCCGGTGCTGGACTGGTACGCATCAGCTATGCGTACCAGTTGTGGGTCATCATGCACACCAGCAACCTCTGCAAGCAGCGACCTCTGTCTCCCACCCTCCCACCACCCCTGCTGACATGTGCAGTGTGTGCAGTGGCACGCACAGATGACCCTGGTCCACCTTGGGGGTTGGTGGTGGTGGTGGTGTCCATGGCCCCAGGTTGGTCCAGGGTCCCTGTGCTGGTGTTGCTCCTTGTTCTGTCCATGTCGGCAGGGATGGTATTTGTGGTGACAGTCGTTGGAGGGGTGGGTGCAGGGGGTGCAGCTGGTGGTCCTGCTGGTGCTGCATGTAGACTTGCACCGGATGTGCCAGGTTGGTCTTCTTCGTCCGAGGAGGACAGAGGCTGTACGCCCCAGTGAGCTCCGCATCCTCTTGAGCCTGGGACTGGGACTCCTCAGCGTCTGCTGCTGTGTCCCCATCATCACCTGTTTTTGGGAGACACACACAATGTATGTTATGTTTCTGCAGGCATCAATGGTTGACACACATGACAGTTGTGACTGTGCCTCTGGGTGCGGGCCTGTACATTGCATTGTCCTAAGTCGTCACAGTCAGGGGTTGATATTGGTGTGGCACATTGTCCTGCATTATTTGGGCATTTCTATGTATTTTTTGGGGTGTGAACATGGTCTGCATTGGTTGTGTTTGGTTGACAGCCGGCCCTCCTTCCCACCCACCCAGCCAGTCAGTTATCCCACCATGGACTGTGCTTGCATTGCAGGGAGTGTAAGTTGTCTCTCAGGATGTCAGTCAGTGGTGTCCTGCTGTTTGTTGGTGCACAGTTGCCAGCAGGGCCTTGTGCTCCCCACAGCAGTAGCCAGTGTCAGCCATCTTGTGAGTCCTTCTCCACTCCCTGTGATGTGAGCATGGTTCAGGGTGGTGTTGATGGGACAGTTGTGGGGGTGACCAATATCAGTGACTACGACTCCCATCATGCTATTGCCTCCACCCCCTTCCCAACATGCCCATGCTTCCTTCCTTTTGACTCTGCTTCCCTGTGGGGTGGGCTGGCTGTGCTGACAGGATGGCTGGGAGTGTTGTCCTGGCAGTTGTTTGGCTAAGAGTCCCAAGAGTGTCCCTGTGCTTCACACAACATAACCCAGGGTGGTGGTTCTTTGTGGGATCTTGTGTTAGGATGGGGGGCATTGCATTCTACCAGGTGGGTTCTGTGGAGTTTGTGTTGGGGGTGTGTGTGAGGGGAGGTGCTTGTGACTATGGTCAGTGCTGCAAGTCCTCCTTCCCACCCACCCAGCCAGCCAGTTATCCCACCATGGAACGTGCTTGCATTGCAGGGAGTGTAAGTTGTCTCTCAGGATGTCAGTCAGTGGTGTCCTGCTGTTTGTTGGTGCACAGTTGCCAGCAGGGCCTTGTGCTCCCCACAGCAGTAGCCAGTGTCAGCCATCTTGTGAGTCCTTCTCCACTCCCTGTGATGTGAGCATGGTTCAGGGTGGTGTTGATGGGACAGTTGTGGGGTGACCAATATCAGTGACTACGACTCCCATCATGCTATTGCCTCCACCCCCTTCCCAGCATGTCCATGCTTCCTTCCTTTGACTCTGCTTCCCTGTGGGGTGGGCTGGCTGTGCTGACAGGATGGCTGGGAGTGTTGTCCTGGCAGTTGTTTGGCTAAGAGTCCCAAGAGTGTCCCTGTGCTTCACACAACATAACCCAGGGTGGTGGTTCTTTGTGGGATCTTGTGTTAGGATGGGGGGCATTGCATTCTACCAGGTGGGTTCTGTGGAGTTTGTGTTGGGGGTGTGTGTGAGGGGAGGTGCTTGTGACTGTGGTCAGTGCTGCAAGTCCTCCTTCCCACCCACCCAGCCAGCCAGTTATCCCACCATGGAATGTGCTTGCATTGCAGGGAGTGTAAGTTGTCTCTCAGGATGTCAGTCAGTGGTGTCCTGCTGTTTGTTGGTGCACAGTTGCCAGCAGGGCCTTGTGCTCCCCACAGCAGTAGCCAGTGTCAGCCATCTTGTGAGTCCTTCTCCACTCCCTGTGATGTGAGCATGGTTCAGGGTGGTGTTGATGGGACAGTTGTGGGGGTGACCAATATCAGTGACTACGACTCCCATCATGCTATTGCCTCCACCCCACTTCCCAGCATTCCCATACTTACTTGCTTTTGTGGGGAGTTCAGTGTGTGTGGGTGTGAGAGCAATGGCAAGATGGCTGACAGTGGTGTCCTGCTGTTGGTTGGTGTGCAGTTCCCAGCATGCCCTTGTGCTCCCCACGACACAGCAACAGTGTCAGACATCTTTGATGGGCCTTTCCACTCTCTGTGGGATGTGCATGCGTGTGTGTGAGCTTGCTGGGCCATGTGGTGGGGGATGTGGAGCTGTGACTACGACTCCCATCATGCTATTGCCTCCACCCCCCTTCCCAGCATGCCCATGCTTCCTTCCTTTTGATTCTGCTTCCCTGTGGGGTGGGCTGGCTGTGCTGACAGGATGGCTGGGAGTGTTGTCCTGGCAGTTGTTTGGTTAAGAGTCCCAAGAGTGGCCCTGTGCTTCACACAACATAACCCAGGGTGGTGGTTCTTTGTGGGATCTTGTGTTAGGATGGGGGGCATTGCATTCTACCAGGTGGGTTCTGTGGAGTTTGTGTTGGGGGGGGTGTGAGGGGAGGTGCTTGTGACTATGGTTAGTGCTGCAAGTCCTCCTTCCCACCCACCCAGCCAGCCAGTTATCCCACCATGGAACGTGCTTGCATTGCAAGGAGTGGAAGTTGTCTTTCAGGATGTCAGTCAGTGGTGTCCTGCTGTTTGTTGGTGCACAGTTGCCAGCAGGGCCTTGTGCTCCCCACAGCAGTTCCCAGTGTCAGCCATCTTGTGAGTCCTTCTCCACTCCCTGTGATGTGCGCATGGTTCATGGTGGTGTTGATGGGACAGTTGTGGGGGGCAATATGTGTGACTGCGACTCCCATGATGCTATTGGCTACACTGACTTGGCCAGCATACAGAGAATTCCTTCCTTTGAGTGGTCTTCACTGTGTGTTGGTGTTGTTGTGGTGGCTACATGTCTGGATGTGTTTGTTAGTTCTATTTGTGCCACTGCCTAGCTGTAGTTGTAGTTGTGTTTGTACATGTGATGGCACAGTTGGATGTGACTTTTTTGATGGCATGTGTTGTGTTTATCTGACTGACATACACATTTTGGGATGATTCTGTTCTGGTTGCTGTGTAATTGCTATGAGTGCATGGTTTGACTCTCCCCTTGACAGTGATGTGTGTGTTTTGTGGCAGTATATTGTGTACATTTGTTGTGTACTCACCAGGCTCTGGGATGTCCTCTAGTCCATATACGCTCACTGGTGGAAGGATGGCCCGCACCTTCTCCTCCCAGGGCCTGAGGTATATTGGCTTGGCCGGAGGGCCACTGCCGGTGTGTTGGCTGTTGATGTAGTCTATTTTGAGCAGGTCCCGTACCCTCCTGCGCACGTCATACCACCTGTTCTGGATGTCGCTCTTTGTGCGCCGACATGGTGATTGTGCGTTCACCCTGTTGATGATCCTCTCTCCACATCTTGGTTTTCTGGGAGATGGGGGTCTGTTGGACCAGTGTGCCAAACAGCTGTGGCTCTACCCTGAGGATCTCGTCTACCATGACTTCCAATTCACAATCTAGGAACTTGTGATTCTTCTTGGGGGGCATGGTGATGGGTGGTGATGGTGAGTGATGTGTGTGTTGGTGTGCAGGTGAGGGTGTGTGAGTGTGTGTTTTGCTGGGTGTATGTGAGGTAGGTATTTGTTGGTGTGCTGATGGTGTGTGGCTTGTGTGAGGGATGAGCTGTGGGTGTGTGGTTGCTTTCTCTTGGGTGCTGGCAGTGGAATGGCATTTGCAAAGGCTCATGGTTGTGATTTGTGTCCTTTATATGGGTGGAGTTGTGGGTGTGTCTTTGTTCTCTGACCCCACCCCCCAGTATTTATTGGCTTGGTAATTGCTTGTTTGGCCTTTTTTGGGTGATTTTTCCTTTGTACTGCCTGTGTATGTTGGAAACGTTCTTGTGACCGAGTCGGACCCTGCATTTGTCTCGTACGGTCTTCTCCGTTTCGTTCACGCTGTGTATGTGCAGTTTTCTATGCTGCGTACGCGTCAGTCGCGGTGTTTTGTGTTGCTTCGGCTCGGTTTTGTATGCGTGTCGGTCGTACGGCTTGGCCTCCGTCCGACTCGCTCGTGGTTTTCGCGCCTTGCATCGTACTTTGCGGTTTGGAGTTTGCGTGTACGTTTCGGTCGGATTTGTTCCGGGTGCGTGTCGGTCGGTTGGATTCGCATGTTTTTCCGACCGGATTGCTGTTTTCCGTGTGGCTCGGTCGGTCGACTTGGGTTCGGTACGTGTCGGTCGGATTTTGCACGCCTTGCATCGTACTTGGCGTGTCGGGCGCCACAGGTACGTGTCGGTCGGTATTATTTCCGCATCCGAGTCGGTCGGTGCTTTTTCCGGCCCGAATCGGAATCGACCCCATAATTGGAAAAGTGTTGGTCATGTTAAAAGAATACGTGATCATGCAAAGCAATAAACATTACTGCAAGGCACATCAGGATCTTAGGCCAGTGCAGAGACAGAATATTGAGTACAAAATATCGAGTTGCACAAATATCGAGTTGTTAATATCATGGGTCAGAAATATCGACAGCAAGAATATTGTGGTCAAGAATAGTGACTTAAAGTAAGTAATACCGATTTAAAAAATATATAAGTGTTTAATATCGTTTGCAAAAATATAGTTGATAAAAATATCGTTTTTTATTATTATGTATTTTAGCATATATTTTATATGTATGTGATGTTTGTTTTTTTGTATAAGAATTGCTTCTATTGTTAATATATGTGTTACATTTTTAGTAGCTAATTTTATTTTATATGAATTTTGCGCTTTTAGTTCCGTAGCGGGTTGTGGGTTTATAGGGGAATAGGGTGGGAATTAATTTAATTATATTACATTTTTTATTTTTTATTTGAATTTTGCACTTTTAGTTTTTTTGCAGGTTGTTGGTTTATAGGGGAAAAGGGTGGGAAGTAATATTTGTTTAATTGGGATGTTATAGTGTTAAATGTGTAAAGTAATTTATTATTAATTAATTAATAATTGGTTGTTAATTAATTTTAATTAATTAATTGCTAATTAATTATGATAATTGTGTAATTAATTTTAGGTGTGTAGTGTGGTGTTTATATGTGTAAAGGGTGGGAAGTAATTTATTTTTAATTGATGAATTTCTAATTGGTTAATTATTTTAATAATTTAATTGGTAATTAATTATGGTAATTGTGTAATTAATTTTAGGTGTGTGTTGAGGTATTTATAGGAGTAAAGAGTGGGAAGTGATTTGTGTTTAATTAATTATATATAGTTGTTAATTAATGTTAATTATTTTATATTTATTTTTGGTAATTGTTTTTTTTGTGTGTTGTTTTTACTTTTAAAGGGGTAAAGGGTGTGTATTAAATACATTTTAATTATTTAATTATGAGTTGTTAATAGTAATAGTTTTTAATTTTAAAATAAGTTTTAATTGTGTTAAATTATTTTATAGTTAAATTTAGATGTGTGTTGTGGATATTATAGTGTTAAAGTGTGTGTAGTCAATTAATGTTTATTATGTTTTTCACTAATAATATTTTTTAATTCAATTATGTAAATACATTCAATTAAAAATGTTGAAGAGTTTTGTTATTGGTGTGGTTTTATAGGGTAGGAAATAAAATAAAAACATTTATGTTTTAATTAATTAATTAATTTATTATTTTATTTTATATATTTGTAGGTTTTTGTTATATGTAATTAGTATTATTATATGTGATATTTTTCTGTTTAATATTTTTATTTTTATTTTTTTAAATTTTGTTTATGAATTTTTATTATTTTTTTTATTTTTAATATATATATTTATTTTCTAAGTGTGAATCGTAATTTTTTTTCTCCACAGTCCAACACTTTCCCTACTGTTGCATTCACTTCAATGGGAATAGTAATTTTTACCCCTCTGCTATCCGGCACTTTCCCTACTGTTGCACTCACTGGAATTGGAATAGTAATTTTTACCCCTCCGCTATCCTGTGCTTTTCCTACTGTTGCACTCACTGGAGTTGGAATAGTAATTTTTACCTCTCTGCTATCCAACATTTTCCCTACTGTTGCACTCTCTGGAGTGGGAATAGTAATTTTTACCCCTCTGCTATCCAACGCTCTTCCTACTGTTGCACTCACTCGAGTGGGAATACATTTTTTCACCCCTCAGCTATCCAACACTTATCGTACTGTTGCATTCAGTGGAGTGGGAATACTAATTTTTACCCCTCCACTATTATTATTATTATTATTATAAGCTTATAAAGCGCACTTTTACCCAAGGGTGTCCTGGCGCTGCACACTGAGTCCCTGGAGCACGAGGGGCCTAATCCCTAAATAACCAAGTCTTCAGCCCCTTTCTAAAAGAAAGGAGCTCCTCGGCATTCCTGATATGCACCGGCAAGCTGTTCCAGGCCTTCGCTGCACAGTATGAAAAGCTATGTCCTCCCCAACTAGCCTTTTTTATTCGGGGTACCACAACTAGTCTGCCCTCGGACGAGCGCAGCGCTCTCCCTGGCACATACCAAGTGAAGCACCGACTCAAGAACTCTGGGCCACTGCCCCTCAATGCTTTGAAAACGAGGCACAGAGCCTTAAATTGAGCTCGTCTTGATACCGGCAGCCAGTGCAATAGCCGGAGTCCCTCTCGAACGGAGGCAAACCTTGGGATGCCTGTCAGCAGTCTCGCCGCTGCGTTTTGGACCAGCTGTAATCTGTGCAGATGTTTTTTTTCAAATTCAGATACAGACTATTGCAGTAGTCCAAGCGTGACAGAATAAGGGCTGAGACTGCTAACCTGAAACCGTCGGCCGGAAGAAAAAATGTAATTTTCCTCAATATCATAAGGATATGGAAGCATGTCGAAACCACTTTACTAACCTGATCCCCAAAATCAAGTTTCTGGTCCATGATCACGCCCAAATTCCTTGCCGTGCACGTGGGGACTGGGGGCATCCCCAGCGCATCAGGCCACATATCCGGCGTCCAGATGTTAGGATTGTTCCCAAATATCATGACCTCGGTCTTCCCAGCATTCAATTTAAGGCAATTCGAGGCCATCCAGCCCGCAATATCTTTCAGGCAATCATGGCATCTCGCGGCCATATCCACTTGGGACCCTCGCTGTATGGATAACACAATTTGTGTGTCATCTGCATAGGAAGTGAGTTGCAGGCCAAAGGATCTTATCAGAGCCGCCAGTGGGCTGACATAAATGTTAAAAAGCGTGGGGCTCAGAGATGATCCCTGTGGTACCCCACACGGAAGGGCAAAAGGCTTGGATTTATCAAGCCCCAGATCAACTATCCAACATTTTCCCTACTGTTGCACTCTTTGGAGTGGGAATAGTAATTTTTGCCCCTCCGCTATCCAACACTTTCACTACTGTTGCTCTCACTGGAGTGCGAATAGTAATTTTTACCCCTCTGCTATCCAACACTTTCCCTACTGTTGCACTCACTGGAGTTGGAATAGTAATTTTTACTCCTCCACTATACAGCACTTTCTCTACTGTTGTACTCACTGGAGTGGGAATAGTAATTTTTACCTCTCCGCTATCCAACACTTATCCTACTGTTGCACTCATTGGAGTGGGAATAGTAATTTTTACCCCTTCGCTAGCCAACACTTTCCATACTGTTGCTCTTACTGGAGTTGGAATAGTAGTTTTTACTCCTCTGCTATCCAGCACTTTCCCTACTGTTGCACTCACTGGAGTGGGAATAGTCATTTTTACCCCTCCTGCTATCCAATACTTTCCTTACTGTTGCACTCTCTGGAGTGGGAATAGTAATTTTTACCCCTCCGCTATCCAACACTTTCCCTACTGTTGCACTCACTGCAGTGGAAATAGTAATTTTTTGCCCTCCGCTATCCAACACCTTCCCTACTGTTGCTCTCACTGGAGTGGGAATAGTAATTTTTACCCCTCCGCTATCTAACACTTTCTCTACTGTTGCACTGTTTGGAGTGGGAATAGTAATTTTTACCCCTCCACTATCCAATACTTTCCCTACTGTTGCACTCACTGGAGTGGAAATAGTAATTTTTTGCCTTCCACTATCCAATACTTTCCCTACTGTTGCTCTCACTGGAATGGGAATAGTAATTTTTACCCCTCCGCTATCCAACACTTAATTATTTTGCTAACCAACACTTTTCCTACTGTTGCACTGATTGTATTGGGCAATTTAAGTTTAAATATTTATTCATAGTTTAATGTTTTAATTTATTCTAGAATGTTTTTTTATATTTTAAATATTTATATATATTATTTATTTGTATATAATTTTAAAGTTTTAAAATAAATTAAAGATAATAGTTTATTAATTATTTTAAAGAGTACATATACATAAATTATGTTTGTGTGTTTAGTTTTTTTAAATTAAGTTTATTTGTAATATTTTGTAAAAATGTATATTAAATGTTATTTATTTTGTTAAAATTAATAAGATTTAATATATATATTATTTTATTTTATATATATATATTTAAATCAATATTTTTACATCTATATTTTTTACATCTATATTTTTTACATCAATATTTTTGATTCAATATTTTTGTACTTACCTGTTTAAGTATAGGAGTTGATATTTTTGCTGTCTATATTTTTTACTCGATATTTTTTACATCAATATTTTTTATATCAATGTTGTGTCTGTGAACCCTTAGGCCATGTTCTGGATCGGTGAGGGTAGAGTTGTGTGGGAGTAACAGGGGACAGATCTAGGTAGAGGTTTATGGCACGGGTTGTGAGAGAGATGGTAGCTTGAAAGACAACAGAGGGTTAGAGTGTGGAGAGAGTGGACATTGATGGGTAAGTAGATAGTGAACTGATTGTGAGGGTGCGAGGACTGGTGGGGAGAGTTTAGTCAAGGTAGAAGGTGATTATAAGTACAGGTTGAGACTAAAGATGAGTGTTAGTGGAAGGTGAGGCTGAGGATGAATGTTAGAAGAGGGTGAGACTGAATAAAAAGTGAGATTGAAGGTGGGTGGAGAGTGAGGTTGAGTGAAAGTAAAATGCAAGCTTGACAATGAGTGTAAGTGAAGAGTGTGTGAGAGGAGTGAGTCAAAAGGAGTATAAATGTCAGTGTAAGAGAAATGGATGAGAGTGAAGGAAAGGGAGAAACAGAGGGGCAGATTTACAAGCCCCTTGCGACGCATTTTCGACGAATTTGCGCCGCCGCTGAGTCACTTATGTGACGCAGCAGCGGCGTAAAGCAAGCGCCACACTGCAACGGATTTACAACGTGACGCATCTAGGGAGATGTGTCACGCCGTAAACCCCTACGCCACATTATACCTGCGTCAGGTATAATGTGGGCGTACCGTCGCAGTGTGGGCGTTCCGTCGCAGGAAAGCCTCGGAAAAGTGCCTGAGTGAAATCTACAAGATTTCACTCAGTCACTTTTCCAACGCCGCTTCGTCAAAACCTTGCGCCTGCTTGAAGCAGGCGTAAGGCGTGACGCAGCATGTTAGAGATATGCCAGTTTGGAACAGTGCGCTCCCTGGCGTGTTTTAAGTTGGGGAATTAATTCCCCTTCAATGCTGAGGGTCCCTGGGGGCCAACTAGCCCGCCAGGTACCTCCAGTAAGTGCCACAGAGCTGCGTTGCAGAGTGGTGTAAAAAGGGGCATGGCTTTGGACCACCTCTCTGCAACGCAGCTCCCTGGCGCATACTGGAGGTACCTGGTGGGCTACTTGGCCTCCAGGGACCCTCAGTATTCAAGGGGAATTAGTTACCCATCTTACAATGCGCCAGGGGGTGCGTTTGAATAGTGCTGCAGGGAGGGGGCGGGGCCTCCGGCGCGATGCCAGCTTTTTTGTTTGTTTTGTTTTTCAGAAGTGGGGCTGTGTGGCCCCCCTTATTTTCCCTTTTTTGTTGCCCTGGGGACCCCATCCCCCAGGGCCTGACCTCTATTTTTTTTTTTTTTTTTTTTTTAAACGGGAAGGTGGCCGCGTGGCCCCCCTCCCTGAGGCCGATTTCTGCCCCGGGGACCCCATCCCCCGGGGCATGGCCATATATATATATATTTTTTTTTTAATTTAGAAAGGAGGGGGGCGCGTGGCCCCCCTCCTGAGGCCTCTGTTAGCCCCGGGGACCGCATCCCCCGGGGCTCTGCCTCATTTAAAAAAAAAAATTATTATGGAGGGGGCCGCGTGGACCCCTCCCAGGCCACTCCTGGCCCTGGGGACCCCATCCCCCAGGGCCTGGCCTCTCCGTTGGGGACCGTGGGGGGGTCCCTAATTCCCCCACGGTCCCTCCGGCTCTCCGCCTCCTGCAGGAACCGGCATTGCTTTTCCACACGGGGAGCTGCTGACATGCAGCTCCCCGTGTGGAAAAGCAATCTGCTTTGGATTTTCGAAGCAAGAGCAGGTTACCTGCTCTCGCTTCCAAAATCCAAAGCAGAGTTTGCTATGGTAGGGTGGGAGCCAATCGGCTCCCGCCCTACCATAGCAAACAGCAGTGTCCCGGGGGTGGGCACCCCGGGACACTGCAGGAGCCGGCCCTGGGGGTGGTCCTCGGGGCTTGGGGGTCCGTAACGGACCCTCCAATTTCCAATTTTTGTGCTCTGGGGAGGTGGTGGTCCCCGGGGCATGTGGGGGGGCTCGAGCCCCCCCACACAGAATTTTTATTTTAAAGAAGAGCCCCGGGGAGGTGGCGGTCCCTGGGGCTGCGGGGGGCCGCGAGCCCCCGCGGTTTATTATAAAAGCCCCGGGGAGGTGGCGGTCCCCGGGGCTGCGGGGGGCTGTAGTGCCCCCCGCATACATTATAATAAGCCCCGGGGAGGTGGCAGTCCCCGGGGCTGCGGGGGCCCCTGCGGGCCCCCGCTATATATTTTTTGCATGCCCACGGGACCTGGCCCACCCGGGGGCTTAAAAATAACGAAGCGCGGGAGGCCGCGCTTAGTTTTTTTTAATTTATCGTCCGGATTCACGCACCTAGCGCGAATTAGGCCATTTAAAAAAAAAAAAAAGCTTTTTTTGGCCCTGGGGGTCCTTGTGGGACCCCCTGAGCAGGCCTAGGGGGTCAGGGTGTTTTTACCCTGCCCACTTTTCTTGTTTTCATTGTTTTTCATGCTTAATTCTCTGTTTTCTTGTGACTCAGTTCTACCGAGTCACAAGATGGCTGCCAACACTTCCTGGTTTGGAGTGTTGACAGCCAATTAGAATAAAGCTCATGGTCGGGAGGGTTCGCGAACCCTCCTCGGCCATAGATATATACATTTTTATTTTTAGATTTTCTCTGCAACTACCTAACGGATTTACACTATTTTACAAAAGGTCGCTTTCTGAATCAAGCACTACCTTTTTGCCAAATTTGGGGTAATTCCGTTCAGTAGTTTCGGCTGTAGCCTTGCCCAAAGTTTCCTATGGGAAATAGATTTTTTGACTCTTATTTTTTGAATTTCTCAGCATCTACTGAACGGATTTACACCATTTAAAAAAAAGGTCGCTTTCTGAACCAAGCTCTACCTTTTTGCCAAATTTGCGGTAATTCCGTTCAGCAGTTCGGGCTGTAGCTCGTCCCAAAATTTCCTATAGAAATTAACATGGGGAAAATGCGTTTTGGGACCCCCCTTTTTTCTCAGCCCCCGCTTCACGAATCACCCCCAAACTTTCAGGATAGGAGCTGAACTGGATAGACTTTTTTTTTGGAGAATTTCGCGAAGATTTGTCAAATGACACCAAAGTTATTAGCAAATCAAAAAATGATTTTCCTATGGAAACTAGGTTCTAACTATAACTACCTACTGGTGACCGCCAGTAGGTAATATATATATATCTATATTCCATTCAAACCCGCTCTCCTTCAATCCTCAAAAGCAGGCACAGGCAACATGGAATGTTGAAGAAGTGTTTATTAGGCAAAAACACTCGTAGGACGACGCGTTTCGGTGGACACAGCCACCTTGATCACATAGCGCGGCCGCCATTGCTCAAGCCTTAAATACCACCAGTGAGTTTCAAAGAAGTAGTGGCCATGGAAAACATACTCATGCCTCCATGCATGTAAAGTAAAATCAACATAGTAAATAAAGCAATGATGTTACATAGTACGATCTAACATGAAACATAAAACACATTAGTTCATTGCTGAAATAAAAGGAAAACGAACACCTTTCTTTAAACAAATTAGTACTGTACAATGTAAAGCGACACAATATGGCACTTTATCACATCCTCGGCATTATGTAAATAAAACTATAATGTAGCCTTGATAATATGATCATGGTAATCTGTCGGGGTGAAATGTGTACACATAAGAAAGTGTTGTGGCTCCAGCATTCTACTCAAAATGAGAGGTTGCGACAAAAACAATACAATGAATTGCCAACTTAAATAAATTTAAATAAGTTGGTACAATCCAAGACCCCCAGTCATGCGCACAATCAGCCAAGAGAGCAGATTAAACCCAAGCGGCTGAAGTTAGAACGCATATGTAACTCCCAAGTGGGCATGTCATCGACAGACAGTTCAATTAACATATCATGTCAGGATCAGAAAGAAAAAATAATAATTTATTGGACCAGTGTCCCAGACGTCCCATCTCAATCCTAAAATGTAAGAGAAAATCCTCCCGCTGGGTCTCCCACATTCACAATATAACAAAAAGGTTATCATATTAAACTAAGAAATAAATGCACAAATATGAGATTAGTGATCGATACGTGAAATAACCCTACCCCATCCTCATGAAAAAATTGAAAGAATTATATAAAAGGCCAGCAGAATATTCTGCTTGCAGCTAAAAGTGCTGGAACTGGGCTCAAGGGGCATGAGGAGCAAACCCAAAGTGACTGAAGACCGGGAAAGTTACAAATGAATATACAATTCCTCATCCGAGTTCAGGCCATTGGGAATCTTACTATTAAGCAAGATAATGTAACGGGACACAAGTCTACGCAATTTAAGTTCCCTATTGCCACCCCTTATGTGACTAGGGACTGAATCTATGGCGTAATACACCAGAACTGCACTGTTGCCACCATGTGTTTCACTAATGTGTCGTGCAACAGGATAAGTCTTGTCATCCTTGGCAATTGCTCTTAGTTGTTGGAGGATCCTTATGTGGACCATATGTTTAGTACTGCCCACATAGCGTTTGGGACAAGAACATTGGAGCACGTATACCACGTACTCACTCCTACAATTAAAAGAGTGACTGATTTTCACTGTGGTGTTACTCAGAGGACTATACACCTCACTAGTGTTTTGGCCGATGGTACATGCCTTTTATTTGTGACATTTATGGAAGCCTGGGGGTGCTATCAGCCAGGAATCTGATTTGGCCATTTCAGGACTACTGGAGCATACTTCTCCCCTCATAGATTTCGCCCGCCTGAATAATACAAGTGGATGTTTGGGCATGGAGGGTCCAATAGTCGGATTGCTGCGAATCAGATTCCAATGTGAATGAAGGATGTTCCTGACTCTCTGGTGATAGGTATTATTCCCCGTAATCATTCTCATAGAGCCCTGTGAGTTAGATTCGGTGTTAGATTTGGTTTTAGTTTTACTGGGTTTGAACAACATATATATATATATTTATAAATAAGCTCCTCTCCGACTCACCAACTATATTATATTTCTATTTAATTTTCATCGGTGCAATTAGTGCAAACAGTTGGACAGTCTGTTTGTACTAATTGCACAGATTAAAAAGAAATAAAATATTATATATAGTTGCCTGTAGGTAGTTATAGTTAGGACCATGTTTCCATGTGAAGATTGTTTTTTGACTTGCCTATATCTTTGGCGCAGTTTGACGAATCTTCATGAAATTTTCCAAAGAAAGCACACCAGTGATTCTAGTTGTGCATGGAATGTTTCGGGGTTATCTGTCAAGCGGGGGAAGGGAAAATAAGGAGGGGTCAAAAAAGTACGTTTCTTATTTTAATTTCCATTGACTCTTTCGACACACCTGCAGCCCAAACCGTCAAACGTAATTACACCAAATTTGGCAGAAAGCTAGATTGTGGTCCACAGATTGATTGTGCTTTTTGGTATTTGGTGTAAATCCGTTCTAAAGTTTTCTAGGTATTAAAGGAATTCCAAATTTGTATATCTACGATGACTTCACAAATAATGACAAGCTCGTGCAGAGATCTGCAGAGTTCTGATTGGTTACCAACACATCAACTAGGTAGTGTTGGCAGCCATCTTGGGATCGACTCGAGCCAAGTCCCACGAATAAACACACACAAAAAGAGAAGGGGGCAGGGTAAGAACACCCTGATCCCATAAACTTGGTCTTGTGGTCTTAGTGAGACATTATTTTAAATAATGGAAGGGGGCTGCCCGGACCTCCCCTCCTTGGCTCAAATGAGCCCCAGTGACACCCACCTCCCGGGGCTTAAAAAATTAATGGAGGGGGGATGCCCCCTCCTAGGCTATTTCAAGCCCTACGGGCAACCGGATCACTGACACAATATCGACAACAAAAATGTCGACCTACAATAATATCGTGACAAAAATATCATTGTCAAAAATATCGACCTCCTATCTACATAATGGTAAGTGCAAAAATATCAAGAAAAAAATATCATTGTTAAAAATATTGTTGTTAAAAATATCGTTTTTTTTAAATGTTTAAAAAATAATGTAAAATAAATTAAATAATACATATAATTTAAAAAAAGTAGTTAGAATTATTAAAACATGTTTAAAATTATAAGTAATAAATATAATGTAAAAATAAATTAAACATACATATATATAACATATAATATATATTTACTTAATAATATTAATAAATAATTATTTTAATAAATTATAAAATGTTAGAAACGTATTAAAAATTATAAATACATATATATATATATACATACACCTGTAAAATAAAAATAATAATAAAATATATATATAATAAATTAAAATATTAAAATATTTTTATTTTTTAAAACCACATTTTACACTACATTAACTGCAACAGTAGTGAAAATGTTGGATAGCAAAGGGGATAAAATTACTATTCCCACTCCAAGGAGTGCAACAGTAGGGAAAATATAGGATAGCGGAGGGGAATAATTTACTATTCACACTCCAACGAGTGCAACAGTAGTGAAAGTGTTGGATAGCGGAGGGGAATAATTTACTATTCCCACTCCAGCAAGTAGAACAGTAGGGAAAGTGTTGGATAGCAGAGGGGAATAATTTACTATTACCACTCCAGCAAGTACAACAGTACGGAAAGTGTTGGATAGCGGAGTGGAATAATTTACTATTCCCACTCCAGGGAGTGCAACAGTAGGGAAAGTGTTGGATAGCAGAGGGGAATCATTTACTATTCCCACTCCAGCAAGTACAACAGTAGGGAAAGTGTTGGATAGCGGAGGGGAATAATTTACTATTCCCACTCCAGGGAGTGCAACAGTAGGGAAAGTGTTGGATAGCGGAGGGGATAAAATTACTATTCCCACTCCAGCGAGTGCAACAGTAGGGAAAGTGTTGGATAGCGTAGGGGTAAGAATTACTATTCCCACTCCAGCAAGTGCAACAGTAGGTACAGTATTGGATAGAGAAGGGGAATAATTTACCATTCTCACTCCAGCAAGTGCAACAGTAGGGAAACTTTTGGATAGCGGAGGGGAATAATTTACTATTCCCACTCCAGGGAGTGCAACAGTAGGGAAAGTGTTGGATAACGTAGGGGTAAAAATTACTATTCCCACTCCAGGGATAGCAACAGTAGGGAAAGTGTTGGAAAGTGTAAGGGTAAAAATTACTATTCCCACTCCAGGGAGTGCAACAGTAGGAAAAGTGGTGGATAGGGCAGGGAAATAATTTACTATTCCCACTCCAGCAATTATAACAGTAGGGAAAATGTTGGATAGCATAGGGAATAAAATGTACTACTCCCACTCCAGAGAGTGCCTCAGTAGGGAAAGTGTTGGATAGCGGAGGGGATAAAATTACTATTCCCACTCCAGCGAGTGCAACAGTAGGGAAAGTGTTGGATAGCGGAGGGGAATAATTTACTATTCCCACTCCAGCAAATTAATTAGCATTAATTAACAAACAATTAATTAATTAATTTTTTTTTACTTCCCACCATATTCCCCTATAAATGACACCACCAATGTCGTAAAGCATTACACAATTAACATAATTAATTAACAATTAATTACTCAATTAATAACAATTAACAAGCAAATTAAAAACAATTATTAATAAATTAATTCACACAATTAACACTATAAAACAACATTAAATAAATATTATATAAAACATATTAATTAATTAATTATAATGAAATTACTTCCCAGCCTACTCCCCTATAAAACCAAAACCCGCTCCTAAAAGAATGACACAATAAACATAATTAACAATTAATTAATAATTATTAACAACCAATTAATAAATAATAATACATTATTTTCCACAATTAACAATATTAAATATTAAATGCATAAATATTAATTAATAAAACATATTAATTAATTAATTATAATTAAATTACTTCCCACCCTACTCCCCTATAAACCCACAACCCACTCCTGAAAAAAAGACACAATTAACATAATTAACAATTAATTATTAATAATTAACAACCAATTAATAACTAAGGGGCCCATTACGATACCCGGCGTAAAAAAATCCGCCAGGCATGGAAGCGGCAAAAATCCGCCCGCACACACCGCCCGAACACCGACCACGCCATTACGATTACACAAACCGAAAACCGCCATCGGCGGAAAAATCACACAAAATACCTCCCGCCAACGTCCGAGTCGGAGTCAAACCGCCCGCCACGGACGGAAACACGCACGACAACACAAAACCGCCCGCCCTCACGGCTGACACACCGCACGTGAAATTACGATCGCACCGACATGAGCGCGGAAAAACCACAAATATACCGCCCGCCAGCGCTAACAACGCCGATGAGAATCGACACGGCAGAAGCCATGGCGCCCACGTACCTGCACAGAAACCATCCGCACACAAAACCAATAGCACACAACATGGCCAACAAGTCCACACAGCAAGGCACGCACAAATACACAAGCACAGTACACATCCCGAAAACACCCCCCCGGACAAACAAAAAATACAAAGGCCAGAACTCCAGACACAACACACCAGAAAACAACAGACCATGAGGACACACCCACATAGGTGAGTACAAAAGCAGCACTCCCACAGACCACAACCCCTTGCTACATTGCAAACCAGAGAGGAGGAGGACACAGTGACACAGCAAGGACAGCAGCACACCACAGAAACGCACACATCACAACCACCACCACCACCACCACCACCACCACCAAACACCGGCACCACAAACCCCCTGCACATTACACAACACACACCGCACCAGCACCACAAACACCATGGCACCACAAAGAATGCCCAAGTACACGCCCATTGAGCTGACGGTCATGGTCGACGAGATCATCAAGGTGTACCCACAAATCTATGGGAACATGGTCCAGCACACACCACTAGCCACCAGAAACAGAATGTGGAACCGGATCGTAGACCAGGTCAATGCAGTCGGGACCCTGCCCAGGAACAGAGGTGAAATAAACAAACGTTGGAATGACGTAAAGAGCCTGGTCAAGAAGAAGGAGGGCAAAAACAGAGAGCTGGCTGCCGTCACTGGCGGAGGGAATCCCGCGCTCTTTAAGACCTTCAAAGCGTGGGAGGAGAAGGTGCGAGTCGTAATACATCCGGAGATCCTCGCCGGATTAGCAGGGAGTGGAGGCTGGTAAGTACAAACTAATGTATACCAGCACACCGCTATGTACTCACATGCGCAACTACCATGCCACAGCTCCCAGGGACAAACACCCCCATGTCCAGCACACAATACACAACACATCACACACACATGCAACAGACACCACCACACACAGCCCAAACCGAACAACTGTAACATACGTGGGGACATGTGTACACTCAGCCAGCCACGTAACCACCAACAGGTCCCCAAATATGCCAGAAGCGCCACAACGAGCACCCACCACACCCATGTGTCCGCCACAGCTGCACTAACCGACAAGTAACAGGTAAGTGGCAGGAACACAAAGTGCAGTGGGTGGGAGGGTGGACAGCCCAAGTACAACACACACCAGGCCCCAGTCCCACAGCACAGCAAGGAGGAGCATCCCCCACACCCCACAGCCACGTGTCAGCCACCGCAGTGCACAACGACAGCTGAAAGGCAGACATCACGGTCCACAGCAATCGGTGTCAGTGGGTGTCCAGCCACCCCCACGACCCACAACACCCCCCACCCCCACAGACCTGCAACATGGAGCACCCCCACTTAGAGCCATGTGGCATCCAGTACAGTGCACGCACGAACAACTTGCAGGTGGGAAACTGGACAGGGCTGGATTACTGGAGGCATGAGGACCATAACACGACCAACACATGGGACATGTCACGTAGCAGACGAACACGCAGCACCGCCCACCGTCACGAACAAGTGAACAATGTGCACACGGACATGAACAACAGACTCACACCCCACATGACCCATCACAGACATAGCAACACCCAAGGAGCCACGTCTGCATGCACAAGCCACACTGAATATAGTACCACACGGCAGCCACTGTGCAACTCATCACACACAACCGAAACACCATTGAAGTCCTGTCCATGTAGCCCCTACTGCCTGTCAACCACACACCCCACAACTACGCCTATGTAAGACAAACAACACTAGACGCAACAGAGCGGAACAACATAAATGCACACGAACACCACTGAACCCATCAAACACACAGACACACCATGCACATACAACATACCATCCATCCCATCCGTCAGCCCCAGTCTCATGAAAGGCATGTCATCCGCACAGCTGCCACACATACAGCAGTCACGCTAAGATACATGCCCATGACCAACCATGTGCCAGAAGTCAATGAAGCGCACGATACACTGTGAGCAACAACACACAACATGGGCCACACCCCCCGAGCACTGCAGTGATGCACATGGCACAGGGCAGCACGCACACCAAGGAGATGGGACAACTGCAATACGTTGGCTGGCACACAACCATCACTCACTCATAACGATGCGTCCAATGCCATGTCCAGTAATCACAACAGACAGCAAATATGCAGGCCATGTCAAGCATGCACACACCTCAAACCATGCACTGTCAGCTGCCACAACACATGTCACGTTCGGCACCCATGGCTCACAGCATGTACCCCAAAAGCATATCCCCTCCCAAATGCGAATCTGGGGCATGGCCCCCATGTTGCCATATGCGTTCCTAAGCGTTCCATTTGAACCCCAAAAGCATATTCCCTCCCAAATGCGAATCTGGGGCATGGCCCCCATGTTGCCATATGCGTTCCTAAGCGTTCCATTTGAACCCCAAAAGCATATTCCCTCCCAAATGCGAATCTGGGGCATGGCCCCCATGTTGCCATATGCGTTCCTAAGCGTTCCATTTGAACCCCAAAAGCATATTCCCTCCCAAATGCGAATCTGGGGCATGGCCCCCATGTTGCCATATGCGTTCCTAAGCATCCCATCTGAACACCAAAAGCAAAGTACAAACCAGACCCAGGATGGGCCAGGAGCCCGCATACACCAGAGTCACAATAAGTAGGGGCACAGCAACACACCCATCGGCATGGCCAATCCGTCCCATGCCACATGTGCACAGCACACAGTCCCATTGCCAAGCACACACAACTACAGATGCTACAGCCACACACACGCCTCCGGGAAACCCATGTACGAGATTGCACGAACTGTTAATGTCAGACGACAAATACATACTTCGCCAGGTGCAACACAATAACAAATCTCATTCTCTCCACAGGTGACGAAATGCTGGATGCTGGGGATGGAGCCAGCAGCCAGCACAGCCAGCCTACAAGCCCCCAACGAGGACACACGGATCTGGAGGATCTGTCCTCCTCTTCGGACACGGACCACCAAGCAGGCCCATCTGGTGTGGCAGGGCCCAGCCGCTCCCCAGGACCCCTCCTACCCACCAACCCATCATCCAGGGCTGCTGAACATTCCCAGCCCCCTGCTGCCACTGTCGTTGCGGCCACACCCACGGTCATTGTGGCCACTACCACTGCCGCAACCGCCACCATTGCCGCACCGACCACCACCGCCGCCACCACCACCACGTCTTCGCTGGCACCAGCCCCAGCGCAGGTGGTGGCCCGGCCGACTGGATCCACCCTGGGAGCCACAGCGAGGACCGTGGTGAGCAATGTGGCTAGTGGGCAGGCCGGTGGCAGCAGGACTGGTAGGAGGAGCAGGGTCAGGGAAACGCCAGCCTCCCCTGGGAGCCATGCCCTGCCTCAAATGGCCAGAGTCCTTGGGGCCTATGAAGAGGCCCAAGGACAATGGGTCCGGTCTGCTTCAGACACGCGTGAGGTGCTGGGGGTGCTGAGGTCCATGGACGCCCGTATGGGCCAAATCGTGGACCTCATGGGCCAGCTGGTGGTGGCGGTGAGGTCACAGCCAGGGACAGCAGCTCCCCCTCCGCCACCACCTGCCGGGGCGCAGGGTGGAGCAGCAGTGTCCAGTTCCCCTGCGTCCACAGCCAGTGAGCACACCTCAACCACCAGCATGTCGCAAGCAGGCACCCCCTCGCAAACGTGGAAGGGGCCGTCCGAAGTGGAAACAGATCTCCCGGGAGGACTTCGCACGCTCCAAGCGCAAGTGAGGCAGCCAGCCAGCCTTCCGCCAGCCTTCCTTGACCAGCCACTGCATTGACTTGGACTACGATCCCACTCCACACAGCCATCTGGATGGCATGTGTGTGTTGGACTATGGACATAGAACCAGTGGGTACACCCTGATCATCACGCAGCCATGACCGACAGCTCATTGTCACTGCACGCACCACTTTTGTCATCACCTTACACACAATCACATGTCACAGTTTGTAATAAATGCACCTTTTTCACTAACTGCTGTTTGTGCCCTGTGTTTTATTTGTACGGAATACAACGGCCACCTTGGGCGGAAAGGCACCTGATGCGTGGCATGGCAATTGAATCCGGAGGGCCTGTAGGGACCTAGGGGTGGGAGACAGAACAGGAGCACATTCAATGAGTGTGTCACACACCCATCACACAGTACATGTCAACAACTACAAGCAATGTACACACATCGCACAGAGCAATAGGGCACAATGCCACAGCCACCAACAGTGGCATACTACCCTGGCCATGGAGCGTTGACACACAGCACGCAGTGAACAAACGGCCACCCTGACACAGCACACACACACCTGCACAGATACAGCCACATCAGCCGTCGTACATGGACACTCACCGTCAAGTGAAGTAGCGGGCGATGAGCTGCTGCCGCACATTACCAGCTTCCTCCTCTCCGCTGTCCTCCTCACTCGAGCTGTCCTGGTCTGCGGGCTGGGGCCCTGGTTGATCTCCGTCATCCACGATGAGGGGGATCTGCTTCCGAATGGCCAGATTGTGCAGCATGCAGCACGCCACCACTATCTGGCACACCTTCTGTGGGGAGTACGCCAGCGCACCCCGGTGCGGTCCAGGCACCTGAACCTGGACTTGAGGAGGCCAAAGGTACGCTCGACCACACGTCTGGTCCTCCCATGTGCCTCATTGTAGCGATCGTCTGCTGGGGTGCGAGGATTCCTCAATGGACTGAGCAGCCATGCCCCATTCGGGTACGCAGAGTCACCTGGGTGTGAGGGACACAGAGAACCGTTGCAATTCCAACTGGACAGGGGACAGCATCGCACAACCAGCACGCTACACCACTCCACATACTCACCGACAATACAGGCACGATCCTGTTGCATATTGGACATCAGTCGTGGCAAGATGCTGTTGCGCATTATGTGTGCGTCATGGGCCGAGCCTGGGAACTTTGCACACACATGGGTGATCACCATGTCCGCAAGGCACACCACTTGCACATTCAGGGAGTGCGTGTGCTTCCTGTTGCGGTACAGGTGCTCAGTGGCCTGTGGTGGAACAAGGCCGACATGTGTGCAGACAATGGCTCCAACGACGTGTGGGATTCTGCCAAGGGCATAGAATGCACCCTTCACTGCCACCAATTCACGAGCCCTGGGGAAGCGGATGTACCTGTTTCGGTACAGCATCATGGCTGCCAGTACATCCCTCAGCACCTTGCTGAACATGGGCTGGGACATCCCTCCTCCAATGCCCACTGTGTGCTGGAATGACCCAGTGGCGAAGAAATGCATGGCGGCCATCACCTTAGCCGTGGGGGTGACAGCAGTCGGATACACCCTGCGGGGACGGAGATGGGGTTCTAACATGGCACACAGTCGATGCAGGGTTGGCCTGTCCAGCCGAAACTTCCTAATAACCTCTGTATCGTCCATGTCCGCCAGCAATTGGTATGGGCGGTCAATGTTCGGTCTCCGCCTAGGGACAATGGCAGAGGACACATGTCAAAGCAACACGACACATAGCAATTTCGCATACACATCACTGACATGACTGAGCAAGCACATGAGCCACAGCCCAGCTGTCAAGCTGGGACGGCACGACCACAATACACTTACACAGGTCTCCCAACAATGGCAATGGCTAGTGATACAAACCACTGCCATGTGCATGCACATGGGGATCTAGGCCCCAATGACTTGCGGGGCGTGCTGATGGGGACTGACTGCATATCCGTCAAGCGGCAACGCCACGGCAACATGAATGTCTGCTGAGCATGGAACTGCTTCCGCGGCTGGATGAGTATGGCACACGACGACGACGATGTGGGCACAGGCTGAGCGGCCAAAACAAGTGGGACCTGTGGCACGAGGGGATATGAGACAGTAGTAGGTGTCAGCACTGCACCCTATGTACAGCACTGTACGGATCACACCTCCCGAAACATTGACAGGTGTCCACATTGACAGCCCCATGCCAAGACGGCTGTGTGCTTGCAGTCACACGTCACAGGTGAGAGGTTACATTGCACGTGCCAGGTGGCAGACGTACATAGTGGGAGCTGGCATGTGTGTGCATGTGTCTCCTGTTCAGGATCCACCAGATGGGCGCTGACTCTGTACTGACCATTGGACACAGCATGTTCCGTGGAAGGCTTGTGTGTGGGATGGTGGCACTGGATGTGCCTCCGTTGGGTGGGGGGCCATGCACAGGGCGGGTACGTCGATGATTGCGCATTGTTGGTCACGGTGGGTGCACCAACTGAGATGTGTTGCCCTGTGTTCAATTCCTATGTCCGCATGATGATGGACTGTAGATGTGGGCAGACTACACATTGGTCGATGTGCTGTCTATATGCATGTGCCTTCACACCAGGCACAGCTGCCCCTGCACATGTGACCCCTGCTGGACTCGCTGCTGGGTCTGTGGAGCTGATGCACCTTCTGCGCGTGGGGCGGCCAGCTCTCCTCACTTCCCTCATTGCGCATGTCATGACTTTGCCGCAGGTGACATGGATCATGGAGGGCCCACATGTACGCGTGGGTAGGCTACACATGATTGTACACTGGTCGCCACCCCCAGTCAGTGTTTCGAATGGGAAGGTTGTCGTGCTGGTGGTATGTTCGATGTGGCGGATGGGCGGGCCTAGGTGCGGGCTTACATTCCGGACATGGGGGTAGTTGGATTGGCGACTAGTTGCAGTACACACGGGACACGTCTCTTCCTTTCCACATCTGGGTCATCCCTTGTACTAACTGACAGTGATACAGTCATCTTCGCCCCAGCCCTCATGTCCTCCCCTCGCTCCCCCAATATGCATGCTCACCTGCGAGGCTAGCGCTTGCACAGGCAGCCCCAAGCTCGCACCAGAGAGGGCAAGGAGTGTATGTGTGGGTCCAGTTGCACGAGTGGGCTGTCTCAGGGTATGATGTGTTGCGGGACGCCGTCCACCTGCGTGGTGCCCCAAATGGAGACCCGGCCTGCATGGACTATGCATCACAGTCTTCGCCTTCCGGATCCGCCACCTGCGACACCCAGTGGCTGTGGCTGCCCTTGCGGCCAGGCCGCGTCCGTCTGTGGCTGATGGCCCACACATTCACTCTTTGGCCTCTCTGGGGAGGGCTCGGGGGTGGTGGCGCACGCGCTTGCACTTAGTCGCAATGGCATGTGGCGTGGTTGGTATGATGGGCAATGGATGGGATGGTGCGAGCCACCTCCCGTGACGTCAGTGCTGCTCGTGCTGTGGTGCGTCCCCTACACTTCCATCTGACTTGTGCCATGCTAGACGTTGAGGTTCTATTGCCTGCGTGATATGACCAGGAGGAGCGCGAGGAGACCTCTCACACACCATGCTCCACTGCCATCCCGTGCCCTGTATCGCCTGTGCGGATTGACTATGTTGGGGTTACACCTGGTCGACTGGGGCTGTGTGTGCCTTGTCAAGGGGCATGGCGGGCGCACAACAGGATCCAGCTTGTCCACAGAGGGTGGGCTGAGGTGCGCCTGGTACCGCTTTGTACGTGTGCCCGGCTGCTGTGCACACACGTGTTCACTCCCCCCGACAGGTGTCCTCTCACAATGCCCAGGGAAGCGGTGGTGTACTGTTCATGACCCCTCCCAACACGGCGTGCTCCAACTTGGCATGTGCGCATCTACCCGTCGCACCCACCCATCTGAGCACTGCGTCCATACGACTTCACACGACACATGTGTGTCTTCCACAGTAGTGCTACTCATTTGCGTTGACATCCAATACCAGTGGACTACATGGTCATGTCACGACTGCCGTATACTTCACATACTCTCATCCTCTCTCATTCGTACTTGTGAAATGAGTCAGCGGAGACAGTTTTGGTTTCAAACATTATATTGAGTCTTCTGTCCTCTGTGATGCAGTATAGTGGACACTACTGGCAGCGGAATACATGTTGAGGATATACTGAGCATGATTGCAAATGGGATAGGGTGTGGGGTTACATGTGATTGGCTGTTGCATGTGGGATGTGGGCTTCAGAGTGACATCTGCTTGGCCAAGGCTGTGCTAATGTACATTTACGTATAGCTGCGGAGCTGCGGACTTTGACACAGACGGTATACATGTAGCCTACCAGACCGCTTGGCATCATGGGCACAGTCCATCTCAGTTCCATGTGACAGGTTTGCTGCGGTTGTTCCTCATGCACGCGTGCATGTGAGATGACATCAGGGCATGTGCTTGCGTGCATGCAGCGGCGTGCCACTTGTTGTTGCAATGTGGTGGTTACTGGACATGTCACAGTCACTGGGGTCGTGTTGTTGTTGTATGCACTTGTCGTCCATGCAAAGGTCCTGGTATGGGATTCCCGGGGCGGGGGTGGGAGGGTGCAGCACCCACAGACTCCAGGCGACCTATTCATGTCCACTGAGCGGTGTGTGTGTCCATGGGCGCTGGATCCATGTCGTGTCCTGGTTGTTCGTGCAGTTCCGTCCATGTGGGTGCGATACACAGAGCCCATGCCACTGCCTCCCACGATGCATGCGGTGTTCCTGGATGTGATGGGGAACAGTGTGCATGTCCCGGTCATATCCGATGTCATGGCGATGTCGTTGATGGTGTGGTTACAGTTGCCGGTCGTTTGGTATGGCTGTTGTGGTGGTGACTGGCCAGTCCGTGCGGAAGCTAAGCATGGGTGCGGGGTTGGACATCATAGGTCACTCGGGGAACCTGCGTTGTGGTCCGACGAATTGACAGGTTGTCAGGTATGCGATGCCGTCCAGCAGGGCTTCCATGTCATTGGTGGTGTACATGTTTGCCAGCCAATGTAGCGGATGGTGGCTGTCAAGGTGTTGTTCGTAAGTTGTCCCTTGGAGGACCATGATGGGGCATGCTGGGTGACATTCGATGTAGCTGTTCTCGATGATCCGTCGTGTGGAGGCACAGTGGTCCCATTTCAGTGCGGGTGCGATGTTGGCCACATACGCCATGCCCCCATAGGCAGAGCAGGCCCTGTCGTGTGCGTCCAGAGGGAGGAGTAGTGGTAGCAGGTCCGCCTTCAGACATGCCGGGTTGGAGAGGCATATCTCGACGGGATGCTGGTATGGACACCTCCGACAGTAGAAGACGGGCATGACGCACCTGAACAATGTGATGCGGTAAGTCAGTCGGTAACTTACGTTCAGCAGGGACAGGAGATCGCATCCCAATGTATGGAACAGGTTGGTTTTGTACAGCTTGAGCTGTTCGGCGTAGTTGGGTAGGTGTGTTGCGGTTGCCATTTCCCAGCGGTGCGTTGTGGTGGCGTGCTCCGGCTGTGTGTGCAGTCTGTAATGTGCACGCTCCGAGGTTGCTGTGAGCTCTGTGTAGTCGTAGGGAGACAGGACTTGTGTTCTGTTTGCTTGTTTGGAGGACACGGGCCCTCTTCCCACATGCTTCTCAGACAGTTCAAGGTCAGTGATGTGTGACTCCTTCCAATTAACTTGCATGTGGCCGACATGGGGGAGTGTTTTCTTCTTTCTTCCCCGTCCGTTGTGTGCTTCTGTGATATGCGCTATCTGCCCTGTGGTCGGTCTCCTCGGCATGCCTGTGTTGGTCTATTCTTGGACAATGGCTGTATTCACCGGCTTCTGTCGTAGGGCTGTGGTTTCGGAGTTGGAATGGAAGGTCATTCAGTGCTGTCTGCTCTCCCTTGTGTGGGCGGCAGGCTGCCTTTCCGCTCTGCGTTGGGCCTTGTGTGTGAATGTTATTCTTGGGCCACCTGTTGTCGGTCCCGGGCTCTTTGGTGTTCCGTTTTGTATGTCTTGTTCATATGTGCAGGGTGGTATGGGTGTTTCAGTGTGGTACTGGCGTTCCTCTTCCCGAAGGGGCCCTGCTTCTCCTAGTTGGTGTTGCCGCCGCTGTGTGCTACGCCATGTTTGTTACACTGGGGTGTGTCCTGCTGTTGCGTGTCTTCACTGACATGTGTGCGTCGGTTGTGTGGCGTTGGGTGTTGTCCGTGAATTGGGCGTTGGGGACATGTCTGTGGCAGGCCTGTCAAGTGTCATGTGCGTTCGGGGTGGGGCTGATGTGTGTGCTGCTTGGTTGTGTCCCTGTGTCTGTGTGCGACGCATGCATGGCGCTGCGGTTGGCCTCTGCGTTGTGCGCATGTGTGGCGGCGTCATCGGCGCTTTGGGGCCGTGACGGGGTGGTTGGTTCCTAGTCCCAGGTGGTGTGTACACATGTGTTCCGCGATGTTACGATTTGGCCTGTGTGTCATATGTGGATGCAATGGTGGATGTGTTGTGTACACGCGCTGGTGGGGGTTGTCCGCTTTTCCGCCCTTGCACTGTGTGCGCTGTTTGCGTGCACTTGTTGTGTGTGTGCCTACCTGCGTCTCCGCGGTACGTTGCGTCCTTGGTGGTGCATCAGCAGGAGCATGGGGAGGGCCTGCAGTGCTGGATTCATGCTCGGGGGAGCCGCTTCTTCGTTGTCCGTGCTCGGCATCCGTGTTACCGCTTCGGTTTGTCGTACGGTATCTCTTGGCCGTGGGAGCCGTTTGTTTGCGGCATCGTAATTTATGCGCCGGGCGGGACGTGTTTCGTCGGACGGTGTGTGTCAGTTGGGCTGCGCCGCTACGTGTACGGGCGCACTTTGATGGCGGACGGTGTTGCTGGCTTGCCTGCGGTGTTTGGCCTACTTTTCGCATCGTAATTGGACGGGCGTGTGGACTGCTGCGTGCCGGCGGTAACTGGTGCTTTTTGCATCCGCCAGCACGGCGGTGGTGCTTTCGCCCGCCATCGTAATGAGCCCCTTAGTAATAATAAATTAATTTCCACAATTAACAATATAAAATATTAAATACATAAATATTAATTAATAAAAAAATATTAATTAGTTAATTATAATTAAATTACTTCACACCCTATTCCCCTATAAACCCACAACCTGCTTCGAACTAAAACGCAAAATGTAATAAAAATTTTTTTAGAACTTCTGAAAATTATTAATAAATGTATTATAATTAAATTACTTCCCACCCTATTCCCCTATGAACCCTCAACCCGCTACGGAACTAAAACGCAAAATTTACTTAAAAAAAAAAAATAACTTCTAAAAATTTAACACATATATTAAAAAACAAATGCAATACTTACACAAAAAAAATAGAACACATACATTTAAAATACCCACTACAATACATAACACCAACTAAAACAACAATATTTTTAACAACGATATTTTTGCAAACGATATTAATGACTTCGATATTTTTAAAAACGATATTACTTACCTTAAACTCAATATTCTTGACAACGATATTCTGACAGTCGATATTTTTGTATTACGATATTTTTCACTCGATTTTAGTGCAAGTCGACATTTACAACTCAATATTATGTCTGTTCACTGGGACAACCACCTCCCCGGGGCTAATACAATACTAGTGCAGGGGGTCGCATGGACCCCCTGCACCCCGGGGATTACCACCTTCCATGGGCTAAAATTGTAAAATAATATAGGGAGGCTGCATAGACCCCTCCATGCCCCGGGGACCCCCACCTTCCCAGGGAAAATGTAACAATTGTGCGGGGGCCAAACAGACTCCCACGCCCTGGGGACCACCACCTCCCTGGGGACAATAACAGATTTTGAAGTGGGAGGGGGGACGCACGTCCCCCCTCCTAGGCCATATATGGCCCCAGGGACCACCACGTCCCTGGGGATGGCCCATGCATTACAAAGGAGGGGGTGCACGTGACCCACTCCTGGAGTCATATATGGCCCTGGGTACAGCCAACCCCCAGTGCTGGCTCCTGCAATGTCCCGTGGTGCCCACGCCAGGACATAGCTGTTTGCTTTTGCTTGGAGGGAGCTTTGACAGCTCCCACCAAGAAAAAGCAAACACTCCGATTTCAGTATGCGGGAGCTGTGAAAGTGCTCCCTTTTGCTGGATGCGGAGGTTTCATCTCTTTCCCTGCCCACAGACATGCTGGCTGGGAAAGAGATGAAACTATTGCTCCTGAAGGCAAAAAGCTGCATTTCCAGCAGCCCCCTGTATGCAACAGCAATGCTGGCTCCTGCAGGAGTCAGGGAGCCGGCTGTGACCTCAGGGGCCTTGAGGCTCCCCCTGCGGTCCCCAACATGCAGACTGGGTGCCCCGGGAGAGCTCCAGGCCACCCAGGAGACATTGCTGGGCCCTTGGGGGTGGGGTCCCCGGGGCTGAAATCAGCCAGAGGAGGGGGGTTCACGCGGATCCCCTCCCCCATTGTATTTTAGCCTGGCCAGTGCAATTGTTTAATATTGTCTTTGTCCATCTGCATACACAGAATGTTACAAAAACACTCATTGATTCTCCAGTCCACGTTGATAGACAACATAACAAATTTAGTGGTCATACATCTCTATAATTCTCAATTCCTTGTAACTGGCCTTAAATAGAAAAAATATTCACATTTCATCGTCCAGCCTGTCGCATACAATGAGTCCAACTCACTTTTTATCAAGGATCCTGATAAGGAATTAAAAGGGGAGAGAAAGAGAAATTAACCACTTGAACTAAGCAAAGTTCCATAATGAAAAATCGAAGAGCAAATTGTTGTCATAGATACAGCTCATACGTTGGTCTCTGAGGAATGCAGAAACAGTTTTATTAGCATGTTTCTTGGCTTTGTCAATCTGTGGACAGAATTGATTTGACCACTTCCATTTCTCTCTTTGGCATATATTAGAGTACACCAAGACAGTGTGAGGGAAAAGTGACATCAGGTCTGCAAAGGTATCTTTCATTAGGATTTCCAGCCCTACCCCAGTCAATGTGCCTAGGTCATTGCCACCACAGTGCACAATCATGAGGTGAGGAGTTTTGGAATCCACAATGGATTTAACCAAAGTGAGCAACTGATGAAACTTTAACTCTCTCTGACCACACCAAGTAATCTGCACATTTGTCAAACCCAAGTCCCTGTCAATACCTCTCTTTTTTGCAGCCTCTTTAGCCCAATAGATATAGCTGTGGCCCACAATCCATACTCTAAGCATTTTGACATGAAGGAGCAATAGTAGTCAGGAGAAGGCTGGAGCTGAATGAGATAGTTTTCCAAAGGAAAAGAAGTTAAAATGGAGGTGTTTTCTCAACCCCTTAGTCAAAGATTTAAGTTCTTACATAAAGGACACTAAGGATTTTTGAGAATCATAACCAACATTGAATGGGAGCCTGACATGTTATTAATAACACTGGACATAACCAGTCTCTACACGAGTATAGAACATACAAAGGGACTGAAGGCGATCCAATTTTTCCTTGAAAAAGAAACTTGAAATATTATGAACACAATTCAATGCTTATGGAATTAATATCTTTCTGTATGATGAATAATATTTTCTTTTTTCAGGTGATATGTACCGGCAAGAACAGGGGATGGCCATGGGCATGTGCTTCGCCCCCAGCTACGTGAATTTATTTGTGGGCTGGTGGGAGAAGCACGTGGCCTGGGCGGGAAGAAATGAAATATGGCTGTACAAGGTTGCGTTGTGGGCTCGTTACATAGATGACCTCTTCATCATTTGGAAGGGGTCGTATGAGGAAGCCATTTGCTATGTGACAGCCCTCAACAACAACGATCTGAACCTGAGGTTCACAGAGTGCATCAGTAGTACACAGGTACCCTATTTGGATTTGCTAGTCTACATTGAAAATAACACCATACAAACAACACTATATAGAAAACCCATGGCTGGAAACAGCACAGTACATGCCAAGAGTTTTCATCCCCGAAGTGTTATCAGTAGGGTCCCCTATGGGGAAGTATTTAGGATCAAACAAAATTGCTCCTAGGAACGAGTTTGAGAAATCTAGAAATCTAGAAATCTAGAGAAATCTAGAGAAGAAGCTTTCGAAAGATTCAGAGAGCGAGGATACACTGAGGGGGTATTAAATGAGGCAATGAGGAAATCAGTAAATCTACAAAGGGAAGATCTGCTATTAACAAAAACAGGAAACATAGATGAGCCCCAAGGGGTAATAGTGGAGTAAGAATGATCACCGAATACACCACCAGCTCATCTGAGGTGTTTCAGATTTTTCGTAGACATTGGAAAATTCTGAAAGCAGATACCATCTTAGGACCACGTAACTCACAAAGTCCTCTAATTACATATAGGAGAAGCCCAGCCCTTAAAGATCATCTGGTGAGGAGTCACTTTTCAAAAGCCCCCAAAAGAAAAGATTTGGTTGTTGGTTTTTATCCTTGCATGGGCTGCAAAGCGTGCAAAAATAGCTAAAAAGTAAAAGAATTTGAAATACCAGGCAGAAAGACCAAAAGAAGAATAAATAAATGAATGAATTGTAACTCAGATTACACAGTTTACTGCCTGATTTGCCCATGCGATAAGAAGTACATCGGCAGTACGATTCACCCAACCAAGCAGCGAATCTTGGAACATATGAGGGCGATAAAAAACCATGATGAAACGTATCCAGTGGCACGCCACTTTCATGAAAAACATAAAAGCAACCAGAATTTATTAAAATTCTTCTGTCTAGATCAGGTCCCCAAAGAAGAACGAGGGGGGGATAGAACCAAGAAATTGCGGAAACTTGAGTCCAAGTACATTATCGAACTACAAACGAAAACTCCACAAGGCTTGAACAATGAGGAGGAATTATGGGTTCACATTCCATAATATCAGAACGTCATGATAGTGATGAATTAGGGATGAATAAGGCAGTCGAGGGAAATATGTTGAAGACACAATGTAGGACTGTTTTTAATTAATTATGGCAGAATGTGATTATCCACAAGATTAGAATGTCTTTATGGATCATGTGCCCATTCAGGGCTAAAACTGCAAAAGGCAACTTTAGAGTGGTACTAATGATTGATATGCCATCTATGAAATTAGGGCCCATTCAGGGCATAATTTTCTGGTTTAATGAATTTATTGAATCAATGTGTTTCCCAATTTCGAAAGAAATGATTGATGGTCATACAATATGTGGATGAACATATGATTGGAACTATGCATTAGAATTGTTCACGTTATAAATCATGTTTTATGTATTTACTGCATAACAGTAATGAGTATTATCACACCATTCCAAGAAGGCCATAATGAAATCCCTAGACTTCGTGACTAGAGGAGGACTTCCTCTATGTCAATGAACTGTTTTGGACTTGCTTCCTTCCTTTGTGTTTATGATGTAATTACTTTAAAAATGATTGTTTTTTGAAACCACACATACATTGAGAAAGGCGCAAGCCGAAACGCGTCTGTCTGGTGTTTTGGTCGTGTGGTGAACAAATAAATTGAAGGAGACATAATTTCCCTAGTGTGCACCTCGTTCGTGACCGTGGAGGAAGGTAATTGTTTGGGAATATATATATATATATTCACTGAAAAAACCATAGGTTTTAGGGACAGTTATAGTTAGTTGGACATTGCACTCATACAAAACCCGTGAAATTCCCCCGTTATAGTTAGTTCAGGTAAATATAACTCACGCCCCGCAATGCACTGCTGATGACGTCACATATTACATCACTCATGACATGGTCAGTGACATCACTGAAGAATGTGCTAGTATTTGTATGAGTAAGTGAGTTGGTGTGTATAACTGTATAGGTGAGTAAATGGGTGTATGCTTAATTTTTTGCATGACTGACTAGGTGTGTGAGTACCTCTATGGATGAGTGGCGGTGTGTGAGTGTTTATATAGGTGTATGAGTGCATATAATAGTCCTGTACTGAGTGACTATAAGTATGAGTGACTGTACGGGTGAGTGAGTAGATGTGTGTGTGTAGACCTAAGAATCAGTGAGTGTGTATATAGTAATTGGTGTTGGAGTGTCTATGGTTTTGACAATGGCAGTCTGTAATTTACAGTGGGTGTATCAAAAGTTATATTAGGGTGTGAGAAGATGCATCAAATTATCACATGGATGATGTCATCAGTGATGTCATCAGTGATGTCATTTGAGATGTCATCAGTGATGTCATCAGTGATGTCACTGACCATGTCATGAGTGATGTAATATGTGACGTCATCAGCAGTGCATTGCGGGGCGCGAGTTATAGTTACCTGAACTAACTATAACGGGGGAATTTCACGGGTTTTGTATGAGTGCAATGTCCAACTAACTATAACTGTCCCTAAAACTTATGGTTTTTCAGTGAATTTCAAAGGTTTTTTAAATGCTAATTTCTAACTATAACGTGTCTGAAACCTATGGTTTTTCAGTGAATTTCAAAGGTTTTTAAATGCTAATTTCTAACTATAACGTGCCTGAAACCTATGGTTTTTAAGTGAATTTCAAAGGTTTTTAAATGCTAATTTCTAACAATAACATGCCCCGCCCCCTCCCTTCACCACTGTGCAAACGCGTCCCGTGGCGCGTTTTAAGTTGAGGGATTAAGTTCCCTTGAATCATGAGGGTCCCTGGGGTCCAACTAGCCCACCCTGTACCTCCAGTATGCGCCAGGGAGCTGTGTCGCAGAGAGGTGTAGAGGCCACGCCCCTTTTTACACCTCTCTGCAACGCAGCTCTGTGGCGCTTTCTGGACGTACCTGGTGGGCTAGTTGGCCTCAGGACCCTCAGGATTGAAGAGGATTTAATTCCCCATCTTAAAACGCGCCACGGGGCCTGTTTGCACACATGTCACCTGAAGCCCCGCCCCCTCCCTTCACCACTGTGCAAACGCGCCCCGTGGCGCGTTTTAGGTTGGGGATTAAGTCCCCTTGAATACTGAGGGTCCCTGGAGTCCAACTAGCCCACCATGTACCTCCAAAAGCACCACAGAGCTGCGTTGCAGAGAGGTGTAAAAGGGGCGTGGCCTCTGTACACCTCTCTGCAACGCAGGTCCCTGGCACATACTGGAGGTTCCTGGTGGGCTAGTTAGCCCCAGAGGCGCCCAGTATTCAAGGGAAGTATTTCCCCTTCTCAAAACGCGCCAGGGCGCGTTTGCAGACTGCTGCAGGGAGGCGGGGCCTCCGGCACGATGCCAGTCTTTTTTTTTTGTATGGGAGGGGGCTGCGTGGCCCCCTTCCTCGGCCACTTTTGGCCCCGGGGACCCTATCCCCGGGGCCTGAGGATTTTTTTTTAATTAAAATAAAACGGGAAGGCGGGCCACGTGGCCCCCTTCCCTGGGCCTATATTGGCCCCGGGGACCCCATCCCCCGGGCCATGCCCTCTTTTTTTAATTTTAAATATTTGGAGGGGGCTGCGTGGCCCCCTCCTCAGGCCATTTAAGGCCCCGGGGACCCCATCCCCGGGGCCGGCCTTTCCGTTTTTTAATTTTAATTTTAATTTTTGGGGAGGGGGCTGCGTGGCCCCCTCCCAGGCCACTAATAGCCCGGGGACCCCATCCCCCAGGGCCTGGCCACTCATTGGGGACCGTGGGGGGTCCCCAATCCCAGCACGGTCCCGCCGGCTCCCGCGTCCTGCGGGAGCCGGCATTGCTTTCCATAAGGGAGCTGCTGACATGCAGCTCCCCTTATGGAAAAGCAATCTGCTTTGCTTCATTGATGCGAGAGGAGGTTTCCCTACTCTCGCTTCAATGAAGCAAAGCAAGTTTGCAATGACAGGACGGGAGCCGCGAGGCTCCGTCCTGCCATTGCAAACAGCAGTGTCCCGGGGTAGGCACCCCAGGACACTGCAGGAGCCGGCCCTGGGGTGTGGCGGTCCCCAGGGCCACCACAGGCTCCAGGAGGGGGCCGCGCAGCCCCCTCCCTTCAGTGCACAGCCCGGGGAGGTGGTCGTCCCGGGGCTTCGAGGTCCGAAACGGACCCCCACATTTGTTTTCTAAGTGCCCCGGGGAGGTGGTGGTCCCCGGGGTGTGTGGGGGTTGGAGCCCCCCACACAGGTGAATACAAAAAAAAAAAGAAGCCCCGGGGAGGTGGCGGTCCCCGGGGCTGCGGGAGGGCAGAGAGCCCTCCCGCACCATTTTTAAAGCCCCGGGGGTGGCGGTCCCCGGGGCATGGGGGCACATAAAATTAAAACCAACACCCGCATGCCCCGGGACTTGGCCCACCCGGGGCAAATTAGCATCGAAGCGCGAGAGCCGCGCTTCGATTTTTATCGGCGGGTTCCGCGCACCCTAAGCGCATCCCGCCGATTTAAAAATAAAATGCTTTTTCTGCCCAGGGGTCCTTGTGGGACCCCCTGAGCAGACCTAGGGGTCAGGGTGTTTCTACCCTGCCCCCTTTGTGCGTTTTGCGCACTTGTTTCTTGTGCCTCGGTTCTACCGAGGGACAAAATGGCTGCCAACACTTCCTGATTTGGAGTGTTGACAGCCACTTGAGAGCCAATTAGCATGCAGCTCGTGATCGGGAGGGTGCGCGCAGGGTGCGCTCAGGGTGCGCGAATCCGACGCGGCCATAGATATATATGTACAAAACAAGGGAGAGAGAGCAATTCCAAGCACACCCTATTTCAATTACGGCCACCCCAAAATTTCGGTGCTGTGCAAATTCCTTCAAATACCAGCTGGTACAGATGCCCAATATTTAAACATAAATCTGGTGCAAAAAGTAACACACTGTTCCTAATTATTCAAAATATACAGAGTCCACAAAATTAGATTTCTTCAAAAAGTTAACCATTTTATTCATATTCTTATTTCATCCAGCACGAAAATCAGCCAACACGTGTTTCGTCTTCCCTTAGACTTTTTCAAGGCTGGAACAATATACATCAATACATTATTATGGTGCTTAATCGTACAAGATATCACCCATAATTATCTCAGTTAAAAAGCAACCACATAAATCTTTATAAAGGAATAATATAATTTAAACTATAAAACAATATCCTAAAATTACATCTTCCAAATATTAATCATCTCTTAACAGAGAAGAGGTCTATATCTTAGAATAGAACCTAAACACAACCCCAAGGAAATATTATTATTTCATAGAAAGAGTCACCCAGTGTATGGAAAATAAAACACCAAAGACATGTGTAAAAGAACTTTTATCTTTTTAAGGTCAAATGGAGAACCAAACCCAGAAGAAATATAGTAACTGGACAGTTTCACCCACCGATTGACAAGAAATATGTCCTCCCACGTATTGCATGTGGAGAAGAATTGTAACGTCCCTCATGTAGATCAAGTCTCACACACCGTGTAAAATAAAACAGCATTTGTAAAGAAAGTCCCCTTATCTTATCTTATCTTATCAAGTATTTATAGAGCGCATGTACACCGATTGGTTTCTTGGCGCTGATTGCTAGGAGATTGGCCAACCCGGAGACAGATCATTCATAAGCTTGAATAAAGAGCCAGGTTTTGAGGCTTTTCCTGAAACTCAGCAAGCTAGCGCTTGACCTGATTTCCAGGGGGATGGAGTTCCATAGACGGGGGGCAAGAGTTGCGAACCTGCAACCCCTTTGGCGCTTTCGTTTAAAGGTAGGGACCGTCAGCAGTTGGAGCTGTGCCGAACGTAGATTGCGTGAAGGGGTGTAACGGGAAATAAGATTATTTATGAATTTGGGGCTCTGGCCGTTCAGAGATTTGAACACCAGACATCCCACTTTAAACATGCAACGCTGGGGAATGGGGAGCCAATGCAGTTTCCTAAGAAGGGGGGATGCATGTTGCCATCTGGGTTGTTTATAAATCAGTCTGGCTGCTTGGTTCTGAACCATTTGCAACCGTTTCGTAAGGCCAAGTGGAAGACCGAGGTAAGTTGCATTGGCATAGTCTAAGCGTGATATTACCAACGCCATCAGCACCTGAACCAGAGCTGCCTGAGTCAAAAGCCTACTTATCTTCCTAATTTTGCGTAACTGAAGGAAACAAGTGGAAATAACGGTGCCTACATGCGATTTTAAGGAGAGGTCATTACCAATGGTGACTCCTAGACTTTTCACTGAGAATGAGGGGACTGGGAGAGGACCTAATTCATTGGGCCAGTACTGTGGGCCCCAGTGGTTATGGGCACCACCTGTCAGGACCAGTTCGGTTTTTCCTGGATTTAATTTTAAATGGTTGTGATCCATCCAATGACGGATGAATGTCATAGTGGATTGAAAATCAGAGATTGACTGGGAAGAGTTGTCAATAGTAAACACAAGTTGGAGGTCGTCGGCATAATTAAAGGTGTCCACCCTTCTTTCCTTCAGACATCTAATCAGAGGAAGAAGGTAGAGATTGAATAGGTGCGGAGAGAGCGCAGAGCCCTGAGGAACCCCACAAGTGGTTTTAAGTTTAGAGGCAGTGAACTGGCCAGTACGGACGGCCTGAGAGTGGTTTTCCAGGAAGGAGATCATCCATTTAAGGGCAAGGCCCTGAATGCCTGCCTCTCTGACACGGTCTACCAGTATAATATGGTCGACCGTGTCAAATGCGGCCGAGAGATCTAACAGTACCAGGGCCTGAGGAGAACCTTTATCCGCCTTTCCTCTTAAGGAGTCCAGGACTGCCAATATGACAGTTTCTGTGGAATGGGCTGGACGAAAGCCCGCTTGGCGTGGGTCAAGGAACTCGGATTGTTCCAAAAGTTGGACATGCATTTAGCAACGTGGGCTTCAAGTAATTTGGCCAGATAGGGGAGCAAAGAGATTGGGCGGTAGTTACCCAGCATCTTGGGGTCTGCACTAGGTTTTTAAGGAGAGGGACCACTATAGCCTCCTTAAATAAGTTAGGTACAACGCCCTGGGACAGTGAATTGTTGAGTAGTGCAAGGACTGGGGCCGAAACGGTGGAGAAAGCTGTTTTTAAAATATGAGGGGGACATTGGTCCATAGGGGAGCCAGATCTAACTTTTACTAGAAGGTCACCCAGGATAGCTGTGTCAATTGATGGAAAACAGTTAAGGGAGTGGGGGTTTCTAGGCAAGGGGGATTACCTGAGGTGACGTATGGGAGGGGATACTGGCTTTAATATCGGCGATTTTATCAATAAAACATTTGTTCAGGGAATCGCAAAGATCCTGTGATTGAATGGGTTTACTAAGAGTTCTCTCAGGATTGGATAATTCGTCTACGATAGTAAAAATTTCTTTAGATTTATTGTTAGCAGATAGGATTCTCGAGGAAAAATGGGCTGCCTTAGCTAAGGAGATTGCCTTTTGTATTCCTTCAGGGCCAGTAAATAGATAGTTTTTGGGCCAGCGAATAGTCCAGCCTCCACTTTCTTTCAGATTGGCGGAGGAAGAGTTTCTGTTGTTTTAAGTCTGGGGAAAACCACTTTTGCGCCTCATGGTGACGGTTCAGTCTGATTTGTTTAAATGGGGCATGTTCATTGCTAGCTGCTAGAAGCCAGGCCGAGATATTCTCCACATGGAGGTTGACGTCAGGCGTAGGGTGAGGAGCTGTGTTGACCAGTGTTGTGATGAATACAGCATTATCGATGGCCTTCCAATTCCTCACCATACCCCCTTACTAGTAGGGATTTTACTGGTGGTCAGATGTAATAGAGTGAATTTAATCAAGTGGTGATCAGACCAAATGCACGGAGTGACGGATAGATCGGATACCGCCAGATTGGTGGTCCACAGTTGGTCCAAGGTGTGACCTTTTATGTGGGTGGCAGAAGAGATCTGCTGAATGAAGTTCATGTTTTCCAACGATTCAGTCAACTCATTGGAGTGAGGCCCTCCTTGAGGATCGTTAGCCCAATAGTTGAAATCGCCAATCAGAAGAATTCTAGTATGATTTGTGACAAGGTGTGCGATTTGTTCTCCCAACGATTGGGGGAATAGGGGCATATGTTGAGGAGGCCTATAAAGTAATACGCAGATCAGTGGTGCCGATTCAGACTCAAATTTGATAACAATATTATCTGCTGCGGGAGGCAAAGTGGGATAAGGGCCGTAAAAGTCAGGCTCTTATGAATAATAGCCGCCACTCCGCCTCCCATCTTGCCAAGAGGACGGTTTGTTTGCAGGATGTAGTAATCATAGGGTAAGGCGGCTAAGATATCGGGCGAGGATTCGGAAGTAAGCCAGGTTTCAGTGAGCAGGAGGATATCAGGTTTGTCTGAGTCTAAGAGGGTAAATATTTCTAGTTGATGTTTAACTAGGGAGCGAGTATTAAGATAGGTTATTGCTAAAGCTTTAGGCTCCAGAGTTTTTCCTTTTTGCAAGTGAAAATGGGGTGTGGGTAGTTTAAGCTCGGGGAACAGAGCCTCGCTTCTGATGTATGCTGTTGTATAGCAAACATACTATAGTCTTAGAATCAGGTGAAGGTGCAATAGATTGGAACGTTTTAAGTTCTTGGGATGTGTATTTATAGAATTGGGCGAGGTGACTGGGTCCTGGGCTCGTCTGGGCGCGGTCGGGCGCAGACGGGCTTGCCTTAGGCGCGCCTTCGGCGCGCCGTCGGCGCGCCCGCTGCGCACGTCCGCTGCGCTCCCGTGTTGCAGCCGGCATTTATGTCAGCTGAATGCCTTAACCCCTCCTCTGGCCCACGTGATCGGACACCGGGGAGGAGGCAGGAAGATGCTGGGGCGCGCTACGCTATCAGCGGTAAAAATACAATATCAGGCAAGATACACAAATTCAAATTCATACAAAGGAGTTAAAAGTTTTTAAAAGTTTAGATGCGATTAAGATCAGCTAAAAGGACGCTGTGTCAGGATGGCGGCCTCTTACCTAGAGTGCCCGCTCCCGCGTTGCAGCCGGCATTTATGTCAGCTGAATGCCTTAACCCCTCCTCTGGCCCACGTGATCGGACACCGGGGAGGAGGCAGGAAGATGCTGGGGCGCGCTACGCTATCAGCAGTAAAAATACAATATCAGGCAAGATACACAAATTCAAATTCATACAAAGGAGTTAAAAGTTTTTAAAAGTTTAGATGCGATTAAGATCAGCTAAAAGGACGCTGTGTCAGGATGGCGGCCTCTTACCTAGAGTGCCCGCTCCCGCGTTGCAGCCGGCATTTATGTCAGCTGAATGCCTTAACCCCTCCTCTGGCCCACGTGATCGGACACCGGGAGGAGGCAGGAAGATGCTGGGCGCGCTACGCTATCAGCGGTAAAAATACAATATCAGGCAAGATACACAAATTCAAATTCATACAAAGGAGTTAAAACCAAACCAAACAAAGGCAGATCTAAAGCCTGTGCCAGACAGAAAAATGTAATTATAATATATTAGATCAAACACTGCCGATCATAAGATATCATGTCCTAAATAAATGATCATCCATGCCATAGTGTGTGGCGGGTATGATGTTGCCCTAATCACACAACTACAGCAAACGGGCACCCACCTAACCTTCTACTGGTTAGGGGTTTGTATAGCCTATTGGTTCAAGATATGACCCCATGGATATGAATAATCACAATAACTCCCTACCATTTGGAGATAACTGGTTGCTCGAATAGTAGGCAACATATTTTAAAACATATGTGGTAAAACGCGCAAAACAAAATGTAAATTTGAATTACAAAAAACATATTCTAAAACACTAAAGTTCAGCGCACAAATCATAACGGCTGAACAAGCCAAGAGCCAATTATTAGCCATCGTTACCGGGTCCCAAGAGGAAGCATGGCCTGTAATCAAAAAATGCTCACTCACCCGAAGAATGGAGATGTTATGTAGACATTCGGCAAAATTTATTTCCATCCATCCCCCGCGTTTTACAGAGGAATCAATAGTTAACTGGAGGGCAACCCTGATAAGTATCCCTCCTATAAGACAAAATATTCATTTTCATTGAAACTATCTCAACTGCTAGTAAGCTAAAAAAATGGAACACCAATGGTTCCAAGAATCTCACCATAGGGGCCACTAGTACTTAAATCACCGAAACTCACCGCAAGTCCGTGGAGATACGTCCTCCACCTTGTCTCTGTTCTTGGCTACTGCGTGTTTCACTAATGCACACACCATTTTCCATTTAAACGTAAAAACGTCAAAGACGTAAGAGTAACAGCTGACCTCCCACGTGACACGGTCGGACAGCGTTGCATTCGCTGTATGTTAGATCTTAAGAAGTCGCCATCTTGAAACGGAAGATATACTGAGAAATAATACCCAATGTGAAAGAGAAAAAACTAATTCTCCAATCATCTAGTGATTATCACTAAGATAACATGGCGACAAATACAATATGCATTCGCCAATATGTATTAGACATAGGACTCATAATACAATAATAAAACATTAAAAACATATATAAACATCAATCGCTAATCGTTATAAAACATGCCATCCCCTGTCTCCTTATTATTCCCTACTCTTCTCCTCCTACTCTTCTTTCCCTATTAATAGGCATGGGGTAACCATGATTCCCCTGTCGATCATAAAAAGTTCAAAATCCCTGACGAATGAAGTAGCCGATAAGAAGAAAATCAACCCTTGACCATAATTAATATTATGACGAGTATTATCAGAACTAGAAAATCTATCAGCACGGGAAACACTCCATAGCTACTATCCAATACAGTCAAATTCAAGTCTTATTTTGAACCCACACCCTTAAGTAAGGAGAGAGAAAAAAGTTGATTAATAAATAGGAAAGAAGGAGAGAAGGAGAAAATAAGAAAAGATGTATATATATATGGGGAAAAGAAAAAAAGGAGATGACATTTCTTATTATTTCTTTTTCTTTTGTATTCTAAATCCAATTTTACAGTATCACTATTCTTTACATGTACAAATCTAAATAATGCATCAGTTGTCAAACATTGTATCATTATAAAAAAGGGGGTACATATCACTTTGCACGATCCCAGGATCCAACCAAATTACAAATTTGAAAGTAGAACATGACGAGAATATAGACCAATAGACAATGCACCCACCTAGAAAATTATTTGCTTGTCCTAGAGTACATCCTGTATTCCATGATTAGTGGTTGGTTAAAATATGTGTCTGATCAGTCTTAATCTTGTAAGAAGACATGAAACTCTCTATCTATATTCATTCCTAGGTCCACTGCTCTTAATTTAATCAGCCACCTTGTTTCCATTTTCCTCAGAGCTAATGTTCGATTACCACCCCTCGGATTTTCTTCTGCCAACGCAATACCATGAAATCTGATATTCATTATTTCAGAAGCTGGATGTACACTATTATAGTGTACTGCCAATGGATAATTCGAATTGTTATTTCGAATGGCCCTAATATGCTCTTGTATACGTTCTTTTAATGGCCGGATCGAACTCCCAACGTAGATCAAGCCACATTGACAAATAATACAATAAACTGTGAATTTTGTATTACAATTCATAAAGTGGCAGATTTTATGTGTTTGACCCGTATTATAGCTAAAGCTGGTAATTTTATTCATGGCAAATTGACAAATATTACATGTAGTACACTTATAGAACTAACAAACTAACCACCTATTCTGATATAACCATCAAAGAAGCCGACAAGGGGGGCAATATTGTCTTAATGGACAAAGAATACTATATGGGAGAGATAGATAGACAATTGATGGATACAAGTTCTTATATTAAGATACATAAGAATCCTATGAAAGATGTTACCATACTTGTTGAGAGAACCTTGAAATTTTGGCTACATGCCTGTTTACTAACAGACATGGAATATAGATACATGTTTAATCCTACACCACAAGCGGCATGTATTTATATATTGCCGAAGATACATAAAAGTCAGACGGCCCCTCCCGGTAGACCAATCATATCGGGAATAGGGTCACCAACAGAAAGAATTTCAGAGTATATTGACATACACTTACAACCTAGTGTACGGAATCTACCATCATTTATTGAGGATACCAAAGATCTCCTCAGTAAACTAGAGGATTTGACTTGGTCTGATGACTTTACTCTTGTCACATTAGATGTATGTGCTCTTTATACCTGTATCCCACAGGAGAAAGGTATGGAAGCACTGACATATTTTTTATCTAAACGCGATGCTACATTATATGAACACACACAAATGGTTTTAGAGCTTACCCTCCTCACTCTAAATAACAACTTTTTTCTACATAATGGTACTTGGTTTAAGCAATCATCGGGAGTGGCCATGGGTTCAAAATTTTCCCTTCTTTTGCAAATATTTATATGGGTTTTTTGAAGAGAAGCATATTTGGAGAGATTGCCCACATGGTATGACTGAATCAATCGTCTATTGGGGACGATTTCTAGATGATATCATAATGATATGGGGAGGGAATAACAACACCCTCCTGGATTTCATCAGACATTTGAATGACAATCAGTACAACTTGATTTTTACTCATAACAGTGACAAATGTCAAATTGACTTTCTTGACATAACCCTTTATACAGTTGGAGATAAACTAGAATCCAAACTCTATCGCAAACCGACGGCATGCAATGCTATATTGCATGCCAAAAGTGCACATCCAATTACACAGTTGAGAGCCATTCCATATGGGGAAATGACCAGATTGAGGAGGAATTGTAGCAGTGAAGTGACATTTCAGCAAGAACTGTCGAGTATGAAGCAACGCTTCATGATCAGAGGCTATGACCAACTAACCTTAGACAAAGCGCACAAAAGGGTTATCAGGTTACAACGAACAGAGCTCTTGAAAAGTAAAAAGAGAAAGCCTAAGATCAGAGAGAAAATCTCAATGATTACTCCGTACAATGCACATAGCCATGACATCTATAAGATACTTTGTAAACATTGGCATCTACTAAGATTAGATCATAGTTTGGATGCATATACAACAAAGAAACCTCAAGTGACATATAGTAGAGGTAGGACGTTGAGAAACCTACTTTGTCCATCTATTGTCAATAATAAGACAGCACCTACATCAAGTTGGTTACCGCAGAAACCATTAGGTTTCTATAAGTGTACTACATGTAATATTTGTCAATTTGCCATGAATAAAATTACCAGCTTTAGCTATAATACGGGTCAAACACATAAAATCTGCCACTTTATGAATTGTAATACAAAATTCACAGTTTATTGTATTATTTGTCAATGTGGCTTGATCTACGTTGGGAGTACGATCCGGCCATTAAAAGAACGTATACAAGAGCATATTAGGGCCATTCGAAATAACAATTCGAATTATCCATTGGCAGTACACTATAATAGTGTACATCCAGCTTCTGAAATAATGAATATCATATTTCATGGTATTGCGTTGGCAGAAGAAAATCCGAGGGGTGGTAATCGAACATTAGCTCTGAGGAAAATGGAAACAAGGTGGCTGATTAAATTAAGAGCAGTGGACCTAGGATTGAATATAGATAGAGAGTTGCATGTCTTCTTACAAGATTAAGACTGATCAGACACATATTTTAACCAACCACTAATCATGGAATACAGGATGTACTCTAGGACAAGCAAATAATTTTCTAGGTGGGTGCATTCTCTATTGGTCTATATTCTCGTCATGTTCTACTTTCAAATTTGTAATTTGGTTGGGTCCTGGGATCGTGCAAAGTGATATGTACCCCCTTTTTTATAATGATACAATGTTTGACAACTGATGCATTATTTAGATTTGTACATGTAAAGAATAGTGATACTGTAAAATTGGATTTAGAATACAAAAGAAAAAGAAATAATAAGAAATGTCATCTCCTTTTTTCTTTTCCCCATATATATACATCTTTTCTTATTTTCTCCTTCTCTCCTTCTTTCCTATTTATTAATCAACTTTTTTCTCTCTCCTTACTTAAGGGTGTGGGTTCAAAATAAGACTTGAATTTGACTGTATTGGATAGTAGCTATGGAGTGTTTCCCGTGCTGATAGATTTTCTAGTTCTGATAATACTCGTCATAATATTAATTATGGTCAAGGGTTGATTTTCTTCTTATCGGCTACTTCATTCGTCAGGGATTTTGAACTTTTTATGATCGACAGGGGAATCATGGTTACCCCATGCCTATTAATAGGGAAAGAAGAGTAGGAGGAGAAGAGTAGGGAATAATAAGGAGACAGGGGATGGCATGTTTTATAACGATTAGCGATTGATGTTTATATATGTTTTTAATGTTTTATTATTGTATTATGAGTCCTATGGCTAATACATATTGGCGAATGCATATTGTATTTGTCGCCATGTTATCTTAGTGATAATCACTAGATGATTGGAGAATTAGTTTTTCTCTTTCACATTGGGTATTATTTCTCAGTATATCTTCCGTTTCAAGATGGCGACTTCTTAAGATCTAACATACAGCGAATGCAACGCTGTCCGACCGTGTCACGTGGGAGGTCAGCTGTTACTCTTACGTCTTTGACGCGTTTTACGTTTAAATGGAAAATGGTGTGTGCATTAGTGAAACACGCAGTAGCCAAGAACAGAGACAAGGTGGAGGACGTATCTCCACGGACTTGCGGTGAGTTTCGGTGATTTAAGTACTAGTGGCCCCTATGGTGAGATTCTTGGAACCATTGGTGTTCCGTTTTTAGCTTACTAGCAGTTGAGATAGTTTCAATGAAAATGAATATTTTGTCTTATAGGAGGGATACTTATCAGGGTTGCCCTCCAGTTAACTATCGATTTCTCTGTAAAACGCGGGGGATGGATGGAAATAAATTTTGCCGAATGTCTACATAACATCTCCATTCTTCGGGTGAGTGAGCATTTTTTGATTACAGGCCATGCTTCCTCTTGGGACCCGGTAACGATGGCTAATAATTGGCTCTTGGCTTGTTCAGCCGTTATGATTTGTGCACTGAACTTTAGTGTTTTAGAATATGTTTTTGTAATTCAAATTTACATTTTGTTTTGCGCGTTTTACCACATATGTTTTAAAATATGTTGCCTACTATTCGAGCAACCAGTTATCTCCAAATGGTAGGGAGTTATTGTGATTATTCATATCCATGGGGTCATATCTTGAACCAATAGGCTATACAAACCCCTAACCAGTAGAAGGTTAGGTGGGTGCCCGTTTGCTGTAGTTGTGTGATTAGGGCAACATCATACCCGCCACACACTATGGCATGGATGATCATTTATTTAGGACATGATATCTTATGATCGGCAGTGTTTGATCTAATATATTATAATTACGTTTTTCTGTCTGGCACAGGTTTTAGATCTGCCTGTGTTTGGTTTGGATAGGGGACTTTCTTTACAAATGCTGTTTTATTTTACACAGTGTGTGAGACTTGATCTACATGAGGGACGTTACAATTCTTCTCCACATGCAATACGTGGGATGACATATTTCTTGTCAATCGGTGGGTGAAACTGTCCAGTTACTATATTTCTTCTGGGTTTGGTTCTCCATTTGACCTTAAAAAGATAAAAGTTCTTTTACACATGTCTTTGGTGTTTTATTTTCCATACACTGGGTGACTCTTTCTATGAAATAATAATATTTCCTTGGGGTTGTGTTTAGGTTCTATTCTAAGATATAGACCTCTTCTCTGTTAAGAGATGATTAATATTTGGAAGATGTAATTTTAGGATATTGTTTTATAGTTTAAATTATATTATTCCTTTATAAAGATTTATGTGGTTGCTTTTTAACTGAGATAATTATGGGTGATATCTTGTACGATTAAGCACCATAATAATGTATTGATGTATATTGTTCCAGCCTTGAAAAAGTCTAAGGGAAGACGAAACACGTGTTGGCTGATTTTCGTGCTGGATGAAATAAGAATATGAATAAAATGGTTAACTTTTTGAAGAAATCTAATTTTGTGGACTCTGTATATTTTGAATAATTAGGAACAGTGTGTTACTTTTTGCACCAGATTTATGTTTAAATATTGGGCATCTGTACCAGCTGGTATTTGAAGGAATTTGCACAACACCGAAATTTTGGGGTGGCCGTAATTGAAATAGGGTGTGCTTGGAATTGCTCTCTCTCCCTTGTTTTGTATATTTACACAGTGTGTTACCTCTGTGATAATAGCATCTTTTGGTAGTAGGTGCAAGTGAGCTAAATCAGCACCCCATGTTAGAATCCAACAGGAATATTGATTGTTCATTGACTCACACTATATAAAGTTTTTAGCTAAATACCTATTCTTACTGACTGTGCGGTGTTTTCCCGAGCATGGGAACTGCTACTACCAATATATATTTTTTTGTTTAGATATATATGTGATTTTCCTTTTGATTTTCTCAGCAACTACTGAACGGATTTACACCATTCAACAAAAAGGGTTCTTTCTGAACCAAGAACTACCTCTTTGCCAAATTTGGTGTAATTCCGTTCAGCAGTTCAGGCTGTAGCCGTGGCCAAAGTTTCCTATGGGAAAATGAATGGGGAAAACACGTTTTGGGACCCCCCTTTTTTATCGGCCCCCGCTTGACAAATCACCCCGAAACTTTCAGGGTAGGAACGGACCGGAGCGGGCCATAAAGTTTGAAAATTTCACGAAGATTCGTCAACCGACGCAAGAGTTATTTCAAATAGAATGTTGCGGATTTCCTATGGAAAATAGGTCCTGACTATAACTATCTACTGGCGACCGCCAGTAGATAATATATATATATATATATATTCACTGAAAAAGCCATAGGTTTCAGGCACGTTATAGTTAGAAATTAGCATTTAAAAAACTTTAGAAAATCACAGAAAAAACCATAGGTTTCAGGGACGTTATAGTTAGTTGGACATTTCACTCATACAAGACCATAGAAATTCCACCGTTATAGTTAGTTCAGCTAACTATAACTCGCGCCCCTCAATGCACTGCTGATGACGTCACATATTACATCATTCATGACATGGTCAGTGACATCACTGATGACATCACTGATGACATCTCAAATGACATCACTGATGACATCATCCAGTGAATGTGGTTTTCTTTAAAATTTAAATATGTATTATATATATACCAAGCTGTATTGAAGAATGAATGGATGTATAAGTGTCTGGATGGAGGATTTAGTAGGTGTGTGACTGACTGTTTAAGTGAATGATTAAATGTATCTTACTGAATACATGGGTTAGTGTCTAAAGTGTGTGAATGTCTGTATCACTCTGTCTGTTGTTGTGTAAGCTGCTGCATCGGTTGATCAGTAGCTACATGAATGTCTATATGGGTTATTGATTAGTTGTCTGCGTATTTGTATAGGAGACTGAGTGTGTGTGTGGTTGGGTGGGGGGTGTGTGACTGTGCATAGATGTGTGAGTGGTTGATTGACAGGGTGTATGAGTTTAAGAGTGCATGTGGAGACAATTGTATGGGTGGGTAAGTGTGTGTATGGGCGTCTTGGTGAGTGAATCGATGTCTCAGTGCACATGTCCAGCTAAATACATATATAAAAGGCAGTGTATGTGAGAGTTGGTGTATAGAAATGACTATACGTGTGAGTCAGTGATTGTGAGAGTGGCTGTATGTATGAGTGTATACTTGTATTAGTGATTATATAAGAGACTAAGTATGCGTTACTATCTGTATGAATAAATGAGGTGGTGTGTGTATAACTGTGTAGGTGAGGAAATGGAACTGTGATTGATTCTTTGCATGAGTGACTAGGATGAGTACATAACTGACTAGGATGAGTGCTGGTGTGTCAATGTCTATATAGGTGTATGAGTGCATTTGATAGTGTTCTATTGATCAGTGACTGCATGTATGAGTGATTGTATGGGTGAATGGGTAGAGGTGTGTGTAGACCTAGGAATCACTGAGTGGGTATGTAGTAACTGGTATTAGTGTGTCAATGGTATTGAAAATGGTAGTCTGTATTTTACAGTGAGTGTATCAAAGGTTAAATTAGTGTGTGAGGAGGTGCATCAGATTGTCACATGGATGATGTCATCAGTGATGTCATCAGTGATGTCATTTGAGATGTCATCAGTGATGTCATCAGTGATGTCACTGACCATGTCATGAATGATGTAATATGTGACATCATCAGCAGTGCATTGCGGGGGCGCGAGTTATAGTTAGCTGAACTAACTATAACGGTGGAATTTCTATGGTTTTGTATGAGTGAAATGTCCAACTAACTATAACGTCCCTGAAACCTATGGTTTTTTCAGTGAATTTCAAAGGTTTTTTAAATACAAATTTCTATCTATAACGTCCCTGAAACCTATGTTTTTTCCAGTGAATTTCAATGTTTTTTTTAATGCTAACTTCTAATTATAATGTTCATTTAACCTATAGTTTTTCCGACACCCAAGAAGGACACAACACCCACTGCCACAACCCTCAGGACCTCCCCCGTACCACCCCTCTCCCTACTGTAATTTTTTTTATTTGTTATTTAAACTATATAATGTCTTCTTGTTTTTAAATATTAAACAACTACATGCAGTATGAAAGGGAGCCTAGCCCAGAGCCACATCTGAAGACCAACACATGTCATAGACCTACTGATCAAGCAGCTCCGACACCCAAGAACGACACAACACCCACCACCACCCACAGGACCCCCCCTCTACCACCGAGGCAGCGCAGAACAAGACAGTGAACTTTCCGAAAACGGTATGGCCCCTCAGCCACACAATAGCTGAATATTGGGACAGGTGTGAACAAACTATATGTGAAGGAAGCAATTCACCCATGTTTAACAATGCACACAATGCAAAGTGTAGCGGTGATGTGCTGGACACATCTCAGTGTGCAGAACACACACCTCTCCATGTGCACAAATACTACTGGTGCTTGTAGTGTTGTGGACAGTGGACCCAACCATGTTACGTCAAACACTAGGGAAGATCTCAGTCATGTAGCTGTGTCCCCCCCCCTGTAAGCATAAGCGTAACTGGAGTGGGCTGGTCCGACGTACGCCACTTCAGCGTAGGAGTGTGAATAAATATTCCGGAGCTCTGGGCGTGGTTCACTTGTGGGAAAGCCAAAGCGTCTGCCAGGGTGGCACCCCTCACCCTGCCACGAGGCCGCCGACGTGACCGCCAGCCTCCTCAGCCGATCGCTGGCTTCCGCCACACAGGCCCCCAGCTGCACAGCACCGCGGACTTATGTCTGTACAAACTACTGCCTTCGATATACACTGCGGACAGCAAGGCTCACGATTCAGATCGAGTCGTGATTGCAGATGACGCAGTCCAGTAGGCAAGAGACATTGCTGAAGTCAACAACATGTGGCTGTGGGCCTTTCTGACCGCTGCCTCTGGCCTACACTGCGGTTAGTAGGGCTCACAATTCAGTTGGAGTCGAGATTGCAGATGACGCAGTCCAGTAGGCAACAGACATTGCTCAAGTCAACAACACGTGCCTGTGGGCCCTTCCTCACCGCTGCCTCCTGCCTCCACTGCGGTGAGTAGGGCTCACAATTCAGAGCGACTCGCGATTGTAGATGACGCAGTCCAGTAGGCAACAGACATTGCTACCAGTGCGGCCAGCCCGGACCACGCATCATCGCTGACTGCGCACACGCTAAGTGCTTCAAGTACCACTAACTCTGTGCAGCTCAAGTCAACGCCACGTGGCTCTGGGCCCTTGATGACCGCTGCCTCCGGCCTACAATGCGGTTAGCAGGGCTAACAATTCAAGATTAGTGCCGATGCAAATTGTGTAAGAGAGTATAATCGGTTAAGAAGACTGTATGCTCCCAATCTGTGCAGCTCAAGTCAACGTCACATGGCTGCGGGCCTTTGCTGACCGCTGCCTCCGGCCTACACTGTGGAAGACCGGCGACACGTGGTGCCACTAACCCTGTTCAACACAAGCCGGCGACACGTGGTGCCACTAACCCTGTTCAACACAAGCCGCGACACGTGGTGCCACTAACCCTGTTCAACACAAGCCGGCGACACGTGGTGCCACTAACCCTGTTCAACACAAGCCGATCCCACATGTGGAACTGTGTCCTGAGTCCTGAATGGCAGTGACCCCAAATCCGTGGCAGCGACCACAGCATCAGACTCCCTTCGATCAGTGAAGCATATTTCCATATGCAAGGCCGGCGACACGTGGTGCCACTAACCCTGTTCAACACAAGACGATCCCACATGTGGAACTGTGTCCTGACTCCTGAATGGCAGTGACCCCAACTTCGTGGCAGCGACCACAGCACCAGACTCCCTTCGATTAGTGAGGCGTATATGCATATGGAAGGCCGGCGACACGTGGTGCCACTGAACCTGAACTATGCAGGCTGGTGGGGCCACCAACCTATGCACGTGGCTGTGGGCCCTTGCTCACCGCTACCTCTGGCCTACACTGCGGTCAGCAGGGCTCACAATTCAGATACAGTCGCGATTGCAGATGACGCAGTCCAGTAGGCAAGAGACATTGCTCCCAGTGCGGCCCGTCCGCACCAAGCAGCATCACAGGCTCATACATTCTCAATGCTTTTGGTGCCACTAACTGTGCACCTCAACTCAACGCCACGTGGCTATGGGCCCTTGCTGACCACTACCTCTGGCCTACACTGCGGTCATCAGGGCTCACAATTAAAATTAAGTCTTCATTCATTAATTACAGAGTCCAGTAGGCAAGTAACTATCACAGGCCTAAAACCTACATAATATCCTTTTGGTATCCTTGCTTCAAGAACTTTTTTATATCAGTTATAGCTTTAGTACAATCACCAAATTCATCTTCAAGTGCAAACGAACACTCATTAGCAGTCTACACTGCGGGCAGCAGAGCTCGCAATTCAAATTTTGGACACGTGGTGCCAATAACCCTGTTCAACACAAGCCGCGACACGTGGTGCCACTAACCCTGTTCAACACAAGCCGGCGACACGTGGTGCCACTAACCCTGTTCAACACAAGCCGATCCCACATGTGGAACTGTGTCCTGACTCCTGAATGGCAGTGACCCCAACTTCGTGGCAGCGACCACAGCACCAGACTCCCTTCAATTAGTGAGGCGTATTTGCATATGGAAGGCCGGCGACACGTGGTGCCACTGAACCTGAACTATGCAGGCCGGTGGGGCCACCAACCTATGCACGTGGCTGTGGGCCCTTGCTCACCGCTACCTCTGGCCTACACTGCAGTCATCAGGGCTCACAATTAAAATTAAGTCTTCATTCATTAATTACAGAGTCCAGTAGGCAAGTAACTATCACAGGCCTAAAACCTACATAATATCCTTTTAGTATCCTTGCTTCAAGAACTTTTTTTATATCAGTTATAGCTTTAGTACAATCACCATATTCATCTTCAAGTGCAAACGAACACTCATTAGCAGTCTACACTGCGGTCAGCAGAGCTCGCAATTCAAATTTTGGACACGTGGTGCCACTAACCCTGTTCAACACAAGCCGCGACACGTGGTGCCACTAACCCTGTTCAACACAAGCCGGCGACACGTGGTGCCACTAACCCTGTTCAACACAAGACGATCCCACATGTGGAACTGTGTCCTGACTCCTGAATGGCAGTGACCCAAACTTCGTGGCAGCGACCACAGCACCAGACTCCCTTCGATTAGTGAGGCGTATTTGCATATGGAAGGCCGGCGACACGTGGTGCCACTGAACCTGAACTACGCAGGCCGGTGGGGCCACCAACCTATGCACGTGGCTGTGGGCCCTTGCTCACCGCTACCTCTGGCCTACTCTGCTGTCAGCAGGGCTCACAATTCAGATACAGTCGCGATTGCAGATGACGCAGTCCAGTAGGCAAGAGACATTGCTCCCAGTGCGGCCCGTCCGCACCAAGCAGCATCACAGGCTCATACATTCTCAATGCTTTTGGTGCCACTAGCTGTGTACCTCAACTCAACGCCACGTGCCTATGGGCCCTTGCTGACCGCTACCTCTGGCCTACACTGCGGTCATCAGGGCTCACAATTAAAATTAAGTCTTCATTCATTAATTACAGAGTCCAGTAGGCAAGTAACTATCACAGGCCTAAAACCTACATAATATCCTTTTAGTATCCTTGCTTCAAGAACTTTTTTTATATCAGTTATAGCTTTAGTACAATCACCAAATTCATCTTCAAGTGCAAACGAACACTCATTAGCAGTCTACACTGCGGGCAGCAGAGCTCCCAATTCGAATTTTGGACACGTGGTGCCACTAACCCTGTTCAATTCAAGCCGCGACACGTGGTGCCACTAACCCTGTTCAACACAAGCCGGCGACACGTGGTGCCACTAACCCTGTTCAACACAAGCTGATCCCACATGTGGAACTGTGTCCTGAGTCCTGAATGGCAGTGACCCCAAGTCCGTGGCAGCGACCAGAGCACCAGACTCCCTTCGATCAGTGAGGCATATTTCCATATGCAAGGCCGGCGACACGTGGTGCCACTAACCCTGTACAACACAAGGCGCGACACGTGGTGCCACTAACCCTGTTCAATACAAGCCGATCCCACATGTGGAACTGTGTCCTGAGTCCTAAATGACAGTGACCCCAACTTCGTGGCAGCGACCACAGCACCAGGTTCCCTTCAGTTTTATTTGTTGTTGTTTTGTTTAAATAAAATGTTTTATATGTAAATCTATACATGACTAAGATTCTTGTTTGTCCAACCGCACAGGGACAATTCCGGGCCCAAGAAGGTTGTTGGGGGTATGTTGGGAATGTGGGAAGAGGGTGCGTTACCTGCTGATGTGGGGAGAGGCAGCGTAAAAGGGGTATCTCTCACAGAAAGAACTCCGGTATGTTTTCAGAAATGCCTCGGACAGATGCCAGCTGACGGACTGAATCACAAAATGGCTTTTCAATGCTTATGTAGTGTGACTTATGAACAGTTCGCACCCAGGCTCGCAGAGGGACAACTGCGGCCCGTCTGCTCGACTCACAGAATCAGTACTACGAGCCGTCCGCTCCCAAAGGAACAGCAGCGTTGTAGCTCGCAGAGGTATAGGCACAGCAGCGTACTAGCTCGCAAAGGTAGAGAGCTGCGAGCCGACGGACTGGCTTCTAACGGCATAGCTGCGAAGTGGTGATGTTGGGCAGAGGGAGCGTAAAAGGGTTATCTAGCACAGACAGAGCTCCGGTATATTAAATTGCCCCGGAACCTTTCTTTTATATTTTCACTCGATGCGAGAAAGCGCGCTTTCTGGACCAAGACCTTTCTCCCTATCAAATTTGGTGTAATTCCGTTCAGCAGTTTGACCTGTAGCCTTGTCTAAAGTTTCCTATGGAAAATCCATTGAGAAAACACGTTTTCACACCCCCCACATAGCTACCTGTCGCAGGCGTACTCGCTGTTGGTGTGCAAGTCAGTGGTTTAGTTGTCAACATGTCATGGCCACTCCCTGAGGGCAGCTTTGCACACACACCACACCCATCCGGTACATGCGTCACAGGCCATATGACCACGCAAATATAATGGATCGACAACATCACATCCTTTATTGCCGGTGGTGACTGGATGGCGGATGCTCCATGGGTCTCAATCATAAAGACTCCATGAAAAGTTGCGCAGAGGGTTAGTCGCACCCTGAGCTGTATGGCCGTCAGGGGCCTACTACCACGTAGCGCGGACTTGAGTTGCACAGGGTTAGTGCCACCCGAAGCTGATGTGGCCGTCAGTGGCCTACCACCACGTGGCGCGGACTTGAGTAGCACAGGGTTAGTGCCACCCAAAGATGATGTGGCCGTCAGGGGCCTACTACCACGTGGTGTGGACTTGAGTTGCACAGGGTTAGTGCCACCCGAAGCTGATGTGGCCGTCAGGGGCCTACCACCATGTGGCGTGGACTTGAGTTGCACAGGGTTAGTCGCACCCTAAGTTGTATGGCCGTCAGCGGCCTACCACCACGTGGTGTTGACTTGCGTTGCACAGGGTTAGCGGCACCAAAAGCTGATGTGGTCTCCGCCATTGATGACTCAGCAACATGTGTGGGATCTGCCGGGCCGCGGAACGGGTCCACATAATGTGCACCAAGCCATGGTGGCGGGACCGGGCCCTGGAGCTTTCACGGGCACGTGGAGTGCCCACTGGTAGACACTCCGGTGGCAGCAGGTAATTATTTGGTCATGGATGCGCAGGGGCGGCAGTGTCTCTCTCTCTCTCTCTCACTTCCCTCTCTTCACTCTCTCTCACTCTCTTCCTTCCTTTCCTTCTATCTCTCTCACTCTCTCTCCCTTCTCCCTTTCTCACTCCCTTTCTTTCTTTCCTTCCCTCTCTTTTTCTCTCTGGCTTTTTTTTCCTTCTCTCTTTCTCTGTGTCTCACTCCTTTGATATGCGCATTACACACGTCCTTATTTTGTGCTTTATTTTGCAGGCTGTGTCGTCGACATTGATGGACCCGACAGGAGTCTTCCGCCTTATTGTTTTGTGTTGAGTTAGTTAAATTTAGTTTATCCTCTATATGTACGTAAACGGAAAACTGAAGTTTGAAGAAAAAAAAAAAAAAAAAAAATTCAATAAAGTTTTGGGTTGTTACTTAAGTGCTGTGTGACTCTTTCTCGTTCTTATTACTGTTATTTGGTGGTGTCCACCATGGTGTTAAATTTTGGGGCAGTTATCGCGGGAATACTGGTGATGTCTGCAGTTTGCACCAGCTTCTGAATAGTGTGTTAGATTTATCTCAACTTTAGTTGCATTAAAGTGCTAATAATGAGATGCAGAGTAGGCGTTCCCGTGCAAAAACACACGAGGTGCACCTTTGCAATTTATTCTAAATACTAAAATCCTGTATTGAATTGCACTGTGGTAGTGGGTGCATTTACAGTGTACACACAAAATCAATGAAGAAATCTCATTGTATTTATATTGATTGGGAATAGTGGGTCAGGTGCTGAATCTTGACGGGATACACTGCCCAATTCGTTTATTTTTCTGTACATGAAAAAACCACATCACAACTTTCACAACGAAAGGCAAAAACTGCGTTGCGAAACAAATTCCGGCGATGAGCCGCGTTAGCACCAGGGATTTTACACCTGCTTTCTGCTGGTGTTAAGCAGGACGAATACCTGCAGCATGAAAGGGAACATGGCCAAGAGCCACACCGGAACACCCACAGGTGCCATAGAGTCAATGAGCATGATACACGAATACCCATGAGGGCCACAACACTCATCGCAACAACCCCAGGACTGCCAACGCCCCTCTAACCCGCATCTGAGCAAGTGTGTCCGTGTGGTCATTGTGTTAGCATGATGGGCACGGGCCCTGCAACATCACAGTGTGCTTTCTTCAGCAGACGTTACCATGTCACCTCAGCGTTGGCAGTGAGCCTGGACATGTAGCTATGCACGCATCCTCCTGCATGCACAAGCGGCGTGTGCTGGTCCGGCGTCGTGCTGGAGGTAGTGTTTTAGAGTTTACGAAAATGCAGTGGTGTTTGGGTAGTGTAAGGGGTCATGCTGGGAGTAGTGTTTTAGGGTTTAGGGTAGTGCAGTGGTGTTTGTGTAGTGTAGGGGGTCATCCTCGGAGTAGTGTTTTAGTGTTTACAGTACTGCAGTGGTGTTTGTGTACTGTAGGGGGTCGTGCTGGGGTAGTCTTTTAGGGTTTAGGGTAGAACAGTGGTGTTTGGGTAGTGTAGGGGGTCGTGCTGGGGGTAGTGTTTTAGGGTTTAGGGTAGTGCAGTGGTGTTTGTATAGTGTAAGGGGTCATGTTGGGAGTAGTGTTTTAGGGTTTAGGGTGGTCTAGTGGTGTTTGGGTAGTGTAGGGGGTCGTGCTGGGGATAGTGTTTTAGGATTTAGGGTACTGCAGTGGTGTTTGCGTAGTGTAGAGGGTCCTGCTAGGGGTAGTGTTTTAGGGTTTACGATAATGCAGTGGTGTTTGGGTAGTGTAGGGGGTTGTGCTGGGGGTAGTATTTTAGGGTTTAGGGTAGTGCAGTGGTGTTTGGGTAGTGTAGGGGATCATGCTGGGCGTAGTGTTTTAGAGTTTACGACAGTGCAGTGGTGTTTGGGTAGTCTTTGGGTAGTGTAGGGGATCGTACCGACAGACTGACTCACAGAGCTCCGAGCCGATGGACGGGCTTCTAAAGGCATAGCCGCGACCTGGTGATATGAAGAGAGGCAGCGTGAAAGGCATATCTCACACAGACACAGATGCCAGTGTTGCCTCGCAGAGGTAAAACTACGAACCTGATGGCTTCTACACGGAGAGATGCGAGCTGACGGAGTAAATCACAAAATGGCTGCCAACACTTCCTGGTTTCAACCATTCACAGCCAATAAGCCGCAAGCTGGTGCTTGTAACCCCTCAGCCAATCACATGTCAGAATTCTCAAATATCGATATCTGTAAAATTTGATATTTCTCAAAAACTATTGAACGGATTTACACCATTTAAACAAAAGCGTGCTTTCAGGACCATCACCTTTCTCCCTGACAAATTTGGCGTAATTCCGTTCAGCAGTTTCACCTGTAGTCTTCTGTAAAGTTTCCTATGGAAATTGCATGGAGAAAACACATTTTAGGACCCTCTTTTTTCTCAGCCCATCCTACACCATTCACCCCCAAACTTTCAATATAAGAGCTAATCAAAAAAAGAGAAAATGTTGGGATAATTTCATAAAGATTCGTCAAACGACGCCAAAGTTACAAGCACATAGAAGGCTCCAGAAGGGGGGCCGCGCAACCCCCCTCCCAACATGAGTGAAGCCCCGGGGCTGCGCGGACCCCAGCGCACCCCCGTAACCCCTGCAAGCCCCTGCTATTATTTTTTAAGAAATACCCCCGGAACCTAGCCCACCCAAGGGCCTCATTAAAATGAAACGTGAGAACCCGCGACCCCAGCGCAAATTTTTGCCGATTTTTTTAAAATGATTTTTTGGACCCTTGGGGTCCTTCTGGCACCCCCTGAGCAGGCCTAGGGGGTCAGGGTTTTTCTACCCTGCCCCCTTCTCTTGTTTTTATGCTTTGTTTCTCCGTTTTCGGGTGACTCGCTTCTACCGAGCCACAAGATGGCTGCCAACACTTCCTGGTTTGGACTACTAGCAGCCAATCACAGTGAAGCTCGCGCATGCGACTTAGGCTCCGCCCAGATATCTAAACTTTTATTTTTCTAATTTCTCAGCAACTACTGAACGGATTTACACCATTTTTTAAAAGGTCGCTTTCTGACGCAAGCACTACCTTTCTGCAAAATTTGGAGTAATTCCGTTCAGTAGTTTTGGGTGTAGCCTTGCACAAAGTTTCCTATGGGAAATTGATTTTTTGACTCTTATATTTTGAATTTCTCAAAAACTACTGAACGGATTTACACCATTTAAAAAAAGTTCGCTTTCTGAACCAAGCTCTACCTTTTTGCCAAATTTGGGGTAATTCCGTTCAGCAGTTCGGGCTGTAGCTCGTCGCAAAATTTCCTATGAAAATTAACATGGAGAAAACGAGTTTTGGGAACCCCCTTTTTTCTCAGCCCCCGCTTGACGAATCACTCCCAAACTTTCAGGATAGGAGCTGACCTGGATAGACGTTTTTTTTGGAGACGGGACACTGCTGTTTGTTATGGTAGGGCGGGACCCGTGCGGCTCCCGCCCTACCATAGCAAACTCTGCTTTGGATTTTGGAAGCGAGAGCAGGTAACCTGCTCTCGCTTCCAAAATCCAAAGCAGACTGCTTTCCACACGGGGAGCTGCATGTCAGCAGCTCCCCGTGTGGAAAAGCAATGCCGGCTCCCGCAGGAGGCGGGGAGCCGGCGGGACCGTGGGGGAATTGGGGACCCCCCACGGTCCCCAACGGAGAGGCCAGGCCCCGGGGGATGGGGTCCCTGGGGCTAGGAGTGGCCTGGGAGGGGGGCCACGTGGCCCCCCTCCCCAATAAAATGTAAAAAAAAACAAAAAACGAGGTAGAGCCCCGGGGGATGGGGTCCTCAGGAGGGGGGCCACACGGCCCCCCTCCTTTCTAAATAAAAATAAAAAAATATATATATATATGGCCATGCCCCGGGGGATGGGGTCCCCGGGGCAGAAATCGGCCTCAGGGAGGGGGGCCACGCGGCCCCCTTCCCGTTTAAAAAAAAATAATTAAAAATAGGGGTCATGCACTTGGGGATGGGGTCCCCAGGGCCACAAAAAAGGGAAAATAAGGGGGGCCACACAGCCCCACTTCTGAAAAACAAAACAAACAAAAAAGCCGGTATCGCGCCGGAGTCCCCGCACCCTCCCTGCAGCACTCTGCAAACGCGCCCCCTGGCATGTTGTAAGATGGGGAACTAATTCCCCTTGAATACTGAGGGTCCCTGGAGGCCAAGTAGCCCACCAGGTACCTCCAGTATGCGCTAGGGAGCTGCGTTACAGTGAGGTGGTCCAAGGCCACGCCCCTTTTTACACCACTCTGCAACGCAGCTCTGTGGCGCTTACTGGAGGTACCTGGTGGGCTAGTTGGCCACAGGGACCCTCAGCATTGAAGGGGAATTAATTCCCCAACTTAAAACACGCCAGGGAGCGCGTTTGCACATTGGTGAAGGGAGGGGGCGGGGCCTGATGTAACAAGTGTGCAAACGCGCCCTGTGGTGCGTTGTAAGTTGGGGGATTAAGTTCCCTTGAATCCTGAGGGTCCCTGGGGTCCAACTAGCCCACCAGGTACCTCCAGTAAGCTCCACACAGCTGCATTGCAGAAAGGTGTAAAAAGGGGCGTGGCCTCGGACCACCTCACTGCAATGCAGCCCTGTGGCGCTTACTGGAGGTAGCTGGTGGGCTAGTTGGCGCACAGGGATCCTCAGTATTCAAGGAAACTTAATCACCCAACTTAAAACACGCCACAGGGCGCTTTTGCACACTTGTCACATCAGGCCCCGCCCCCCTCCCTGCACCACAGTGCAAATGCGCCCTGTTGCACATTTTAAGTTGGGGGATTAATTCCCCTTCAATCCTGAGGGTCCCTTGGGGCCAACTAGTCCACCAGGTACCTCTTGTAAATGCCACAGGGCTGCGTTACAGAGAGGTGCTCCGAGGCCACGCCCCTTTTTACACCACTCTGCAAATGCGGCTTCTGGTGCACTGCTAGTGGGGCGATGAGGTCCTCTTGTGTCCTGAGGACCTCAAGACACAAGTGGACTTCACCCTCTGAGCAGTAGTGCACCAGAAGCCGCGTTTGCAGCGTGGTGTAAAAAGGGGCATGGCCTCAGAACACCTCTCTGAAACGCAGGTCTGTGGCACTTACTGGATGTACCTGGTGGGCTACTAGGCCACCAGGGACCTTCAGGATTCAAGGGGACTTAATAGGGATGTCATAGTTAGAAATTAGCATTTAAAAAACCATTGAAATTCACTGAAAAAACCATAGGTTTCAGGTACGTTATAGTTAGAAATTAGCATTTAAAAACCTTAGAAATTCACTGAAAAACCATAGGTTTCAGGGATGTTATAGTTAGCTGGACATTTCACTCTTACAAAACCACAGAAATTCCACTGTTATAGTTAGTTCAGCTAACTATAACTCGCGCACCCGCAATACACTGCTCATGACGTCACATATTACAACATTCATGACATGGTCAGTGACTCACTGATGACATCACTGATGACATCTCAAATGACATCACTGATGATATCACTGATGACATCATCCACGTGAAAATCTGATGCACCTCCTCACACTCTAATATAACCTTTGATACACCCACTGTAAAATACAGACTACCATTTTCTAAATCATTGACACACCAATACCAGTTAATACATACACACTCACTGATTCCTAGGTCTACACACACATCCACTCATTCATCCATACAATCACTCATACATGCAGTCACTCATCAATACAACACTATCCTATGCATTCATACACCTATTCAGACACTCACACACCGCCACTCATCCATGCAGTTACTCACACACCTAGTCAGTCATGCTAACAATCAATCTCACTCCCATTTACTCACCTATACAATTATACACACACCACCTCACTTATTCATACAGATACTAACGCATACTTTCTCTCTTATATAATCAGTGATACAAGTACACACTCATCCATACAGCCAGTCTCACAATCACTGACTATCATGTAGAGTCATTTATATACTTCAACTCTCACATACACTGCATTTTACATATGTAGTTACTTGGACATATACCACTGAGACATCCATTCACTCACCAACACACTCATACACACACTCACGCACCCATACAGCTGTTTTCACATGCACTCTTGAACCCATACACCCAGTGAATCAACCACTTACAAATCTATGCACAGTCACACACCTCCCACCCACCCACCCACCCACACACACACTGAATCTCCCCAAAAAATACTCAGACAACCAATCAATAACCTATATAGACCCTCATGTAGCTACTGACCAACCCATGCAGCAGCTTGCACAACAACAGCCAGACTGATACAGACCTTCACACAGTTTAGTCACTAACCCATGCATTCAGTAAGACACATTTAATCACTCACTTTTACATTCAGTCACGCACCTACTAAATTCTCCATCCAGACACTTATACACCCACTCATTCTTCAATACACCTTGGAATATATATAAAACATATTTAAACTTTACAGAAACACACAGTCACTGGATGATGTCATCAGTGATGTCATTTGAGATGTCATCAGTGATGTCATCAGTGATGTCACTGACCATGTCATGAATGATGTAATATGTGATGTCATGAGCAGTGCATTGGGGTGCGTGAGTTATAGTTAGCTGAACTAACTATAATGGTGGAATTTCTATGGTTTTGTAAGAGTGAAATGTCCAGCTACCTATAACGTTCCTGAAACCTATGGTATTTTCAGTGAATTTCTAAGGTTTTTTAAATGCTAATTTCTAACTATAACGTACCTGAAACCTATGGTTTTTTCAGTGAATATATATATATATATATATTACCTACTGGCGGTCGCCAGTAGGTAGTTATAGTTAGGACCTAGTTTCCATAGGAAAAGAGTTTTTTGTTTTCCCAATAACTTTGGCGCAGGTTGACGAATCTTCGTGAAATGTTCAAAACTAGTGATCAGCTCTGGTCAGCTCCTGTCTTGAAAGTTTCGGGGTGATTCGCCAAGCGGGGGCCGAGAAAAAAGGGGGATCCCAAAATGCGTTTTCCCCATGTTATTTTCCATAGGAGACTTTAGACAAAGCTACAGCCCGAACTGCTAAATGGAATTACACCAAATTTGGCAAAAAGGTAGGTCTTGGTTCAGAAAGAGTCCTTTTGTTAAATGGTGTAAATCCGTTCAGTAGTTTTTGAAATATTAAAGGAAAAAGAAAGGAAAAAGAAATATCGATATCTCGAGCGGAGCCCAACCACACATGTCATCATGAAATCTGATTGGCTGTCAGCACTTCATCCAGGAAATGCTGGCAGCCATCTTGGGACTAGGTTGAACCAGAGTCATAAGAAAACAGTTAAACAAAGATGAAAAACAAGAAAAGGGGGCAGGGTAGGAACACCCTGACCCCCTAGGCCTGCTCAGGGAATTCCACAAGGATCCCCAGCCGAAAAACATTTTAAGAAACGTCCGAATTCGCGCTGGGTGTGCGAATCCGGAAGCAAAAATAAAAAAACAAGCATTGGCATCGCCAATAGGTCTCGCCGTTGGGACCTTATAAGTGTTTAGCCAGAGATATTGGCAATGTTTCTAAGGTATGTTGTAGAGAGAGAGAGAGAGAGACTGACTGACTGAGAGAGAGACTGACTGACTGAGAGAGAGACTGACTGACAGAGAGAGACTGAGTGACAGAGAGAGACTGACAGAGAGACAGAGAGACTGACAGAGAGAGAGAGAGACTGACTGAGAGAGAGAGACTGACAGAGAGAGAGAGACTGAACAACAGAGATAGACTGACTAACAGAGAGACTGACTGACTGAGAGAGAGACTGACAGAGAGAGAGAGACTGACAGAGAGAGAGAGACTGACTGAGAGAGAGAGACTGACTGACTGAGAGAGAGACTGACTGACTGAGAGAGACACTGACTGACAGAGAGAGACTGACTGACAGAGAGAGACTGACAGAGAGAGAGAGACTGACAGAGAGAGACTGACTAACTGAGAGAGAGATACTGACTGACTGAGGCAGACAGAGACTGACTGACTGAGAGAGACTGACTGACTGAGAGAGGCTGACGGACTGAGAGAGACTAACTGACAGAGAGACTGACTGAGAGAGAGAGACTGACTGAGAGAGAGAGACTGACTGACAGAGAGACTGACTGACTGAGAGAGAGACTGACTGACAGAGAGACTGACTGACAGAGAGACTGACTGACAGAGAGAGACTGACTGACAGAAAGAGAGAAAGACTGACTGAGAGAGAGAGAGACTGACTGACTGAGAGAGACTGACTGACTGAGAGAGACTGACTGACTGAGAGACTGACTGACTGAGAGAGAGACTGACTGACAGAGAGAGAGACTGACTGAGAGAGTGACTGACTGAGAGAGAGACTGACTGAGAGACTTACTGACTGAGACTGACAGAGAGAGAGAGAGACTGACTGACAGAGAGACTGACTGAATGAGAGAGACTGACTGAGAGAGCGAGAGACTGACTGAGAGAGAGAGACTGACTGAGAGAGAGAGACTGACTGAGAGAGAGACTGACTGAGAGAGACTGACTGACTGAGAGAGACTGACTGAGACTTACAGAGAGAGACTGACTGAGAGAGAAACTGACTGACTGAGAGAGAGACTGACTGACAGAGAGACTGACTGACAGAGAGACTGACTGACTGAGAGAGACTGACTGACTGAGACTGACAGAGAGAGAGAGACACTGACTGACAGAGAGAGAGAGACTGACTGAGAGAGAGACTCACTGACTGAGAGAGAGACTGACTGAGAGAGAGACTGACTGAATGAGAGAGAGACTGACTGACTGAGAGAGAGAGACTGACTGACTGTGAGAGACTGACTGACTCAGAGAGACTGACTGACTGAGAGAGATACTGACTGACAGAGAGAGAGCCTGACTGACTGAGAGAGAGACTGACTGAAAGAGAGAGAGACTGACTGACTGAGAGAGACTGACTAAGAGAGAGACTGACTGACTGAGAGAGAGACCGACTGACAGAGAGATAGACTGACTGACTGAGAGAGTGACTGACTGAGAGAGACTGACTGACTGACTGAGAGACTGACTGACTGAGAGAGAGACTGACTGACAGAGAGAGAGACTGACTGACAGAGAGAGAGACTGACTGACTAGGAGAGAGACTGACTCACTGAGAGAGACTGACTGAGAGAGAGACTGACTGACTGAGAGAGAGAGAGACTGACTGACAGAGAGAGAGAGACTGACTGACTAAGAGAGAGACTGACTGACAGGGAGAGAGACTGACTGACTGAGAGAGACTGACTGACATAGAGACTGACTGACAGAGAGAGAGAGAGACTGACAGAGAGAGAGACTGAGAGAGAGAGAGACTGACAGAGAGGGACTGACTGACAGAGAGACTGACAGAGAGAGAGAGACTGACAGAGAGAGAGAGAGACTGACAGAGAGAGAGAGAGACTGACAGAGAGAGAGAGTCTGACTGACAGAGAGAGACTGACTGACAGAGAGAGACTGACAGAGAGAGAGAGACTGACAGAGAGAGAGAGACTGACAGAGAGAGAGAGACTGACTGACTGAGAGAGAGAGACACTGCCTGACAGAGAGAGAGAGACTGACTGAGAGAGAGACTCACTGACTGAGAGAGAGACTGACTGAGAGAGAGACTGACTGAATGAGAGAGAGACTGACTGACTGAGAGAGACTGACTGACTGAGAGAGACTGACTGACTCAGAGAGACTGACTGACTGAGAGAGAGACTGACTGACAGAGAGAGAGACTGACTGACTGAGAGAGAGACTGACTGACAGAGAGAGAGACTGACTGACTGAGAGAGACTGACTGACTGAGAGAGACTGACTAAGAGAGAGACTGACTGACTGAGAGAGAGACTGACTGACAGAGAGAGACTGACTGACTGAGAGAGTGACTGACTGAGAGAGACTGACTGACTGACTGAGAGACTGACTGACTGAGAGAGAGACTGACTGACAGAGAGAGAGACTGACTGACAGAGAGAGAGACTGACTGACTAGGAGAGAGACTGACTGACTAGGAGAGAGACTGACTCACTGAGAGAGACTGACTGAGAGAGAGACTGACTGACTGAGAGAGAGAGAGAGTGACTGACAGAGAGAGAGACTGACTGACTAAGAGAGAGACTGACTGACAGGGAGAGAGACTGACTGACTGAGAGAGACTGACTGACATAGAGACTGACTGACAGAGAGAGAGGGAGAGAGACTGACAGAGGGAGAGACTCAGAGAGAGACTGACTGACAGAGAGGGACTGACTGACAGAGAGACTGACAGAAAGAGAGAGAGAGACTGACAGAGGGAGAGACTGAGAGAGAGACTGACTGACTGAGAGAGAGACTGACTGATAGAGAGAGACTAACTGACAGAGAGACTGACTGAGAGAGAGAGAGAGAGACTGACAGAGAGAGAGAGAGACTGACAGAGAGAGAGAGACTGACAGAGAGAGAGAGTCTGACTGACAGAGAGAGACTGACTGACAGAGAGAGACTGACAGAGAGAGAGAGACTGACAGAGAGAGAGAGACTGACTGACTGAGAGAGTCTGACTGACTGAGAGAGACTGACTGACTGAGAGAGGGACTGACTGACAGAGAGAGACTGACTGACAGAAAGATTGACTGACTGAGAGAGACTGACTGACTGAAAGAGACTGACTGACTGAGAGAGAGACTGACTGACAGAGAGAGACTGACAGAGAGAGAGAGAGACTGACTGACCAAGAGAGTGACTGACTGACTGACAGAGAGACTGACTGAGAGAGAGAGACTGACTGACAGAGAGACACTGACAGAGAGAGACAGAGACTGACTGACTGACAGAGACACTGACTGACTGACAGAGAAACTGACTGAGGGAGAGACTGACTGACAGAGAGACACTGACTGAGAGAGAGAGAGACAGACTAACAGAGAGAGACTGACTGAGAGAGAGAGACTGACTGACAGAGAGAGACTGACTGACAGAGAGAGAGACTGACAGAGAGAGAGACTGACTGACTGAGAGAGACTGACTGACTGAGAGAGACTGACTGATTGAGAGAGACTGACTGACTGCGAGAGACTGACAGAGAGAGAGAGAAACTGACTGACAGAAAGAGAAACTGACTGACTGAGAGAGAGACTGACTGACAGAGAAAGACTGACTGACAGAGACTGACTGACAGAGAGAGAGACTGACTGAGAGAGAGACCGACTGACTGAGACTGACAGAGAGAGAGAGAGAGAGAGAGAGAGAGACTGACTGACAGAGAGAGAGACTGACTGACTGAGAGAGAGACTGACTGACAGAGAGAGACTGACTGACAGAGAGAGACTGACTGACTGAGAGAGAGACTGATTGACAGAGAGAGAGACTGACTCACTGAGAGAGACTGACTGACTGAGAGAGAAACTGACTGACTGAGAGAGACTGACTGAGAGAGAGACTGACTAACAGAGAGATAGACTGACTGAGAGAGACTGACTGAGTGAGAGAGACTGACTGAGTGAGAGAGAGACTGACTGACTGAGAGAGAGACTGACTGAGAGACTGACTGACTGAGATAGACTGACTGACTCAGAGAGACTGACTGACTGAGACAGACTGACTGAGAGAGAGAGACTGACTGACAGAGAGAGAGACTGACAGAGAGACTGACTGACTGAGAGAGACTGACTGACAGAGAGAGAGACTTACTGACTCAGAGAGACTGACTGACTGCGAGAGAGACTGACTGACAGAGAGAGACTGACTGACTGAGAGAGAGACTGACTGACAGAGAGAGACTGACTGACTGAGAGAGAGACTGACTGACAGAGAGAGATACTGACTGACTGAGAGATATACTGCCTGACTGACAGAGAGAGAGGAAAACCTGCTCTCGCTACAATGAAGCAAAGCAGGATTGCATGTCAGCAGCTCCTCTTGCTCAAAGTAATGCCGGCTCCCCCAGGAGGCGGGCAGCCGGCGGGACCGTGGGGGCATTGGGGCTCCCCCCACAGTCCCCAACACAAAGGGCCGGCCCCGGGGTATGGGGTCCCCAGGGCCAGAAGTGGCCCAGGAGGGGGGCCACGCGGCCCCCCTTCAATATTAAAATTAAAAAAATAAATAAATAAAGAGGCACAGCCCCGAGGGATGGGGTCCCCGGGGCAAATAGAGGCCTAAGGAGGGGGGCCACGCAGCCTCCCTCCTTAAAAAATAAAAAACAAACAAAAAAAAAATGTGGCCATGCCCCGGGGGATAGGGTCCCCAGGGCCGAAATTGGCCTCAGGATGCGGGCCGCACGGCCCCCTTCCCGTTTTTTTTTTAAATGTAAAAAAAAGAGCAGACCCTGGGGGATGGGGTCCCCAGGCCCCCAAATAATGTAAAAGAAGGGGGGCCACACAGCCCCCTTGTAAAAAAAAAGCCGGCATCACACCAGAGGCCCCGCCCCCTCCCTGCAGCACTCAGCAAATGACGCCCCCTGGCGCATTGTAAGTTGGGGAATTAATTCCCCTTGAATACTGAGGGTCCCTGGGGGCCAACTAGCCCACCAGGTACCTCCAGTATGCGCCACAGAGCTGCGTTGCAGAGAAGTGTTCCAAGGCCACGCCCCTTTTTATACCTCTCTGCAACGCAGCTCTGTGGCACTTACTGGAGATACCTGGTGGGCTAGTTGGCCCCCAGGGACCCTCAGGACTCAAGGGGAATTAATCCTCCAATTTACAACGTGCCAGGGGGCACGTTTGCACAGTGGTGCAGGGAGGGGGCAGGGCCTGACATAGCAAGTGTGCAAACGCGCCCCCTGGCACATTGTAAATTGGGGATTAAGTCCCCTTCAATCCTGAGGGTCCCTGGGGGCCAACTAGCCCACCAGGTACCTCCAGTAAGCGCCACAGAGCTGCGTTGCACAGAGGTGGTCTGAGGCCACGCCCCTTTTACACCTCTCTGCAACGCAGCTCTGTGGCGCTGACTGGAAGTACCTGGTGGGCTAGTAGGCCCCCAGGGACCCTCAGGATTCAAGGGGACTTAATCCCCCAACTTACAATGCACCAGGGGGCACGTTTGCACAGTGGTGCAGGGAGGGGGCAGGGCCTGACATAACAAGTGTGCTAACGTGCCCCCTGGCGCGTAGTAAATTGGAGGATTAAGTCCTCTTCAATCCTGAGGGTCCCTGGGGGCCAACTAGCCCACCATGTACCTCCAGTAAGCGCCACAGACCTGCGTTGCAGAGAGGTGGTCTGAGGCCATGCCCCTTTTTACACCTCTCTGCAACACAGCTCAGTGGCGCTTAATGGAGGTACCTGGTGGCCTAGTTGGCCCCCAGGGACCCTCAAGATTCAAGGGGACTTAATCCCCCAACTCAGAACACGCCAGGGGGTGCGTTTGCAGAGTGCTGCAGGGAGGGGGTGGGGCCTGATATAACAAGTTAGCAATCCTGCTGTGTGGGTCTTACTGGAGGTAATAAAAGGGGTAGTTGTCCCCCAAGGTTGGTGTTGGGGGCTAACTATCCCTCCTGTTACTTCTGCTAAATCCCACACAGTGGGATTGCTAAAAGGTGTTTGAAGGCCAAGCTCACCTTTCTCCACCACTCTGCAAACGCGACTGCTATGTTATAGTTAGAAATTAGCATTTAAAAAACCTTTGAAATTCACTGAAAAAACCATACGTTTCAGGGACGTTATAGTCAGAAATTAGCATTTAAAAAACCATTGAAATTCAGTGAAAAAACCATAGATTTCAAGCACTTTATAGTTAGAAATTAGCATTTAAAAAACCTTAGAAATTCACTGAAAAAACCATAGGCTTCAGGGACGTTATAGTTAATTGGACATTTCACTCGTACAAAGCCATAGAAATTCTGCCGTTATAGTTAGTTCAGCTAACTATAACTCGCGCCCCGTAATACACTGCTGATGATGTCACATATTACATCATTCATGACATGGTCAGTGACATCACTGATGACATCTCAAATGACATCACTGATGACATCATCCATGCGAAAATCTGATGCACCTCCTCACACTCCAATATAACCTTTGATACACCCACTGTAAAATACAGACTACCATTTTCGAAACCATTGACACACCAATACCAGTTACTACATACGCACTCACTGATTCCTAGGTCTACACACACATCACTCATTCACCCATACAATCACTCATACATGCAGTCACTCATCAATACAACACTATCATATGCACTCATACACCTATACTGACACTCACACACCACCACTCTTCCAGAGTTACTCACACAACTAGTCAGTCATGCAAAGAATCAATCACACTTCCATTTACTGACCTATACAGTTATACACACACCACATCACTTATTCAAACAGAAACAAATGCATACTTACTCTCTTATACAATCACTGATACAAGTACACACTCATCCATACAGCCACTCTCACAATCACTGACTCTCACGTATAGTCATTTATATACTCCAACTCTCACATACACTGCCTTTTACATATGTAGTTACTTGGAAATGTACCACTGAGACATCCATTCACTCACCAACACACCCATACATACACTCACCCACCCATACAGCTGTTTCCACATACACTCTTGAACCCATACACCCAGTGAATCAACCACTCAAACATCTATGCACAGAGTCACACACCTCCCACCCACCCACATACACACTCAGGCACCCATACAAATACTCAGGCAACCAATCGATAACCCATATAGACACTCATGTAGCTACTGACCAACCCATGCAGCAGCTTATACAACAACAGACAGACTGATACAGACATTCACACAGTTTAGTCACTAACCCATGGATTCAGTAAGACACATGTAATCACTCACTTAAACAGTCAGTCACGCATCTACTAAATCCTCCATCCAGACACTTATACACCCACTCATTCTTCAATACACCTTGGCATATATATAATACATATTTAAACTTTAAAGAAACACACAGTCACTGGATGATGTCATCAGTGATGTCATTTGAGATGTCATCAGTGATGTCATCAGTGATGTCACTGACCATGTCATGAATGATGTAATAAGTGACGTCATCAGCAGTGCATTGAGGGGGCGCCAGTTATAGTTAGCTGAACTAACTATAACGGAGGAATTTCTATGGTTTTGTACGAGTGAAATGTCCAACTTACTATAACGTCCCTGAAACCTATGGTTTTTTCAGTGAATATATATATATATATATATATAAATATATTGCATTGTTTGCTGTCAGCATGAAAGTGAATGCAATTAGGTAGTGTGTTGGATGGCTCAGGAACAAGTCTTATTATTGGCTGTTGTTTAAAAAAATAAATGTAATACAGACATTGATATGCTGTTATGTGGCCGTTGGGGTCATTGTCAACATTGCTAAGTTAAAATGAGCACGGCTGCCATAATGCTGCTTTTGCGCACGTTACTAGATGACTTTGTTTTGCAAGACTCTGTTTGTGCCTTTCACATGAGAACTGTCTGCTTTCTGCGTTCTCTGCCTGTTCTTGGAGTTTAGTCTGAAGACGATGTGCAATGTCGATAAACAATGCCCCTTGTTATTCTGTTCTGGTCAGTCCCTTGCATCAAGACAAAACATGTTAACACAGCTGCGCTACTGGAAAATCGTGCTTTGATATTACAGGGATGCATGTTGTTCTGAGAGGGTCTTTTCCAGGGAGAAGAGCTATGCGGTTCCTATGATGTAAAGCTTCCATCTAGGCACTAAGGTAGGGAGTCTGCTGACAAAGCCCAGAGATCTTCTTTTATATAATAAACATCATTTTACCAAGGGGAGGGTGGTTAGGCCTTATAGTCCTTTTTCCACTGTCTATATATAATGACATCCCCCTTTATATTCTATGGAATTGTAACAATGCTAATTGTTCTAGGTTTAGGCATTCCGCTGCTGGTAGTGGCTCGTATACTGCATTACAGAGCACAATAGTTAAAATAAACATTTTGAACTATAACAGTGACTCTGACCATTCTTATTGTGGACAAGTATGAGTGAGCGAGCGAAAGGGTGTCTTGCTACAGCGATTCCTGAGAGAGTCGGGAGTGTTGTGTTCTGCGTTGTCTAATCATTTGTAGCTTCATGATTTTGGAGGAGAACGAATGAGACACTATAGCTAGTCGGTTTGGGGATTTTGGGTACTGAAGTGGTAGGTTGGTACACCCCTATACACCGAGGTCCTGTTTTCCTGCACATAGTTCTGTGTAGGTGCAGAATCCCTGCAAAATGGCGCCGCCAACGTTTGGTCTGGTTCTTATCTGCGAGTCTCCTGAGTAGTGCTTGTGCTTGTCCACAATCCCATCACATCTGTTTCCGGAGTCGGTTGTGCTGTGTAACCTCCTATATTGATGTTTTATAGGTTTTTCAAGCTTGAATTTTAAAAGGTCTTTCTCTTTCTAGTTAACCCGTTATTGCGCTGCCATGCATAGGTTGTTATTCTCTGCTATTGATTAAGACGGTTGTCATTGCACCTCCTAACCGAGCAGCAATCACGGCTTATTTGACTCAACATGGGGTCCCTAATGCTGGTGTTGCACTCATTTTTGTTGTAGAAGCGGATGCAGCTTACCGCTTTGAGGTGTTTTATTCTTGGGTCACCTTTCCGGCGGTGGATTGAACAGATAATTTGTTTCACGAATATACTGCCACGGCCCTTCCTCAGAATTATCGGCCTTTTGGTCTCTTGATGTTCCGCTAACGGCTTGGCAACACCAAATATGGTTTAATGGCGCCCTTCTTCACCCAATAACGCTGGTCCATTTAGGCCCTTTATCGATAGATGGGGCCACGTGGCCCGTTTTGGCTGGGTATGCTCCACGCCCAAATTATCTCACTGCTACAATCGCAGAACTCCGCATATTACATACTTCATTAATACGAATACATAGAGCTGTAATACAGTTCATGTCGTGCAACTTCCAGATGGGACCACCTGGCGTTGCTGCACAACCAGCTGGACCTGGTGGTGTAACCATCAGTCCTCTTATGGTTAATTTAGTGATGGGCAAGCGTCCGCAGAATAAGGATGAATTCCCTTATTGGCTTACTGAAAAATTTGGACAACTCGAAGCTGTTTTTCCGAATACCACTCCTGTGGAGAAACACAGGATCCTAACCATAAGTTTACCTAAAGGCTTATTTCCCGAATTAGCTGATTGTAACACTTGGGGTAGAGTGTTTGCAGCGGTATATTTGATGTGTTTCGGCACCCCCTCAATGACTGTGCTCTCTTCCGTGATAAAGCGTGTTCAGGATGAACACGGAGCCGAGGCGGCTCTGGATTTGGGGATGAGACTGGTGGGGGTGTTCGACATTGTTGCTGATATGATGCTTGCTAATGTTAAGGGTGATGCTGTAAGCTTACAAGTGGCTAATCGCTTGGAGGCTGTGGCAGATGCAGACAAGCAGCGCGAATTACCAAAGATTATTGCTAAGGCTTATAAAACCTTAGGCCGCAATAGTCTGGGAGTTAAGCCTTTTACTCAAGCGCAAACGCAATCTCAAACTCAACAAAAAGCCCAGACTGATAAAGATGGACGCCTGTTCTTTCCTAAAAGGAACTGGAGAAATAAAACACAGGGGCAGCAACAGCAGAAGCAAGGTTCGCGTGCTGGTTCACCGACACCTGAGTCTTCTGAGCGTACTTATGGATTACGCTACCATGCGAAAATCAAGACTTCTGATAGATTTCAAGTCCCTGATCAGCGCTCTCCTCGTTTTTTACAGGACACATCTAATTCTCAAGTCGGTGGTGGTGAACGCCAGGGTCGTGCCAAAGGTCCGACCACACAACAGGGGTGAGATCAACCTTGACAGTTTGACGTTAAAGCCAAACAAGAGGATCTGCCTCGTTTTCGACCCCCGTATCAGAAGAAAAAAGTTGCCGCTTTAACTGTGAAGTATGCCTCAGATGGTGAGAATGTGACTCCTAGACTGGACATGGGCAGTGACTCTGCTCGACCGCGCAGCAGAGGTTACCATAGTGCGGGAGGCACTGCGTCCCTGTCTGGAGGCGACAGCAACTGATACATTAATTACAGTAGAAACAGCAGATACCCGGGTTGCCCCATGGATAGACTATATGAGATTATCTTCCAAATTGAAGGTGATATACAGCGTCCAATCAAAGCGGTTTTCTGGGAACATCTCACCTCCTCATACGACATTTTGTTGGCGGTGGCAGATTGGCCTCCACCATTTGTGCTAGCCGCTTCTAGAGGGGAGGACACGATACTTCCGAGTTTTTTGCGTTACGTCCCTGAGGAACATGCAAAGGCTTACGCAGCTGAGTGGGCTTTGGCCCTTGCCCCAGCGGTGCACCGTAATCAGGTGGGCTGGGATATTGATTCACCGGCACATGAGATACCGTTACGGTCTATGCCACAACCACAACTGCAGTATCCAATCAGACGTGAGGCTAAGACTCCCGTTTGTGACATTCTAACTCAGTTGGAGTATCAAGGAGTGATTGAATCCTGTGTATCACTGATGAATAATCCTCTTTTTCCGGTATCAAAACCTGATGGTTCATATCGCATTGTGTTGGATTATTGAAATTTGAATAGTCATTGTCGTACCTTTGCGGTACAGAACACACACAGCTCTGCGCTAGTGAACAACCTTGTTCGTAAAAAATACAAAACTACACTGGACATATCCAATGGCTTCTACAGTCATAATCTGGCTCCTGAGAGCCGTGACTTGACAGCATGCACCGCCGTCGGAAATCAGAAAAAATTTACACGCTTGCCTATGGGGTATAAGAACAGCCCGGGGCTTTTGCTGCGCGTGTTGTGTCTTTGTTGCACGACATAGATCCAGATGCGTTCTCGTACGTTGATGATATTTATCTGATGGACGACGAACTAAAGCCGCATCTTGTCCGAGTCGACCGCATCATTTTATCGTTTGCCGACTATGGATACAAATTCAATTTTGCTAAATCACACATCGCTCATTTTGCGGTGCTCTTTTTGGGCTATGAGCTCAATAATGAAGGTAGGGGGTTGGCCCCCCACTTTCTGGAGAAATGTGCACAATTGCAACCTCCCTCTATGCTGAAGAAACTTCAGTCTTTGCTGGGATTTTTGAATTTCAGGAGGACATACATCCCCGATTATGCCCAGCGTATCAAACCGCTTTATGCGTTGATACAACCAACATATTCTTCTGCCAGCTGGCTTCCAGAACATACCACTGTCCTACAATCTTTGCAATCTGATATGCTAGCAACTAACTACTTGTTGACGCGTGATAACACCATGAACCTGGTGATACGTATAATGCCGGAGACAGTGGGTTTCACCTACTTGACGTTCAATGAGGGGGACACGGTACCTATTGCATACAAATCACATTTGTACACTGCAGCAGAAATGTGTTTTTTTAATGTTGAAAAAGTTTTTGTTGGCGGTCCAAATGGCGATTCTGAAAGAACGCTCGCTGGTGCAAGGAAAACGCATTCTTATGGTCACGCCTTTCCCTGCCTTAGAAGCAGTGACTAAGGCAAGTGTACCCAACTCTAAGGCACTACATCCGCGTTGGATACAAGGGGCTGCTTCTTTGACATCATCTGATGTCACGTTTATCTTTGATCCTGCACTTCAGACACAGGAGTTTTTACAGTATGAAGACGTTCATTCTCCTCCATTGTCGTTGCTTCCTTTGTATGAGTACAAATGTATCATTTATACCGATGGCTCGGCTCAACCGGCCACCGGTTCCAAACACGCTTATTCTGCGGCTTGCGCTATTGTGGCTGGTTCGATTGTCAATGGAGAATTTAAGTCTTCCATAGTGCATACTCAGGCACTTGGAGACTGTACAGCACAATTGTTGGAGCTGCGTGCTCTTGTTTCTAGCCCTTGAGTTTGCCGATCCTAATGTGAATACTCTCATTGTATGCGATTCTTACTACTGTGTTCAATCTTTTAATGACAACTTATTCTTTTGGTCTCAGAATGACTATCGAGACTCTAAAGGCAGCGCAATCAAGCATAAAACGCTTTGGGTTCGAGTGGCAGACCTTAAACAACGTCTGCCCCTCACGCAAGTTATCCATACTCTTGGCCATCAGCGTGTGGGAGCACATGCTGTTGGTAATTCTTTCGATACCAAAGGGGATGATGGACGGAGCGTTTGAGCAAATCAAACACTCACCCCCAGTCAACTGATCTGGGTTTAATCCATCATCATTCTTTAGCTCACTCCACCACCCCAGTTCAAACATGGCCATATGCAAATCAGTCTGACCCTGTGCCTCATGGGAACAGTCCAGCCCGAACTGCCAAGCCATGTCTTCCCTGGACCGGAAACAAGCATCCTGGGACCGGTTTCTGGCTATTCAGCCATCATCAGCCAGGCTAGCTTGAATCCAGTGGCAAAGTGAGCAAGGGACCCACGTCTGGGCATACCCCGCCAACTAATGGCGAACAAAGCGATACCAAAGGAGATGATGGACGGAGCGTTTGAGCAAATCAAACACTCACCCCCAGTCAACTGATCTGGGTTTAATCCATCATCATTCTTTAGCTCACTCCACCACCCCAGTTCAGACATGGCCATATGCAAATCAGTCTGACCCTGTGCCTCATGGGAACAGTCCAGCCCGAACTGCCAAACCATGTCTTCCCTGGACCGGATACAAGCATCCTGGGACCGGTTTCTGGCTATTCAGCCGTCATCAGCCAGGCTAGCTTGAATCCAATGGCAAAGTGAGCAAGGGACCCACGTCTGGGCATACCCCGCCAACTAAGGGTGAACAAAGCGATACCAAAGGGGATGCTGGACGTAGCGTTTGAGCAAATCAAACACTCACCCCCAGTCAACTGATCTGGGTTTAATCCATCATCATTCTTTAGCTCAATCCACCACCCCAGTTCAGACATGGCCATATGCAAATCAGTCTGACCCTGTGCCTCATGGGAACAGTCCAGCCCGAACTGCCAAGCCATGTCTTCCCTGGACCGGAAACAAGCATCCTGGGACCGGTTTCTGGCTATTCAGCCGTCATCAGCCAGGCTAGCTTGAATCCAGTGGCAAAGTGAGCAAGGGACCCACGTCTGGGCATACCCCGCCAACTAAGGGCGAACAAAGCGATACCAAAGGGGATGATGGACGGAGCGTTTGAGCAAATCAAACACTCACCCCCAGTCAACTGGGTGGGATGGGTATGCCCAGACGTGGGTCCCGTGCTCTCCATGCCACTGGAATCAAGCTATCCTGGCTGAAGAGGGGTGAAACCCCGAAACCGATCCTAGGATGCTTGTTTCCAGTCCAGGGAGGACCTGGCTTGGCAGTTCGGGCTGGACTGTTCCCATGAGGCACAGGGTCAAGACTGATTTGCATATGGCTGGGTTCAAACTGGAATGGCATGGTGAGCAAAAACGATGGATTTAGACCCAGATCTCTGTACTGGGGTGAATGTATGACATTGTTCTGCATTCTGTCCATCAACTGTTGTTTTTGCATTTGTCACCCCGAGTGGGACGGGTATGCCCAGACGTGGGTCCCGTGCTCTCCATGCCACTGGAATCAAGCTATCCTGGCTGAAGAGGGTGAAACCCCGAAACCGGTCCTAGGATGCTTGTTTCCAGTCCAGGGAGGACCTGGCTTGGCAGTTCGGGCTGGACTGTTCCCATGAGGCACAGGGTCAAGACTGATTTGCATATGGCTGGGTTCAAACTGGAATGGCATGGTGAGCAAAAAAACGATGGATTTAGGCCCAGATCTCTGTACTGGGGTGAATGTATGACATTGTTCTGCATTCTGTCCATCAACTGTTGTTTTTGCATTTGTAACCCTGAGTGGGCCGGGTATGCCCAGACGTGGGTCCCGTGCTTTCCATGCCACTGGAATCAAGCTATCCTGGCTGAAGAGGGGTGAAACCCCAAAACCGGTCCTAGGATGCTTGCTTCCAGTCCAGGGAGGACCTGGCTTGGCAGTTCAGGCTGGACTATTCCCATGAGGCACAGGGTCAAGACTGATGGGTCAAGACTGATTTGCATATGGCAGTGTTCAAACTGGAATGGCATGGTGAGCAAAAAAAAGATGGGTTTAGGCCCAGATCTCTGTACTGGGGTGAATGTATGACATTGTTCTGCATTCTGTCCATCAACTGTTTTTTTTGCATGTGTCACCCCGAGTGGGACGGGTATGCCCAGACGTTGGTCCCGTGCTCTCCATGCCACTGGAATCAAGCTATCCTGGCTGAAGAGGGGTGAAACCCCGAAACCGGTCCTAGGATGCTTGTTTCCAGTCCAGGGAGGACCTGGCTTGGCAGCTCGGGCTGGACTGTTCCCATGAGGCAGAGGGTCAAGACTGATTTGCATATGGCTGGGTTCAAACTGGAATGGCATGGTGAGCAAAAACGATGGATTTAGGCCCAGATCTCTGTACTGGGGTGAATGTATGACATTGTTCTGCATTCTGTCCATCAACTGTTGTTTTTGCATTTGTCACCCCGAGTGGGACTGGTATGCCCAGACGTGGGTCCCGTGCTCTCCATGCCACTGGAATCAAGCTATCCTGGCTGAAGAGGGGTGAAACCCCGAAACCGGTCCTAGGATGCTTGTTTCCAGTCCAGGGAGGACCTGGCTTGGCAGTTCGGGCTGGACTGTTCCCATGAGGCACAGGGTCAAGACTGATTTGCATATGGCTGGGTTCAAACTGGAATGGCATGGTGAGCAAAAAACGATGGATTTAGGCCCAGATCTCTGTACTGGGGTGAATGTATGACATTGTTCTGCATTCTGTCCATCAACTGTTGTTTTTGCATTTGTCACCCTGAGTGGGACGGGTATGCCCAGACGTGGGTCCCGTGCTCTCCATGCCACTGGAATCAAGCTATCCTGGCTGAAGAGGGGTGAAACCCCGAAACCGGTCCTAGGATGCTTGTTTCCAGTCCAGGGAGGACCTGGCTTGGCAGTTCGGGCTGGACTGTTCCCATGAGGCACAGGGTCAAGACTGATTTGCATATGGCTGGGTTCAAACTGGAATGGCATGGTGAGCAAAAAACGATGGATTTAGGCCCAGATCTCTGTACTGGGGTGAATGTATGACATTGTTCTGCATTCTATCCATCAACTGTTGTTTTTGCATTTGTCACCCCGAGTGGGATGGGTATGCCCAGACGTGGGTCCCGTGCTCTCCATGCCACTGGAATCAAGCTATCCTGGCTGAAGAGGGGTGAAACCCCGAAACCGGTCCTAGGATGCTTGTTTCCAGTCCAGGGAGGACCTGGCTTGGCAGTTCGGGCTGGACTGTTCCCATGAGGCACAGGGTCAAGACTGATTTGCATATGGCTGGGTTCAAACTGGAATGGCATGGTGAGCAAAAAAACGATGGATTTAGGCCCAGATCTCTGTACTGGGGTGAATGTATGACATTGTTCTGCATTCTGTCCATCAACTGTTGTTTTTGCGTTGGTAATTCTTTGGCTGATGAAGCGGCCAAATCTGCAGTAGCTACATGTTCCGTAGCAGCAGTTACAAGGTCCATGACTAAAATAGATAATTATATTCTGGCAGCAGTAGCTGCTACGAAGGAGGGAACGGCCTATCCGCAGGGTTTCCCTTTGAAGTATTCTTATCATATATCTCCTGAACAAGTTCCTTATGCCAAGATTCCAACTGTTGGGGATCGGCTAATTCCCAACATGGACCGCAGACTTGCTTTGATCATAGCCGCACACGAGGGCATGACTTCTGCACATGCCGGGTTGTCTGCGACAGTCTCTATTTTACAGCAACATTATTGGTGGCGTGGTTTATATAAACAAACCTGTAATTATGTGCTTTCTTGTGACATTTGTCAACAAATTAAACCGTCTACGATCACACGCCCACCACAAACACAGCTATGTATTTCCAATCGGCTATTTGGCTGTGTATATCTTGATCACTGCGGTCCCTTCTCTTCTGATACTGCGTACAAATACATTTTTGTTGCAGTTGATTCGTGCACTAGATTCCTTTGGGTTTGGCCACAACACAGTGCTGACGCTCGAAATGTCATCAGGGATTTGCGTGTCTTTGTCGGGATGTTTGCCTGTGGCACCTTCCATTCAGACCAAGGTCCAGCGTTCGCCTCTAAGGCGTACATGGACGCGAAGAAGTCGATGGGGGTGCTGGTGCAGTTTTCGTCTCCATACAGGCCTGAGGGCAACTCTATTGTGGAGCGAATGAACCAAGACTTAAAGCAATCTTTGACAGCTAGAGACTTAGGTAGTGGCAGGAACTGGCTGGCCCATTTGTATGGAGTTCAACATGCACTTAATAATCTCCCTAGAAGATCTCTGGGTGGGCGGACCCCATACGAACTGCTCTTTGGCATTAAAATGTTTGTGCCAGACCTTGATGATCTAGATGTTGTGGCGGCTGCCGCAACCTTTGACGTAGATAATCATTCTACTATGTTACAGGACCTACAAAAGACCCGTGACAGCTACGCAACTGAACATTTGCCCTCTTCCACTGACACATCGATGCTGTTTCCGGTCACCGGCTGGCTTCCTAAGATTGGAGATCTGGCACGAGAAAACCTGGAGAACAAGAAAGAATTTGGTCCCTCTTATCATGCACCGGTCCCGGTTCTTGGATTGAAGGGTACTTGTATAGTAATTCTACCACCTTTACCTGGTCGCAAAGACAACAGATACATTTCAGTGGACGATGTCAAGTTACACCATCTGGCCAATTCTGAATAGTGTAACCCCTGCTGTTTCATGCAACGCTATCTCAATGAATCCGGTGCATTTGTCCACTTCGAATCATCCTCGTATTGCAGAGGGTGAAACGGAAACTACTATTGACTTTTTACTTGTCCCCACACCAACCTGTTCCACTGCCGAAGTCGAGTATATTTATCCTGCGGAAGAGTCCTCGAGTGAAGTGCTGCACAGTCCACTTCAAAATCAAACTTATGCCGCCCTACCTCCTTTGATGAATATGGGAGCAAGCGGTTATTTTGGGGACCGTGCGAGCTTCTCTTATGACTCTTCCTCCCCGTCTTCTACATTGGCACTTCCACTGACAAAAATGAGTATTTTCATCTCTTGGTTTAAAAAGACTTACTTGGTCCCACCCTGGATGTATATCTCGTTGGTACCTATCCTGATTTTCCTCTTCATGTCAATAGGATTTGTGACTGTATTTTTCTTACTTATCAATGGTCATTACCTGCCAGAACGCTCTGCTGTGAAATTGGTCGATGGAATTCTGGCCCCTCATACATCATCCCATATAATGAAACGTGATCAAGCACTCGTGAACATTTCAGCTTTCCCAGTTGCAGATGGCATCGTTTGGGATAAAGTAGCATTTGAAATCCATGGTCTGACGGAGGTCCTCAACATACCATACATGTTTCGCATTTCTTTAGGAAATGTGGTGACACTGGACATACATTCCAATGAGATTGGGATGTACAAGCAGTACATTCATTGTTTTCAGATTTAAAGTATTATGCTGCTTTTGATGCTGAAGATTTGTGCTTAAATTCTGCCAATTATGCTGATTTATTCTGTTATCAACACTATGGCCATCACTTCTTACACAAGACAAACATGTTAAGACCCGTTTTTAATTACACACAATGGGAACATTGTCCAACTCCTTTACAGGGAAGTTCTAAAACACTTAGGGATAAGTTCACCTATTTCCCAGATTATGACATGTCCAATCCTGAATCCTATTTCTTTAAATTACAATTGTCGTCGCAATCTAAATTTATTCTGACCCATACTAAATTAATCTATTCCAATTCCTTTAGATCTGAATTGGCCACACAGGGTTATGATCACTGGAGTGCTACCATTGATTTGAAAACAATATGGGGTACTAAGGCTTGGCAGGTTCAGGGAACTGAGGCTTTACATCGTGCCTGCCTAATACCAGTCAAATGTTATTTTTAAATGATACGGTATATCAATCTACTTGCTTTGGCCTGGCAACTGCAAAAAATTTAAATAATCCGTCCATTCCATCTTTGGCAGAGTATGATGATTGGCGCACACACATGAATTATTCAATCAATGTTTTGCAAACTCTTTTTCGGAATTTCGCTTTCAATGTTTCTGATGTTGACCCTAACGGTTGGTTGCTGTGGAAAACCAGTTCAAATTCATGCCAGCTGCATTTTTATAATATAACGCCAGGTTTTACAGAGGCTAGACCGGATCCACGTTTCTCGCACTCACATTCAGTCACAACATAGTCGGTGGGTAAATTGTGCCAACGATGGTTGGAACACTCTACGTTGTCCTCAGTTAAACAACATTTGTCTCATTTGTCGAGTGACATCAATTTGGCTGATTTTCTTCTAGGTCCTAGGATTCTGAGAACAAAAAGATTTTTCTATGCTGCATACAATGAAATATGGAAGCTATCGCAGATTGAGGCAGCACTTCGTCTGCGACAAATTGACAAAGCAAATTTGGGAAAAGTCCTTGCAGTGGTCGACAATAGCATTAACACACTGTCTTCACGCATTTATACCTGGGATAATATTGTTTCATTTGTTATTGATATTGTTCAGACTGATGTATCGTGTTATATCATGGTCAAAATCAATTACGATCAGTAATGCAGTTTGCATGGACATTACAGACTCTTAAAATGGGTAAAGTACCTTGGGATTATTTGAATGCTTCCGCTTTGTTTTTGCCATTTAATTAAACTGATAAACAACGGTGTTATGTCCATGAAAGACGCTTCATGCACATTACTACACATTGAACAATTAGAACACTTACCGTTCTCTGTGGCGGTGATAGATTCGGCTGTATGGTTAATTCACGGGGTCATCTCTCTCCCTTTCTCGCTGTTTCAATTGAAATCTTGCATGAAACATTTCCCGATTGGCCGCTTTGAACCCCTGGATAGTACGTTTCTCCATGAGTTATGGTCCCTACCTTTCACTTACAGATGTCATCGGGAGGATAAGGAAGATTTCCTTAAGTACAAAAAGGGGTACCCCTAATAACGTTTCCTATATCAGGGTCTGCATAACATATGTGAAAAACCATATAGGAAACATGGTGAGCAGTGGACTGTCTAAATGCAATAAGCAATTATGTAACCACCCAAAAATTGTTTGATGTCATAAACACATTTTTTATTTATTTTTTAAATTTTATTCATTCATCATTTGTTAATATAAAATTCTTTCTTATTTCTTTATTTCTTTTTTCTTATATTTTCCTTATATATTATAAAAAGACAAAAAGCATTGATATATGCATAACATTAAAACAAATAATGTTCTGTTCATTTCTGACCTATTCTCTCAAGTATGCTGGTTTATCTAATAATGCTAATCTCATAAATTTGCAGTTAATTTCGAGAATGCATAGATACAATCAAAAGACAATCATATGTCATGGCTAAGGGTGTGATCCTACGCGCGTTTCGGCTTTATGCCTTCATCAGGTAGCCATGTATAATATAAACCTAGAAAAATAGTAACAGAACAATTTTTTAGTAAAAGAAATGTTGAGCGGTTACATAGCGTCAGTCCTATTCCAATTTTCAATCAATAAATGTATTAATTCTTTTGACATGATTGCGGTGTCACAGGCAAAAAAGCAGATGTCTAGTTTTTTAAAAGAAAGAAAGCAGAAGATACAGAAACCAATACCTAATAAAAAAAAACAATGGTCATTAAATATTTATTAGGAATCTTACATTTCCATCGGTAAGTCCGTTGCCTGTCTGACTTTATTAGTTTAAAAAAATAGGAATCATTGTATATAATAGCTTTCCCTTTCCTAATTTTTCTATGGCTTTTTAGCATTAAGCTACCTCTGAAGATTCGGTATTGGAGCTGTTAAGCCATACCAAACTAAAAATAATGAACAGTTTCAACATCAGTGAATCTATATACCTCAATTAAGGTAAAGTTTTGCTTCACGTTCTTGATTTTAAATAGACACCAGAATATAGTCACGATAGGTGTTAATACATGTGTGCATGGGTGATAAGTTTACTTTACTTTTCACAACCACCTTTTGGCATTTTCCTAATAAATATTTAAACCATTGTTTTTTTTTATTAGGTATTGGTTTCTGTATCTTCTGCTTTCTTTCTTTTAAAAAACTAGACATCTGCTTTTTTGCCTGTGACACCGCAATCATGTCAAAAGAATTAATAAATTTATTGATTGAAAATTGGAATAGGACTGACGCTATGTAACCGCTCAACATTTCTTTTACTAAAAAATTGTTCTGTTACTATTTTTCTAGGTTTATATTATACATGGCTACCTGATGAAGGCATAAAGCCGAAACGCGCGTAGGATCACACTCTTAGCCATGACATATGATTGTCTTTTGATTGTATCTATGCATTCTCGAAATTAACTGCAAATTTATGAGATTAGCATTATTAGATAAACCAGCATACTTGAGAGAATAGGTCAGAAATGAACAGAACATTATTTGTTTTAATGTTATGCATATATCAATGCTTTTTGTCTTTTTATAATATATAAGGAAAATATAAGAAAAAGAAATAAAGAAATAAGAAAGAATTTTTATATTAACAAATGATGAATGAATAAAATTTAAAAAAATAAATAAAAAATGTGTTTATGACATCAAACAATTTTTGGGTGGTTACATAATTGCTTATTGCATTTAGACAGTCCACTGCTCACCATGTTTCCTATATGGTTTTTCACATATGTTAAGGAAGATTTCCTAACAGGGGAGGACTGCGATTCCACAGTGGGACACTCCCTAGTATGCAAACACGTTAAATTGCACTGCGCTTGTAATGTTTCCGCACCTAATCTTGCTTGCTTTTTGAAAGGTAGTCCCGTCCCAGCAATAATTCCCGCTTTTACATTACTTACTAAAGGCAGTTATCTTATTTTGAATAACCACAACTGCTGTGGTTTACGGGCAGGAATCCCGTATATATTAACAGTTTCACAACGTGTTACTTGTTGTAGCAATGTGCTTTTTCCGCCCCCACATGAGAAAGTAGATATTTCCATTTGGCCTTCCATTCCGACTTTGAAAACAGATTTCAACAAATTAAGCAGGCTCAAAGCGCTATTGTTTCAACAAGAAGTGGCTCTCACTTCAGCTCGAGAGACCTTCGAATTACAGGTGACTAGAACTTCGAGCGAGATTCAGTCACTTTTGAACACAAATCTCCCACTACATTTTGGGGAGCTGATACATCAAATATTTTATGCGTCTGACACCGAAGGCCTTGCTCATTTTTTTAAACTTGTGACTTCTTTTCAGACGATATTTGGAGTAATACCGGCCTTTATTCATTCTATTTTTTCCAGCGTGTTCGGAGGATTCCCATTAATACTGGCGCTAGCTGGTGGAATCCTGCTGCTTCTGTTCCTGCTACGCAATGGCTGCTCATCTTGTGGTACTGCACAGGCCAGGCCAATTGCAACTGTACCGTGACTGAATGCAACAGCTTTTTGGAGGCTTGCCATTAGCGACGCTGAGCGTGAGTTATGGACTAACTTTTCACTTTGCCTACTTTACTTGCGTGCAACCTGTGTTCTACTGTCAATGGTGCCCCTTCTACTGGGCTTTGGATTTATGCCTCTCCAATACGTCATGTTCGGACCCGGATTATGACCAGTTAATGGGTCCCTTAGTGGCCCATGACCAGGCCTGTTCCAGCATGGACGTATGGCGCGTGCGGCTGCACTTGGAGTATTGGCAGAATGGGATATCTGTGCGGCTGCGAAGAACCTATTGCAACGGAGCTTTATTGAATATCACGCAAGTTGCCTGGATATGCTCTTGGAGGCATCGGATTACGAGGAGCACGTTTGTTTCTTCGGCCCACTTGATTGGATGGCATCCCTCTTTGCAGCTAACGATAGGGATGACCTTTTGGAACGCATTGCATTGACAGGGTCACGTGCTTTCATGGATACACCACCTCCATGTTAGTCACGTCCATTTATCCATTTAATAATTATATATATATATATATAGACGAGGAAACAGGCAGAAAGGAGAAAGGCAGGTCCAACGCTGGAAGCAGGAGACTTTCTTGGCGGGGACTGGGTCTCCTCCGTAATTCAGCCTATAAAACCTCACCCTGGGAATACCACCTTTGTTTGGAGCTGGGCACTGCGACGGCACTGGCCGGATGGTGGAGTCAGGGGACCTCAGCACTGATTGTCGAATCGAGTCACACCAGATGCAGGAATTAAAGTTGAATTTTGCAGCCACCTGTTCGTGAGTATGTACATCATGGAATGCTGAATGCAGAAATAGACATTGTTTTAAACTACGAGAGTGGATTTCCCCTCGAGAGACTAGAGACATGTTCTGCATGACAGGTGCTCCATAATTAATCCGGAAGTTGGCATTGATGTGAATAACTTTGTTTTAATGGAGGATTTTAGTGCGTACTAATTGGTTAAAGTACACAACTTTTAAATGGCACCTTCGCAGCTGAGGACTGAAATTATATTCCAGTCCGGTTTTTACAAATGCCAAACCGATGCATGCAGGGACTGCAGAATCAAATGGATGTTAATTTCAGATTAATGCTCAGATGGACTGATTTGGAAATTCTATAGGAGCTTATTTTTATGCTTTATAAAATCAGTACTAACACTGGGTAATTGCAAAAATAATGTTGGATTTCTGAAAAGCTTCTAGTTTGTCCCGATTTGGCAACTGACTTTGCTGCCTAAGGAAGTGCATTTCTTATGTTTATTGTTGTGACTGTTTAAATTGAGCACCAATATGGCGCACTTTAGATTGAAAAAGGCAGTTTAACTGCTGAAACGCGTCTCTCTTTGGTGTTCCAGCACCTGGGGTGAACTGACTCAATAAACAGGATTCAATCCCCTGACATCGAGTGCCGGTTCCCTTTCTTGAAATGAAGTTTGGGAGATAACCTTTGAATATATATATATATATATATATATATATATATATATATATATATATATATATATATATATATATATATATATATATATATATATATATCTACTGGCGGTCGCCAGTAGATAGTTATAGTTAGGACCTATTTTCCATAGGAAATCCGCGACATTCTATTTGAAATAACTCTCTTGCCGGTTGACGTATCTTTGCGAAATTTTCAAACTTTGTGGGGCGCTCCGGTCCGCTCCTACCCTGAAAGTCTCGGGGGATTCGTCAAGCAGGGGCTGAGAAAAAGGGGGTCCCAAAACGCGTTTTCCCCATTCATTTTTCCATAGGAAACTTTAGACACGGCTACAGCCCGAACTGCTGAACGGAATTACACCAAATTTGGCAAAGAGGTAGTTCTTGGTTCAGAAAGAACCCTTTTGTTAAATGGTGTAAATCCGTTCAGTAGTTGCTGAGAAAATCAAAAGTAAAAGTATATATATATCTATGGGCACGGAGGATCCGCGCACCCTGAGCGCACCCTGCGCGCACCGTCCCGATCACGAGCTGCATGCTAATTGGCTGTCAGCTGGCTGTCAACATTCCGATTCAGGAAATGTTGGCAGCCATTTTGTCCCTCGGTAGAACCGAGGGACAGAAACAAGTGCGCAAAGCGCACAAAGGGGGCAGGGTAGAAACACCCTGACCCCTAGGTCTGCTCAGGGGTCCCATAAGGACCCCTGGGCAGAAAAGCATTTTTTTTTAAACGGCAGGATACGCTCAGGGTGCGCGGATCCTGCCGATAAAAAAGCGCGCTCTCCCGTGCTTCGATTGTATTTTGCCCCTGGGTGGCCCAAGTCCCGGGGGCATGGTGGGGGGGGTTACATTTATGTATGGGGGGGCCTCAAAGGGCCCCCCAAGCCCCGGGGACCGACACCCCGGGGCTTTCATTTTAAAATGGTGCGGGAGGGCACTCGGCCCTCCCGCAGCCCCGGGAACCACCACCTCCCGGGGTTCTTTTTAAAAAAAAATCCTGTGTGGGGGGGCTTGAGCCCTCCCACACGCCCCGGGGACCGCCACCTCCCCTGGGCACTAAAAAATTTAAAATGGGGGTCCGTTTTGGACCCCCGAAGCCCAGGAGACCACCACCTCCCCGGGGCTTTGCTGATGTGGGGAGGGGGCCGCGCGGCCCCCTCCTGGAGCCCTTGGTGGCCCTGGGGACCGCCACCCCCAGGGCCGGCTCCTGCAGTGTCCCGGGGTGCCTACCCCCGGGACACTGCTGTTTGCAATGACAGGACGGGAGCCTCGCGGCTCCCGTCCTGTCATTGCAAACTTGCTTTGGATATTGGAAGAGAGAGCAGGAAACCTGCTCTCGCCTAATATCCAAGCAGATTGCTTTTCCACACGGGGAGCTGCATGTCAGCAGCTCCCCATGTGGAAAGCAATGCCGGCTCTCGAAGGACACGGGGAGCCGGCGGGACCGTGGGGGCATTGGGGCTCCCCTCACGGTCTCCATTATTATGTATAGGCCCCGGGGGATGGGGTCCCCGGGGAGAATATAAATTAGTGGTAGGAGCTAACAAAAATTTTACGGTGAAATAAGGAGTCGCGCACCCAGCGCGCCGATCAGCGCGGCCCCTAGCCCCTGGTGTAAACGCATTGGGTGCGCGACTCCAAGGTAAACGCGTTGGGTGCGCGAATCCCCCAAATATGTTTTTATGAATACCTTAGATAATCTCTTACCTTCATATGTACATTAAAGACACATACAGATTATTTTTCAATATAAAAAATTTCGCGGGAGTCGCGCACCCTGCGCGCCCGGGCACGTATTTGACATCACGCGGGGCCTGCCACCGCGCAAGCGTCGCGTACGGTAATTCGTATGTGTAGCGTATAAGCCGGAGCAGGAATTGCGTACCGGTCGCTTAGCAAACGCGCACACATGTAATATACGTATGTTACGTGACTAGAAACACGCACCCGTCGCATACCATACGCGGATCCTTTACGAGTTCCTTAAATAGGTGGCTGGGGTACGCGTATTCGCCGCGTTCGGTACGCTTTCGGTGCGCGATTCCCCAAAAACATTTTTTTTAAAAATTAAACAATACAAATATATTAAAATAAAAATATAACAGAAAAAAATTATACAATATTTTACTTTTTAATTTATTAAATATTTTTTTTTTTGCAAAATACATAAAAATATACAATATTGTTTAATAAATAATATATTTACAAATAAATATAAAAAACTAAAGAAATTCAGTACAAGAAACATAAGTATAACTATTATTACACTTAAATATTAGCTTTTAAAAAACCTTTGAAATTCACTGAAAAAACCATAGGTTTCAGGCACGTTATAGTTAGGAATTAGCATTTAAAAACCTTAGAAATTCACTGGCCTGCTCAGGGGGTCCCACAAAGACCCCCAGGGCCAAAAAAAGCATTTTTTTTTTAAATCGGCGAGATTAGCGCACCCAGCGCGAATTTCGGCCGAAAAAAAAGAAAAACGAAGCGCGTGCCCCCCACACTGCCCCAGGGACTGCCACCTCCCCAGGGCACTAAAAATGTAAATTTGGGGGTCCGTAACGGACCCCCGAGCCTTGGGACCACCACCTCCCCGGGGCTGTTCAATTGAAGGGAGGGGGGCCGCGCGGCCCCCCTCCTGGAGCCAGTGATGGCCCTGGGGACCGCCACCCCCAGGGCCGGCTCCTGCAGTGTCCCGGGTGCCCACCCCGGGACACTGCTGTTTGCAATGACAGGGCGGGAGCCTCGTGGCTCCCGCCCTGTCATTGCAAACTGCTTTGCTTGATTGATGCGAGAGCAGGAAACCTGCTCTCGCTTCAATGAAGCAAAGCATATTGCTTTTCCACATGGGGAGCTGCATGTTAGCAGCTCCCCATGTGGAAAGCATGCCGGCTCCCGCAGGACGCGGGGAGCCGGCGGGACCATGGGGGCATTGGGGACACCCCCACGGTCCCCAACGAGAGGCCAGGCCCCGGGAGATGGGGTCCCCGGGGCCGTAATTGGCCACAGGAGGGGGGGCCCACGCGGCCCCCTTCCTGTTCATTTTTTTGAATTTTAATAAAAAAATGTGTCAGGTCCTGGGGGATGGGGTCCCCAGGGCCCCAAAAAAGTAAAAAGAAGGGGGGCTACACAGCCCCCCTTCCAGAAAATAAAATTTAAAAAAACACGCGATCGTGCCGGAGGCCCCGCCCCCTCCCAGCAACACTCTGCAAACGCGCCCTGTGGCGCGTTTTAAGTTGGGAAATGAATTCCCCTTCAATACTGGGGGTCCCTGGGGGCCAACTAGTCCACCAGGTACCTCCAGTAAGCGCCACAGGACTGCGTTGCAGAGAGGTGGTCCAGGCCACGCCCCTGTACGAGTGAAATGTCCAAACAACTATAACGCCCCTGAAACCTATGGTTTTTTCAGTGAATTTCTAAGGTTTTTTAAATGCTAATTTCTAACTATAACGTGCCTGAAACCTATGGTTTTTTCAGTGAATATATATATATATATCCAACAGCGTCGTTATCCGGATCAATGAAACAACAAACCGTGGCCCAAAGCTTCTTTAAGCATGATTTTTTATTGCAATGTCACTCTATGCATTTCGGAGCGTCTGCTCCTTGCTCACGAGTAACGTGAATGCACCAACAAAGTGTTTTTATAATTAATCATGTGACACCTCCGTATAAACAATGAAAACAGACTTCATACTGTTACATAAAGAGCATTCTGATCAATGACAATACGTATTTACAAATAATTTTTGCCATGATGAAACAAAGGTTATTTTAGTTAACATAGTATTCAACAAATAGTTTCAACAAATAATTTTGCAAGTGCGATTTACACGAGTGGAAAAACCTGCCCTTAAGATGCTCATTGCTGAGCCCTATGCAGACTAGTTGTTTTTTGTACAAAGCCGTAAAGCTTGTCTTTGAACAAGAACTTTATTGGGGACTCGCCTGTCAGCAAGACAATTTAACGCTAAATTCTTAAGGGCATGTGCCTTTCACATGAGAACTGTCTGCTTTCTGCGTTCTCTGCCTGTTCTTGGAGTTTAGTCTGAACACGATGTGCAAGGTCGATAAACAATGCCCCTTGTTATTCTATTCTGATCAGTCCCTAGCATCTAGACAAAACATGTTAACACAGCTGCGCTACTGGAAACTCGTGCTTTGATATTACAGGGATGCATGTTGTTCTGAGACACACTTGGAGAGGGTCCTTTCCAGGGAGAAGAGCTATGCGGTTCCTATGATGTAAAGCTTCCATCTAGGCACTAAGGTAGGGGGTCTGCTGACAAAGCCCAGAGATCTTCTTTTATATAATAAATATCACTTTACCAAGGGGAGGGTGTTTAGGCCTTATAGTCCTTTTTCCACTGTTTATATATAACGACATCCCCCTTTATATTCTATGGAATTATAACAATGCTAATTGTTCTAGGTTTATGCATTTCGCTGCTGGTAGTGGCTCGCATACTGCATTATAGAGCACAATATTAAAATAAAAATTTTGAACTATAACAGTGACTCTGACCATTCTTATTGTGGACAAGTACGAGTGAGCGAGCGAAAGGGTATGTCTTGCTTTCATGATTCCTGAGAGAGTAAGGAGTGTTGTGTTCTGGGTTGTCTAATCATTTGTAGCTTCATGATTTTGGAAGAGAACGAATGAGACACTATAGCTAGTCGGTTTTGGGATTTTGGGTACTAAGGTGGTAGGTTGGTACACCCCTATACACCGAGGCCCTGTTTTCCTGTGCATAGTTCTGTGTAGGTGCAGAATCCCTGCAACAATGCTTTTGGATCTGTGGAGTAAACCACACCTGCTGTATCTCATTTGAGAGTAGCATTTGCCTTCTAGCATGTGCTGTGAACTTGTGACCAACTGGTTCCACTGGGTTGCTAGGTATACTGAGCTAAGACTGTATTGGGTGGAAGGGTGTTAAAGAGTCAGAACTTTTTTTGAAAAGTTGAAAAGTGATGACACAATGTTAGTAATGGCAAGTTTTTTAATTTCCAACTCAGGACTATGTAATAAACTGTTGTGTAGTATTTACATTTCTGAAAAATGAAGCTAGATATCGGTTTGAACTCCTGTTTTTTTCGCGATTATTCCAAAATGGTCGCAAAAACATCACGAAAACGCAGCGACAGGAACCTCATTTCGAAAGAGAGGGAAAGGGTTAACAGATGCTAACCATTTACAAGTGGAGATGCAGTAATCTAAAATGAAAGACATGATTTTATTTGCTGCCTTTCTCATGATGATAGAATGGAAAGTTGAAGAGGTTTCCAGTTTAGACTTGCTTTGTATGAGAGTGGTGTACCATTCTTGTGCTTAGCTTTTACAAATTTTAACAGATTGCAAACTATGCAGAAAGAGCTAAAACAACAATATAATCTGCAAACTGAATTCAGTGGTATGAATATAACTTTTTACTTATTTTACAAATGTACATTAGAAATGAAGATATATATGGGAGTGTGATTAAAAGAGTATCACAGTGATGCGAAAAAATATATCAGATGAACTGTATCTATTAGAGGGTATGTGTTTAAGAGGTTAGTGGTAAATGTTTTGGGAAGGAAGAGAAAAATGAATTAGTGCCTGTTTATTACATTGTGTCTTTATTGAAAAATAACAGTGTAGTTTTGTGGAAAGTTGTAATGAGGAACTAAGAATGTTTTAAATGTCTAAACATCATGTGCAGAATAGATACATTTGTCATTTGCATTCTGGAAGTTGTAGTACTTTTAGTAACATAATTAAACAGGAATAGTGTACTGAGAAATAAAAGATGAGAATATGTTGTCTGCCTGTATATGTATTAGAAAGAAGTAATCCTTCTTAGGTATGTTTTGGGAAGTGTTTGTCAATGTTGTTTTTAACTTATATGACCGCTTTGCATATGCTAAGATGGTGAGATACGGTTTTTGTGCTTGCACATAGCTATATATACGGTGGGACTTTTGAGTTTACTTAAAGATGCAGAAAGGTATATATTTTGGGAAAGATGGCTTGAAGGTGTACATCTATTAACAAATCGGATATATGTTTACATGGTGATCAATGTTTAGTAAGGCTGATGAAAATGTAATGTATATGGTAGGGTTAGTGTTTTTCTTTAAATATGGTTTGTTTAAAATTGAGAAGGATTAATAGTGCAGAATGCCTAGAGAGTTCTTGTGCGAGCTTCAGTTTGAGTGTAACTTTTGTTTGAGATATGCTGAATATATGTTTTAGAAGCAGAAGAAGTATTTGAGAAATGATGTAGGTATGCAAATTGCAGAACGTTTTGTGCTTTGAAAAATGTCAATATGTTGTTTTCCATTTTAGAAACTTACTGATGCATGTGCACGCTCAGTAACAAAGCAATGTTTGTTTCTAGAGGACCATGTATGCAATTATATATCAAGTGTGATACCTAGATTTCACTCACACATAGCTCAAAAGAAAATCATGTGTACAGTAAAAAAGCTAATTTGATACTGACAGAAGGAGATACACAATGATTCAGAGATATAGTGACAACTGTTATGTATCTAACAGCAATGAAGGTACTTTCTCAGTCAGGCAGTATTCAGGCACTCATGGAATCAGTCAGCCACTACTCAGGCAGTCAGTCAGTCAGTCAAAAGAACTTTATTCGATTGCTTTTTCAGACAATCATAAAAGCACATAAAAACAGACAATTCATAGCACGTAATAAAATAGAAAATATACCATATACAATTCATTATAAAATTCAAGTTAATAATACTGATATGCCAAGGCAATCTTTATGACCTCGTTGATTAAAATACAATGCATTTCCTGTGGCTGAGTACTTTCTTTAAGAACATTCCTATCCTCCACACTCTATGTACGTTATCCAAGAGCTGTAGCACAACAAACGCCGGGCGACATTGTCTCATCCCCAGAGATTTTAAAATTGAGACAATCCATTCTTTCCTTAATTTACTGTAAAATCTACAAAATAAGAGGACATGTATAGTAGATTGTTCTGAGTGATTGTCACAGGGACACAGTTGCATTTCTCGGGCCCAATCATTCATTTTTGGAAAACTTACAAGCCTGTGGAAGATCCCAAACCTAAATCTAGTCAGTAAAAACCTGTCATAGCCACCAGGTACGATTGTTAAATATGGTTGTATACTAAAAGTAGTTAATATCAGCTGATTATGCTGGACACTAGCTTTGCAATCTCTGCCGACGTTCTTATTGTGTCAAGAAACAGGAGACCCTCTTTTTTAGGTCCTTTCTAGTAATCAGCTGCATAGTGCTTGGGTCAGTAAAGTATTCTATATGGCCCAAGTCACACATAAACTTTCGGACGTACCTTACTCAGGGGATCTTTAAGACCCCTTCCAGTTTCAGACTATCTGTTAGAATGTCCCGGTTTAACTTTGTCTCAGGTTTTGTCCAGATCCTATGCCATAAAAGAATAGGCTCCATTTTTATGAGATCGGAAATATACGATAAGCCCAACTCAGCATGACAAACATGCGAAGATGTACTACTCGGAACAGCCATCAAATCAGTGATTCGGTATCTATGGAGTTATTCAATTATCCAGAAGCTATACATGTACTCTTGCAATCAGGAAGGCAGAAATTATGTAGTTATTGAAGTATGCAGGCACTACATATATATTCATCTAATTACCTAGGTACTATTTATTGACTTATGCAATTAACAAGGCTGTAACTATGCATTCATTATAACATTTGCACAGAACCTATGCAGCCATCTAAACACCCACTTACAACCCATGCAGTCATTGAAATACTGAGGCACAAGCGTGCACTGATGAAACACGCTCTGCTCATGCACTCATGTAATTATGTAGAGAGTACCATTGTAGTAAACCTATCACCCATCCAGAACCTATGCAGTCATTTAATTACTGAGCCAATAGTCTTGCACTAATACAATCACCTCAGCAGTATACTTACTTTCATCCAATCTCTCAAGCTTTAACAATGGAATGATGCAGTCACTCAGACACTAGTCATGCACTCATCTAATGAGGTAGGCACTACTGATGCACTTATTCAATTCTCCGGGCACTACCCATGTAGTTATGTAAGCATCCAAGAACTACCTGTTTAGCCAACCAAAAAGGCATGGGCTGCATCAAATCGCTGAAACACTATTCATCCACACTACCAAGAGGCTAGCTGCTATGCATGGGCTTAAACAATCATGTATGCACTATCCATGCACTGCATAAATCACCTATATACTATCTATGCACTCTTGCAATCATCCAGGCACTAGAGTTGCACTCATTTAATCACCCTACCAGTATCTATGCATGTATTGAATTATTGAAGGATTAGTCGTGCACTTGTTGAAATATTCAGGCTCCACTCGTGCACTTATCCAAACTCCCAGATACTAGTGGTATACTCATGCAAACACGCAGGCAGTAAGTATGCAGATATGGAATGACCCATGGTGTTTTGACATAGTTAGGGAATCAGCTAGGCACTACTTGTATCCTCAGGAAATCACATAGGTACTACATATGCACTCATTCAATCATCCAGGGAGAATTGATGTATTCAATCACAAACACATGTATTTACAAGTTTTACTGAGGAATATGTAGGGGCAGCTTTACAAGCCCCTTGCGTCTCCTTGCACCGCCATTGCGTCACTTTTTTGGATGCAATGGCAGCGCTGCATCTGCTCCATATTTACATGGATGCAGATGTGTCACTTTTCTACAGGCTGCGTCGGTTTTCACCTGCGTGAAAATCGCCTGCTCCGCCTTAGATTTTAATTTATGTAAGGTAGGCGTTCGGTCGGAAACGCCTACCTTGAAAATGCCACAATGGTATTTATAACTTTTTCTGTTTATGGCGCAGCCTTTAGCTGCACTGCCAATGCGTCACAATCCCTACGCCTGCTAAACCCAGGCGTAGGAATGACGCATTGGCTGTACCCAACGGACCACACCAGCTGCAGTGACTTGATTGCAATCTGCAATCAAGTCACAAGGTAAATGGGCCACAGAAGGTAAGTATATGCACGTAATGTCACAATGTGTGACATTACGTGCTGATGTCACACATACAAGTGGGCACTAGACCCACTCGTATGCGTCACATCCAGGACCAATATGTTTGAGTGTAAAGTGACTTTGTCACCTTTTTACGCTCCAACACATTGGTCCCCATTCAGTAGTTGATGCGTCAGTTAAAACTGACGCATCGCCTCTAATTTTGACGCATTGCTGAAGTTGCATCGGTTTTCATGCCAACTCCAGCAATGCGCCAAAAAACCCTGCGTCATGGTACGCCGTATTGTAAATACGGCGCATCCATGGTGGCGCAAGAGTTTCTACCGCAGGCGCACAAAAACCGACGCATCGCTGCTTTAACGCAGCGATGCGTCACTTCTTGTAAATCTGCCCCATAGTGTTTAGACAATATGGGTGATAGGTTTACTACAATGGTACTCGCCATGTAATTGCATGAGTGCATGAGTAGAGCCTGAGTGTTTCATAAGTGCACGTGTATGCCTCAGTATTTCATTGAAGAGAACAACATCCTGGACTCGTCCCAATCCGGTTTCCGCAGCAACCACAGCACCGAAACTGCCCTCATCGCCGCCACCGATGACATCAGGGCCCTGCTGGACAATGGCGAAACCGTGGCCCTCATCCTCCTGGACCTCTCAGCCGCCTTCGACACCGTCTGCCACCACACCCTACACACATGCCTCCACGACGCAGGGATCCACGACAAAACCCTGGACTGGATCACCTCCTTCCTCACCGGCAGAACCCAAAGAGTCCGCCTCCCCCCATTCCAATCTGAGGCCACAAAGATCACCTGCGTACCCCAAGGATCATCCCTCAGCCCGACCATCTTTAACGTCTACATGGCACCGCTCGGCAACATCGTCTGATCGCATGACCTCAACATCGTCTCGTACACCGACGACACCCAGCTGACCCTCTCCCTCACCAAGGACCCGGCCACCGCCAAAACCAACCTCCACGAAGGAATGAAGGCCGTCGCAGAATGGATGAAGACCAGTCACCTGAAACTGAACTCTGACAAAACGGAGGTCCTCATCCTCGGCTCCACCCCCTCCACCTGGGACGACTCCTGGTGGCCGGCCATGCTGGGAGCTGCACCGACACACACCAACCACGCACGCAACATGGGGTTCATCCTGGACTCAACACTTTCAATGACCCAACAAGTCAACATCGTCTCCTCCTCCTGCTTCAACACCCTCCACATGCTTCGCAAGATCTACAGATGGATCCCCACTGGAACCAGAAGGACGGTCACCCAAGCCCTCGTCAGCAGCAGGTTGGACTACGGCAGTCCAGTAGATAGTTATAGTTAGGACCTATTTTCCATAGGAAATCCGCGACATTCTATTTGAAATAACTCTTGCGTCGGTTGACGAATCTTCGCGAAATTTTCAAACTTTATGGCCCGCTCCGTTCCGCTCCTACCCTGAAAGTCTCAGGGTGATTCGTCAAGCGGGGGCCGAGAAAAAAGGGGGGTCCCAAAACGTGTTTTCCCCATTCATTTTCCCATAGGAAACTTTAGACACGGCTACAGCCCGAACTGCTGAACGGAATTACACCAAATTTGGCAAAGAGGTAGTTCTTGGTTCAGAAAGAACCCTTTTTGTTAAATGGTGTAAATCCGTTCAGTAGTTCCTGTGAAAATCAAAATGAAAATCACATATATATCTATGGCCGCGTCGGATTCGCGAACCCTCCCGTTCACGAGCTGGATGCTAATTGGCTGTCAACACTCCAAATCAGGAAGTGTTGGCAGCCATTTTGTCCCTCGGTAGAACCGAGGGACAGAAACAAGTGCGCAAAGCGCAAAAGGGGGCAGGGTAGAAACACCCTGACCTCTAGGTCTGCTCAGGGGGTCCCACAAGGACCCCTGGGCAGAAAAAAGCATTTTTTAAAAATCGGCGGGATGCGCTTAGGGTGCGCGAATCCCGCCGAGCAAAAAAATCGCAAGTGTGCAAACGCACAAAGGGGGCAGGGTAGAAACACCCTGACCCCCTAGGTCTGCTCAGGGGTCCCACAAGGACCCCTGGGCAGAAAAAGCATTTTTAAATCGGCAGGATGCGCTCAGGGTGCGCGGATCCTGCCGAAGAAAAAATCGAAGCGCGGTCTCCAGCGCTACGATGTTTATTTGCCCCCGGGTGGGCCAAGTCCCGGGGGCATGGTGGGGGGGTTTAGATTTAATGTGGGGGGCCTCTAAGGCCCCCCAAGCCCCGGGGACCGCCACCCCCTGGGGCTTTAGAAAATAATGGTGCGGGAGGGCTCTTTGCCCTCCCGCAGCCCCGGGGACCGCCACCTCCCGGGGCTTCTTTTTTTAAAAAAAATTTAACCTGTGTGGGTGGGCTCCAGCCCCCCCACATGCCCCGGGGACCGCCACCTCCCCGGGGCACTAAAGATTTGAATATGGGGGTCCGTTACGGATCCCCAAAGCCCCAGGGACCACCACCTCCCCGGGGCTGTGCACTGGATGGGAGGGGGCCGCGCGGCCCCCTCCTGGAGCCCTTGATGGCCCTGGGGACCGCCACCCCCAGGGCCGGCTCCTGCAGTGTCCCGGGTGCCTACCCCGGGACACTGTAGTTTGCTATGACAGGACGGGAGCCTCGAGGCTCCCGTCCTGTCATAGCAAACTTGGTTTGCATTTTGAAAGAGAGAGCAGGAAACCTGCTCTCACTTTCAAAATGCAAACCCAATTGCTTTTCCACATGGGGAGCAGCATGTTAGCTGCTCCCCATGTGGAAAAGCAATGCCGGCTCGCGCAGGAGGCGGGGAGCCGGCTGGGACTGTGGGGGATTGGGGACCCCCCCACAGTCCCCAACCAGAGGCCAGGCCCCGGGGATGGGGTCCCCGTGGCCATAAGTGGCCAGGGAGGGGGGCCACGCAGCCCCCTCCCCAAATAATTTTTTTTTTTTTTTTAAAGGGCAAGGCCGGCCCCGGGGGATGGGGTCCCCGGGGCCTTAAATGGCCTGAGGAGGGGGCCACGCAGCCCCCTCCAAAATAATTTAAAAAAATCGAGGGCATGCCCCGGGGGATGGGGTCCCCGGGGCCAATACAGGCCACGCGGCCCCCTTCCCGTTTTTTTTGGGGAATTAAAAAAATAAATAAAATGCACAGGCACCGGGGGATGGGGTCCCCGGGGCCAAAAGTGGCCAAGGGACGGGGGCCACGCAGCCACCCTCCCATTAAAAAAAAAAAAAAAAACGACCGGCATCGTGCCGGAGGCCCCGCCCCTCCCTGCAGTACTCTGCAAACGCGCCCCTGGCGCGTTTTAAGAAGGAAGTAATTCCCCTTGAATACTGGGGGTCCCTGAGGCCAACTAGCCCACCAGGAACCTCCAGTATGCACCAGGGGCTGCGTTGCAGAGAGGTGTACAGAGGCCACGCCCCTTTTACACCTCTCTGCAACGCAGCTCTGTGGCGCTTTTAGAAGTACATGGTGGGCTAGTTGGACTCCAGGGACCCTCAGGATTCAAGGGGACTTAATCCCCCAACTTAAAACGCGCCACGGGGCGCGTTTGCACAGTGGTGAAGGGAGGGGCGGGGCTTCAGGTGACATGTGTGCAAACAGGCCCCGTGGCGCGTTTTAAGATGGGGAATTAAATCCCCTTCAATCCTGAGGGTCCCTGGGGCCAACTAGCCCAACAGGTACGTCCAGAAAGCGCCACAGAGCTGCATTGCAGAGAGGTGCAAAAGGGGCATGGCCTCTGAACACCTCTCTGCAACGCAGCTCCCTGGCGCATACTGGAGGTACAGGGTGGGCTAGTTGGACCCCAGGGACCCTCATGATTCAAGGGGACTTAATCCCCCAACTTAAAAGCGCGCCATGGGGCGCGTTTGCACAGATGTCACCTCAGGCCCCGCCCCTCCCTTCACCATTGTGCAAATATTCCTCTAAAATCAGCCGAACTACGAATTCCTATTTACTCACCTGTTATCAGGAGAGACCTCAGTGCTGCATCTTTCAGCCCAGTACTGATCCTGAAAAGTAATTTTAACCGTACTTACCAGTAACTTGAATTTCCTTCCATAGGCTAACATTGACTGATCCTTGTGCCCTGAGCCCTGAGCCTGAACCCTTGCACCAGCACTTTATCCACAGCCCCTGGAGGGGCTGCAACGCGGTAAAAGGACGCTCGCGGTTCCCGCGGGCGGGAAGCCTGATCCTTGTGCCCTGAGCCCTGAGCCTGAACCCTTGCACCAGCACTTTATCCACAGCCCCTGGAGGGGCTGCAACGCGGTAAAGGACGCTCGCGGTTCCCGCAGTGCGGGACGCGCGCGGGACGTGCCCGGGCACGGCCCGGGCGAAGACCGGGCCAAGACGGGCCCGTCTTAGCCCGTCATAGGCCGATAGAGGCTGGGCTGGGCCACGACTCTTTCATTTTTTCCATTTCGTTCTCCATTTGTGAGCCCGAACAAGGTATTGTGCTCTACGCCCTTGCAACCTCCCCTATAAGTGATCTGATAACGGGGGTTACTGTAAGAGACTGATTAAGACTTGTGTGGAACTTTGTGGAATCATATAATTATATTATTGTGTGCTGATTTATATGTGGTAATATCTATTTTATATTTTTATTCACATATTTTGGTTATTGTTTTTGTACTATACTTTTTTATCCCGATATGGGGAAGAGGAAAATGCAGAGTATTCAGACTAAAAACACAGAAATCGGGGGAGTATCCCCGCCAATCTTTATTAAATTATCTAACAGGTGCTGTGGGCGCTATTGAACGTCAGATAATTACAGTCGAAGAAGCTTTGAAGCCAGGTTCTGAGATTGCAGAAATAGAGGTTGGAAAATGCAGTGATCTAGAGCTATTAGGCAGGGGGACTGCAGATGCTGATGCTAATGGCTGTGCGGTAAACATATCCGATCATATATCGTGTAGTGAAATTGAAATAGAATCAGATATTCAACCACCGACTAAGCGCGCCAGAAATCCTGAGGGCTTATCAGTCTTGGAGCCTTTGAGCCCAAGCCTTTGCTCTAAATCAAGCACGAACTCATCCAAAACGCGCAAAAAATTTATAAAAAAGAATAACCCATCTTCAACGTGTAAGTCAGAGAACTGGGAGAAATCGTTAGTTAGTAGTAATATGCGTACACAAAATGAGGTGGGAAAACTAAAAGGTAAAATGGACGCAATGGACAAATTTGTAAGAGATACATTAAATAGTTTAACAGCTAAAATAAGTGTAATGGAGGGAATTTTAGACAAATGTTTGGATAAATTGGAGCTTAGGCAGAAAGAAGAGTTCAATCAAGTGCCCAAACAGGTTTGTAATACTGATGTTATAAAGCCAGCTAATGACTATGGATATGGGCCTGTAGACTTAGCCCCACAGATCCAAATGGCTAAGGCGGGGCCATCACGTCCTACTATATTACCCAATACCCTACATAAGTGCCCCCTTTATATCCTCCACCAGCTATTGGCAGTAGCTGTGATATGATATCATCAATGAATAGGAAGGGAACACAGCACTTTTATTTAGATCTCCCACCCGAGACTACTCCGTACATAGTGGTCCTGGCAAATGTCCCAAAATTAGAAATAGGGACACAAGAAACATGCGAGACTTTAAGGAATAAATCTCTACATTGGCTTGGTATGAGGTCGGGTCTAACAAGGGAGCTCTTTGATGAGTTTAAGATGGCAAGGAGAGTGCCATGGGTGGGAAGAGGACAGAAGACCCTTGTAGGGGACTGTGTAGTTTTAACTCTTAAATCCCCTGAACTAGTTAATTTGATCTTGAGTAGAGCAGAGTCCCACACTGTGATAGGACAGGGTGTCATTGTGGTTCCCTTGGGGTTTTTCTACCAACCAATTCACGGTAATAATATCAGGGTGAATTGGAATACAAACAACTTAATTGAACCAAGGTCATTTAATATCAGAACACATAATCGATTTGAGACCTTTAACGACCTTGAAGGAGTCGATTGACTGGGTTCTGTTGTATTACCCCGAGCTATAACCAGTGGATGTTTGTTTAACCCATTGGATGTAGGCTTAACGTCGCCAAGCACATTTAATGACATACCAAATATCCATGGTGTCGTATCTGAGAATCAACTTAGGATTGTTAGTAATTCAAATTTAAATACATACGATGCTGCTTTACAAATCCCTACATCCCAACTAATAGTGGTACCATCTGAAGTTGTAGAGGGTGATGTAACAATTAATAAGAAAGTTAGCTGTAAGTTTATGTTCTGGAATGTAGTGGGACTAAAATCAAAAGTGATCAATAATGAGTGGGCTGTTTTTATAAATAATTTTGAGATCATTAGCCTACAAGAAACTTGGGCAGAGGAACCAATTCATCTTAACGGTTTTAGAACATTCCATACACCGGCAATAAGATCGCCCAATGGCAGAGCTAAGGGGGTCTCTGTACTTATGTGTCTAATTGTTTGAAATTGAAGAAGGTTGAATTAATGGTTGATAATCCATACTATCAAATGTTAAGTTTACAAGTTAAACAGGGGCTGTGCGTGATTTTATTAAATTTTTATAATAATATCCCTCCGGCGATATTAGAGCAGACATTAAGGAATATCTCTAATGATTTAAATGATCTACAACAGCATTCAACCAAAGAATCTATCATCCTATGGGGAGGTGATTTTAACACTCCTATATGTCGTATGGCTGAAACAGGGATTTGTGGATTAACATATGCAAAAGATTTTGGTTTCCAACATTTCCCACACACAACATATGGTGATTGTTTGAATGATATTATGTTCTCCTTGGATTTGGGGTTTGTCAATTGTCTTTGTACGCCTATGGTACCTTTCCGCCCGACGTTTAATGGACGTGGTGCTTCTACTATTATTGATTTTATTATGATTACAACGCGACATTCTTCACGTGCAAAAGATTTTATTACTCATGATATTGCCTTAAGTGATCATTACCCTCTTAGTATTGTCGTAGAGATTTTTAAATCAGATTTCACTATGAGAAGCTGCCCTGTAACGCTTCTGCAAAATATATCATTATGCAGACAAAATGGTTATGCATTAAGGTGGGAAAAATTGGATCCGATAGATTTTGTAAAACAATTGGTGTCGCAGAAGAAGGAGATGTTTTTCTCATGTCTAGATCCGCTGACTCCCCATTGTAAAATAATAGAGAATTTTTCAATAATCTCTACTCATATTAAAGAACTTTTGTGGGTAAAAACAAAGAAGCGCAAGCCCATTAGTGAAGGGTGGTTTGATTCACAGTGCACGAAGGCTCACTCTAATCTGAAACGCGCTCTTAATGCTAGAGTAAAAGATCAAGTTCACATCAGGATAGCTAGAAGGAACTATCAAAGAGTACTAAAAGAGAGGAAGCTAGCATTAAAAAAGGAAGCATGGGATGCCCTACATGAAGCCTCTATTAATCGTGACCCCAAAGCTTTCTGGAGAGCGGTAAATGCCCCATTCATGGCTGGGAATGAAAAAGCAACCATTGAAATAGCTATTCCTGAGTCGGACTGGATAACACACTACTCAAGATTGTATAGAAATACTGAGTGGGAAGAGACGGGATTAATGCTTAATGTTGAGCAGGAATCGCCACCTACTTTCCGGAACTTAGCCTTGGACTTCACCTTAAGTGAGGTTAATGCTGCTATTAAGGCAAGTTCTGGAGGTAAGGCCCCGGGCCCAGATTGTGTACCTATTGATTTATTTAAATCTAATTTGGAACTGTGGGGTCCACTTTTAACTCAGGTTTTTAATGCCTGCTGCTCTATGGGATTTTTAAGGACATGGTACGAATCTATAATCATGCCAATTTTTAAAAAAGGAGATAGGGCTGATCCTGTGTGTTATCGCCCTATCTCCTTGTTGGACTCCACAGTTAAGGTTGCAGGGAGAGTGATTTTGGAAAGGTTACAGGCATGGGCGGATGAAAAGGCAGTTATAAGCGATTTGCAATATGGCTTCCGCAAAGGATTGGGCACTATTGAACAAGGATTACATTTGCACATTTTAGTAGATAAATATATAAAATCTAAAAGAGAAAGGCTGTTTTTAACATTTGTCGATTTGACTGCGGCATTTGATTGCGTCGTCCATAATGAACTTTGGGCAATTTTAGAGAGGCTGGGGGTAGATGTTTTATTAATTTTGTTTTTAAGACAGCTCTATTCTGAGGCAAGGGCTAGTGTGCGCTATGGCTTGGGGGGGAATGTACTAAGAGTTTTAGAGTAGGTAGAGGTGTCAGACAAGGCTGTGTTTTAGCTCCGTTTTTATTTACTTTATATATTAATGAGTTAGAAGATATACTTGTTAAGGAGTGTAGGGATACTCCAACAGCCTTAACACGCCCAATTCCCGCGCTCCTATACGCGGATGATGCGGTCCTTATGGCCCGCACTCCGCTGGGCCTTCAAAGAGTTGTTGATTCCTTCTCAAAATTTATGATTAACTTGGGCCTTAGAATAAATTGTTCGAAAACTTTTGTAATGAATTGTGGGAGCGAGGCTAAGAAAAAGGCTATCCCTATCTTTATTGATTCAAAGATAATTGAGAGTACTAAAATCTTTTCTTACTTAGGAATTTTATTTAGTAATTGTGGATCTTGGACTCGAGCAGTAATGGCCAGAAAGCTCTTGTTCAACAAATCATTGATGGCACTATTAAATTTTAGTAGAAAGTTGGGAAAACGTTCACCGGATGATTTGATAAAAATTTATAAAGCAAAATGTGTGGCGGTTGCCACCTATGGTGCCGGCATCTGGGGTATTGCTAATGTTAATTCGCTCCAGTTGGCCGAAAATTTGTTTTTTAGGTTTCTTTTAGCTGTACCAGGTAGTACGTCAAGTTTTATTTGTTATAGTGAACTAGGTATGCCATTCATGGAAGACTTGATCAAGATACAGCCTGTTCTTTTATGGCACAGGGTTTGGACTACTGATGAGGCCTCCTTCAATAGACAAATTTTGAAGGATGCAATGGGTCTTGACGGGGCCAGACACATAAGATGGTTGGATTATGTCAAAAAATTTGTAATTCGAATAGGCCATCAAGAATATTATACTGATCCTCTCACTTTGCGTAATGTGACGAGAAAAGAATTAAAGAGTGTATGCATGCAGTGTTTAAACGAAATGAGAATTAAGGTTGAAAGTGGAAAAATAACGGTTCAAACACATACTCAAACTTTGGCTACTTTAACTATACAACCGTATATTATATTTGTAACTAGAGATTATGATAGATTTTTGCTGACAAGATTTAGATTAAACACTTTGCATAGGTCCCTGAGTTTCCCGAGCAAAATGATTGGTCACGATCCTTGTGTAAATGTCCTTGTGATGATATTTCTGAACAATCAACGATGCATATTTTGTTATTTTGTAGTTTTTACTCAACATCCAGGAATAAGTGGATTAAACCGGTCTTAAAGAGATTCGGATTGAGACAGTGTCGCCCTACATACCTCGCTTTACAATTTTTAGATAATGAATTTATTATTATCTCTGTTATTGCCTTTTTAAAAACAGTTTTTAAATTACGTAAAACAATTGCGATTTGACTTCTTATCAAGGATGTATATATATAATGTTTTTTACCTCTGTTTGTCAGTGAAATAATATGTGCTTTTATGGTTTACATGTTATGTAACCGAATAAAGTTCTTTTGAATTGAATTGACTGGTTTCACTTGGAAATTCTTCTAAGTATGGAGTTTTGGAACTTTATAATATTCCTCTAAAATCAGCCGAAATACAAATTCCGATTTACTCACCTGTTATCATGAGAGACCTCAGTGCTGCATCTTTCAGCCCAGTACTGATCCTGAAAAGTAATTTTAACCGTACTTACCAGTAACTTGAATTTCCTTCCATAGGATATCATTGTCTGCTTTTTGCTGAAAAAGTTTCTGTCGATTTTTGAAACATACAAATATTCCTCTAAAATCAGCCGAACTACGAATTCCGATTTACTCACCTGTTATCAGGAGAGACCTCAGTGCTGCATCTTTCAGCCCAGTACTGATCCTGAAAAGTAATTTTAACCGTACTTACCAGTAACTTGAATTTCCTACCATAGGATATCATTGCCTGCTTTTTGCTGAAAAAGTTTCTGTCGATTTTTGAAACATACAAATATTCCTCTAAAATCAGCCAAAATACGAATTCCGATTTACTCACCTGTTATCAGGAGAGACCTCAGTGCTGCCTGAAAAGTAATTTTAACCGTACTTACCAGTAACTTATATTTCCTTCCATAGGAATCCATTGTCTGGTTTTCAGCAGAAAAGTTTCAAAGTGTTGATTTTCACAAACTACAAATATTCCTTAAAAATCGCCTGTATGACTTAAACGCATTCTTTCAACTGTTTGCAGGAGATGCACCAGTGCTGGATACAGGATCCACCACTGAGTAAGAAAAAGTAACGATAACACTACTTACCTGCTAAGTGAATTTCCTCCCATATGATAACATTGGTGATTCTATGTGAAAAAGTTTCTGTCAACTTTTAAAATACAATAATATTCCTTAAAAATCACTACTGTAACCAAAACGCTTTTACTCAACTGTTTACAGGAGATGTCCCAGGACTGAATCTAGGATCCAGTCCTGTGGTTAGAAAAGTAATCCATATAGTAACTAATTGCATTTAACTAGAAATTCACATTGAGCTCAATGTTGCATTGTGTTTGAAATTGTGTTGCCCATTGCAACAACTGTAACTACTATACTTAAAAGTCTATTGCCTATTTGCAAAGTATTTAAACTAAAGTAATTCATTCTGAGAAAGTATATTTTGTAATGTAATGTATAATGTAATTACAATGTAATTTAAAAAATAAAATATATAAAAATATATAGTTTAAAAAAATTTAGTAAATCAGTATCCAAAAAATAAATATAACAATTAATACATTTAAAAATTGTCATTTACAAAACCTTTGAAATTCACTGAAAAAAACCATAGGTTTCAGACATGTTATAGTTTGGAATTAGCATTTAAAAAACCTTTGAAATTCACTGAAAAAACCATAGGTTTCAGACACGTTATAGTTAGAAATTAGCATTTAAAAAACCTTTGAAATTCACTTAAAAACCATAGGTTTTAGGGACAGTTATAGTTAGTTGGACATTTCACTCGTACAAAACCATAGAAATTCCCCCGTTATAGTTAGTTCAGCTAACTATAACTCGCGCCCCAGCAATGCACTGCTGATGATGTCACATATTACATCACTCATGACATGGTCAGTGACATCACTGATGACATCACTGATGACATCTCAAATGACATCACTGATGACATCACTGATGACATCATCCACGTGATAATCTGATGCGCCTCCTCACACCCTGATATAACCTTTGATACACCCACTCTAAATTACAGACGGGCCATTCGCAAAACCATAGACACTCCAACACCAATAACTACATACCCACTCACTGATTCTTAGGTCTACACACACATCCACTCACTCACCCGTACAGTCACTCATACTTACGGTCACTCAGTACAGGACTATCATATGCACTCATACTCCTATATAGACACTCAAACACCGCCACTCATCCATAGAGGTACTCACACACCTAGTCAGTCATGCAAATAATTAAACACACTGCCATTTACTCACCTATACAGTTATACACACACCAGCTCACTTACTCATACAAATACTAGCACATTCTTACGCTCTTATACAATCACTGATACAAGCACACTCTCATCCATACAGTCACTCTCACAATCACACACTCTTGCTTATAGCTATTTATATACTCCAACACACATATATACTGCCTTTCACATATGTAGTTACTCACACATGTACCACTGGGACATACATTCACTCACAAACACACTCTTACACACACTTACCCACCCATACAGTCTATCACAGATGCACTCTTGAAACCATCCACCCAGTGAATCACCCACTCACACATCTATGCACAGAGTCGCACACACCCCACCCACACAAACACTCAGGCACCCATACAGATACTCAGACAACTAATCAATAACTCATATAGACACTCATGTAGCTATTCACAAACCCATGCAGCCACTTACACAGCAATAGACAGACGGATACAGACATTCACCCAGTTTAGTCACTAACCCATGCATTCAGTAAGATACGTTTAATCACTCACTTATAGAGTTAGTCACGCACCTACTAAATCATCCATACAGACACTTATACACCCACTCATTCTTCAATACGCCTTTCCCTATATATATTAAACATATTTAAACTTTAAAGAAACACACAGTCACTGGATGATGTCATCAGTGATGTCATTTGAGATGTCATCAGTGATGTCATCAGTGATGTCACTGACCATGTCATGAGTGATGTAATATGTGACGTCATCAGCAGTGCATTGCGGGGCGTGAGTTATAGTTAGCTGAACTAACTATAACGGGGAATTTCTATGGTTTTGTACGAGTGATATGTCCAACTAACTATAACTGTCCCTAAAACCTATGGTTTTTTAAGTGAATATATATATATATATATATATATTATCTACTGGCGGTCGCCAGTAGATAGTTATAGTTAGGACCTATTATCCATAGGAAATCCGCGACATTCTATTTGAAATAACTCTCTTGCCGGTTGACGTATCTTTGCGAAATTTTCAAACTTTGTGGGGCGCTCCGGTCCGCTCCTACCCTGAAAGTCTCGGGGGATTCGTCAAGCGGGGGCTGAGAAAAAGGGGGGTCCCAAAACGCGTTTTCCCCATTCATTTTTCCATAGGAAACTTTAGACACGGCTACAGCCCGAACTGCTGAAAGGAATTACACCAAATTTGGCAAAGAGGTAGTTCTAGGTTCAGAAAGAACCCTTTTTGTTAAATGGTGTAAATCCGTTCAGTAGTTGCTGAGAAAATCAAAAGTAAAAGTACATATATATCTATGGGCACGGAGGATCCGCGCACCCTGAGCGCACCCTGCGCGCACCGTCCCGATCACGAGCTGCATGCTAATTGGTTGTCAGCTGGCTGTCAACATTCCGATTCAGGAAATGTTGGCAGCCATTTTGTCCCTCGGTAGAACCGAGGGACAGAAACAAGTGCGCAAAGCGCAAAAGGGGGCAGGGTAGAAACACCCTGACCCCTAGGTCTGCTCAGGGGTCCCACAAGGACCCCCTGGGCAGAAAAGCATTTTTTTTTTAAACAGCGGGATGCGCTTAGGGTGCGCGGATCCCGCCGATTAAAAAAAAAGCACAAGAAACAAGTGCGCAAAACGCACAAAGGGGGCAGGGTAGAAACACCCTGACCCTGTAGGTCTGCTCAGGGGTCCCACAAGGACCCCTGGGCAGAAAAGCATTTTTTTTTCAAAATCGGCGGGATGCGCTAAGGGTGCGCGGATCCCAATGATTAAAAAAAAAACACAAGAAACAAGTGCGCAAAACGCACAAAGGGGGCAGGGTAGAAACACCCTGTCCCCCTAGGTCTGCTCAGGGGGTCCCACAAGGACCCCCTGGGCAGAAAAATGCACACAAAAAAAAGACCGGCATCGTGCCGAGGTCCCGCCCCCTCCCTGCAGCAGTCTACAAACGCGCCCCCTGGCGCGTTTTAAGAAGGGGAAGTAATTCCCCTTGAATACTGGGGGTCCCTGGGGCCATCTAGCCCACCAGGAACCTCCGGTATGCGCCAGGGGCTGCGTTGCAGAGAGGTGTACACAGGCCACGCCCCTTTTACACCTCTCTGCAACGCAGCTCTGTGGCGCTTTTGGAGGTACATGGTGGGCTAGTTGGACTCCAGGGACCCTCAGTATTCAAGGGGACTTAATCCCCCAACTTAAAACGCGCCACGGACCACGTTTGCACAGTGGTGAAGGGAGGGGCGGGGCTTCAGGTGACATGTGTGCAAACAGGCCCCGTGGCGCATTTTAAGATGGGGAATGAAATCCCTTCAATCCTGAGGGTCCCTGGGGCGAACTAGCCCACCAGGTACGTCCAGAAAGCGCCACAGAGCTGCGTTGCAGAGAGGTGCAAAAAGGGGCGTGGCCTCTGAACACCTCTCTGCAACGCAGCTCCCTGGCGCATACTGGAGGTACAGGGTGGGCTAGTTGTACCCCAGGGACCCTCATGATTCAAGGGGACTTAATCCCCCAACTTAAAAGCGCCACGGGGCGCGTTTGCACAGATGTCACCTCAGGCCCCGCCCCTCCCTTCACCATTGTGCAAATATTCCTCTAAAATCAGCCGAACTACGAATTCCGATTTACTCACCTGTTATCAGGAGAGACCTCAGTCCTGCATCTTTCAGCCCAGTACTGATCCTGAAAAGTAATTTTAACCGTACTTACCAGTAACTTGAATTTCCTTCCATAGGATATCATTGACTGGTTTCACTTGGAAATTCTTCTAAGTGTGGAGTTTTGGAACTTTATAATATTCCTCTAAAATCAGCCGCAATACGAATTCCGATTTACTCACCTGTTATCAGGAGAGACCTCAGTGCTGCATCTTTCAGCCCAGTACTGATCCTGAAAAGTAATTTTAACCGTACTTACCAGTAACTTGAATTTCCTTCCATAGGTTATCATTGTCTGCTTTTTGCTGAAAAAGTTTCTAAGTGTCGATTTTTGAAACATACAAATATTCCTCTAAAATCAGCCGAACTACGAATTCCGATTTACTCACCTGTTATCAGGAGAGACCTCAGTGCTGCATCTTTCAGCCCAGTACTGATCCTGAAAAGTAATTTTAACCGTACTTACCAGTAACTTGAATTTCCTTCCATAGGATATCATTGACTGGTTTCACTTGGAAATTCTTCTAAGTGTGGAGTTTTGGAACTTTATAATATTCCTCTCAAATCAGCCGAAATTCGAATTCCGATTTACTCACCTGTTATCAGGAGAGACCTCAGTGCTGCATCTTTCAGCCAGGTACTGATCCTGAAAAGTAATTTTAACCGTACTTACCAGTAACTTGAATTTCCTACCATAGGCTAACATTGACTGGTTTCACTTGGAAATTCTTCTAAGTGTGGAGTTTTGGAACTTTATAATATTCCTCTAAAATCAGCCGAAATACGAATTCCGATTTACTCACCTGTTATCAGGAGAGACCTCAGTGCTGCATCTTTCAGCCCAGTACTGATCCTGAAAATTAATGTTAACCTTACTTAACAGTAACTTGAATTTCCTTCACTAGGATATCATTGCCTGCTTTTTGCTGAAAAAGTTTCTAAGTGTCGATTTTTGAAACATACAAATATTCCTCTAAAATCAGCCAAAATACGAATTCCGATTTACTCACCTGTTATCAGGAGAGACCTCAGTGCTGCATCTTTCAGCCCAGTACTGATCCAGAAAAGTAATTTTAACCGTACTTACCAGTAACTTATATTTCCTTCCGTAGGAATCCATTGTCTGGTTTTCAGCAGAAAAGTTTCAAAGTGTTGATTTTCACAAACTACAAATATTCCTTAAAAATCGCCTGTATGACTTAAACGCATTCTTTCAACTGTTTACAGGAGATGCACCAGTGCTGGATCCAGGATCCACCACTGAGTAAGAAAAAGTAACGATAACACTACTTACCTGCTAAGTGAATTTCTTCCCATAGGATAACATTGGTGATTCTATGTGAAAAAGTTTCTAAGTGTCAACTTTTAAAATACAATAATATTCCTTAAAAATCACTACTGTAACCAAAACGCTTTTACTCAACTGTTTACAGGAGATGTCCCAGGACTGAATCTAGGATCCAATCCTGTGGTTAGAAAAGTAATCCATAAAGTAACTAATTGCATTTAGCTAGAAATTCACATTGAGCTCAATGTTGCATTGTGTTTGAAATTGTGTTGCCCATTGCAACAACTGTAACTACTGTACTTAAAAGTCTATTGCCTATTTGCAAAGTATTTAAACTAAAGTAATTCATTCTGAGAAAGTATATTTTATAATGTAATGTATAATGTAATTACAATGTAATTTAAAAAATAAAATATCTAAAAATAAATAGTTTAAAAAAATGTAGTAAATCAGTATCAAAAAAATAAATATAACAATTAATACATTTAAAAATTGTCATTTACAAAACCTTTGAAATTCATTGAAAAAACCATAGGTTTCAGACATGTTATAGTTAGGAATTAGCATTTAAAAACCTTTGAAATTCACTGAAAAAACCATAGGTTTCAGGCTTGTTATAGTTAGGAATTAGCATTTTAAAAACCTTTGAAATTCACTGAAAAAACCATAGGTTTCAGGCCTGTTATAGTTAGTGTTTAGCATTTAAAAGACCTTTGAAATTCACTGAAAAAACCATAGGTTTTAGGGAAAGTTATAGTTAGTTGGACATTGCACTCGTACAAAACCCGTGAAATTCCCCCGTTATAGTTAGTTCAGCTAGCTATAACTCGCGCCCGCAATGCACTGCTGATGACGTCACATATTACATCACTCATGACATGGTCAGTGACATCACTGATGACATCACTGATGACATCTCAAATGACATCACTGATGACATCATCCATGTGAGAATTTAATGCATCTTCTCACACCCTAATATAACTTTTGATACACCCACTCTAAATTACAGACTGCCATTCTCAAAACCATACACACCCCAATACCAATAAGTACATACCCACTCACTGATTCTTAGGTCTACACACACACATCTACTCACTCACCCGTACAGTCACTCATACTTACAGGCACTCAGTACAGGACTATCATATGCACTCATACACCTATATAAACACTCACACAACGCAACTCATCCATAGAGGTACTCACACACCTAGTCAGTCATGCAAATAATTAATCACACTCCAATTTACTCACCTATACAGTTATACACACCAGCTCACTTATTCATAAAAATACTAGCACATTCTTACGCTCCTATGCAATCACTGATGCAAGCACACACTCATCCATATAGCCACTCTCACAATCACACACTCTCACTTATAGCCATTTATATACTCCAACACACATATATACTGCCTTTCACATATGTAGTTACTCACACATGTACCACTGAGATATACATTCAAACACTAACACACTCATACACACACTCACCCACCCATACAGTCCATCACAGACGCACTGTTGAAACCATGCACCCAGTGAATCACCCACTCACACATCTATGCACAGAGTCACACACACCCCACCCACACAAACACTGAGGCACCCATATAGATACTCAGAGAACCAATCCATAACCCATATAGACACTCATTTAGCTAGTCAGAAATCCATGCAGCTGCTTACACAACAACAGACAGACAGATACAGACATTCACACAGTTTAGTCACTCACCCATGCATCCAGTAAGATACATTTAATCACTCACTTATAGACTCAGTCACGCACCTACTAAATCATCCATTCAGACGCTTATACACCCACTCATTCTTCAATACGCCTTTCCCTATATATATTAAACATATTTAAACTTTACAGAAACACACAGTCACTGGATGATGTCAGTGATGTCATCAGTGATGTCACTGACCATGTCATGAGTGATGTAATATGTGATGTCATCAGCAGTGCATTGCGGGGGCGCGAGTTATAGTTAGCTGAACTAACTATAACGGGGGAATTTCACGGGTTTTGTACGAGTGCAATGTCCAACTAACTATAACTTTCCCTAAAACCTATGGTTTTTTCAGTGAATTTCAAAGGTTTTTTAAATGCTAAACCCTAACTATAACAGGCCTGAAACCTATGGTTTTTTCAGTGAATATTATCTACTGGCGGTCGCCAGTAGATAGTTATAGTTAGGACCTATTTTCCATAGGAAATCCGCAACATTCTATTTGAAATAACTCTTGCGTCGGCTGACGAATCTTCGCGAAATTTTCAAACTTTATGGCCCGCTCCGGTCCGCTCCTACTCTGAAATTTTCGGGGTGATTCGTCAAGCAGGGGCCGAGAAACAAGGGGGGTCCCAAAACGTGTTTTCCCCATTCATTTTCCCATAGGAAACTTTAGCCACGGCTACAGCCCGAACTGCTGAACGGAATTACACAAAATTTGGCAAAGAGGTAGTTCTTGGTTCAGAAAGAACCCTTTTTGTTAAATGGTGTAAATCCGTTCAGTAGTTGTGGAGAAATTAAAAAAATAAGAGTCAAAAAATCAATTTCCCATAGGAAACTTTAGACACGGCTACAGCCTGAACTGCTGAACGGAATTACACCAAATTTGGCAAAGAGGTAGTTCTTGGTTCAGAAAGAACCCTTTTGTTAAATGGTGTAAATCCGCTCAGTAGTTGCGGAGAAATTAAAAAAATAAGAGTCAAAAAATCAATTTCCCATAGGAAACTTTATGCAAGGCTACAGCCCGAACTGCTGAACGGAATTACACCAAATTTGGCAAAGAGGTAGTTCTTGGTTCAGAAAGAACCCTTTTGTTAAATGGTGTAAATCCGTTCAGTAGTTGCTGAGAAAATCAAAAGTAAAAGTACATATATATCTATGGCCGCAGTAGGATTCGCGCTCCCTCCCGATCCACGAGCTGCATGCTAATTGGCTGTCAACACTCCAAATCAGGAAGTGTTGGCAGCCATTTTGTCCCTCGGTAGAACCGAGGGACAGAAACAAGTGCGCAAAGCGCAAAAGGGGGCAGGGTAGAAACACCCTGACCCCCTAGGTCTGCTCAGGGGTCCCACAAGGACCCCCTGGGCAAAATTATTTTATTTTTTTTTAAATCGGCAGGATGCGCTCAGGGTGCGTGGATCCTGCCGAAAAAAAAATAATCGAAGAGCGGTCTCCCGCGCTTTGATGTAAATTTGCCCCCGGGTGGCCCAAGTCCCAGGGGTATGCGGGGGGAGGGTGTGTAAATTGTTTATATGGGGGCCTCTAAGGCCCCCCAAGCCCCGGGGACCGCCACCCCCGGGGCTTAATTAAAAATGGTGCGGGAGGGCTCTCCTGCCCTCCCGCAGCCCCGGGACCGCCACCCCCGGGGCTTCTTTTTAAATTTAAAATAATGTGTGGGGGCTCCAGCCCCACATGCCCCGGGACCACCACCTCCCCGGGGCACATAGAAAATAAATGTGGGGGTCCGTTACGGACCCCGAGCCCCGGGGACCACCACCTCCCCGGGGCTGTGCAATTCAGGGGAGGGGGCCGCGCGGCCCCCTCCTGGAGCCCTTGATGGCCCTGGGGACCGCCACCCCCAGGGCCGGCTCCTGCAGTGTCCCGGGGTGCCTACCCCCGGACACTGTAGTTTGCATGACAGGACGGGAGCCTCGCGGCTCCCGTCCTGTCATTGCAAACTGCTTGGATATTGGAGCGAGAGCAGGGAAACCTGCTCTCGCTTCCAATATCCAAAGACAATTGCTTTTCCACATGGGGAGCAGCATGTTAGCTGCTCCCCATGTGGAAAGCAATGCCGGCTCGCGCAGGAGGCGGGGAGCCGGCTGGGACTGTGGGGGATTGGGGACCCCCACAGTCCCCAACCAGAGGCCAGGCCCCGGGGATGGGGTCCCCGGGGCCATAAGTGGCCAGGGAGGGGGGCCACGCAGCCCCCCTCCCCAAATTAGTAAAAAATTTAAAAACAAAATAAAAGTGCAAGGCCGGCCCCGGGGGATGGGGTCCCCGGGGCCTTAAATGGCCTGAGGGGGCCACGCAGCCCCCTCCAAATAAAAAATTGAGGGCATGACCCGGGGATGGGGTCCCCGGGGCCAATACAGGCCCAGGGAAGGGGGCCACGCGGCCCCCTTCCCGTTTTTTTTTTTTCATTTAAAAAAAAAATGCTCAGGCCCCGGGGGATGGGGTTTCCGGGGCCAAAAGTGGGCAAGGGAAGGGGGGCCACGCAGCCCCCCTCCCTTTAAAAAATTTTTTTTAAACGACCGGCATCGTGCCGGAGGCCCCGCCCCCCTCCCTGCAGTACTCTGCAAACAAGCCCCCTGGCGCATTTTAAGAAGGGGAAGTAATTCCCCTTGAATACTGGGGGTCCCTGGGGGCCAACTAGCCCACCAGGAACCTTCAGTATGCGCCAGGGGGCTGCGTTGCAGAGAGGTGTACAGAGGCCACGCCCCTTTTTACACCTCTCTGGAACGCAGCTCTGTGGCGCTTTTTAGAAGTATATGGTGGCCTAGTTGGACTCCAGGGACCCTCAGGATTCAAGGGGACTTAATCCCCCAACTTAAAACGCGCCACAGGGCGCGTTTGCACAGTGGTGAAGGGAGGGGGCGGGGCTTCAGGTGACATGTATGCAAACAGGCCCCGTGGCGCGTTTTAAGATGGGGAATTAAATCCCCTTCAATCCTGAGGGTCCCTGGGGGCCAACTAGCCCAACAGGTACATCCAGAAAGCGCCACAGAGCTGCGTTGCAGAGAGGTGTAAAGGGGTGTGGCCTCTCTACACGTCTCTGCAACGCAGCCCCTGGCGCATACTGGAGGTTCCTGGTGGGCTAGTTGGCGCCTAGGGACCCTCATGATTCAAGGGGACTTAATCCCCCAACTTAAAACGCGCCACGGGGCGCGTTTGCACAGATGTCACCTCAGGCCCCGCCCCTCCCTTCACCATTGTGCAAATATTCCTCTAAAATCTGCCGAACTACGAATTCCGATTTACTCACCTGTTATCAGGAGAGACCTCAGTGCTGCATCTTTCTGCCCAGTACTGATCCTGAAAAGTAATTTTAACCGTACTTACCAGTAACTTGAATTTCCTTCCATAGGATATCATTGCCTACTTTTTGCTGAAAAAGTTTCTAAGTGTCAATTTTTGAAACATACAAATATTCCTCTAAAATCAGCCGAAATCCGAATTCTGATTTACTCACCTGTTATCAGGAGAGACCTCAGTGCTGCATCTTTCAGCCCAGTACTGGTCCTGAAAAGTAATTTTAACCGTACTTACCGGTAACTTGAATTTCCTTCATAGGCTAACATTGACTGGTTTCACTTGGAAATTCTTCTAAGAGTGGAGTTTTGGAACTTTATAATATTCCTCTAAAATCAACCAAAGTACGAATTCCAATTTACTCACCTGTTATCAGGAGAGAACCCAGTGCTGCATCTTTTAGCCCAGCACTGACCCTGAAAAGTAATTTTAACCGTACTTACCAGTAACTTATATTTTCTTCCATAGGAATCCATTGTCTGGTTTTCAGCAGAAAAGTTTCAAAGTGTCGATTTTCACAAACTACAAATATTCCTTAAAAATCGCCTGTATGACTTAAACGCATTCTTTCAACTGTTTACAGGAGATGCACCAGTGCTGGATCCAGGATCCAACACTGAGTAAGAAAAAGTAACGATAACAGTTTTTACCTGCTAAGTGAATTTCCTTCCATAGGATAACATTGGTGATTCTATGTGAAAAAGTTTCTGTGTCAACTTTTAAAATACAATAATATTCCTTAAAAATCACTACTGTAACCAAAACGCTTTTACTCAACTGTTTACAGGAGATGTCCCAGGACTGAATCTAGGATCCAGTTCTGTGGTTAGAAAAGTAATCCATAAAGTAACTAATTGCATTTAACTAGAAATTCACATTGAGCTGAATGTTGCATTGTGTTTGAAAATGTGTTGCCCATTGCAACAACTGTAACTACTGTACTTAAAAGTCTATTGCCTATGTGCAAAGTATTTAAACTAAAGTAATTCATTCTCAGAAAGTATTTTTTGTAATGTAATGTATAATGTAATTACAATGTAATTTACAAAATAAAATATGTAAAAAAATTGTTTCTAAAAATGTAGTAAATCAGTATGACAAAAATTAATATAACAATTAATACATTTAAAAATTGTCATTTACAAAACCTTTGAAATTCACTGAAAAAACCGTAGGTTTCAGACATGTTATAGTTAGGAATTAGCATTTAAAAACATTTGAAATTCACTGAAAAAACCATAGGTTTCAGATATGTTATAGTTAGAAATTAGCATTTAAAAAACCTTTGAAATTCACTGAAAAAACCATAGGTTTTAGGGACAGTTATAGTTACTTGGACATTGCACTCATACAAAACCCGTGAAATTCCCCGTTATAGTTAGTTCAGCTAACTATAACTCGCGCCTCGCAATGCACTGCTGATGACGTCACATATTACATCACTCATGACATGGTCAGTGACATCACTGATGACATCTCAAATGACATCACTGATGACATCATCCACGTGATAATCTGATGCACCTCCTCACTCCCTAATATAACCTTTGATACACCCACTCTAAATTACAGACTGCCATTCGCAAAACCATAGACACTCCAACACCAATAACTACATACCCACTCACTGATTCATAGGTCTACGCACACATCCACTCACTCACCCGTACAGTCACTCATACTTACGGTCACTCAGTACAGGACTATCATATGCACTCATACTCCTATATAGACACTCAAACACCGCCACTCATCCATAGAGGTACTCACACACCTAGTCAGTCATGCAAATAATTAAACACACTGCCATTTACTCACCTATACAGTTATACACACACCAGCTCACTTACTCATACAAATACTAGCACATTCTTATGCTCTTATACAATCACTGATACAAGCACACACTCATCCATACAGCCACTATCACAATCACTCACTCTCGCTTATAGCTATTTATATACTCCAACACACATATATACTGCCTTTCACATATGTAGTTACTCACACATGTACCACTGGGACATACATTCACTCACTAACACACTCCTACACACACTTACCCACCCATACAGTCTATCACAGATGCACTCTTGAAACCATCCACCCAGTGAATCACCCACTCACACATCTATGCACAGAGTCGCACACACCCCTCCCACACAAACACTCAGGCACCCATACAGATACTCAGACAACCATTCAATAACTCATATAGACACTCATGTAGCTATTCACAAACACATGCAGCCACTTACACAGCAACAGACAGACGGATACAGACATTCACCCAGTTTAGTCACTAACCCATGCATTCAGTAAGATACGTTAAATCACTCACTTATAGAGTCAGTCACGCACCTACTAAATCATCCATACTAACACTTACACACCCACTCATTCTTCAATACGTCTTTTCCTATATATATTAAAAATATTTAAACTTTACAGAAACACACAGTCACTGGATGATGTCATCAGTGATGTCATTTGAGATGTCATCAGTGATGTCACTGACCATGTCATGAGTGATGTAATATGTGACGTCATCAGCAGTGCATTGTGGGGGCGCGAGTTATAGTTAGCTGAACTAACTATAACGGGGGAATTTCACGGGTTTTGTACGAGTGCAATGTCCAAGTAACTATAACTGTCCCTAAAACCTATGGTTTTTTCAGTGAATATATATATATATATATATACTCCAAGGTGTATTGAAGAATGAGTGGGTGTATGAGTGCCTGAATGAATGATTTAGTGGGTGCATGACTGACTGTATAAGTCAGTGATTGAACATGTCTTAATGAATGCATGGGTGAATGACTAATCTGTGTGAATGTCTGTATCAGTCTGTCAGGTGGTGTGAAAGTGGCTGCATGGATTCGTGAATAGCTACATGAGTGTCTATATGGGTTAATGATTGGTTGTTTGAGTACCTGTATGGGTGCCTGAGTGTCTGTGTGGGTGGGTAGGGGGGTGACTCCCTGCGTGGATGTGTGAGTGGGTGATTCACTCGGTGTATGGGTTCATGAGTAGATCTGCGAGGGGCTGTATGGGTGAGTGAGTGTGCATATGGCTGTGTTGGTGAGTGAATGGATGTCTCAGTGGTATATGTGTGAGTCACTACATACGTGAAAGGCACTATATGTGAGTGTCGCAGTATATAAGTGACTATATGTGAGAGTGAGTGATTGTGAGAGTAGCTGCATGCATGAGTGTCTGCTTGTGTCAGTGATTGTAGAAGAGAGTAAGTATGTGTTAGTATCTGTATGAATAAGTGAGGTGGTGTGTGTATAACTGTATAGGTGAGTAAATGGCAGTGTGATTGATTCTTTGGGTGACTGACTAGGTATGTGAGTAACTCTATGGGTGAGTGGTGGTGTGTGAGTGTCTGTATGGGTGTATGAGTGCATATATCAGTGGCTGTATTGATGAGTGACTGCGTGTATGAGTGACTGTATGGGTGAGTGAGTGGATGTGTGTGTAGACCTATGAATCAGTGAGTGGGTTTGTACTAACTGGTATTGGTGTGTCTATGGTTTCGAGAATGGTAGTCTGTATTTTAGGGTGGGTGTATGAAAGGTTATATTAGGGTGTGAGGAGGTGCATCAGATATTAAGTGGATGATGTCATCAGTGATGTCATTTGAGTTGTCATCAGTATGTCATCAGTGATGTCACTGACCATGTCATGAGTGATGTAATATCTGACGTCATCAGCAGTGCATTGCGGGGGCGTGAGTTATAGTTCGCTCACCTAACTATACCGGCTGAATTTCTCTGGTATTGTATGAGTAAAATGTCAGCCTAACTATAATGTCCCTGAAACCTGTGTTTTTTTCAGTTAATATCTAAGGTTTTTTAAATGCTAATTCCTAACTATAACGTCTCTGAAACCTGTGTTTTTTTCAGCGAATTTATAAGGTTTTTTAAATGCTAATTTCTAACTATGCCTACATAGGTAGAACACGTACAGAAAGAGGAAGAAAGGTGCAGAAAGAAGCAACAGAAGTGCAGAGATAGGGAAGAGAGGTGCAGAAAGAGGACAAAAGGTGCAGAAAGAAGCAAGAAAAATGCAGAAAGAGGTGACAGAAGTCCAGAAAGAGTAAGAAAGGTGGAGAAAGAAGCAAGAGAAGTGCAGAAAGAAGCAACAGAGGTGCAGAAAGAGGCCTACTTTGACTGTACCTTTCCACAGACTCATACAAAGTAGCCTATTCACTAATCCTTCTCCCAAGATGTCCTAAACCTCACTTTTCCCTTGAAGGTTCACTATTCATCGACTGCTCAGAATGTTAGGCCTACCAAATGTAAAACAGCAATCCTAACCACATCACTGTTGTAAGTCTGACCAAGTTTGTGAAGGTGTGCATGCGCGTGTCTCTGCTTTTACCTAGTGGCATGTTACATAAAAATAAACATACAAATACTTGAATACCAGTAAATTTGTGTACAAATAGGGATATGTATTTCTTTCTGCTCATAATACAGGGCCCATGGGTATTCAATAGTATATTTGAGGGGCTCTATAATACCAATGTAGAAGAGACATGTCTGCTTGTGCAACTGAATGTCGGAGCAGAACTGAGAAAATGTGACCACCTATAGGAGAAGCTACCCGCTTTTTAAGCTACCATCTTCAGATGCATAACACATGTGAGAATACATGTACAAGTAGACATATACCTCAGTCACGAGAGCATGCAGACCTTTAAACTTGACACAGTGCACTTCCCATTTGAATACAGAAAGAGGGGAGAGAAGTACAGAAAGAAGCAACAAAGGTGCAGAAGGAGTCAAGAGAACTGCAGAAAGAGGCAAGAGAGTTGTAGAAACAGGCAAAAGAGGTGCAGAAAGAAGGAACAGGAGTGCAGACAGAGGCAGGAGAGAGTTGCAGAAAGAGGGAAGAGGGGTGCAGAAAGAAGCAAGAGGGGTGCAAATATTTGCAAGAGAGGTGCAGAAGGAAGCAAGAGCAGTGCAGAAAGAACCAACAGATGTGCAGAAAGAGGCAACAGGGGTGCAGAAAGAGGTAAGAGAAGTGCAGAAAGAAGCAAGAGAGGTGCAGAAAGAGGCAAGAGAGGTACACAAAGAGGGAAGAAGGGTACAGAAAGAGGCAAGAGGGGTAAAGAAAGAAGCAAGAGAAGTGCAGAAAGAAGCAACAGAGGTGCAGCAAGAAGCAAAAGAGGTGCATAAACAGGTAGGAGAGGTGCAGAAAGAGGGAACAGGGGTGCAGAAAGAGGCAAGAGAGGTCTAGTAAGAGGGAAGAAGGGTGCAGAAAGAGGCAAGAGGGGTGCAGAAAGAAGCAAGTGAGGTGCAGAAAGAGGCAACAGTGGTTCAGAAAGAGGCAAGAGAGGTGCAGACAGGGGCAAGAGAGCTGCTGAAAGAGGCAAGAGAGATGCAGAAAGAGGGAAGAGGGGTGCAGAAAGTGGCAAGAGAAATACAGAAAGAAGCAACAGAGGTGCAGAAAGAGGCAAGAGAGGTACAGAAAGAGGCAAGAGAAGTGCAGAAAAAAGCAACAGAGGTGCAGAAAGAGGCAAGAGAGGTGCAGAAACAGGTAGGAGAGGTGCAGAAAGAGGCAAGGGGTAAAGAATGTAGCAAGTGAGGTACAGAAAGAGGCAAGAGGGGTGCAGAAAGAGGCAAGAGAAGTACAGAAAGAAGCAAAAAAGGTGCAGAAAGATTCAAGAGAACTGCAGAAAAAGGCAAGAGAGGTGTAGAAAGAGGCAGGAGAGGTACACAAAGGGAAGAAGGGTACAGAAAGAGGAATAGGGGTGCATAAAGAAGCAAGAGAAGTACAGAAAGAAGCAACAGAGGTGCAGAAAGAGGTAAGAGGGGTGAAGAAAGAGGCAAGAGAAGTGCAGAAAAAAGCAACCGAGGTGCAGAAAGAGGCAAGAGAGGGGCAGAAACAGGCAGGAGAGGTACAGAAAGAGGGAACGGAGGTGCAGAAAGAGGCAAGAGAGGTGCAGAAAGAGAGAAGAAGGGTGCAGAAAGAGGCAAGAGGGGTGCAGAAAGAAGCAAGTGAGGTGCAGAAAGAGGCAACAGAGGTGCAGAAAGAGGCAAGAGAAGTGCAGAAAGAGGCAAGAGAGGTACAGAAAGAGGCAAGTGAAGTGCAGAAAGAGGCAAGAGAGGGGCAGAAAGAGGGAAGAGGGGTGCAGAAAGAGGCAAGAGAAGTGCAGAAAGAAGCAACAGAGGTTTAGAAAGAGGCAAGAGAGGTTTAGAAAGAGGAAAGAGAAGTGTGGAAAGAAGCAACAGATGTGCAGAAAGAGGCAAGAGAGGTGCAGAAACAGGTAGGAGAGGTGCAGAAAGAGGCAAGAGTGGGTACAGAAAGAAGCAAGTGGGGTGCAGAAAGAGGCAACAGAGGTACAGAAAGACGCAAGAGAAATGCAGAATGAGGCAAGTGAGGTGCAGAAAGAGGCAAGAGAGGTACAGAAAGAGGCAAGAGAACTGCAGAAAGAGGCAAGAGAGGTGCAGAAAGAGGGAAGAGGGGTGCATAAAGAGGCAAGAGAAGTGCAGAAAGAAGCGACAGAGGTGAAGAAAGAGGCAAGAGAAGTGCAGAAAGAGGCAAGAGAGATGCAGAAAAACTGAAAAGGGTGCAGAAAGAAGCAAGAGAGGTGCAGAAACAGTCAGGAGAGGAGCAGAAAGAGGAAACAGGGGTGCAGAAAGAGGCAGAGGTGCAGAAAGAGGGAAGAGGGGTGCAGAAAGATGCAAGAGGGGTGCAAAAAGAAGCAAGAGAGGTGCAGAAAAGAGGCAACAGAGGTGCAGAAAGAGGCAAGAGAAGTGCAGAAAGAGGGAAGTGAGATACAGAAAGAGGCAAGAGAGGCACAGAAAGAGGAAAGAGAACTGCAGAAAGAGGCAGGAGCGGTGAATAAAGAGGGAAGAGGGCTGCAGAAAGAGGCAAGAGAAGTGCAGAAAGAAGCAACAGAGGTGCCGAAAGAGGCAAGAGAGGTGCAGAAAGAGGCAAGAGAAGTGCAGAAAGAAGCAACAGAGGTGCCGAAAGAGGCAAGAGAGGTGCAGAAAGAGGCAAGAGAAGTGCAGAAAGAGGCAAGAGAAGTGCAGAAAGAAGCAACAGAGGTGCAGAAAGAGGCAAGAGAGATGCAGAAACAGACAAGAGAGGTTTAGAAAGAGGCAACAGGGGTGCAGAAAGAGGCCAGAGAGGTGCAGAAAGAGGGAAGAGGGGTGCAGAAAGAGATAAGAGGGGTGCAGAAAGAAGCAAGTGATGTGCAGAAAGAGGCCAGAGAGGTGCAGAAAGAGGGAAGAGGGGTGCAGAAAGAGATAAGAGGGGTGCAGAAAGAAGCAAGTGATGTGCAGAAAGAGGCAAGAGAGGTGCAGAAAGAGGGAAGAGGGGTGCAAAAAGAAGCAATAGAGGTGCAGAAAGAAGCAATAGAGGTACAGAAAGAAGCAAGAGAAGTGAAAAAAGAAGCAACAGAGGTGCAGAAAAAGGCAAGAGTGGTGCAGAAAGAGGGAAGTGCAGAAAGAAGCAACAGAAATGCAGAAAGAGGCAAGAGAAGTGCAGAAAGAGGCAAGAGAGGTGCAGAAACAGGCAGGAGAGGTGCAGAAAGAGGGAAGAGTAGTGCAGAAAGAGGAAGAGGGGTGCAGAAAGAGGCAAGGGGTGCAGAAAGAAGCAAGTGAGGTGCAGAAAGAGGCAAGGGAAGTGTAGAAAGAAGCAAGAGAGGTACAGAAAGAGGCAAGAGAGGTGCAGAAAGAGGCAAGAGAGGTGCAGAAAGAGGGAAGAGGGTGCAGAAAGAGGCAAGAGAAGTACAGAAAGAAGCAACAGAGGTGCAGAAAGAGGCAAGAGAGGTGCAGAAGAAAGAAGCAAGAGAAGTGCAGAAAGAAGAGAGGTGCAGAAAGTGGAAGAGATGTGCATAAAAAGGCAAGAGAAGTGCAGAAAAAGGAAGAAAGGTGCAAAAAGAAGCAAGAGAAATGTAGAAAGAGGCAAGAGAGATGCAGAAAGAAGCAAGAGTTGTTTGTGCACCTTTAGTACCAATTTAACCCCCATATTTAGCAATAAGTAACAGTTGACCATTCCAGGTTTGCAAAGGGCCTTCCACCACGCTGTAACACTTGTCGCTGCATTTTTGGTAATGTTTGAGCCGTTTGAACTTGAAACAAGGTTTTTTTTGTTCAAATCTACAGATTATGCAGCAGATGGTGGATTATGCGGCAAATGCGGAAAATGTCTAACTATGCAAAAATCAGTGTAGTCGAACAGTCACATAATTCCAGTGGCCCTGCTCATACCTCTGACTAGGTCCAGAAGTGCTCCTCAGTGGTTCCTTCTTTTTTTTGTCTCATTGAGTTTATAGTTTAGCTTTTATGGAAACAAGGAAGACTAAACACAGACTACCATGCCACATAATTAGTCTCTATAACACATAATCCCACTCTACATAATTCCTCAACACTAAATACCACATACTTTCTATCCACATATTTTCACTGCACAACATACCACATAATTCCACTACACACAGCGCACATCCACTTCACTCCAAAAAACATTAGTAAAAAACATTTACAACGCCAATAGCTCCAACTCTTGCAAATGTGAGACCTATTACATTGCAAATGCTTCTTTAACTAGTAGTTGCATTTGCAGAGTGGTGGAGAAATGGGGCTGGGCCTCCGATCAGCGCTCAGGAATTCCACAGCGTAGGACTTACAGGAGGTACCAGGAGGGCTTCTTGGCCCCCAAAGTCTCTCAGGAGTAAAGTGGACTCATCCCCCAACCAGTAGTGTGCCAGGAGGCCCGTTTGCAGAGTGGTGGAGAAAGGGGGGGGGTGGCTTACGAAGACCTCTTAGCAATCCCACTGTATGGGGCTTACTGGAGGTAACAGGAGGGGTAGTTGGCCCCCAAGGACATCCTTGGGGGCCAACTACCCCTCCTATTACCTACAGTAAGTCCCACACAGCAGGATTGCTAATGTTCTCATAGCAGGCCATGCCCCCGTTGCCCACCACTCTGCAAATGCGCTCCCTGGCACACTCTTGAATGGGGATTGAAGTCCCCTTCGCTGCTGTGGGTCCTTAGGGGCCAACTAGCCTACCTGTTACCTCCAGTAAGCCCCACACAGTGGGATTGCTGAGAGGTGGACACAGGCCATGTCCCCTTTCTCCACCACTCTGCAAACGCACCTCCTGGCACACTCTTGTTTGGGGAATGAAGACCCCTTGCCTCCTGAGACTCCCTGGGTGCCAACTAGCCCTCCTGTTACCTCCAGTAAGCCCCACACAGCAGGATTGCTGAGAGTGGTCAGAGGCCATGCCCCCTTTTTACACCACTCTGCAAACACGCCTCCTGGCACACTGCTGCTTGGGGAATTAAGTCCACTTTAGTCCTGAAGTCCTCTGTGTGCAGAGTGTTGTTAAAAGGGGCATGGCCTCGGACCACCTCTCACCAATCCCACTGTGTGGGGCTTACTGGAGGTACCTGGTGGACTAGTTGGCCCCTAAGGACCCTTAGGATCAAAGGGGACTTAATCCCCCAACCCAGAACGTGCCAGGAGGCCACGGGGCCTCCGGCAAGATGCTGGTTTCTTTTTTTATTTTATTTTTATTTTAGGAAGGGGGGCTGTGTGGCCCCCTTCCCTTGAACCTTTTGGGCCGTGCGGACCCAATCTCCCGGGGCCCGAGCCAGTTTAAAAAAAAATAAGTTATTGAAAAGGGAGAGGGGTGCGCGGCTCCCCTGCCGAGGCTGATTTCGGCCCCAGTGACCCCATCCCCCAGCAAAAACTTTTTTTATGCAAGGGGGCCGTGTGACCCCCTTCCCTGGGTCACTTTTGACCCCTAGGACCCCATCCCCTTGGGCCCGCCCAGCCTTTTTCTTTAAAAAAGATTTAGAGGGGGGCCATTATTGGCCCTGGAGACCCCATACCCCAGGGCATGGCCATGGCATTGGGGACCACGGGGGGAGCCCCAATGCCCCTGCTGTCCGTGCCGGCTCCCAGCCTCCTGCGGGAGCTGGCATTGCTTTTGGGCAAAGGGAGCTGCTGACATGCGGCTCCCTTTGCCCAAAAGCAAATCTGCTTTGCTTCATGGAAGCAAGAGCAGTTTTTCTGCTCTCGCTTCCATGAAGTGAAGCAGATGTTTGCTATGGCAGGGCGGGAGCAGAGCTCCCGCCCTGCCATAGCAAACTGCAATGTCCCGGGGTGGGCACCCCGGGACACTGCTGGAGCTGGCCCTGGGGGGTGGTGGTCCCCATGGCCAAGGAGGGCTCCTGGAGGGGGGCTGCATGGCCCCCCTCCCAGCATTTGCATAGCCCCAGGGAGGTGGTGGTCCCTGGGGCCAGGGGTCTGCAATGGACCCCCGCATTTACATAATCTATGCCCCAGGGAGGTGGTGGTGCCCGGGACAGTGTGGGGGGGCAGGAGCCCCCCACACATTTTTAATTAAAAAAGCCCCGGGGATGTGGCAGTACCCTGGGGCTGCGGGGGGGCATGAGGCCCCCCGCATTTAAAGATGAACACCCTGGGGAGGAGGTGGTGCTCAGGGCAGGGTGGGGATGGGCAGGAGCCCCCCCATGCATTTTAATTGAAAGAAAGCCACGGGGAGGTGGCAGTGCCCGGGGCTGCAGGGGCCCCCACAGCATATTTTCACATTGTCCCTGGGACGTGGCCCACCCGGGGGCTTCATTAAAGAAGCGCTGTAGACCACGCTTTGGTTTTTTAAAAATGCTTCAAACCTTTTTCTCCCATGTGGTTGGAGTCGTGTATCCATCGCAACATTCAGCATGACGCCCCTGTGTAACATCGAAGTGGAATTGCAAACCTTTCAGAGAAAAAATAAAATAAATAAAGATTCACACATTTACTAACACAGTAATGCATCCAGTTACAGGCCCACATAGAGTCGCACACTTAGTCAGGGACCCACTCACAGACTCATACCATCACTCATAGACCCATTGAGACATTCATGGATCCACTCACAGAGTCACTCAGACACTCACACACCCACTGAGAGATCCACTCAGAGACTCATTTATCCACTCATATACCCACTGAGACATTCATGCACCTACTTAAAGACCCACTCAGACACTCATGCACCCACTGGCAGAGCCACTCAAAAACTCATACACCCCGGCACAGACCCACTCAGAGACTCATGCGCCTACTCACAGAGCCACCCTGAGACTCATACACCCTCTCACAGGCCCATTCAGAGGCTCATGCACCCACTCACATACCCACTTATAATGTTACGTACTCACTCACACACCTACTGAGAGTCTTACACACCCACTACACTCACACACCCACTCACAAACCGACTCAGAGACTCATTCACCCACTCACAGAGCCACTCAGAAACTCATGCGTCCACTCACAGAGCCACTTAGACACTCATGCACCCACTCACAGAGCCACTCAGACACTCAGGCACCCACTCACAGACCCACTCACACACTAATAGGCTACCTCAGATGCCCACTGACACATTCACACTCCCACTCAGAGATCCATACACACACTCCTCTATCCACTAACAGACCCACACAGGTACTCACACATCCACTGTGAAACATTACAGGTTACAGTTATTGTTTCTTTTTAAATTCACTGAAAAAAACAGAGATTACAGGGTTGTTATAGTTAGGAACAAAATTAAAAAGACCTTAGAAATTCACTGATAAAATCAAAGGTTACAAGGATGTTATAGTTAGGCTCACATTTCACTTGTACAAAACCAGTGAAATACAGCATTTATAGTTACCTGAGCTAACTATAACTTAGGCACTCCAGCAATGCACTGCTTATGACCTCACATATTACATTACTCATGACATGGTCACTGATTTTTAATCCTAATTGTAACCTGTTACCTTGGAGAGTCGATGTGTGAGTGTCTGTGTGGGTCAGTGAGTGGGTGTGTGAGTACCTGTGTGAGTGGGTGTGAGTATATGTGTGTGTCTGTGAGTGCCTATGTTGGTCTGTGAGTGGGTCTGTGAGTGCCTGTGTGGGTCTGCGTGTGAGTCTGTGAGTGCCTGTGTGAGTGTCTGAGTGGGTGTGTGAGTGTCTGTGTAGCTCTGTGAGTGGGTATGTGAGTGCCTGTGTGGTTCTGTGATTGCCTGTGTGAGTGTCTGAATTCATGTGTGTGTTCCTGTGTAGCTCTGTGATTAGGTCTGTGAGTGTTTGTATAGGTCTGTGAGTGGGTGTATGAGTGCCTGTATATGTCTGTGAGTGGGTATGTCAGTGGTACTATGCATTTTGGGCTTTTTCATACTTAGAGTATTTGAAAGGCAGAAGCATGAAATCTGCTCTCACCAGGAGACGAAAAGAAAGGAACAACTCATCAAAGTCGCTACACATCAGATTGTGCTCCAATAGGTCAATTATGAATTTACCTCCATAAAGCATTTCATATAGTTTTTCAATGTCAAATAATAGAGGCAACACTTGCTTTGTCTTGTGCTTTACTGAAGTGTAGCTTCAAATGGAACACCTGCTATGTTTAGATTTGTAAGTGCTTCTTGTTGAAGGTTAATTTCTGTGAAATCAGCACAAGGGCCAGAACTGAACCTCATGTTTTTCAAGAAGAGTCCCCAATTTTGCTGAAAACATCAACCCAACTGGAGTATTTGCATTTGGTTAATTAGTAAGTGCTACCTCATTGGGTAAATGTCTTGTGCATATTCTACACTACAGCTGTGTAAAGGACCACCAGGTGTGCATGTAATTTTGACAATGTGATTGCTCCTTGAGCATCTTCATCCACAAATCTGTTTATAACGTGAATCCTCATCAAGAGAAGATGCCGAGACTGCGAAGAGATGAATCTCCACCAAACAGGGGACTTCCCCTTAACTAAATGATGTCAGTGCCTGTTTGTTTGGTGGAGATGTCCTCGCATTCCTCTGCATCAATAACGCATCACCAAAATTGGTAGAAATGAGCTAGAGGTCCTTTTGTTAGGCTGTCCATAAATGTGGGAAAGGGCGAGAAGACCTTTGCATACTACTAAGGAAAACAGGGTGTGGCCAAATGGGCAGAGCTTGCAGATGATTTTAGGCATTTGCATACTCAGGTTAATTAAAAGGGAGAATCATGGACTTTGCTCTCACCAGGAGATGACGAGAATAAAACCACTTGTCACAGTCACCCCAGATCACCTTGCACTCCAAAAGATCAATGATACAGTCACCTCCATTAAGGATTTCAGATTGTTTTTCAATGTGGAATACAAGAGGAAACACACTTGCTTTGCCTTTCCCAAATCCAAGAAGCTCCCCCTCCCTGGGTCGATTTCAGCCATGGGGAACCCATCCCCCGGGGCCCGGTCAAAATTCAATGAGGGAGGGGGCAATGCAACCCCCCCTCCCTGGGCCAATCTCAACCCCGGGGACCCTGGGGCCTGGCCATAATTCAATGGGGGAGGGAGGCATGGCAGCTGCCCCCAGGCTGATTTTAGCATCGGGACCCCACCCCCCAGGGCCTGGCCATGACTCCCTGGGTGCCCTGGAGCCCATACAGGGCACCCAGTGTGGTTTGATGGGGAGTTTAATGCCTCCAGGAGGGAGCTGCATGGCTCCCCTCCTTCTGTTTCCACAGGCCAGCCCTGGGGAAGTGGTGGGCCCCTTGCACATATATGGCCCAGGAGGGGGGCTTGGAGGGGTTCCAGGGGGATTCCAAGACCAGGGCTTAGAGGGTCAGGGTATTCCTACCCGGCCCCCTTTTCTTTCTTTTTCTTTTTTTCAGGACTCAGCTGAAGCTGAGTCCCAAGATGGCTGCCAATACTTCCTGGTTGAAGTGTTGGCAGCCAATCAGATTTCAGCAAGGGGACTGTCCGATCCTCGGAGGATCCCGCGTCCCTATATATACAAATTTGTTTTTTTTTAATATCTTGAAAACTACTGAACATATTTACACCGAATACAAAAAGTACTTTTTCCGGACAAAGAGCTATCTTTCTGCCAAATGTGGTGTAATTCCGTCCCGCAGTTCGGGCTGTAGTCCTGTTCAATATCCCTATGGGAATTAACATGGAAAACACACTTTTTTTGAGCCCCCCGTTTTCTTGCCCCAACTTGATGGATTGTCCCGAAATGTTCCATGCAGAACTAGAATCACCGGTGCACTTTTTCGGGAAAATGTTGTGAAGATTCGTTAACCGGCGCCAAAGACATAGGCAAGTCAGAAAATGATTTTCCTATGAAAACTAGATCCTAACTATAACTACCTTCTGGCGACTGCCATCAATATTTTTTTATTTCCATACGTAGCAAATCTTCTGTCTTACATCAGGTACTCAATGGATTTTTAAAATCGCATTAAAGGCATAACATGGAAATCAGAATACATAATGGCACAGTAGATGTAGTTTCTCTCTACACATCAATAGTACATGAAGAGGTCCTTAAAGCTTGTGAATATTTTTTACGTTCACGATCACTAGGTTTATTTGATCACATGCACATGCTTTTAGAAATTATGCATTTATGTTTAACAAACAATGTCTTTCTCTTTGATGGAATATTTTAAATACAGAGAAAGGGTACAGCAATGGGCACATATTTTGCCCCAATGTATGTAAATTTGACAATGAGACATTGGGAAATGGAACATATATGAATGAGAAAAATTGTGAGATTTTGAAAAAATATATTTTATGGATTCATTTTATTGACGATCTATTTTTAATCTGGGCAGGAGAAACAGATGAATTGGAAAGCTTTTTATACTCTCAATCAGAATCCTCAAGGAAGACAAATTACACATAAATTAAATAAAGATACAATTGATTATCTGGACATTCGAGTCTATATTGAGAACAATAAGATTTGTAGTAAATTGTTTTGCAAATCAACTAGCTGTAGTAGTATTTTATTTGCATCAAGTGACAGGGCCCGGGGTTCTCTGGGCCAAAATCAGCCCAGGGCAGAGGGATGCGTGGCCACCCTCCCCTTCTGTAAAGTGAGAGTGGGTTCTTTCTTGTCCTCTCCTGGTGAGAGCAGAGTCTATGGTTTCACATTTAAATTACTATGAGTACCCAAATGTGCAAAATCACCGGGAAGCTTGCCCGTTTGGACCCGCCCCATCCACCTTAGTGGTGAGAAAAGGTCTTCCGGCCTTTTTTCCAGTATGATGAACAGCTTAACAAAAAGGTCACCCAGTGCATTTCCCGCTGATTTTGATGATGCCTTCTTGATGAAATTAATATGAGGACACCTCCACCAAACAAAGAAGGTTGTACTTTATATAGTTAAGAATATGTACCTTTGTTTGGTGGAGATTCACCTCTTTGTAGTCCCATCATCTTATCTATAGGAGAATTCACGTTATCATGGATTTCTGGAAGAAGACGCATGAGCAACAATCACATTGGCAAAATTAAACATACAGAAGGTCACGGGTGACATTTCCTCCTGGTCCATTATGAAACTGTGGTGTACAATATGCACTAGACATTTACCCAATGAGTTAGCTCTTACTAATTAACCAGAAGAAAGTACTCCAGATGGGTAGACATCTTGCACAAAACTGTGGACTCTTGATGGATAAAGGGGAAGGTGAGGGTCTATTCTGACCCAGTCACTCGCACAGCTATTGACACACCCACACAGATAGTAACTTACACACCCATTCAGCCACTCTCTTATCTACTCATATTCTCACACAGCCACTCACACACCCATACAGTCACTCATACACCCACTCACACACCTACGAAACCACTCACATACCCACTCACAGATCCATACAGTCACTTACACACCCACTCACAAACCAACATAACTACTCACACACCCACTCACAGACCCATACAGCCACTCACACACACACTTACAGATCCATACAGTCACTCATGTACCCACTCACAGACCGATTAGCCACTCACAAACCCATTTTCAGACCCATACAGCCACTCACAAACCCACTCACACACCTACACAGCTACTCACCCACCCACTGATAGGCCCAAACAGCCACTCACACACCCACTCACATACCCACTCACTGAATCACAAATCCACTTACTCACCCATTTACACACCCTCAAAACTACTGACACAGCTACTCATACACCCATACAGTTACCCAGGTACCCACTCACAGACCCATACAGCTACTCACATACCCAGTCACTGACCCATACAGCTACTCCCAAACCCAACCTACTCACAAACCCATACAGCCAATCACAGACTCACTCACAGACTCATACAGTCACTCACACGCCCACTCACACATCCACAAAACTACTCACAGACCTATACAGTCACTCACACACCCACCCGCTGGCCTATACAGCCACTCACACACCCACTCTCAAAGGAGGAAGGTTACTGTTAGGAAATACAATTAATAAAACCTTTGAAATTCACTGAAGAAACCAAAGATTACAGGGACGTTATAGTTAGGAAATAGAATTTAAAAAGCCTTAAATATTCACTGAAAAAAACAAAGGTTACAGGGACATTATAGTTAGGCTCAGATTTCCCGCAAACAAAACCATAGAAATTCAGCAGTTTTAGATACCTGAGCTAACTATAACTTACATCCCTGCAATGCACTGTTTATGACCTCACATATTACATAACTTGTGACATGGTCGGTGACATCACCAGCAATGCCGTGATTGGCTGGCCGCAACCTGAGAGGAAAGTTGTGGTCTCCATTTTCTTTATCGGGATACGTCCCAGGGGCTGAAAAGAAAAGTAAAAACTGATAGAAGGCATCAGGGTAGTGGTACACTGACCCCAAAGGTGTGATAGAGTAGTCAGTGAGAGACTCCTGATGGGAATGAAGATACCTACAAACTTTTTTTCCCCATGTGCAAGGATCCACAGTTCCGTTGCAGTACTCAGTGAGGCCCCCTGTGTGAATCCGCGACAGATCTGCTGATTCAGAACCCAATGAAAAAATATACCCACTCACAGACCCACTTATACAGTCTCTTATACCCCCACACTACTACTTATACACCCACTCAAACACCAATACAGCCACTCACAAACACACTTACACACCCACAGAAGCACTCACATACCTATTCACAGACCCTCACAGCCACTGACACACCCACTGTGATACCCAGTCACACACTCACATACTCACTTGCACATCCACTCAGCTCTCACACCCACTTGCACACCTAGCCAAGCCCACACACACTCACTCAGATACCCATCAAGGCACTGATAAACTCATTCACAGACTCACAAAACAATTCATGTACCCACTTATTACCTACACAATTAGTCACTTACCCACTCACAGACCCGTTTAACCACTCATACACTGATTCACACACCCCGCAGACACTTACACACCCATTTACACACTCATACAGCCACTCACACACCCACTCACACACACACAGCCACTCAAACACCAGTTCATTGACGGATAAAAAACCCTCACACCCCTACACAGCCACTCACATATCCCCTCAAGGATCCACACAACCACTCACACACCCACTCACATAACCACTTACACACCCACACAATCACTTACATACCCACTAACATACCAATACAGCCACTCGCACACCCACTCATGGACCCACAAAACCACTCAAACACCCACTCATAGACCCACATAGCCACTCACACAGCCACTCACACACCTACTCACACAGTCACACACTCACCTACACACCCACACAGCCACTCACAAACCCACTCGCACACCTATCTAACCAGTTTACACCCACTCACAGACTCACTAAGCCACTTATACACCCACTTACAGACCCACATAATCAATCACATACCCACTCACAGACCCATACAACCACTCATACACTGACTCACAGACCCCGCAGACACTTGCACACCCCTTTATACACCCATACAGCCACTCACACACCCACACAGCCACTCAAACACCCATTCACAGACTGATAAAACTAAGGCTGGGCGTAGTTCGCGAAGTAGTGCTTCGCGAAGCTACGCAAAGTGCAGTTCGCACTACGCGATCTTCGCGTAGCACTACGCGAACTGCGTAGCGCACTGTTCGCAATGTTTGCACAGTGCCGGATGCTTGTCCGCACTGTGCAATCATTGAAAACGGCAACTTGCACAGTGCGAGCTGTCTTTTACTGCCGCTCGAGTAGATTTTTACTCGAGCGGCAGCTTTCTCAACGCGGACTGGTAGTTTCTCAACGCGAGCATACGCGACCACTCGCAATGAGAAACCTGACCTCCCCGCGTTGAGAATCTCGCCGGGAGGTTTATTTTCCACGCTCGCGATCGGCAACTTGATGTTGCTGATCGCGAACGAGGAAAAAGTCTCGCCGGGATGTCATTTTGCTTGCTCGCGGTCGCCAACTTGACGTTGAGGACCGCGAGCAAGCAAAAAATGACCGCGGCACTATGCTACGCGTGTTTGCACTGTGCTACGTGCAATTCGCGTTGTGCGAAGTAGCGCAAACTTCGCAAACTACGCGAGCGTAGCGTAGCACTTCGCCCAGGGTTAGATAAAACCACCCACACAACCACTCACATACCAATACACACTTACACAACTACTCACACACCCATACAGTCACTCACACACCCACTCACAGACCCACAGAACCACTCACAGACCCACACAGCCACTCACACACCCATTTATATACCCACACAACCACTCACACACCTGCTCACAGACCCACACAGCCATGCACACATCCACACTCACACACCCATGCCTACAGTCACACACCCACTTACACACATACACATCGACTCATACACACTCTCACACACCCATGAAGTCACTCACACACCCATTCATAGACCCACAAAGCTACTAACTCTCCATCATACCAACTCACACACCCACTCAGCCACTCCCACACCCACGTACACATCCATACATCCATTCAAACACCCACTCACACACCCATATGCCCATTCACACACCCACACAGTCACTCACACAGCCACTCACTCACCCACATACAGGCAGTGATACACTTATAGAAATTGCAATAGCATATGTTGGTTTTAAATATGTTGTTGTTTTAGTATTGAATTTGTGCTTTTGGTTGAGAATGGATTCACGGATCCATAAAATGAATTTTAAAAAAGACTTGGTGCATTGCATTTATAGGAAAACTACATAAGTTACCTGGTTTTTAACAGAGTATAGATTTATGCATTCAATATTGGCCTTGCCCGCAAGTGACCCACATACTCCCATGTGACTCAACTTAGGATTGAGAAATATTGTTAATATTTCAGTGCTGAAACCCTTGCTATATTGGCTAAAGCTATGGTTGGGTAAGTCTCAGATCTCGGTGAAATAGGCCATGGCAGAAGTTAAAGAGATGGACAAACAATAGGTAATATCATGGTTTAAACACATCAAAAACTGGTTGTATGATCTTGGCATGCAAGATGCATGGGATATACCTTAAAACCTCAGCAGAGGGATGGGCTTGCATTTAAAGGACAGATATTGGGCTTTAATCCAGAATAAATGGTTTCTTTCGATGACACACAGCACCTTAACAGGATGGTTCATGGATGTGAAACGATTTCCAGCTTTGAACATTTTCTGGATCAGGTTGAGCCACCTTTGGCTAGATCACATTTACTGAAACTCAGATATGGAATTCTCCCAGTGAATGAGGTCAGGAATAGGTGGCAGAAGAGTAGTATTTCACCCCTATGCCCTGCATGTTTGTCTTGCGCTGAAACTGTGGAGGTTGTGTCTAGAATTGGAATCAAACCCTGAATCTATCAGGATGTATAACACAATCGAACAGATGGATATTACTACTAACCAGGCAGCCACTTCTCATTTCAAACCTAAATCTGTTTTCTTTCCCAATACTCCACATGATAATTTCGACATGTTCCATGAGGTAGTCACATAAGATCTGATTACGTTTAAACACCGCAATGGGAACAATGCTAGACACAACCTCTCTATTACCCAGAAAAAATAATAAAATCTTTAGCAGAAGATACAAACATTATCATACGTCCAGCTGACAAGGGAGGGAACATTGTTTTGTGGAGTAGGGAGATGTATGTGACAGAGGTCTTAAGACAAGTACATGATCCCAAATTTTAAATTAAGATCAACAATATAGACTATAACAATAGCATTCTCGAGATATGGAAAAAATTGATGGAATGGAAGGATGTTGGAATTCTAGAATGGGAGGAATATTGTTTCCTATAAAGAGATTTCCCCAAATTGCCAATACTTTATCTTCATCCTAAGATTCACAAGAATCCTAACAATCCCCCTGGAAGACCTATTGTATCATCCAGGGGCAGTGTCCTAGAAAATAACTCCAAATATGTTGATCACTTTCCGAGAGAATATGTGACTTCGCTTCCATCATATGTTAGAGACACTAAAGCTTCTTTGTGGCAAAACTATAGGGGATTGTGTGGGAGGAAGGATTCTTGCTTATAACACTGGATGTCAATATTCTCTACACCATTATAGACTATAGCACAGGGATTAGAGCTTGTCATAATTTTCTTAAACGGCGACACATTTGTTACCTTGAACATACCAAGATGATACTGGAAATGATCAAACACTGTTTGGATAACAACATTTTTTTGTTTGATGGCTCCCTATACAGGCAGGTGCTGAGGACTGCCATGGGGACATTTTTTGCCCTCAGTTTTGCCAATCTTTTCTTGGGGGCATGGGAGGAGGAAATTTGGAAAGATCTTTCTAACATACAGGGAGATGGACAGGTGATCTTGTGGCTTCGCTATGTAGATGACCTGTTCGTAATCTGGAAGGGCTCAGAGGACAGTGCGATCATGTTTGTTGATAAACTCTATCAAAACAACCACAATGTCATTCTCACACACAATATGAGCAGGAAAAGCATATATTTTTCTGGATGTTAGAATTGAGATACAGGAAAATACCATCCTTACCAAACTCTTCCACAAAACCACTGCTGGGAATAGTCTCCTCCATTCTTTCAGTAGTCACCCTGACAACCTCAAGTGGAGCATCCCATACGGAGAGCTCCTTCATGCCAAAAGAAACTGCAATACGGAAGAGGCTTTCTTAGCTGAAGAGAAGATCATGTATGCTAGATTCAAAGAATGAGGATACCCTTCATGGGTGTTGGATAGAGCGATAAAGAGAGCTAAGAAAGTAGACAGAGCCCAGACACTGATTGAGCAACCCATTAATAAGACGGAAGGGACCACCAACAACACTAGAGTCATTCTCACCTATAATTCCAACTCACAAGACATACACAAAATCCTCAGTAAAAATTGGGATATACTTACCGGTGATGCCACCATAGGACACATGCTCCAGAACAGACCCAGGGTCACATATAGAAAAGGTCGCAGCTTCAGAGATATTCTGGTTCATGGAGACATTCCTATCACACAACAGTCCAGACAACATAATCTACAGGGAATTTCCCGTGTGGCCACTGTAAAGCATGTAGCAACAGTTACATGAAAAAGAATTCTCCACATCTAGGGGCAAGCCCAACAGGAAAATCATACAATTCTGGACAAGTAGCACAACATTTGTGATCTTTGCCTTAGAATGTCCTTGCAATTTGTGATACATTGGCAGCACCACATTTATGGCCAAGAAACGTATACTGGAACACATGTGTGCCATTATGAACATGGATCCACACTATCCTATTGTGAGACATTTTCAAGAGTTCTACCTTTCCAATAGCTCTTTACTCAGCTATTTTGCTATTGAACAGGTGAGAGCCAACCCAAGAGGGGGTAACAGAATACTGGAATTACGGAAACGACAATCCAAATACATACTAGATTTGGAAACCAGGAACCCATAGGGACACAATCTTGTTGAGGAACTTGGTGTACATTTATATGATGATTAATTTGCATGTAGACAATGTTATGCCCTATAACTTTTTATCTTTCAGTAGAGAAAAAAATCCTGCCCTCCCCCTCCTGATATATAACTCTATGAACAGTTACGAATTGGTTGTCTGTTCTTTTCCCATTCTGTCTCTTATCTTTCTCATATATTCTTTCCTGATGCCATTCTTTAAGTTTAAGTCTCAAGATTGTTTCAAGCTAGTATGAGAGAAAACATTTTTAATCCTGTTTCTTTGTTTGTTTTATTTCTAGGAGGAAAGGAAGGGACCCACCAAGGGTGGAGGAGTAGCACACGGGTTCCCTACCCTTTCTTCATGAAACTCATCTATGGGCTGTCACCTTTTTCTAGAAGAGAAGAGGTGTTTTTATGTGTCTTCATTTTGTGGTACACTTTGATCTTTATTTATTGTCTATTTTTTAGTTTTCCTCGTAATTTAAAATCAGACAAGCAAATTTTGTGATGAATTATTACGACGCCTCCTAGACTTCTTACATCGAGGCATGCTCGCTCCATCCAAGGTACTTTGTCAGCTGGACCTGTCTGAGTCCTGTAGCCACCCTGCCCTCCATCGCAGTCAGCCTGTACTTTGGACTTACCCCAGTCTAGCACGACCTCAACTAACCCCTTAACGCTATTGACTTCTAAGCACTATTATCGGTTTATTCTTTAAAAATTCATAACTCTGGTTCTACTTATTGGATTTTTGTTGTTTTGGTCTTGATTTTCTCATAAAATATTCTCTATTTTTCTTAACTTGTGTGACATATTATTGTGGTGTTTTCATTGTGTTACTCTGTATGTGTGTGTTGCAAACACATACAGTATCAAATGAAGCCAGGGTTGCTCATGCGGCTTGCATTTTCAGTGTCCTCTGCCCTGGTGGTGAGGGCTACAGATGCTGTGTTTAGGCGGGTCACCTCCGTTTTGAGCTATGGACAGTGTCCTCCAGTTCCGAAATGTGCCCCTCTGCTCAGAAACCCTGGCTGTGGTATTGCGAAGATCTTGGCGTAGAAGGGCCATATTCACCTGGACCACTCCTATCTTAGATTTGAGGGCTGTGCATGAGTCCTGGTCGCCTGTAGGATGACTATAGTATCTCCCCCACCCTGCATCTGGGCAGACTGAGCCTCTCCTCCACTAGCAGTCTTGTGTCTGCCCGTGGGGGCCATACATTTGTCAACTTTCGATTGGGGTGCCATCACTGGGAGTTTGTTTTGCCCCATGTTGGCCCCTGGGGCCTTGGAACATAAGACAGTTGGAGTTCAGTTGACCCTGGGGGTGCCAGCAATGTGTGGGGGGTCACTTACCATCCTGCCAGCCCCCGCCATACACAGCATGTGTGACACGAGCAGCAAGGGTCCACAGGAGCAGATTCAGTGGCACAGGCTAGGGCCATCCACCCCTGTACTCACCACCCTCTACCAGACGTTCCTACTGTCTGGGCCCCGTGGCTGCAAGCAAGCCCCTGAAGAGAACCAACTGTCCTGTCAGTTGGGACCCCAGTCAGCCCGCTTGGGTCTATTGCAGCATTCGTGACCCGGTCAGCGCCCCCATGGGGGGGGGTCTTCTGGTTGTTTTGGCCCCCCTGATGAAATCCATCTCAGGTTGAAGGAGGGAGGGTTCACTGCACAGTTGAGGCCACCACACCACCCCGGCTAGTTCTGCCACAGGCCACAGGAAGTAAGGCAGCACCAAGGAAAGAGGTTCCATTCCCCGCCAGTCCAGGGCTTTATTGAGCAGTTCATTGTTTAGGCCCGGGGAGATGCCTTGGTATAGCCATGTCTCCTCGCTGCTTCCCTGGGCCCACCTGCTCCAATGGCAGAGCCGCAGGTGAGTCGGGACAGAGATGGGTGTGCCCATTGGAGAGGCAGCCGGAATCATCCTGCTGTTCCCTTCATGGCTGCTGAAGATAGCGAGCGGGTCTCCCCCAGCGCTTTTGGCCCAGGGATTGGGCCACAACAGGTAGGCTGTCCCTTGGGTGCTGCCAGATGCCACAGCGCTGGGTCGTCCACCCGTGGGCCTCATGGTCTAGCGACTGAACTCCTTCCTTTGAGGAAGACGCTCCAGCTTTGATGTACCATCCTCCCAGCAGGCCTCCTCTGCTCCCCTGGTACCAGGGTGTCTTCAGGCACCCGGTCATGGTGAGAGTGGCACGCCAGCAATGGTAATGCCAAGAATCAGCCAGGGTCAGAGCAGGAGCTCAAAAGTGAGCAATCCCTATGTTGGCCATCTAGGCTCTGCCTCCCATGCTTATTTTTAATTATGTAAATACACTTTGTAAATCCAAACACGCTCCAGTAATTGTTGGGCCAGGGGCGAGGAGCTCCAGCTGCATCCCTTGGTATGGTCCAACATGGTGTCACCACTTTTATTGGAACCTAGGGTGAACTTTTTCCTTTTACAACACTGATTTACATTGGTATATAAAAGCATGGCTCATCTGTTCCAGATCTGACCTTCTTTGATATCATTGTATTCCCTGTTAAAGATACTAAATCATGGTATTTGTGAGACCTGACATCCTTGGTGTGGTTTCCCTTGACTTTTTGCCTTCTGACCACCTGTTTTTGACTGTTGTGCTGACTTTGTCTTGACTGGCTTTAGGAATCTGGGGACTGTACCACTGTTAACCTATGCTAAAGTGCATGTGCTCTTTACTTAAAACATAGTATAATTGATTTATTCGCAATTCGCATATTTGATTTACTTATAAGTCCCTGGTAATGTGCACTACATATGCCCAGGGCCTGTAAATCAAATGCTACTAGTGGGCTTTCAGCACTGATTGTGCCAACCACTTAAGTAGCTCTTTAAACATGTCTCAGGCATACCACTGCAGAGCCTGTGTGTGCAGTTTTACACTGCCATGTTGACTTGGCAAGTTAACTTACTTGTCAGCCCCAAACCTTCCTTTTTATTACATACAGGTCACCCCTAAGTTAGGCCCTGGACAGCACATAGGCAGGGTGCAGTGTATTTAAACAGTAGGACATGTACGTTAAAGTTTTACATATCCTGATAGTGAAATACTCTTAAATTAGTTTTTCACTACTGCAAGGCCTATCTTTCCCATACGATAACATTGGGATTTACTTATTACGTTTTATAAGTGTAATTTCCAATTGGGAATATATGAAACCCCTAAATTTGGTGTCTTTGGAATCACAATTTGAAAGCACAACTTATGGTGAAGTTGGTTTTTAAATTGCAATTCTGAAAATGACACCTTTAGAAAGTTTATTAAAGAAAGAGCACTCCTCTCGCGCTCCCACTGCCGCACTGCAAAAAGTGGGAATGATTCCCACTTTTTGCAGTGTGGCAGTGGGAGCGAGAGAGGAGTGCTCTTTCTTTAATACATTTGTATTGACTGTGGTTGGGGCGATCCACGGACACTGTGCGCACGCATCTACATATAAGTCTTGGAGCCTGGAGTAATATAAAGGGAAGGAGTGCATGCTCTACTATATATTTTTCACCTTTAGAAAGTTGGCATTTTCTTACTGTAACCTTTTGGTGACTTCTGCCTGTCTCAGGAATATTCATCTGGGGTGGGTGACAGCTGGCTTCCTGCATTTCCTCTCGACATCCACACACAAAGTAAGGATAGGTGTAACTGTGTGGCCATCCGCATGCCGATGGGTCATCCTGAGCAGGATGGGTGGGAGTAGCTGACACTTACACCTGAAAGGGCTGTCCTGTCCCCCACACAAAGGGTTGCATACCCCCCGGGTAGTGAGTCTGGAGCCAGGGCAGGAAAGAAAGGGACTCTGTGTACTTCAAAGTATCTCTTTTAAGTCTCCCCCGCTTCAGACCCAACTGGGTATAAGTACTAGATCTCTGACACCACCAAATCAGAACACTTCTGGAACCGAGGACATTCTACCAGGAAGAAGGACTGTTGTGCTACTGGAGACACTGCCACTTTGCTGATCTACTTTGCTGTGCTGGCCTGCTGCCTTCTGCCTCTTGCCTGGGAGTGAGAAGGACTGGACCTGTGTAGGAAAGTAGGATCTGATTCTTATGGTTACCCCACTTTTTGCTAAATGTAATACTGTTTTTGACTAGTCTGACTGGGATCCTGCTAATCAGGACCCCAGTCTATCTGCTTTCTCCTTAAACTGTTATGCCATGTACTTAGGTACACTCCAGATTGGATACTGGGGTACCCTTGTCAGAACATAGTATATGGTACACATGTACCCAGGGCATAGGTACCCCAGAGGCCTCCCATGGGCTGAAGCATGTATTATGCCACCCATGAGAGGCCATGCAAAATGGAATTACGGGCCTGCCATTGCAGCTTGTGTAAGTTGGTGCATGCACCACTTAAGATATATGTTTACTATATCTAAGGGTCACTGCACTTAAAACCTTTACAATCCTGAAGGTAGGGTGCTTGGTTCTAAGTGAGAGGGTACCACTGCATGATCAGGACACCCCTGCAGCCTGCGGAGTCCATTTTCCCAGGTTGTCAGTGAAACAGCCATATACGACATATAGAGGGGCATTAAGCGACGGCGTGATGACCAGCTCTAAAACGGCTGAAACAAACCCTATCGCGTTTGGTGTCAAACATGTTGGAATCCTACCCCCGCACCGGTAACCAGTGTAGGAGGTATGATTCCCCCATCAGAAGCGAGCTTTGTGGGGTCCCTGGTGTGCCCGGTACCAGCCTTCTAACTCCGGACAGCACAAAATGGTTGCTGCTGACCAGAAACACATTTCTGCCCTCCTGCTGCTGAGCCAAGCTCGAGCAGGGGAAGGCAGAACAATAGGCATCCTCCTGTCACAGGGAGGTGTGAACACCTCCCAGACAGGATTTAGTGTATTAGGACTGGGTGGGAGCGCTTGACAGCGACTGAAAGTCTGCATTAGGGGCACATTTGGTGTCCCTGTGCGTTGTCCAATTCAAACCAGTCCTGGGAGCCGTTGACTCCCGCTCTGGCGCAAAACTGGGCAAAGGACATGGGAGTAACCTCCCCACTGTCCAGACCCTCCCCTGAGAGAGTCCCTTGAATCTTGCCAACCCTCTTCCGTGGGTACTTAAGGGCCTACATGGCTGTAGGACCTTAGATTCGACATGGACAAGATTCTGAACAAGAAACCACTGCACTTCGACCGTCAGGACACTCTGGACTTTGCTGGACTTCGTTTGGGCCCGACTTCATCTCCCTCTCGGTCTGAAGCCTCGTCTGTGCCCATGCACCATACAGGATCTGTGTAGGACCTGTGGAGCATCAAGGACAACCAAAGATAATCTCCCTTGGAGTGAAGGAGTCACTCCCCTGCATTCGCAGGCACCTCAACACTGCTGACCGGTCTGCGGATCCCAAGCTCCTACGGACTCCAAAGGGTTCAGCAACACAGGAGATAGGTTTCTATGTCCTTCGAGGCCCGAGATGCCCTCTTACCGATTTTGAGGCCAGTATCCCTCGTGGGGGCTGAAATACCCGAACCCCTGTGCACTGCTTGTATTTGCAAATGCTTATGCTTGTTGTCATTTTCCAAACAAGTGCATTGGGCTCCGAGTAGCCCCAACCTCTGGCATCATTTCATACCAAGAACATTGACCTCCTCGCACTGAGTGCTCAGTGGGCTGCTGTTTGGTGAAATCGCTCAAGGTCCTCTCGCGACTCCTGTGCCTCTGGCTTGTGAGTCCAATTGAGGGTCAACTTTGCTTTTCTTGGGCTTCTCCGGTTGCTCCAGGCTTCCCCTGACTCTCCTGTGTGTGGTGAGTCTCTTAGGCCTTGCTGGTCCAAATCGTACACTGCCTTGACCTTCTGTGTGGGTTGCCGTTGCCAAGGCTTGTTGGTGCTCCCGCCGGACACCGACCCCTCAACACTCGACATCCTTTGTGGGACAGCTCGCATCTGGCTCCTGGTTTTCCTCGACATCTCCTTGTCCCCGCAGCTTCAGAGTCAAGGACTCCATCAACCAACCTGAAGCACCCGACATCTGTTGGCATTCGTCTACTGAGCCCCTGGTCACGCTCAAATGACCCAGACTTTGTCCCTCTGCTTTCAGGTACTTCTTGACAAGAATCCACCTTTGGATTCCAACTGACACTTTTCTTCCCTCCAGCAGCGGCTCATCTTCGTAGTCCTCCATTGGGTTCCACGGCGGTTTCCGACGCCACTTCAGAGCTATGCACCTGGCATCCCTGGTATAGGTAACTTGGGTACCTCAGTATCTATGCGAGGGGTGGCTTTCCAACCTTCTGTCTTCCACATGGTTTCTTCGAAGTCCACTGGGAAGGGTCCTTAAACTTTAAAACTTCAACCGCAACGTCTCCATAGACTTGTACGGAGCACTCAGTCGTGTTCCCACACTGCACCCGCACTCCGTGGGGTCCCTATCAACTCACCTGGAGTGGTTCCTTGGGGTCCCAGCAATTCTATGTCCTCTCGACACTGTCCTGACTCGAGTCGTGGTTCTTATACCACTTACTTAGTATATGGTTTGGTCCCCCCCCCGGGCCCACTGTGTATTAGTTCTATTTACTGTCATTTCTGTGCTTAAGTATTGTGTGCTTTGTGATTATCTCCGTGTAGGAGATACTGTGTCATACTAGATAGTGTTATATTAATAAATACACATTTTTATAACTACTGTGTGGTTCTCCTTTCATTTAACCAATACTATAAGATTGCATTCTGGTAAAACAAGCTGCTTAACATTCCTTCAAGACCAAGCCTGAAGGCTGCTCTCCACAGCTACCACTTGGATAGCTTTCTAAGGTTATCTTTGACCTCTAAAATCACCATAAGGGTAGTTTGGACTGGTGGAAGGTGCCCACTTTAAATAGTGGACAGCATATACCAGGCAACTTCTCACAACCTGCATCTCTACATCCCAGAACAACAGTATATCCAAGGGCTTGTTGGCTTGCTTCTTGTTTCTGAAGTCTCAGGGATATCAAAGACTTTTCTCTTCAACCTTTAAACAGCACCTAGACTCTATCTGCTGTGAGTACCGTTCTTTCAAGTGGTGCCAATCCAGTCCTGGACCCTTGGAGGTGAGTATAAAGTGCAGCATCTGCCAGAACCCATGCATCGACCTCGTTACGCCGATTGGAAACAACGCATAACCGTCGTTGTGGGATCCAGATGGATGCATTGCCCTTGGGACTGCCGCATCGCCTCTGCATTGGAACCGACACATTGCCGCCACTGCATGGAGAAGATCGATGCATCACCTCTGCAATGTGGAAAAACCAGCGCATCGCATCCGGACCCACTGTGTCTCGGAACCAGCGCATCGCTCATGGACCCGATGCACAACTGCCGTTGTGTTGAAAAATCCGGCGCATCACCCCAGCTGCATGGGGATCACCGGCACATCTTGTTTCTTGCAACCAGGATCAAGGTACTTTTGCTCAGCAGGCCCTGCGTAGGTCCTGTATATGGCCCGTGCTCCATTGCCGCCTGCCTGAACTCATGACTTGTCCCGATCCAACGCAACCAATTAACTCTGTAAGCACTTATTGCTTCTAAGTGTAATTTTTGCATTTAATCTTTATAAATTCATATCTCGACTTCTAGCGATTGGATTTTTTGTCGTTTTGGTCTTGTTTTACTTATAAAATTATTCTCTATTTTCCTAAACTGGTGTGGGGTCTTTTTGTGGTGTTTTCACTGTGTTACTGTTTGAAGTGTTGCACAAATACTTTACACATTGCCTCTTAAGTTAAGCCTGACTGCTCTGTGCCAAGTTACCAGAGGGTGAGCACAGGTTAATTTAAAGTGTGTTACCAACTTATCCTGACTAGGATTGTGGTTCCTGCTTGAACAGGGTTCATACCTCTGCAAACCAGAAAACCAATTTCTAACAGTATTGTGTCACCTAATATATGAATTCTGCACAACTTATTTTATTGAATGACCACAGGTCAGTGACATTTCCCCGAGCTATTCTTAAGATCCTCACTGCTTCCAACTAAAAGTCACTAAGAGCAGGAAAATACCTTCCTATTCGACAAACAAACATAACTCTTGTTTGATTTAACTCAATAAATTCTTTTCAGAAATAAAACTTGGTCAAGGATCGCATATTCATTAAAGTGTATTCTTAAGCCTCAAACGCTATGCATGACATGTCTGTAGATCAAATTAAAAATTAGGGTAAGAAAATATGCCTCAGTTGAAAGTATTATTTGAAAAAAAAATAGATATGCAGTTAACGCACTTTTACGTAAAGCTTTTTCACACATCTACTTTTTGCAAAGACCCAGTCAAAGAATGTGGTACTTTTAATTTGCTTCTGCGCTCTTGTCAAGCGTCATCTTTAAATTTGTCCCACAAAAAAAGAAACACGGACGTGGATGTTAGCTGAGCACATGACACCTAGGAGAGGTTGCTAGAAGCCTTTTCTAAAATAAGACATTTCAATGAAACGCAATAGTCAGACGCCAAGAATAGAATGTGGCAAGTCACAGCTTGGCTGTTAGTTTGACTGGTTCAGAAGAATGTTTAACATTCCTGAAGGGCTTGTTTTAAAATAGTTGTAAGTGAACATTTCTTTTCAAAATACTTATTTGAAAGTTCTGCTAACAAACAATTATGTGAATCGAAGAACTTAAGCTCATAAAATCATAATTTGCCGTTCGTCACTTGTCACCTTCAAAACAAAAGGCATGTCATTAAAATGTTATCTCACCTAGAAACTCATCTTTTGAACTAGCATTTCTAAAAAGGCAAACGCAGAGATGGTGGGACACTCTTTGAAACCCTCAATTTTTCACACAATGGCTCAATGTGCAGTAAGTTGTTTAATTAAGTGTATTTGAGATGACTCATGCAGGGGAAGGAGAATTTTTACTGTCATTTCTCAATGTCAGTAAGAAAAAAAACACAACCTATTAAAACACACCAAGGTATCTACATTTGGACGTACTGAGAGAAGAACAGGAGAATCTTTCAAAGGTTACCTTGAAAGGTGACTCCTACCTGGAAAGTTACCTGAAGCTCTTGCTCTAAAAATACCGCCCTATTCGAAGAAGTTGCAGGTGTGCTTTGACAGTGAAAGGTACTGTCTTGGAACATAACTTATAAATTACATGAACCGGTTGCCCACATTCCATTTGGAGGTAAATTGTGAAATGTGCTGGGGCATATTCTCAAGGACTTATCTCCGAGTTAGCGGCACTTTATCGCAGCCAAAGTGGCGATAAAATCATCACACCATTCACAAGCTGATGTTAACAGCCCAGAACACCATTTTACCCACGATAGCATCTGCAAAAAACATCGCCACAGATGACCCCCGCAACTATCGCTAATGAGATGCAGAGTAGGCGTACCCGTGCAAAAAGCCGCGAAAACACCACTTCGCAACATTCTCAACGAGCAGCCAGATCGGCGATAAGACCACAAAACAGGCGATAAGGCCCATTAGCAGCAGGAAACTAACACCTGCTCTGACCTGGTGCAAAGTCGGACCACAGCCTGCACCACAAAATGGAGCCCAGCCCAGAGCCACACCTGAAGGGCAACAGATGCCATGGAGCCACTGATCATGCAGCTCGGAGCCCCAACAGGGCCACAACACCCACCGCCACCACCCCGAGGACCCCCCCCGGGCCCCCCCCCAGCCAAAGACATGCCACATCAACTATACGGAACATGTACCAAATAATCCGCCAGATGTCGCACAATCACATTTGGTGGCATGCATGTGTCGTCACAAAAATGAGCATTACACATCCACCTTCGATGTAACAAATGAAAATGTATTCAAAGAAACACAGAACAGAAATGAAGACACATGCGGGCTCCCCTCGGGACAATCCGTAGGTCACAGCCTGCAAGACAAAAATCATGATGAGAAGGTGTGTCTTGCTCACATCAAAGGACAGAGAGAGAGCAAAGGAGAGAGAGAGAGAAAGAGAGGGAGCGAGAGAAAGACGGACAGAGAGGGGGAGCGAGAGAAAGAAGGACAGAGAGAGGGAGCAAGAGAAAGACGGACAGAGAGGGGGAGCGAGAGAAAGACGGACAGAGAGGGGGAGCGAGAGAAAGACGGACAGAGAGGGGGAGTGAGACACATATAACAGAAGAGATGGACAGGGAGAGACAGTGCCCACAATGCGCACCCAGGCCACACTGCCCACCTGCTGCCACAGGTGTGTCTCTAACCACATGCCTGTATGTAGTGCAGTTCACCAGGTCACACATCTGAAACAGATCCATCATCTGAAACAGAGTCCAGAGACATGAATGGCAAAGTACACACAATTGCACAAGACATCATCGCCTGACCGCCACTGCGCACCCAGGCAGATGTACCCCAGCCCCTCCCGCCACCCAGTGGTGCATACCCGCCCCTGCGCACCCAGGCATCACTGCTCACCTTCCGCCCTTGGTGTGTAGTAATGAGGGCCCACCACGTGCAGCTGCAAGCCACATGCCCGGGGCCCGCGGACATGGCAGCCTCCACATCATGCAGCCCCGCTCCGCAGGCCACCAGGTCTCACATATGATTCTGGGTCTTGATTTCGCCATGGCAGAGGACATACCAGTGCACCGGGCATCATCGCAGGCTGCACACCCGCTCAGCCCTTGAGGTGCCACTAACTCTGTGATCCGGGATGCGACGCCACGAGGCGGTAGGCCCACGCTGCCCGCTGGCTCTGGCCTACACTGCGGTCCAGCAGGGCACACAAATCCTGAGCAGTCCGGACGGCCGGGACGGGGCATCATCGCAGGCTGCACACCCGCTCAGCACTTAAGGTGCCCCTACCTCAGTGCACCCAAAGTCACTGTCCCGTGGCGGTGTGCCTGTGCCGGCCGCAATTTATCCGGTGCCACCAAGTCTGTGTCCCAAAGTCATGGTCCCTGTATGATTGGGTATCGTGTTGCGAATGCCATCATGTCACCTCCGGTCCTGGGGAATGTGATGTTGCAGGGCCCGAGGCCCTCATGCCTACATTAACACCACATGGACGCACCCAGATAGAGAGTGGAAATGGCGTCGAGCACGTGCGCCCGTCCCTTTTCATTGGCAGGGTCACATGTCCCGTGACGCGTGTGCTGGATGGGTGTGGTGTGGGTGTAAACCAGCCATGAGGGAGTGGCTGTGGCATGCTGACAACTAGACCTGTGAGCAGCAGATCACCACAGGAAAGACAGGGGACATGTAGCGTTGCCGTCCCCCCCTGTGAGCGTAAGCGGAGTGGGCTGGCCTGGCGTATGCCAGTCCAGCATAAGGGTCTGTATATGACGCTGGGGCCCTGGGCGTGGTTTCTTACTGGGCTGGACAAGGAAGTAACTCATGCGTGTGCCCCTGTTGTTGTGTCAGCGCCACCTGGACCGCATTGGGCAATGTGTCACCCTGTGACCCCTGTTCTACGACATGAGCCACATGGACGTAAGAGGAGTCCAGTGAGCCCACATTCATCCATACTTCCACACTTAAAAGACCATAGACATGACACATCTGTGTGTATATGAATGTTTAATGCACATTCAGTGGAGTGTTGCATCTGGAGCAGTACAGGGCCATGCAAAGCCCACATGACGATGTTGTCCCATGGAGGTCCAGCCAGGGTCCTCCAGGGAATGACAAGTCCAAAGAAAGAGGACGAGTACAGTCTGCAGTCTGATTGCTGTGTCAATGGCGATCAAACATCATATGGCAGTCCATGTCGAGGTCCAAGGTGAGTGTCGCAGAGTGCATCGGGGGGACAGTGGAAGGTGATGATGCAGAGGGCAGTACCAAGTTGAAGCCGGACCTATGGATGAGATGCATGCTGCTACGTCCTTCTTACCACAAGGGCAGTATCATCCGCATCTTTGTTCTATGCTGTTTCATGTGCCTCACGTGTGGGTGGTGGTGTTCTGTCTCCAGCACTGTGTGGCAGTGACACATCTGTGGCCGGAGGTGGAAGGTCTGCTGCACTGTGTGGCACTGACACTTCAGGGGGCGGAGATGTGGATGGAGTGGTGGCAGCAGCATGCATCCGTACCAGGCCTTGTGGCAGCAATGCCATGAGGAGGGTCCTGAGGTCATTGAGGAACCCAGCTACCTCTCGCTGGTGTGCAGCCATGGCAGCCGCTCGTTCCGCATTCGCCCGCTCCATGGTCTCCATTAACCTCTGCATGTTTCCCAACTCCTGTGTGACATCGCTAGAGCCACTCGGACTGGACAGTTGTACTATTCTCTGAGTCAGGGCTCCAGCAATGTCAGCCATGATCCGTTGGAGAGCATGGAGCGGACTGTGGGTGTCCGTTAGTGACCGTGAGTGGTCCCTGATGGGACTTAGACACCCACGTATGGCATCTAGTTTGTCTGCCATGCGGTCGAAGCCCACCCGCACCTGTTCAGCCAGATTCTCCTGGCACCCCAAAACACGGCGTTGGAAGGCCATGTGTTCTCCGTGGGGGTCCTGGGAGGCAGCAGTGGTGGTGGGTGCTGCCTGCTGTGTGGTCTGTGCAGGGGGTGGGGTCTCCTCGCAGCAGCTGGGCTGCCCAGCTCCTGGAAGTGGGCTGCGGAGGCTCTCCACGAGCAGTTGGAGGGCGTCAGAGTCGAAGCTGTGGTCGTCCTCTTCATCTCCAGAGAAGAGAGGTTCGGACTGCTCTGCAGGAGGTGTTGATTCTCCCTCTGCAATGTGAAGGGGAGATGCAGTTTAACAATGTGTCCACATGTATGTTGTCGCATTGTACATGTTTACATACAGACAGCATGACTGCATACATTGTGGCTGTTTGGGAGGAGCTGCCTATTTGATGGGGGACAGTGGACATTTCGACAACATCACGGATGTGTGTTTGTACTTGTACATTATCAACGCACATATCCCTGCAATGCCAATTGTGGCCAGTGTCTGCACCCAAGCGGCACCAGTAGTGTCCTGTGTTCTGTTGTAGGTGTTTAGCGGACTTTGTCACATCGTTGTCAATGTAGATGTACTCTGTATGTGATGTGTGTGCTGCATTTTTGGGGAGTCGCCCCTGCAGCTCAGATTTTGCTGCCCCTTATCACTTTCATGAGGTGTGCCTCTGACTTCTGTGCTTGTACAGTGTTGACATGTTGCATACTGGGTACGTTGGTCTCTTGGTGGGAGTTGGTGGTCTGCGGCATGGTGTGTCCGCAGTTGTGCTCAAATTAATTGTGCATGTGTGCCATTGTGCCCATCTCCCCCCATCCCCCCAGGCCCTGTTGGTTACTCACCCTGTTGCTGTTGTGTCGGGTCCTGTTGAGCAGTGTCCGGGCCCCCAACTCCTGCCACCGTCTCCCCACTGATGACTGTGGACACCATTTCCTCCATGTCGTCCAGCTCCTCCTGTGGCGCTGGGCTCCCACCTCCAGTCTGCATTGCTGCCTTCAGGTTGTTGGCGAGTTTCTGCTTGGTTTTGCGCTTGACATCATTCCAGCGCCTCTTGACCTCGCTCATTGTCCTCTTCAGAACTCCGACTGCATTCACCTTGTCCACGATGGACTGCCATAATGTATTTTATGTTGCCAATGACACAGTGGAGGTGACGAACAGTTGTTGATGGTGTTCTGTCACCTCCGTTATCAGGATCCTGTTTTCCTGCGGACTGAACTTCGTCTTCCTCTTCTTCTTGTCCTTGCCCTTCCCTGACCCCGAAGTCCCAGGATGGTCCTCCGGGGGGCTTGTGGGGTTCTGGCTCTCCTCCGTACTTGCTCCGGCAACGTCCATTGTGCTTCGCTGTTGTTTGGCATTTGTTTGTCTGGTTTTTTTCTGCTTTTATGGTGGTTGTTCCCGCCTGGCGCGTGTGGATTGCAGGCCTGTAGCTGGGTTTCGCTGATTTTCTGATCGCGATTGGCCTCAACGCAGCTTTTTTTGCATTGGTGTTTCGCATTTTTGTGGCATGGCGTTGATTCTAACGCGGTCAGTTGGCACGTTATCTGGGGAGTATCTCATGGGGCCGCAGTGTTGTGAATACTTGGTTAACAAGGCGTTAATTTCCCGCGATGGACTGCGATATGCAAAGTTGCGTTAAGCTAAATTTGCTGTGGTTATCACACGTTCTTGAGAATATGCCCCGCTGTTTTGTATCATGAAATGTGAGATGTGGACAGTGTTGAAAAGGACTTTGCCGTCCACTGATAATGTCAGGAGGTCACCTACTGCTTGAGGTGTGCAAAATACTGTAGTTTTGTTTTTAAAATGTAATGAAATTCATGAATATTTCAATGAAATGACACAAAATTGTGCTTTTAGGGTAAAAGGTGGTATTTCGGTATCTCCTGAGACTTTTTCTGAGCGAGAGCGCACCTTATATGTATTAAAAAAATACACGATACCAGCAGAGGTCTATTTCGATCAGTAAATGTCTTTTGGCAAGACGTTTTCTGCGAGAACCAGTCTAACGCTTGTATCTCACAAGACATTTTTATGTTATGTTATGTTATTTTTAAATTTCTAAAGCGCACGTTCACCTGCAGGTCTCTTAGTGCTGGAATTGGTTGTGGAGTAACCGGTGTCAGAAAAGTTCAGTCTAATTGTGCGCTTGAGTGAACAGCCAAGGCTTCAGCATCTTTTGAAATCGCAGATATTCTGTTTCGAGTCCTAAGGTAGTAGGCAAGGAGTTCCAAAATTAGGGGCCCAGTATTGAAAACCATGACCCTTCTGTCCGTTTGCGTCTGAATCTGGGGACTACTAGTAAATTCATGTGCATGGATCCTAGGGAACGCCGGGGGAGGTATTTTAGAATTCTTGAAGATATATACTTGGGACCAATGCCATCTATAGCTTTAAACAGGATGCAACCTGTTTTGAACATAGAGCGCTGCTCCACTGGGAGCCAGTGAAGTTCTTTCAGCAGCGGTCTGATGTGACATCGTCTGTCTTGTTGGTAAATAATTCTGGCAGCCTGATTCTGTATCATCTGCAGACAGTGTTTCTGATTTTGCGGGAGGCCAAGATACATCGCATTTCCATAGTCAATTTTTGATAGAATCTGGGCAATAGTAATTTGGATGCTGGCCTCTCTGCTGAAAAATCTTCTGATTTTCCGCATTTTCCGTAGTTGGAAAAAGCATGCAGAGATAACCGAACCAATCTGCGTGCTCATGGAGAGATCCGAGTCTATCTGTATGCCCATGCTTTTAACAGTGGTCTTCGGGGTGGGTGCAGAGCCTAACTCTGGGGGCTAGTGTGCAGGAGTCCAATGCAAAAGTTTGTTTTTGGGGATAATGATTTCTGTTTTTTTCTGAATTCAGTTTATGTGAGGTGTAAAGCCGCTTTTGAACCAGAGTAATTAAAATTTCACCAAGGAATAAATTCATCCTGGTAATAATAAGAAAGAGCACCTTTGCATACCAACTCTAGGCTACAAGGTGTTGAGTGATCATGGGACAACACACAGCATCACAAAAGAAGTCTTCACTGTGGAACAAATACATTTTATGGAGCAATAATCGGTGTTATTATTTAAAACGCAACCTTTAATTTCCTTGTTGTACTCTAAGCTAGATCTATCCCTAAGAATGTCCCTCTACTAGCTAATGCACAGTTCCTCGTTCGATGGAAATCATTATACCTTTGAGCTAGTTAGGTCCAATGAAAATCATTCCCATCTACTAACACAAATTATCACTGTTGCAGTAGTAACCATTTCAGACAAGATTACATTGGTGACATTTGTATACTGGATCATTAGCAGTGACCATCTCAGTGCACAAGCAAGCAAGGTCACCAGTAAGCCTGGGCGGTGAACTTCGCTACGCTCGCGAAGCTTGCAAAGTTACGGTAACTTCGCGATTCGCGTAGAACGCGAGTTACCGTGCACTACGCAATTTGCGGCGTAGCGTAGCTGTTTTTCTTCATCGCGCGCTCAATATACTAATCTCGCGCGCGCGGTAACGACCTACCGTGATTCTGCATTCGCCGACGCGACTTCCTATCCGTTCGCGGGCGCCACGAGATTTGGAATCCGGCCGCACGATCCCGCGAGAGTGTGCGACCGCGAACACGTCATTCGGACGCGCGATCTGACTTCCGGCGGCAGTGTTGGTAAGATCGCGATCCCGAACACGAAGAAACTACAATCTGGCGAAGAATATATCTCGAGCATCATAAAACCTTCTCGAAAATGATGAATTAGTTCATTTTGCACAAAAAACTCCTCAGGTTGTCATTTAGAGATGTAGTTTGGTGAGCAAGGAGTCCTTTTCTTTTTTTCCAAGAGGAAGGAAGTGCCCCTGATTCTCAAACTTCCTGTTCCTGTCCAGCAGGCTCCTCCCAGTGTTTTGTCCATGTGCTGTTCACTTTCATTTGGATTTGGAGCTGGAAGGATCACTTTTTGTGTCTGTCTGCTGCATCATATCATTGGATTGGATTTGAGGACTCTTGGATTTGAGATTTTACAAGTAAGTTGGAGAATTGGTGTACTTGTTTGTTTGATTGGGGCTTGCTTGTACCTACATTTTTGGGGGAATTTCCATATTTTTTAAAATGTATTGTTGTGGCCTGTAGTTTCGGCAGGGGCCTAGTTGTTTTTCTTTGATTGGAATTTCAGCCAGTAGGCCCAGACTAGAGCCAGAGGTACCCATGGGTGCATGTTTCTGTGGTGTCTGTTGAATTGAAAGTTTAAACATCATGTAGGCCGGGCATCCATGGATGGCATTGTTTTGAATTGGTAAAAGTGGTTTTTGGGGCGTATTTTATTTTTTGTGGTGTTTGTTAAATAAATAGGCCTTTTCAGCCAGTAGGTAACCCTGGGCGTTCAGCTCGCGGACTTTGGGCAAGTCCGCACTGCGCGACAACGCGGACTTACACTTTTATCTTCTTCGCGCGCTCAATGTACGTTTTCGCGCGCGATAACGACAATTTGTGACGATCGCGATGCCGAACACGCAGAATTTACAATCTGGCGAACAATATCTCTCGAGCATCATTAAACCTTCTCGAAAATGTTGATTTAGTTCATTTTGCACAAAAAACTCCTCAGGTTGTCATTTAGATGTAGTTTGGTGATCAAGGAGTCATTTTTTTTGTTTTACAATTTTTTCCAAGAGGTAGCAAGTTTCCCAGAGTCTCCAACTGCCTGGTCCTGTCCTTTGTCTTCACTTTTTGTTATTTTGGGTGGCCTGGCCATGTGGGTGGCAGCCATTTTGTGAAGCCAGGCATTGTGCTTTTGCCATAGGCCTGCATTGTCTGTCTTGTGTTCCTTTTCTTGTTGTTCTGGGTGGCCTGTCCATGTGTTGGCGGCCATTTTGTGTGAACAGCCACTGTGCTTTTGCCATAGGCCTCAAAGCTTGCGGCCTAGTGTGCCAGTAGGCCCGGCGGTAGTCATCCTCATGGGTGCATAAAAACTGTTTGTGTTGTCTGTTGAATTGTAACATAATTGAGGCCATGGATGGCATTGTTTTGAATTGGTAAAAGTGGTTTTTGGGGCGTATTTTATTTTTTGAGGTGTTTGTTAAATAAATAGGCCTTTTCAGCCAGTAGGTAACCTGAGCGTTCAGCTCGCGGACTTTGGGCAAGTCCGCACTGCGCGACAACGCGGACTTACACTTTTTATCTTCTTCGCGCGCTCAATGTACGTTTTCGCGCGCGCGATAACGACAATTTGTGACGATCGCGATGCCGAACACGCAGAATTTACAATCTGGCGAACAATATCTCTCGAGCATCATTAAACCTTCTCGAAAATGTTGATTTAGTTCATTTTGCACAAAAACTCCTCAGGTTGTCATTTAGATGTAGTTTGGTGATCAAGGAGTCATTTTTTTTGTTTTACAATTTTTTCCAAGAGGTAGCAAGTTTCCCAGAGTCTCCAACTGCCTGGTCCTGTCCTTTGTCTTCACTTTTTGTTATTTTGGGTGGCCTGGCCATGTGGGTGGCAGCCATTTTGAGAAGCCAGGCATTGTGCTTTTGCCATAGGCCTGCATTGTCTGTCTTGTGTTCCTTTTCTTGTTGTTCTGGGTGGCCTGTCCATGTGTTGGCGGCCATTTTGTGTGAACAGCCACTGTGCTTTTGCCATAGGCCTCAAAGCTTGCGGCCTAGTGTGCCAGTAGGCCCGGCGGTAGTCATCCTCATGGGTGCATAAAAACTGTTTGTGTTGTCTGTTGAATTGTAACATAATTGAGGCCATGGATGGCATTGTTTTGAATTGGTAAAAGTGGTTTTTGGGGCGTATTTTATTTTTTGTGGTCCAATGCAAAAGTTTGTTTTTGGGGATAATGATTTCTGTTTTTTTCTGAATTCAGTTTATGTGAGGTGTAAAGCCGCTTTTGAACCAGAGTAATTAAAATTTCACCAAGGAATAAATTCATCCTGGTAATAATAAGAAAGAGCACCTTTGCATACCAACTCTAGGCTACAAGGTGTTGAGTGATCATGGGACAACACACAGCATCACAAAGAAGTCTTCACTGTGGAACAAATACATTTTATGGAGCAATAATCGGTGTTATTATTTAAAACGCAACCTTTAATTTCCTTGTTGTACTCTAAGCTAGATCTATCCCTAAGAATGTCCCTCTACTAGCTAATGCACAGTTCCTCGTTCGATGGAAATCATTATACCTTTGAGCTAGTTAGGTCCAATGAAAATCATTCCCATCTACTAACACAAATTATCACTGTTGCAGTAGTAACCATTTCAGACAAGATTACATTGGTGACATTTGTATACTGGATCATTAGCAGTGACCATCTCAGTGCACAAGCAAGCAAGGTCACCAGTAAGCCTGGGCGGTGAACTTCGCTACGCTCGCGAAGCTTGCAAAGTTACGGTAACTTCGCGATTCGCGTAGAACGCGAAGTTGCCGTGCACTACGCAATTTGCGGCGTAGCGTAGCTGTTTTTCTTCATCGCGCGCTCAATATACTAATCTCGCGCGCGCGGTAACGACCTACCGTGATTCTGCATTCGCCGACGCGACTTCCTATCCGTTCGCGGGCGCCACGAGATTTGGAATCCGGCCGCACGATCCCGCGAGAGTGTGCGACCGCGAACACGTCATTCGGACGCGCGATCTGACTTCCGGCGGCAGTGTTGGTAAGATCGCGATCCCGAACACGAAGAAACTACAATCTGGCGAAGAATATATCTCGAGCATCATAAAACCTTCTCGAAAATGATGAATTAGTTCATTTTGCACAAAAAACTCCTCAGGTTGTCATTTAGAGATGTAGTTTGGTGAGCAAGGAGTCCTTTTCTTTTTTTCCAAGAGGAAGGAAGTGCCCCTGATTCTCAAACTTCCTGTTCCTGTCCAGCAGGCTCCTCCCAGTGTTTTGTCCATGTGCTGTTCACTTTCATTTGGATTTGGAGCTGGAAGGATCACTTTTTGTGTCTGTCTGCTGCATCATATCATTGGATTGGATTTGAGGACTCTTGGATTTGAGATTTTACAAGTAAGTTGGAGAATTGGTGTACTTGTTTGTTTGATTGGGGCTTGCTTGTACCTACATTTTTTGGGGGAATTTCCATATTTTTTAAAATGTATTGTTGTGGCCTGTAGTTTCGGCAGGGGCCTAGTTGTTTTTCTTTGATTGGAATTTCAGCCAGTAGGCCCAGACTAGAGCCAGAGGTACCCATGGGTGCATGTTTCTGTGGTGTCTGTTGAATTGAAAGTTTAAACATCATGTAGGCCGGGCATCCATGGATGGCATTGTTTTGAATTGGTAAAAGTGGTTTTTGGGGCGTATTTTATTTTTGTGGTGTTTGTTAAATAAATAGGCCTTTTCAGCCAGTAGGTAACCCTGGGCGTTCAGCTCGCGGACTTTGGGCAAGTCCGCACTGCGCGACAACGCGGACTTACACTTTTATCTTCTTCGCGCGCTCAATGTACGTTTTCGCGCGCGATAACGACAATTTGTGACGATCGCGATGCCGAACACGCAGAATTTACAATCTGGCGAACAATATCTCTCGAGCATCATTAAACCTTCTCGAAAATGTTGATTTAGTTCATTTTGCACAAAAAACTCCTCAGGTTGTCATTTAGATGTAGTTTGGTGATCAAGGAGTCATTTTCTTTTTTGTTTTACAATTTTTTCCAAGAGGTAGCAAGTTTCCCAGAGTCTCCAACTGCCTGGTCCTGTCCTTTGTCTTCACTTTTTGTTATTTTGGGTGGCCTGGCCATGTGGGCGGCGGCCATTTTGTTAAACCAGCCACTGTGCTTTTGCCATAGGCCTCCAAGCTTGCGGCCCAGTATGCCAGTAGCGATACAAAAGGGGATGATGGACGGAACGTTTGAGCCAATCAAACACTCACCCCCAGTCAACTGATCTGGGTTTAATCCATCATCATTCTTTAGCTCACTCCACCACCCCAGTTCAGACATGGCCATATGCAAATCAGTCTGACCCTGTGCCTCATGGGAACAGTCCAGCCCGAACTGCCAAGCCATGTCTTCCCTGGACCGGAAACAAGCATCCTAGGACCGGTTTCTGGCATTTCAGCCGTCATCAGCCAGGCTTGCTTGAATCCAGTGGCAAAGTGAGCAAGGGACCCACGTCTGGGCATACCCCTGCCAACTTAGGGCGACAAAAGCGATACAAAAGGGGATGATGGACGGAACGTTTGAGCCAATCAAACACTCACCCCAGTCAACTGATCTGGGTTTAATCCATCATCATTCTTTAGCTCACTCCACCACCCCAGTTCAGACATGGCCATATGCAAATCAGTCTGACCCTGTGCCTCATGGGAACAGTCCAGCCCGAACTGCCAAGCCATGTCTTCCCTGGACCGGAAACAAGCATCCTAGGACCGGTTTCTGGCATTTCAGCCGTCATCAGCCAGGCTTGCTTGAATCCAGTGGCAAAGTGAGCAAGGGACCCACGTCTGGGCATACCCCTGCCAACTTAGGGGCGACAAAAGCGATACAAAAGGGGATGATGGACGGAACGTTTGAGCCAAACAAACACTCACCCCCAGTCAACTGATCTGGGTTTAATCCATCATCATTCTTTAGCTCACTCCACCACCCCAGTTCAGACATGGCCATATGCAAATCAGTCTGACCCTGTGCCTCATGGGAACAGTCCAGCCCGAACTGCCAAGCCATGTCTTCCCTGGACCGGAAACAAGCATCCTAGGACCGGTTTCTGGCATTTCAGCCGTCATCAGCCAGGCTTGCTTGAATCCAGTGGCAAAGTGAGCAAGGGACCCACGTCTGGGCATACCCCTGCCAACTTAGGGCGACAAAAGCGATACAAAAGGGGATGATGGACGGAACGTTTGAGCCAATCAAACACTCACCCCCAGTCAACTGATCTGGGTTTAATCCATCATCATTCTATAGCTCACTCCACCACCCCAGTTCAGACATGGCCATATGCAAATCAGTCTGACCCTGTGCCTCATGGGAACAGTCCAGCCCGAACTGCCAAGCCATGTCTTCCCTGGACCGGAAACAAGCATCCTAGGACCGGTTTCTATCGCTTTGTTCGCTCTAAGTTGGCGGGGTATGCCCAGACGTGGGTCCCTTGCTCACTTTGCCACTGGATTCAAGCAAGCCTGGCTGATGACGGCTGGAATGCCAGAAACCGGTCCTAGGATGCTTGTTTCCGGTCCAGGGAAGACATGGCTTGGCAGTTCGTGCTGGACTGTTCCCATGAGGCACAGGGTCAGACTGATTTGCATATGGCCATGTCTGAACTGGGGTGGTGGAGTGAGCTAAAGAATGATGATGGATTAAACCCAGATCAGTTGACTGGGGGTGAGTGTTTGATTGGCTCAAACGTTCCGTCCATCATCCCTTTGTATCGCTTTGTTCGCTCGAAGTTGGCGGGGGTATGCCCAGACGTGGGTCCCTTGCTCACTTTGCCACTGGATCGCAAGCCTGGCTGATGGCGGCTGGAATGCCAGAAACCGGTCCTAGGATGCTTGTTTCCGGTCCAGGAAGACATGGCTTGGCAGTTCGTGCTGGACTGTTCCCATGAGGCACAGGGTCAGACTGATTTGCATATGGCCATGTCTGAACTGGGGTGGTGGAGTGAGCTAAAGAATGATGATGGATTAAACCCAGATCAGTTGACTGGGGTGAGTGTTTGATTGGCTCAAACGTTCCGTCCATCATCCCCTTTTGTATCGCCAGTATGCCAGTAGGCCCAGAGGTAGTCACCATGGGTGCATAAAACTGTTTCTGTGTAGTCTGTGGAATTTTGGCATCATTTAGGCCATGGATGGCATTGAATAGATTCAATTGAATTGCGAAATGTGGCTTTTTTTGGAGGGTCTGACTATTTCACTTATTGGGTGTGGTAAATAAATGCCTTTTTTGCGTGTGTACTGTGTCATTATAATTGTGTTGTTGTAGTTGTTGTCTAACTTTCCAAAGTGTTTTTAGCCATGTGGATTTTAGTTTTTGCATTAAAGCTGTGTGTGTTTTATAAGGCATCCTTTGTCTGCCCTTATATAGGCCTGCTTGAGTTCATTGTTTGCCGTGCCTTGTGCCTGTGAGTCACCATGTTTCTGGGGGCCATTTTGTTGTGGTAGTTATTAGTGTGCTGTTTTTGCCACATAGGCCTGCGTGTCTTTCCATTTTTCCTCTTGTTTTACTGCTTCCAAATCCATCCCCATTGCCAGCTGCAGCTCCCTGATGCTGCTATATAATACATCCCACGTGATGCACAAATTTAGGCCAAACATGCTCCAGTACATTTTAGTTTTTGTTCTTTAATATTCTTATTCTTCCAGAGTGTACAGTAGCCAGGAAAGCCCTGGCCTTGTTGTCAACGTCTCATAAATGGCTACACTGTGTGTTGTTGTTGGCAGAGTTTCTGAAATTTAATAATTGAGGCCACCACACACTAAGTTCTATATTCTATTTGTTTGATTTGTGCTATGTTTGACTGATGTTCTGGCTTTTTTGCTTTTAGGTGCACAAAGACTGAGGAGGAGGTGTGTCTCTCATCATTGCCTGTTGCACTTCCAGACAGACATCCTGCTGCTGGACACACAACGTGACGTGTGACCTGACCAGACATCTCTGCAACTGAGTGCTGCTGACATCTGAAGAAGATGGGCCCAAAGAAAGCAGGTACCAGGTCCTCCAGTACCAAGAAAGTTGCTATTGAGAAGAAGAAGGAACAGAAGAAGCAAGTGACACTGAAGTCTGGTGTGCCGGCCAGTACCTTTTTTGGGGAAAAAAATTGCGCCTGCAGCAGCGGTGTCCGGGGGAAAGCTGGGGGCAGCACATCCGCATCAGTGGACCCAACCCAGGGCCAAGCACATGAGTGGGGAAGAGGTAGCCAGCCTAATGGTGGAAAGCAGTGATGCTGAGCCGGAGATAAACTTATCGCTATCTCAAAGTAGTACCCAATCAACGCAGGAGGAAACACAGCAGATAAGTGGTCAACAACAACAGCCGCAACCACCGCCCGCAATAGTAGTTGTTGTTCCTCCTGAAGTAGGGGCAGTTCAGGAAATTGAGCCTCATGCAGAGGTAGAAGAAGAAGCCACTCATTCAGAAGATCCATTGTCTTCCAAATCCCCAGCAAGGAAAAGGAGGGGTAGTCCATCGAGTTCTTCGCCAAGCCCCCTTCTGATGATCTAGATGCCACTTGGAAGCCACAAACTGAGTCTGAGAGGGAGCCACGTTCCAAGACCAAGCTAGGGAAAAGGAAGGTTCCAGAAAGCCTTACACTTATGGAGGTCGATGTAGAACAGCAAGATGATGATGATGATGACGACGAGCCAGTCATCACGAACATCACTCCCGGCCCCGAGGAGATGGAGACCAACATTCTTACTCTATCCAAAATCGCTGCGAGGGATGTAGCACGCATACCTCCACAGGTAACACCAACACGACCTACAGCTTCCATATTTGCATTAGCAAAGGCCCGGCAGCGACCTACATCCAGCACAACCACCACCTCTGTAGGAGTAGGTAGTGGTACAGCAGCACAGAGTCAAATTCAACACACACCCTACAGATCATCCGGCATTGGAAGTGGCACCTCCAGCAGGAGGCCAAAGTTAAGCTCCCCAGTTTGGGACTTCTTTACGGTTAGCGAAAAGGAGGAGAACATTGCTATATGCTCCATTTGTAATACCTCTGTTAGTCGTGGTAAGCTTGGTACAAACTATGGTACCGGAGGCCAAATGACCCATCTGAAAAAACACCACTTGATCAGCTGGGAGGACCACCTTCGCGACAGAAAAAAACTGCAACCATTGGTGTTGGTGGGGATAAAGGAGTAGAAGAAGATCCGATCACGGTGGAAGAGGAAGGACAGGGAGACATTCTCTCTGGTAGTGGTACACAAGGTGTCCCTGACCCCAGCAGTGCAGTCTTAACGTTGCACACATCTTCAGCAACATCTCAGTGGCACAAGAGTAAGAGTCAGCCGGAGACACCAAGAAGTACCAGGTCCGCACTACCAAAAAGTACGTTGAGCCTAAGAGAAAGGAAAACCATGCAGCCTACCATTATCAGCATGTTTGGGGGTGAGGGGCAGTACGAACGCAACCACCCAATAGCACGTTTGTACAATGCGAAGCTGGCTAAAATGTTAGCACTGGACCTTCTCCCTTTTTCTTTTGTTGAAGGGTTGGGTTTTGTGGAATTTGTGTCAACCATCTGCCCAAAATGGCATGTTCCCAGCCGCTACTATTTTGCCAGAGTTGCAGTTCCAGCACTACATCACGACGTGCTGGAATTGCTAGGAAAGGCCTTGAAGCAGAGTGCTGTTCACAGTATCCACCTGACTACAGACATGTGGACCAGTTGCCAAGCCACAGATTACATGTGCATCACTGCACACTGGATCAGTTTTGTGGGTGTTAGAGAACAGCTATCTGCTGGTGTTGATACTGCAGAGATTTTTCATGCCACTCGCAAACATGCAACTGTAGCCATGTTTGCCATGGAGAAATCTCATACTGCTGCAAACATTTTGGAAGAGTTTAACACCAAGGTCTTTGAGTGGCTGCGCCCAAGAGGGCTTACGATTGGTTTTGTTGCCACGGACAACGGCAGTAATGTAGTTTTGGCCATGCGCAATGGTGGCTATTTCAGGGTCCCGTGTTTGGCACACTGCATTAACATTGTTGTTCAAGACTTTTTGAAAAATGAATCAAAAGTCAGCAACTTACTGGTCACCTGCAGAAGAATATGCACACATTTCAGCCATTCTTTTAAAGCCCGGAAGCAGCTGAGGGTCATTCAACGTGAGCATAAACTGCCAGTCAAAGCGCTCATCCAGGAGGTGCCAACACGTTGGAACTCAACTTATTACATGCTTGATCGTCTGTTTGAACTGTACATACCACTCAATGCTTATGTCATGCAAAGAATAGGGGAACCTACTGTGAGAGGCATGACCGTTGAGATGGCTCAATGGGACCTCATTAAATGCCTGACTGAGATGCTACTTCCTTTTGAGATCTTCACACGTGAAGTCAGCAGGGAGGACTGTACTATGGGCCAAGCTATCCCATTGTTGCACATGCTAGAGCAATAGCTGAAGGATGTGTCTGAAACGTACGCAGGTGTGGATGACAAACAAGACGCATATCATTTGGCGGAGACCTTAGCCGCTCGCTTATCGGAAAATACAAGGATTAAAAATAAAATTTTGTCACAACCACATTACATTAGTGCCACAATTTTGGATCCACGGTACAAAGTATTTCTGAACAGCAAGGCAGTAATTCCTTTTTCGGAAGTGGATGTTGCCAACTACAAAACTTTGATAGCTAAGGAAGCAACTATTTTCGAAAGCGAACGGCTGTTAATTACAGGCCCCCCACCACAGGCCATAACCAGTACTACAGGGCATCCAGAGTCAAGTTATACTTCGGAGCCTGAGGGCAGTGCATTTGCCTCCCAGCAGTCACCTACACCAACAATAACATCAAGAACAGGATCATCCACAGCACAATGTGCAACTGATTGGTTTCTACAGCAGGGGTATGGTAAGTCCAGTGCTGATGCAAAGGCAAAACCGGCCGAGCACATCCGAGCACCCCTTAACATTGAGTGGATGGTCCAGGCCTATCTGGATGACCCAACAGAGGTCTTCATGGATGGAAACCCATTGGTGTATTGGTATGGGAAAAGAAGCCAATGGACAGTGCTCAGCAGGCTGGCGATAAAGTATCTCGCTTCCCCTGTCGCAAGTGTCTCTTCAGAGCGTGTTTTCAGTGCTGCTGGTGCCATTGTAACTTCGAAAAGGACCAGTCTCTCGGCCCAAAGCGTGGAGAGGTTAACCATGATCAAAATGAATCAGCACTTTATACCACCGGATTACAAAATACGTGAATCACAGCAGGAAGAGCAGATCGACTTGGATGACGTAAATAGTGCGTTACAGGACCTACTTCTGTCCGAACCACCAGAGTTTGAGGACGAGCTCCTCTTCCCTGACAACTAGGCTTTCAAATTGTTGCTTTCTTCCTTCCTTTATGTGTCTGTGTATCTGTCTTTCTGGTTCAAATCAAATCACAACAAAACCATCACCACCGTCTTCTTTTTATTTCCCTATTGGAGTTGCACGTCTGTGCATTTAACTGTCCACTCTTCAGAGTCCTGCTTCATCTTCCTGTCTCGCACAAGTACATTTCCATCAAGCCAGACATTAGTACAAGAAATGTTGCCTTTACCAGTCCCGCCTCCATTAGAAGTGAAACGTGACTACTATAGCTATCCTCCGTTTTGTTTTCGAGCCGAAACTCATCAGTGTCCGAAGGCTACAGCCTCAGCAGGCATCCAAAGGTCCTCACTGTCAGGACAGAAGGTACTTGGCAGAGAAAGACAAGAGACTCTTCGAAGAAACTTGCTGACATTTGTGCAAACTCAAATGACCAGCAATGAGCACTACACAGGCCGCGGCCCATCATCACAGTGCTGACCATGGGAAGCAACTTAAACTGTGACAAAGAAGTGCCACAGATGAATAAGACGAAAACCGAAACAGCGCCTAACACTCAAAATGAATGTGGACTGGAGTAATGATGAGGCCACTGCCCCGCAAAAAAAAAAAAAAAAATGTCAGAACTAGGCATCTGATGATCTGACAGCCAAAGAGAAGAGCAAGACAGGTAATGATGGAATGCATTGGATGTTTGCAGACTCTGAGCGATTGCTGTTGTTTGTTGTTGATGTTGTGCATGAAGTCGAACTCTACTCTACTAGTTAATCTACAAAGTGACTCAAGTAAGTCAGTGACAGTCAATGTTTCCTTCTTGTTGTTTAATAACCAAATTGTACTCCTACTACTGCAGGTGCAGGCCAATATCTGTTGCAATTTTTTAATATGGAATATGGACTTACTCGGAGTCAATACAGACTGAGTTGTAGTTGGACAACACGTACCACACCATGATGATGACCATACTATCTTTTCGCGCGCAGTCATTCAGTTGGATCGGAGATGATTCAAGGACTAACTGCATTTCATGAAGTGGCATAAGGTAAACATAAACACAACAATTCAACAAGAAAGTAGTAAACACAGCAGACCTACATGTCCATGTAGTGGTCTAGTCGAGTGTAGTGATGACTGACAGCGGCGCATTGATTTTGTCACTTAATTAGGAAAATGCTAAGTTGCTGTGTATGCCTTTTGTCTGGCTATGTCAAAAATTAAGGTAAATGGAGGTTGGGTCACGGGCTGGTGCTGTGGTGGGCCTGTTCTGTCCTGTTGTTGTTGTAGCTTAATGCTGTAAACAGAATCTACACGATATATCCAAGCCGCCTCACTCTGAAAGTGTTCTCTCTTCTCTTCTTGGACTCCACCGTAAATGATGTTTTTTTTTTATTCATTAATTTCTCAATACCCCTTTTGTTTTTCCATCTAGACGTTACAGGCCGGCCTTTACCCTGTGCTTGCTATACTGGGAGACACAACTCACATTTACCTTACCAATCGGCATCAGGAAGGCCACCAAGATTGATGTGCGGAGCGTCCATGGAAGATAGGACCAAGAGGAAGGACGAGATTCAACTCCACAATTTTAGCATGATAATACAGTAACTTTAGTATCATTCATCATTCATCTTTTAATTAATCTGAATCCTTTTTTCTCTGCAATCATTAGGACTGTGTGTTGTGTGTTTGTTTGCTAATTGATCCCTACAAATGTTTTTTAATTGTCTTTGCTATCTTTACAAGTAAGCCCAGTACAACATGGAATTTGGGTCTCTGAGGGCATATTACAGGCAAGGCAAATTGCATAGAATATACTGGTGCCCTGTACTGTCTAATTGTCTAGTAGGAGTTATTAAGTACTACTCATTAACCATCAAGTTATCTAATCTTCATCATCATTAACGCATGCATTTCCCTTTTCTCGCTTTATTGATTTTTTGGATAAGATCATGGTCGTCTGCCAAGATTGCGCTTTGCTTTTGTTGTCCATGCGTACTGTTTTTCATTTTCAAACCTTTCCCCAAACCCCCTTCCCATCCATTCATCAAACCCTAACCCTCTTCCCCCGGGCTGTGATTTATATTGAGGTGTGATGTGACTACATAAAATGTACACCAATTGATCACACGCTTGCTGGGGCAGATGTGGTGAAAGCAACACTAATTCAATTGCAAGGCAGGGCGAGGAGCTTCTTCTGCTTGGCCACCCATGCTCAGTCTATGTGCATTGTGCAAGCCGTCACCGGCTAATAGTAGTACATCATAATTAATTGCCGTCATTGATTGGATTAATCATCAAACTCCTACCACACAGCAGTAAAGGTTACGAATTACGATTGTGTTAAGTTAAGTGACTCACTCGACAGCACAACTGCAGTTTATAACTTCTTGTACTAGGCTGTCCCCGCCACCATTATGTTTAATTTGACTTTAGCAGTTGCAACTGCAATATTGTTTGTTTGGCAGTCGTCTTCTGTACTGTATTTCACTTCGTTCGACTACTCCTCCCACAGTTTTTCTCAGGCAAGTGACTGTCTCTTTTTTATTTTTTAGCAAATGCTACTGCCAGTGTCTACTCTACTACTACCACCACAACCATGGCATCTTCTACATTCTCTATGGAAACCATGCAGCCATCGCTGTGCCGAACGTAGTCATCATCAATCACAGGTAAGATAAGTTTGGTGGGAGGTAGAATACTAGTAGGACAAATAACTCAGTGAGGGGTACCGCATCTATCTGTTTGTTATACATCATCGGCAGATTATTTAAATCAAACACTGGCTGCGGCCCTGCAGCAGCAAGGAAACCAATGTGACGTTAATTCGTAAAACAGTAACCCCCACAAAACATTAACATTGTATGTTTAAGTATAAATATAATTTATTACCCTAACAAAAATAAACTATCCCACACCTGACCCACCCCTCTCCCTAACCCCAACCAATGTCCAAAATGAAAAAAGTCCAAAGAATGTCCCGAAACCCCAACGCCCAATTCCCACCCACCAAAACAAGGAATAAAAAGGGGCAAAGCAACAGGGTCCTCGATGTTATAATCGGCGGGCTTTGAGGTGTTTGTCCACCAGGATTTTCACCCGCTCCTCCATTTGCTCCTCTTGCCGTGCCATCCGGAGGAGAATCTTCCTGCGGAATGCCCTGCAGTGGCATCCACAATGGGGGACAGCAGTGCTGGCTGCTAATGAATTGCAGCGGGTGGCTATCAGACCGCGGCGCCGTACCGCTGGAGTTGGGGCCTGGCTGGGGCCCGGGGCATCGGACGAGGCTGCAGCTGCTGCCGCCTCCTCCTCCTCCTCCGCCAGAGCCACCAGCCGCCGGTACTCCCGGCATATGGCCTCCAGTTTCCGGCGCCGGGCCCTGACTGCCAACTCCTTCCGCGATGGTTTGTCTTGGGAAAAGAAAGAAAAAAAATATTGTTGTAACCAGTACTCTTACCTAAACAGTAACACAAAATTAATTCAACACATAATGGCACAGTAGCACTAGCAAGAAGCACAGTACATAACATTTGTGGTAATAATCTATCTATCCTCCCACTTCCTCGGCCTCTAACATTTGTGGGAGTTTCAGGCATTATACTAGCACTATGGACTCCAACCAGTACACAGTACACCAGTGTTCTTCTTATCTCTAGTTTAGGGAAATGACATAACCTGGTTGTAGCCGGCATTGCCAGCTCGGTCATCTATGCTTGAACCCAAGACAAACATACGAGTCATGACGCAGAGTCACATTAGTTTGATTTACTACTGTTTGCAAGTGGGGAAGCTCGTATTTTTCTATTACGGGTGGCACTGGCCATACTCTCTCTGTTACATGGAGGGCAATTGCTCAATTTCACAGTGCCTTGGCTACTACAAAAGGCAGATTATATATCTGAGCCAATGATCGTTGCTTTTATATGGGACAACGACATAAGGTCAGTAGCGGTCGTTGGTGGGACTCGGGAGTTTGGCCGGGCGGTGGCGTGGGTAGGGGCAGGATGGGGGTAGTAAACTATGGATTACGGCCAATTACAGGTAAGTAAACATATAAATAAATGAAACTAATTTTGTTGCGCACACTGCATCGCATTTGGCGGTGCAGTGCGCACAATGAAATTCACTTTATTTATTTGTATGTTACAGTAAAGTTACCTGTATTTGCCCGTGTAATACATTGTTTACTACTACCCCCACCCTGCCCCTCCCCACATCGGCTTTAGTACGCTGGCGCGGTTTCTTTAACATTCCCTAAAACTGTGCATCCCGTGACAGTCTCCACCTATGCTGTCTATGATGAATACATACAGGCATCCATCCATTCTAAGTAAATGTCAATCATTCTTCTTAATCTCTCCACAAACGTTACTTTGTTTCACCAACAACAACGCATGCGTCCACTCACTCCGTTGCTTGCCTTGGCTTAGAGTTTCACCCAAACACCGCTGATGATTCTTGCTATCCACAGTATCCACCCATACTGTGTCTTCCACCCAGGCAGGCATCCATTCTTCTTTCACCTCCCACCCATCCTTCAACAACACATGCATCTGATTCCTATCAGCCACCTATCCATGCTTCCAACGTATCCTTCTCTGCCAGTCGTCATATTAAATCTCGCCCGCCCTTCCTCCTTCCACCCTTCTTTCCCTTTTTGTTCAACACATCCATCAAGGTCATCTGATCTGACTTTTAGTCTCCTCCATAAAACTTTCACAGCTGAGTTGGAGTCAGATATAAGAGGCCATTGGTTAATGAAGTCACGCTGGTAATGCTATTGCTACTGCATTGCTCATGCTAAGTAAAGGGTATCTTCTTTATTAACCGTTGTATAACCGTTGAGGAACAGCCGCCTTAAACTGAACTCAGACAAGACGGAAGTCCTCATCCTGGGTTCATCACCCTCCGCCTGGGACGACTCTTGGTGGCCCCCGGCCCTGGGCACCGCGCCCAAGCCAACGGACCACGCACGCAACCTGGGCTTCATCCTGGACTCCTCCCTGTCGATGACCAGACAAGTCAACGCCGTCTCATCTTCGTGCTTCAACACCCTGCGCATGCTCCGCAAGATCTTCAGATGGATCCCCACTGAAACCAGGAAGACCGTCACCCAGGCACTCGTCACCAGCCGACTGGACTATGGGAACACCCTCTACGCCGGAACCACAGCCAAACTTCAAAAAAGACTCCAGCGCATCCAGAACGCCTCCGCACGACTCATCCTGGACATCCCCCGACACAGCCACATCACCGGACACCTGAAAGACCTGCACTGGCTCCCCGTCAGCAAGAGAATCACGTTCAAACTCCTCACCCACGCACACAAGGCCCTCCATGACCTGGGCCCCAAGTACCTCAACGACCGCATGACCTTCTACACGCCCACCCGCCAGCTACGATCAACCAGCCACGCCCTCGCCACCGTACCACGCATCCGCAGAGCCACCGCCGGAGGAAGATCCTTCTCCTACCTGGCAGCCAAGACCTGGAACTCCCTCCCCACTCACCTTCGGCAAACCCAGGACCATCTCTCCTTCAGGAAGCAGCTCAAGACCTGGCTGTTCGAGCAGTAAGTTACCCCCTCCCCCAGCGCCTTGAGACCCTCCCGGGTGAGTAGCGCGCTCTATAAATGCCGTGATTGATTGATTGATTGATAATGTTCACTACAACTTCATACCTAATAAGTCTCAACAACAGTACAGTGAGTGAAGTCCACTCCACACACCCTTCCAGCTAGTGCAATGTCAATAAGTCATGAATATAACTTACCACCGCCCGCCACTGCTGCTGGCTCACCCCTGTATCTCCTGCCCCCTCCGGAATGGCCGCAACGCCATCGCCGCTGGCCCCACCGGCACTGGTGGTCGGTAGTACGCCTAGAAAAACATGACACATTTTTAGATGCCTGTACACCTCCCCTATTTATTCTTTTTCACTAGCAAGATTGAAAAAAAGTTAATACATATTATTATTATAAATCACATTCAATAGTCCAAATCGGGTACTAGAGTACAGTCAGTAGACAGACACTAGTAGTGTTATTATGGTCCCTAGGGTCATTATTATACTATACTCTACTCTTTGCAAAGTTAGCCTGAGCCATGCAACCATTTTTCGCTTCATGTCTTTTGCGCATGTTACCTCGCAGCTTGTTGTGCAGTAACAGTAAGACGCCTTTTGAGCCCACATGAGCACATACAGCTACTGTCTGAGCGTTGCGTACAAGAGGTCGGAAAACAAGCCACTTTGTTATGGAGTTCCGTTAGTCCGTATTACTTAGCCATAGGTAACATGTTACAGTTTTTTGGCAGGACTGACAAATGCTTGCATTAACACGCACCATTTTTCTCAGGCAGAGGATTCCCTTCTACGAACCAGAGATTTGCAGAGCTTATGAATGATGCATGTAACCAGTAATTCTACGTTCTACGGTGAGGAGTCGCCCAGAATTCACACAGATCTTTTGTCTTATATCATCATGCACTTGTTGCAACAATTTTTATTGTTTTAATCTTATGCATTTTGCTGTTGGAGCTGGCTGGAGTACACTGAATTTTATAGAACAACAACATACAGAGGTTGTCATTTGAAAATAAACCTTTTGAACTTACACATAGACTCTGTGGTATTTGGTGTGGTGGTGGTGGTGGACTTACACGAGTGAGTGAGCGAAAGTGTGTTATGTTCTGGGTTGTGGAATCATAATCATTGGGTATCTTCGGGTGGGGGTTCGGGGACCTAATGAGACACTAGCTAGTCGTTCAGGGGATTGTGGGTTCACTTCTGACTGAGGTGTGAGGAACGTCCAAGTTCCAAACTCTCATCACCAACATCCTCTTTCATTGTGCATAGTTCTGCATGGGGCTGTGCAGAATCCAAGTAGTATGTACTATATCCTATCAAAAATAGTCAAATATCTGGTTGTGCATTTTGTTTGTGGTAATTGTCAAAGCCTCAAGATTAAGAAGCCTAGAAGAGGACAACCGAAAGGACTGGACTCAGTGGCTAGAGCTATTAGTATTGGTCAATCTGAGTTTTATTCAAAACCGTACAATAAAGAGTGGCAATGCAAACTGGGCAAGCTTAGCGACAGACTAATAGTAGTAGTACCGAGTACAGACATTCATAGCAGAGGCAGTTACAACTTAGAGGCAGGGATAACCAGAATTTAGAAACAGATAGTCAAGTCAAGATCAAAGAATCTTTTGTAAAAAATATAATTAGGGAGTGGAGCCAGAATTAATAGTTCTGAAAAAATAAGGTCCAGTAAAAGTTAGGGCAATATAATTGTTAATATAACCACTGGAGGACTTACTGGGACCAGCAGCAGGGCCCTCGGTAGAGCAGCGGTCCTCTGGTGGTTGTCCCGCCGACTAGGACCCCGTCTTCTTGCCCCTGGGTGCTGCAGATCAGTGATCATGTAAGATATAATAAAGAAAAAGAAAGACACAAACATTAATGATTGCTGTGAAACAAATAAATTATCTAAAAAAACGCTCAAAAAACGTTTTAGGAAACAAAAATTGCAATAAAATTAACCTATCTAATCCGATCGCCTACTGGCTTGCGGGATTCACGGACAGTCTACTTATTTGGGAACACTAATTCAGTGTTCCATTCTGATTGATTCAAATAAAATCCAGAACACTAACTAAGCCTAAGTACCACCTGACCTAGCCCACCTATTCCAGGCGGGCCAATTGTTCATTAAGCCTGCATTTCCATTTTTTTTTCCATCAAAAATGCATAGATGAGAAGGAGGACACATGCATAAAGTCAGTGCATAATGCATACACCAAATTGTTGGTTGGTTGCGTCTGATGTTCTGCAGCTGACTGACACTGCTAAGCTAAGCTTACCAGTACCACTCACTAAACAAACTACAAAAGGTTCTACTAAGGACTGGGGTAAGCAGCACTCAGTGACAGAGGATGCGTCACGCACACCGCTCAAAAATTATCAACTAATAGTAACTAAACCTAGTATCAAATCCATCCACCACTATTTGACAGGAGGACAAAGGAAGGACTACAGTCTCTCTAGCAATAGCATTACCTAACTGAAGTTCTCTAAAGTAAACTCTTACATAATAATGACAAGCGAGCGCAAAGTTGCAAAAAAGTAAGAGTACCGCCCAGCACCTGTGTCCTACAATCACAGAAGATTTTGAAACGTAATTTACCTGCAATGTAAGCAGCATTATTCTTGTTATTTGTAAAAAATGTATACACAAATCACAATACTTATACTACTATATATATTGGCTACTCACCAAGCCCCACGACCTCGACACCTAGCAGGTCCAACAGGTCCTGCTCCCGGTCAAGAATGTCTGACCACCGGTGGGCCAGCTGGTTATGTGTGCGCCGGACCGCGGAGCAGCGAAACACTGCCCGACGCACCTTCGCCCACCGGCGGTGACGCTCCTGGGTCGGGTAACCGGAGCCTGGCCTGCCGCCTGCTGCCAAGGTCAAGGGGAGGTGGCGCTGAATAAAAAAAACAAGGGCGGCCACCTCCTCCTCCGTAAACAGCTGGCGGGCTTGCACCCCTGCGGGGCGCAGTCTGCCGCAAGGCAGGCGGCGATTGGGCGCACGCGCCTTGCCCTTTGACCCGCTGCTGCTACCCTTCGCCATGGTTCTGGGGTGGGAGGAGGTGAAAAAGAAAAGTTAGATGGGAAAAATAAAGTTAGGGGAAGAAGTAGGAGCTTAAAGAAGAAAGTTATATAAAACAGTTGAAAAGTAAAAAAACACAGTAAAAAGTAGAAAAAAATGCAAAATATAGACTTAGGCAGAGAGAGAGATAGGTAAGAAATAAAGAAAAATTGAAAAACAGTGTAAAAAACTAAGGATTGCAAAGATTGAGGGAGGATAGAAAAGCAGGCCCAGAACCATAGCATAGAGTGGTAAAACAAGATGGCTGCGCCCATCGCGACCGCATGGGTAAGTTCGCGCAATATTTCTCCCCGAGCACGCAAAAAACGTCGCGAACACGTACAACGCGTTCCCGAACATGGAATGCGCATCGCGAGCACGCTATACGCGACCCGGAACAGGAAATAAGGGATCGCGAACGGGCGGGACAAGTGAAAACCAAAATGGCCGCGCCCATAGGCGACCGCATGGGTAAGTTCGTGCCCCCGAGCACGCAAACAGCGTCCCGAACACGAACAACGCGTTCCCGAGCAAGAAAAATGCATCGCGAACGGGCGCGCCAAGCAGCTACGCACGCTCGCGAAGCTACGCGAAGCTCGCGTAGCGCTTCGACGTCTTCGCGTAGCTTCGCGTAGCGCGACTACGCGAACTACGCCCAGGGTTAGTCACCAGCAATAATGTCAAAAAAACGGTCTCAATTTAAAATGTAAAAACGTTTTTAATTTGCAAAGTTTCGACGTTCCATAGCAAGCATGTCTGCAATGCCCCCTGACACCTAGGAAAGAACATTAGTAATAATGCTCCCCAAGGCCGCCTGAATTGCCATTTAACTATCAGCCTTAAATATATATTTTCTCCAGACGTTAACTTAGCAGTTCAGAAAATATACATATTTTACTTTAAATACATTCATCTAAATTTTTGAAAATATATCTAATTCAACCAAACAAAAGCTTTTCATTTACTAGGTTGGGCTGCAGAAAGGAGAGCTACTCACAGATCTTGGGAGAGCTGGCAGTAGCTCCCGAGCTACTTGTTGGAGAACCCTGGGCTATATAAGTAGTAAGTCAGGATACCTTTGCTCGTCATGCGTGTCCTTAAAAGTGACAGGTGCCACGCCCCCTCGACGTGTCCTTAAAAGTGACAGGTCCCAAACCCTCGTGATGGATGTAGGTGACCACTTGCCCTAAGGGGCGGCCTGCCATAGGGCGGGGCTGTTTTTGGAGACAGCAGCAAACCAGAGCCCCATGACAGTGGGGGGGCTAATGTTGTGGTGTAGAGGTGCACGCCCCTTTTAGGGGCTGTTTAGGATACATATAAGGCCTCCATAAGAGCCATGTACAGCAAGCAGACGGCTGAATACGAAAAGGTGCCCATAGCAAAATGAAGAGATACAGCCCGCTCGTGAAAAGGCCCGTGTTGGGTGGCTCCCAGCCCACTATCAATAGATATTACCGCAGCTTAACACCCCTGGTAATGGACGAGAATGCTCAACAAGAAACACCGAAGGATATGGGCTGCGACGTTACTGGTTTTGGCAATGACCTTTCTCGGCGTGTGGAAACACTCAGTCTCAAGGATTGCGTATGCCGGATGTCCCCGATTAAGGGCGACAGCAGCGAGAGTGAGGGCTCGTGTAGTGGCAGCGTGTATGCTGGCCTCAGTTTCGTGGACATGGAGGAAGATGAAGAATCGATAGTTCCTCCTAACACACCCGTCTATGAAGACATGGTCCTTCAGGAGGATACGGCTCCTGAGAAGGTCGTTGTGCAACAGCCGGGTACAAGCGTCGAAGATGATGGGGCATCACAGGACATTAGCAACTCTCAAGATTTCAGAGCCGCCGCAGAGGGCGGTGAAAATGCTGAGGTTAGTAAAAACGTTATAAGCAGACAGTTACATAATGATGTATTCGATTTATTCAACTACCGGACTGTCAATCTTTCTTCTTTTTGACCCCTAGAGAGCAACCCCAGATGGATGCACCTACTTCATAATGCGCTATGGTGAAGAAGCTGTAGCACCTCCTAACACGCCCGTCTATGAGGACATGGTCCTTCAGGAGGATACGGCTCCTGAGAAGGTCGTTGTGCAACAGCCGGTTACAAGCGTCGAAGATGATGGGGCATCGCAGGACATTAGCGACTCTCAAGATTTCAGAGCCGCCGCAGAGGGCGGTGAAAATGCGGAGGTTAGTAAGAAAATGTTATGAGCAGACAGTTACATAATGATGTATTTTATTTCTTCAACTAACGGACTGTCAATCTTTCTTCTTTTGAACCCTAGAGAGCAACCCCAAAAAGGCCTGCGGCAGAGTGGAGGCCTGCAAAAGCGAGCAATGTAATTTTCAATTGTCTGTGGTGTTCAAAACAGGCTGAAAGTTCCACATGCCAAAACAGTGATGGGTGCAACAAGTGTGTATGCGGCTCTAAGAACGGCGCGTGTGAAAAGGAAGATCCAGGATTGTCCTACAATGCCAGGCAGTGTGTTAGGGGTTTCGCCGCGGCGGTGGTACTAAACTTTGTCAAGCGTGACTATTACAGCCTTTGTCACGGACATCAAATGAACGATCCTCAGCAGGCGGCGCACGAATGTTTGTGCGAATCATATAGAACAAGAACAATATGATATATTTGTAGTTTGTTAGACCCGTACAAGGTGTATAAACTGATAAGGGTGGTGTACGGGCTGTACACTGAAAAGAAATATGTCCACCCTGAGATGGTGAGGATCTTGTCAGCGGCACTCAATGAGATCCGATACGCCCATGACCCGAGCTTAAAACTACCATGAATGCAGGGTATGTGCACGGCTTTTGATAGAAAGATGATAGAAAGACTCGTAGAAAGGCGTATGTGTAATCTGTATAAAAAAAATAGAAAAATAGGGTCTTTGGCCCCCCGAAGACTATTTTAAATAAATAAGGTCTTATTTAGCGTTACATGATAGCGTGTATTTAGAACAAAGTAGTAGAATGTTACACCATAAGGTGGCTATGTGTTAATCCGTCCTTAACCCCTTCGATGCTCATGACGAGCTGGACTCGTCATGGCACACAGTGGTCGTGTGCTCATGACGAGTCCAGCTCGTCATAAGACCACCCACGGGGAAGCGCTGGCGCTCCCCCGTGGGAATCCGATCGTCGGGTTTTTGGGGGAAGGCAGGGGAAGGGCTTCCCTGCCTCCCCCGCCCCCCTCAATGACATCAGCGCGCGAGCGCGCTGGCGTCATTGGGGGTTTCCTTCGTTCCCCGACGCGCTGGAAGCCATTTGCTTCCAGCGCGTCGGGAATAAGGTTAGTTTTGGCTCCGGGGAGGAGGGATTTGAAACAGAAGAGGCATCGAGGGAAAGGAAAACCCTTTCCTTTCCCTCGATGCCTCTTTGTGCATTCCTGCTGCACGATCATGCGATCGTGCAGCAGAAATGCCCACTAGATGCCAGGGAATTTTTTAAAACACGGAAAATACTGTTTTGGGGAGCGGCCCCTTGGGCAAGGGTCGCTCCCTTTTGAGGGCCTTATGTTTTTGGTGCTCTGCCCCCTGGGGGGGCAGTTTTATTTATATAGCGTGGGGCTTTACCCGAAGGTGTGAGAGCGCTTTCATTACATGATGAGAAGGTTACAAGTGAGCATAATACAAAAGCAAGTGTTACATTACATGAGGAAAAAGTGACAATTGTGCATGATACATGAGATACAAAATATAAATAGAAGTATAATACTGCAATAAGTGGCAGAACACACTGGGAAGGCACTTCTATAGGCATGGAGTACAGAATTTCCTATAGTGGAAGAACTTCCTTGAGGGAGTAGAGAGGGCGTGAAAGGGTACACAAATCCAGCACAGCACGCAAGGGTGAGGAATGTACAGGAAAAAGTACAAATTTACAATGAAGAGCGAACTTCCTAGAGGGGGCTGAGAGTGAAAGTATTAGTTCTGAAAGTGTCTTTGGAAGAGAAGAGATTTGAGGTCAGCTTAGAAGATCCAGGTAGAGGAGGTGGCACGGAGCAATGGGGAAGCGAGTTCCAGATTCTCACCGCATTGCCTGAGAAGGATTGCGCCATCGATCTTTCCCTTTTGAAGACGGGGGGCTCAAGCAGAAGCTTTTCGCATTGCGAGAAGGGCGAGAGCCACCGGACAATTTCAATTTATTCACCAGGTAACGAGGGAGGACGTGTGTAAGGCTTTGTGTGTGATGCAGGCAGTTTTGTAAATAGATCTTGCCTCGATCGGAAGCCATCGAAGAGAGGACAGGATAGGAGTGACGTGGTCGCTTCGTTTAGACCCTGAAATGAAGCGAGCTGCTGAATGGAGGATGGATTTGAGAGGGAGAGGTGGGATTTGGGTAGGCCCGTCAGAAGAGAATTGCAATAATCCAGTCTTGAGAGAACCAGAGATTGTACCAAGGTTTTTAAGTCTTTCTCCGGGAAGAACCGACGGATCCCCCATAGAAGGCGCAACTGGTAACGTGCGTTCTTAGCAATAGAGTTGATGTGGGAGATTAGGTTGAGTCTTTTGTCAAGAATGACACCTAGGGATTTAGCGCTGTCGACAATGATGGGTTTGTTGTTGAGTAGGTTCAGCTGATCCATCCAAGATTGAACAGGAGGAGGTGAGAGAGAGGTAGAGAGGAGGAGGAATTCAGTTTTGGCGGGATTCAGAATGAGTTGGTGAGCTAACATCCAGTTGTGAATAGAGTTGAGAGTAGAGTTGAGTAGTGAGAGATCGTGTGCGGAAGATAAAGGTATCTTCCCACTAGTCCACCAGGCATTTATTTGTGGAGAGTGACCCCTTGGGTGGCAGAATAGCAGTATGTTTTTAGGCCCATCTGCCCCCAAGGAGGGCAGAAGCCACTAGACACCAGGGTTTTTAATTTTTGTGTTGGGGAGTGGCCAAAAGGGCAAGGGTTGCTCCCCTTTTACGGGGGTGAATATTTTATTTATACTCTTACCTCCTTAGCATGGCTGGTGGATTGTGTGTGGACTGGTGCATTATTTGCATATGTGATTGTAATGTTTTTTTCTCCTTTTTATTCTAGTGTAAAGCTTTTGATTCCTGTTTGCGGTTTCGGCAGTGGTTGTTCTGCAGTTTTGCGTAATTGCATTTATTTGGTAAGAAAAATATTTTTGTTGTGTGTACTCCAAATGAGTATTATTGTCATGCATGAATGAATTTTTTTGTAAGTGGTGTCATAATGGCAGCATATTTGTTAGTGTTCAGAGCATGAAATTCTTTGCGATGTTTTGCATTGTCTTATGTGTAATTGTTTTTTCTTCTTTTTTAGTGCGATATTGTTGATCCTTACTGTGTCTGTGCAGAGTAGGTGGTGGTGAGTCTAGCTGCTTCTGTCACGTGAGTGGTATAGTGTTGGAGTATATAGGTCTTTGTGATAAAGCTACATTTTGTTTATTTCTTTTTTTACAAAGGGTTTGTTGTTGTTGACTTGTTTGACAAGTAACCTTTATTAGTAAGCATTATGGCTAGCCGTAGAATTACTGCTCAGCAGGTGGTTGGTTTGCTTCTTGAATCTTCCTCTGAGCAGGATTATGAGACTGACAGTGCGTCTGAGGGAGAGGAGGGAGGGAAGATTCAGGCAGTGAGTTTTCTCTCCACATGGAATCATCGGATGATGAAGGTACTCTCAGTGCAGATGAAGTGCCTGTTTTAGAGGAGGATACTACTGTGCCGATGGTGCAAGAGGCATCTGGATTGCAGCCTGGGGCTGCTAGGCTTCCTACTGGAAGTGCTGGACTCTGGGTTGATCCAAACATGGTGCAGCCGGTGTTGCCTGCCTTTAGTGGTTATGCAGGGTGTAGAGTGGATTGTGAACATTATTTGCCTCTACAGTATTTTCAGTTGTTTATGGATGATGTATTTTTGGGTGAGATTGTTGAGCAGACTAATTTGTATGCTGAACAGTTTTTGAGGGACAACAGTGCCAGACCTAGGCCATTCTAGAGCTACCCGGTGGAGTCCCACAAATCTGGAAGAGATGAAGAAGTTTTTAGGTTTGACTTTTTTGATGGGTTTGATAAGGAAGCCGTCCATGGGTTCATATTGGTCTACCAGTCCCTTGATGGCAACGGCCATATTTCCTGCAGTTATGACTCGTGATCGGTATTTACTTTTGCTTCGGATGCTGCATTTTGTTGATAATGGTTTGGCGTTGCCACGAGATCACCCTGAATGTGACCGTCTTTTTAAGATTCGGCCTGTTCTTGATCACTTTGTAGATCGATTTTCAGAGATCTATACTCCAGGGAAAGAAATATCTATTGATGAGTCTTTGGTCCTGTTCAAGGGCCGTTTGGTTTTTAGGCAGTACATTCCTAGCAAGAGGGCACGCTATGGAATTAAGCTGTATATGTTGTCTGAGAGTAGGACAGGATATGTTTTTAATTTGCGTGTGTACACTGGTAGGGATTCCACTATTGACCCCCCTGGCTGTCCGTCCACTTTTGGAGTTTCAGAGAAAATTGTGTGGGATCTTGCTAGAGGACTGTTTAACAGAGGCCACCATTTGTACCTTGATAACTTCTACACTGCAGTGCAATTGTTTAAGGAATTGTTCAAAGTGGACACTTTTGCTTGTGGCACAATCCGCTCTAACCGTAAAGGTTATCCAAAAGAGCTTGTTTGCAAAAAACTTCAGAGGGGACAGTGCAGTGCCTTGCGTAGTGAGGAACTGCTAGCTGTGAAATTTGTGGACAGGAGGGATGTGTACATGCTGACTACCATCCATGATGAGAGTACTTCACCTGTGGCTGTTTGGGGTCAGATTGCTGAAGTGCGCAAACCTGTGTGCATTTTAGACTACAATAAGAACATGAGTGGTGTTGATAGAGTAGATCAGAGGTTGGAACCTTACACTGCTATTCGTAAGGCTTACATTTGGTATAAGAAGTTGGCCATCCATCTCTTCAATTTAGCAACTTTCAATGCTTTTGTTGTGTTCAAGGAGTGTTCTCCTGCGTCAAAGTTGACTTTTGTTCAGTTTCAGCAGTCTGTCATAGGCAGCCTTGTTGTTGTGGAACAGGCAAGTGTTCCTAGAGTTGGAGTGGTGGAGGATGTGGCTCGATTGAAAGATCGCCACTTTCCTGATCACATTCCTCCTACACCCTCAAAAGACTTTCCCACTAGGAGATGTAGAGTCTGTTGGCGAAGAGGTACGCGGAAGGAGACTCGTATGTACTGCCCTGAGTGTCCTTCTAACCCTGGGCTGTGTGTGCCTGCTTGTTATAGAGCGTACCACAAGCAAAATAATTATTGGGAGCAACCATGAGTGGTAAAGTGAACTGCCTGGTCTGTAATATTTAAGAATTGTTGTTCTGTTTCAAGGTTGGCATTAGTGCAATGTATTTAGTTTCTGATTTTGTGTTAGTAGATTTGTATCTATTTGCAATTTGTTTGTGTTTTCTTTTTTGTATAAAAAAATCCTAAATGTGATGGTGGTGTGTGTAGGCTGGTGCTTGGCTGGCGGTGTGCGTGGAGTGGCGCTTGGCTGGCGGTGTGCGTGGAGTGGCGCTTGGCTGGCGGTGTGCGTGGAGTGGCTCTTGGCTGGCGGTGTGCGTGGAGTGGCGCTTGGCTGGCGGTGTGCGTGGAGTGGTGCTTGGCTGGTGGTGTGCGTGGAGTGGCGCTTGGCTGGCGGTGTGCGTGGAGTGGCGCTTGGCTGGCGGTGTGCGTGGAGTGGCGCTAGGCTGGCGGTGTGCGTGGAGTGGCGCTAGGCTGGCGGTGTGCGTGGAGTGGCGCTTGGCTGGCGGTGTGCGTGGAGTGGCGCTTGGCTGGCGGTGTGCGTGGAGTGGCGCTTGGCTGGCGGTGTGTGTGGAGTGGCGCTTGGCTGGCGGTGTGCGTGGAGTGGCGCTTGGCTGGCGGTGTGCATGGAGTGGCGCTTGGCTGGTGGTGTGCGTGGACTGGCGCTCGGCTGGCAGTGTGTGAGTAGTGACTTGCTGCTGGTCACTACACACACTGCTAGCCGAGCGATACTCACGCAATCCATCAGCTTGTGTGGTTGCTGTGTTAGGAATGTGGGCGTGTGAAAGAGATGGGCCCTTGAATGGCGCTGTCTGCTGGTGTGAGTGTTGTAATGTGATGGGCCCGCGGCTGGTGGTGTGAATGGTTTTGTATTTGTCACACGTATGAAAGGTGTATGAATGGCCTGTAAAGAGGTTGGTGCCTTGTCGTGGCTTTACAGCTCACGAGCTGTGAGTCAATGGTTCAGTTTCTCGTCCTTTCAATTATTAACAGTGCATTTCATTTTTGTGAAATCACTTGGTAATACAATTGTATATACTGAACCATCACTCACCCTCGTGCCAAATCCAACCAGTATGTGTGTGTGCTTGAGGATTAGATGGCTGTGCAGTAATATTTTTTTTGTCTTTCTCAAGCAGGGTGTACCTTGTACCTTTTTGTGAATGTTGTAATGTGTTTGTTTCGTGCCTGGTGGTGTGAATGGTCTTGTGTGTATCACGTATGAAAGGTGTGTGAATGGCCTGTAAAGCGGTTGGGGCCTTGACGTGGCTTTACAGCTCACGAGCTGCGAGTCACTGGTTCAGTTTTTTGTCCTTTCAATTATTGACAGTGCATTTCATTTTTGTGAAATCTCTTGTTAATAAAATTGTATATACTGAACCATCACTTGCCCTCGTGCCAAATCCAACCAGTATGTGTGTGTGCTTGAGGAATAGATGGCTGTGCAGTAATCTTTGTCTTTTTAGTCTGTCTGCCAAGGTGTACATTCCGTCTAAGAATAACCTACCAACTGTAGATATTGTCGTAAACGAAACACCCATGGGAGTACATGGTGATATCTCTCTTGTGGATCCCAACAAGTTATGGTACCCACAATGTCCTGCAAACCTCAAAATGTCTGTCACATTTTCCTTGCAATATTGTGCCAAAATTTTCACGCTGCAGAAATAAACAACACATTATCTCAAAATGACCTGGTTTTGCAAGGGGGTCACCTGGGTTTTTGGCCCGGGGCTTGGCGGCCACCTAGGGAAACCTACCAAACCCACACATTTCTGAAAAGTAGACACCCGGGGGCTTCCAGGGAGGTATGGCTTGCGTGGATCTCCCAACGTTTCCTTACCCAGAATCCCCTGCAAACCTCAATTTTAGCTGAAAAAATCACTTTTTTCAGACATTTTTGTGTGGGAAAGTGTGGCATCACCGGGCTCACACAAATTTCCTACCACCCAGCGTACCCCCAGGTCTCCCGATAAAAATGGAGCCTCACTTGTGTGGGAGGCCCAAGTACCCGCGACAGGCAAGGGCCCACAACGTATTGAGGCGACCTCAAAATGGCCTTTCACAAAACGACCTGGTTTTGCAAGGGGGGTCCCATGACGTTTTGGCACAGGGCTCGGCGGCCACCTAGGGAAACCTACCAAACCCACACATTTCTGAAAATTAGACACCCGGGGGATTCCAGGGAGGTATGGCTTGCGTGGATCCCCCAACGTTTTCTTACCCAGAATCCCCTGCAAACCTGACATTTTGCTGAAAAAATCCCTTTTTTCACACATTTTGTGTGGTAAAGTTGTGGCATCACCGGGCTGACACAAATTTCCTACCACCCAGCGTCCCCCCAGGTCTCCCGATAAAAATGGTGCCTCACTCGGGTGGGAGGCCCAAGTACCCGCGACAGGCAAGGGCCCACAACGTATTGAGGCGACCTCAAAATGGCGTTTCACAAAACGACCTGGTTTTGCAAGGGGGTCACCTGGGTTTTGGCCCTGTGCTCGGCGGCCATCTAGGGAAACCTACCAAACCCACACATTTCTGAAAAGTAGACACCCGGGGGCTTCCAGGGAGGTATGGCTTGCGTGGATACCCCAACGTTTCCTTACCCAGAATCCCCTGCAAACCTCAATTTTAGCTGAAAAAATCACTTTTTTCACACATTTTTGTGTGGAAAAGTGTGGCATCACCGGGCTCACACAAATTTCCTACCACCCAGCGTTCCCCCACGTCTCCCGATAAAAATGGTGCCTCACTTGTGTGGGAGGCCCAAGTGCCCGCGACAGGCAAGGGCCCAAAACGTAGTGAAGCGACATCAAAATTGCCTATCTCAAAACCACCTGGTTTTGCAAGGGGGGTCACCTGGGTCTTTGGCCCCGTGCTCGGCGGCCATCTAGGGAAACCTACCAAACCCACACATTTTTGAAAAGTAGACACCCGGGGCTTCCAGGGAGGTATGGCTTGCATGGATCCCCCAACGTTTCCTTACCCAGAATCCCTGCAAACCTCAATTTTAGCTGAAAAAATCACTTTTTCACACATTTTGTGTGGGAAAGTGTGGCATCACTGGCCTCACACAAATTTCCTACCACCCAGCGTTCTCCCAGGTCTCCCGATAAAAATGGTGCCTCACTTGTGTGGGAGGCCCAAGTACCCGCGACAGGCAAGGGCCCAAAACATAGTGAGGCGACATCAAAATTGCCTATCTCAAAACCACCTGGTTTTGCAAGGGAGTCACCTGGGTTTTGGCCTCGTGCTCGGCGGCCATCTAGGAAACCTACCAAACCCACACATTTCTGAAAAGTAGACACCTGGGGGCTTCCAGGGAGGTATGGCTTGCGTGGATCCCCCAGCGTTTCCTTACCCAGAATCCCCTGGATTTTAGCTGAAAAAATCACTTTTTCACACATTTTTGTGTGGGAAAGTGTGGCATCACCGGACTCACACAAATTTCCTACCACTCAGCGTTCCCCAGGTCTCCCGATAAAAATGGTGCCTCACTTGTGTGGGAGGCCCAAGTAACCGCAACAGGCAAGGGCCCAAAACATTTTTTGATAGGCAATGTTGATGTTGCCTCAAAACGTTTTGTGTCCTTGCATGTCGCGGTACTTGGGCCTCCCACACAAGTGAGGCACCATTTTTATCGGGAGACCTGGGAACGCTGGGTGGTAGGAAATTTGTGTGAGGCCAGTGATGCCACACTTTCCCACACAAAAATGTGTGAAAAAAGTGATTTTTTCAGCTAAAATTGAGGTTTGCAGGGGATTCTGGGTAAGGAAACGTTGGGGGATCCATGCAAGCCATACCTCCCTGGAAGCCCCCAGGTGTCTACTTTTCAGAAATGTGTGGGTTTGGTAGGTTTCCTAGATGGCCGCCGAGCACGGGCCAAAGACCCAGGTGACTCCTTGCAAACCAGGTGGTTTTGAGATAGGCAATTTTGATGTCGCCTCACTACGTTTTGGGCCCTTGCTGTCGCGGGTACTTGGGCCTCCCACACAAGTGAGGCACCATTTTTATCGGGAGACCTGGGGAACGCTGGGTGGTAGGAAATTTGTGTGAGGCCAGTGATGCCACACTTTCCCACACAAAAATGTGTGAAAAATGTGATTATTTCAGCTAAAATTGAGGTTTGCAGGGGATTCTGGGTAAGGAAAGTTTGGGGATCCATGCAAGCCATACCTCCTGGAAGCCCCTGGTGTCTACTTTTCAGAAATGTGTGGTTTGGTAGGTTTCCCTAGGTGCCGGCAGAGCTAGGGTTCACAAACTACAGCTAGGCACTTTGCCAAAAAGGGTCATTTTTCACTGCGAAATTGAGGTGTGACCACGTTGCGTTTTGTGCCGTTTCCTGTCGCAGGCACTAGGCCGACCCACACAAGTGAGGTACCATTTTTCTTGTAAGACTTTGGGGAACGCGGGGTGGGTGGAAATGTGTGGATCCACGCAGATTCCAGAACTTTCCACCACAGAAATGTGGGGAAAATGTGTTTTTTTGACAATTTTTAGGTTTGCAAGGGATTCTGGGTAACAGAACCTGGTGGGAGGCAGTCAAGTCACCCCATCCTGGATTTCCCTGGGTGTCTAGTTTTCAAAAATGTATAGGTTTGCTAGGTTTCCCTAGGTGCCGGCAGAGCTAGGGTTCAAAAACTACAGCTAGGCACTTTGCCAAAAAGGGTCATTTTTCACTGCGAAATTGAGGTGTGACCACGTTGCGTTTGTGCCGTTTCCTGTCGCAGGCACTAGGCTGACCCACACAAGTGAGGTACCATTTTTCTCGTAAGACTTTGGGGAATGCGGGGTGGGCGGAAATTTGTGGATCCACGCAGATTCCAGATCTTTCCACCACAGAAATGTGGGGAAAATTTGTTTTTTTGGACAATGTTTTAGGTTTGCAAGGGATTCTGGGTAACAGAACCTGGTGGGAGGCAGTCAAGTCACCCCATCCCGGATTCCCCTGGGTGTCTAGTTTTCAAAAATGTATAGGTTTGCTAGGTTTCCCTAGGTGCCGGCAGAGGTAGGGTTCAAAAACTACAGCTAGGCACTTTGCCAAAAAGGGTCATTTTTCACTGCGAAATTGAGGTGTGACCACGTTGCGTTTGCGCCGTTTCCTGTCGCAGGCACTAGGCCGACCCACACAAGTGAGGTACCATTTTTCTCGTAAGACTTTGGGGAACGCGGGGTGGGCAGAAATGTGTGGATCCACGCAGATTCCAGAACTTTCCACCACAGAAATGTGGGGAAAATGTGTTTTTTTGGACAATTCTTTAGGTTTGCAAGGGATTCTGGGTAACAGAACCTGGTGGGAGGCAGTCAAGTCACCCCATCCTGGATTCCCCTGGGTGTCTAGTTTTCAAAAATGTATAGGTTTGCTAGGTTTCCCTAGGTGCCGGCAGAGGTAGGGTTAAAAAACTACAGCTAGGCACTTTGCCAAAAAAGGGTCATTTTTCACTGCGAAATTGAGGCGTGACCACGTTGCGTTTTGCGCCGTTTCCTGTCGCGGGCACTAGGCTGACCCACACAAGTGAGGTACCATTTTTCTCGTAAGACGATGGGGAACGCGGGGTGGGTGCAAATTTGTGGATCCACGCAGATTCCAGAACTTTCCACCACAGAAATGTGGGGAAAATGTGTTTTTTTGGACAATTTTTTAGGTTTGCAAGGGATTCTGGGTAACAGAACCTGGTGGGAGGCAGTCAAGTCACCCCATCCTGGATTCCCCTGGGTGTCTAGTTTTCAAAAATGTATAGGTTTGCTAGGTTTCCCTAGGTGCCGGCAGAGGTAGGGTTCAAAAACTACAGCTAGGCACTTTGCCAAAAAAGGGTCATTTTTCACTGCGAAATTGAGGTGTGACCACGTTGCGTTTTGTGCCGTTTCCTGTCGCAGGCACTAGGCCGACCCACACAAGTGAGGTACCATTTTTCTCGTAAGACTTTGGGGAACGCGGGGTGGGCGGAAATTTGTGGATCCACGCAGATTCCAGAACTTTCCACCACAGAAATGTGGGGAAAATGTGTTATTTGGACAATTTTTTAGGTTTTCAAGGGATTCTGGGTAACAGAACCTGGTGGGAGGCAGTCAAGTCACCCCATCCTGGATTCCCCTGGGTGTCTAGTTTTAAAAAATGTATAGGTTTGCTAGGTTTCCCTAGGTGCCGGCAGAGGTAGGGTTCAAAAACTACAGCTAGGCACTTTGCAAAAAAAGGGTCATTTTTCACTGCAAAATTGAGGTGTGACCACGTTGCGTTTTGCGCCGTTTCCTGTCACGGGCACTAGGCCGACCCACACAAGTGAGGTACCATTTTTCTCGGAAGACTTTGGGGAACGCGGGGTGGGTAGAAATTTGTGGATCCACGCAGATTCCAGAACTTTCCACCACAGAAATGTGGGGAAAATGTGTTTTTTGGACAATTTTTAGGTTTGCAAGGGATTCTGGGTAACAGAACCTGGTGGGAGGCAGTCAAGTCACCCCATCCTGGATTCCCCTCGGTGTCTAGTTTTCAAAAATGTATAGGTTTGCTAGGTTTCCCTAGGTGCCGGCAGAGCTAGGGTTCAAAAACTACAGCTAGGCACTTTGCCAAAAAGGGTCATTTTTCACTGCAAAATTGAGGTGTGACCACGTTGCGTTTTGTGCCGTTTCCTGTCGCAGGCACTAGGCCGACCCACACAAGTGAAGTACCATTTTTCTCGTAAGACTTTGGGGAACGTGGGGTGGGTGGAAATTTGTGGATCCACGCAGATTACAGAACTTTCCACCACAGAAATGTGGGGAAAATGTGTTTTTTGGACAATTTTTTAGGTTTGCGAGGAATTCTGGGTAACGGAACCTGGTGGGAGGCAGTCAAGTCACCCCATCCTGGATTCCCCTGGGTGTCTAGTTTCCAAAAATGTATAGGTTTGCTAGGTTTCCCTAGGTGCCGGCAGAGCTAGGGTTCAAAAACTACAGCTAGGCACTTTGCAAAAAAAGGGTCATTTTTCACTGTGAAAATGTGATGCGTCCACGTTGCGTTTTGCGCTGCTTCCTGTCACGGGCACTAGGCCTACCCACACAAGTGAGGTACCATTGTTTTCGGAAGACCTTGGGGAACACGGGGTGGGTAGAATTTTGTGGATCCGCGCAGATTCCAGAACTTTCCACCACAGAAAAGTGAGGAAAATTTGTTTTTTTTACCAATTTCTTAGGTTTGCAAGGGATTCTGGGTAACAGAACCTGGTGAGAGCCAGTCAAGTCACCCCGTCCTGAATTCCCCTGGGTGTCTAGTTTTCAAAAATGTATAGGTTTGCTTGGTTTCCCTAAGGGCCCGCAGAGCTAGGGTTCAAAAACTACAGCTAGGCACTTTTCAAAAAAAGGGTAATTTTTCATTGTGAAAATGTGGTATGTCCACGTTGCATTTTGAGCCATTTCCTGTTGTGGGCACAAGTCCTACCCACACAAGTGAGGTACCATTTTTATCGGGAGACTTAGGGTAACACAGAATTGTAGAGCAACTGTTATTACCTATTGACTTTCGATGCATTTCTGCCTTCCAAATGAAAGACAATGTGTAAAAAATAAGTCATTTTGAAAAATGACCTATAATTCTCATGCTAGTATGGGTACTCCCAATTTCGGAAATGTGCAAATATCTACTGTTTCTAAAATCTACATTTTGTTCCCATTTCAGAAATACATAGGTGTCTTTCATAACAATTTTTCCATGTATACATTTTCCCAAAATAATTGCTATATACCCGGTACATAATAAAAAACCATTGCAAGATGCTGCTCAGTTATTGGCTCTGGGTTCGTCGAGTTCTTGGTGAACCTACAAGTCCTATATATCCCCACAACCAGAAAGGTCCAGCGGATATAACGGTATATTGCTTTCAAATAGCTGTCATAATTAGAAGAAGTTACAGGTGAAAACGTTGACACAAATGGCTGTTTTTTTCAACTAATTTTCAATTTTTCCTTCATTTAACTGTTAGTTTCTATAAGGAAAACTTTAAGGATCTACACAAATGACCCCTTGCTGAATTCAGAATTGTGTCTACTTTTCATAAATGTATGGCTTTTCAGGATCCATTATTGGTTTCATACCCATTTCTACCATTAACTGGAAGGAGGTTGAAAGCACAAAAAATAGCAAAAATAGGCTATGTCCCAGAAAAATGCCAAAACTGTGTAAAAAAGTTGGTTTTCTGACAAAAGTCTGCTTGTCCCTGAAAGCTGGGAAGATGGTGATTTCAGAACCACAACCCCTTTTTTGATGCCATTTGCAGGGAAAAAACAAGATGCTTTCATCTGTAGCCCTTTTTCGCATTTTTCCCCAAAAAAACAAAAGTTTGCTGTATTTTGGCTAATTTCTGGGTCCCCTCCAGGGGAATCCACAAACCCTGGGTACCTTTACAATCCCCATGATGTTAGAAAAAAAGGACGCAAATTTGGCGTGGATACCTTATGTGGTCAAAAAGTTACAGGGGCCTAAGCGCGCACTACCCCAAATAGCCAAAAAAAGGCTTAGCACAGGGGGGGAAAAGGCCTAGCAGCGAAGGGGTTAAGACGCTTACTATGAAAATGTAAAGTACATTCTGTTTATGTTTTGTTAATATTCTTTATTTTTAATAAAATGTCCTTACGCAAAACAAGTGTCATTCATTGCCTGCGGTGTAGCGGATGATAACATGCCGGGCGCCCTGTTAAGAAAACTTTATTATGATACAAGGGGAGTTGGCAGCTTGGGAAGTGCCGAAGCTCTGTATAGAAGGGCTGTAGATGAAAATGAACCTGTAAGCAGAGACCTGGTGAAGACCTGGTTATCAGGAGAGGAGGCGTATTCACTCCATAAACCCGCCAGAAGACGCTTTAGAGGCGCCCTACAATCGTTAATACACAAATAGATTATCAATGGCAGGCGGATTTCATCAGCCTTCAAGATATGGCAAAACATAACAGCGACGCTCGTTATATATTAACCGTCATAGACGTCTTGTCCAAGTACGCCTACGCAGAAGCGCTACGCGATAAAAGTGGGGCTAGCGTCACAGCCGCTTTTAAAGCCATCTTCGAAAAGGGCCGAATTCCTCAAAAACTACAAACAGACGCCGGTAAAGACTTCTTAAACAAGACATTTCAGAAATTATTTAAGCACCACGGGGTTTAACATTTTGTAACACACACAGAGGTTAAAGCAGCGGTTGTAGAGCGGTTTAACAGAACTTTAAAGTCTAAGATGTGGAGGTATTTTACGGCCCACAACACCTACAGATACGTCGATGTTCTACAGGCTTTTTAGCTGTATATAATGCCACTTATCATAGGACCATCAAAACAGCACCCGTAGAGGTAACTCCTAGTAATTCTTTATCTGTTTGGAGAACGGTGTACGGGCGTAATTTCGCTACAAAGGTGAAGAAGCTTATTTTTAAAAAGGTGATCACGTAAGGATTTCAAAATTGAAAGGTGTCTTTACGAAGGGCTACCAACAGACTTTTAGCGAGGAAATATTTATAGTGGAAAGTGTGGAGCTTAAAGAAGGGATGTATATTTACAGGTTAAAGGACTACGATGGGGAAGCAGTGTCGGGGGTCTATTACAAGGAAGAGTTACAAAGGATACCCGACGATCCGCACAGGGTGTATAGGGTTGAAAAGATTCTGAAAAGGAAAGGTAGAGGTGCTAATAGCCAGGCATATGTCAAATGGCGGGGCTGGCCGGAGACATTTAACAGTTGGGTGTTGGCCAGCTCCCTGAAGGGTGTGTGAGCTGAGGACCGTCTAAAATCTGCTGTTAAGATGGAGACAACGCCCTTTTATATCACCCTGCCGTCCAACGCTTCTAAAGGCATGTTCCCCGACAACCAGATTTCTAATTATACCGTGAAATTGGCTAAGCCTGTGGACCTGAAAGGGATTGGGAGGTAGCCCTAACCGAGATCCAATACCCTAGAACCTGGAATACATTTACACAGAGCGAGGCTAAGTTTTACATAAAGCGTGAGCAGTACCCTGTGAGCATGCACGAGAGCATCCCATACGGCTACTACCCAACCGTTTCAAGTGTTGTCGACGCCATCAACAAATCCATAGGCAGCATCGAAACATATACGAATACTCATCTGTCGCTAGATAACGTCAGAAGGAAGGTGTTTGTTAAAGCCCCTAATCGCACCACGTCGTTTAACTGCTCCGGTAAATTAAGAAGAGTTTTAGGCACAGTACAGAATGCGAAAAGTCCGATCGAACAGGATCACACGTGCCCCGATATTAACGGGGGGTTCTACACGCTCTATGTGTATAGCGATATTGTAGAGGCCCAGAGGATCGGCGATAGTTACTCGCCGCTGTTAAGATGGGTCCATGTACAGGGCGAAAATAATACGATGGTCAATATTCAATTCAACAAATACGACTACGTCGCAGTTTCTAAAAACCATTTTGACACTATTGCAATTATGATCTTCGATGATCAGTCCGTCCCGGTGTCCTTTAAATACGGGAAAGTTATTGTTAAGCTTCATTTAAGACCAAGACGCGACAGAGGCTATTAAGCAGGCATCATGGTGGTTGTGAAAACATACGGCGGCGGCGGAACCGGGTAAGGCTGCCGGGCGGTTTTCACTGCCAGTGCTGCCTGTTTCCCTGGCGTAATTGCGAGTCCCTACCCTAACAATTGCTCGTTTTAAACATTTAATTGTTGCCTCTACGAATTCTGACATTTTAAATTGTATACTGCTACCTTCGTTTTAATTGAATGCTTTTAGACTTTAAGTTTTAAAAATTACCTTAGCTGCTATCTGCTTTTATTGCGCACTTTGCACTTGCACTCACTTCAAAATCGTTCCCCCGCCCCGGTCCATCGCGGCTGTGTGCCGTTTGTGTGGAGGGCGGGGTAGGCAGCATTAGGGCCTCCAAACAACCACTTCCGGTTTGAGAGGGGGTGGAGGAAGTTTCCAGCACTCTATCCTACATTAGCTCGATGTGTCAGCGGCCGCGCAGCAGACGTGCGCAGCGGGCGTGCCGCTGGCGTGCTGAAGGCGCGCCTAAGGCAAGCCCGTCTGCGCCCGTCAGCGTCCCGGAGGCAACCGGTGCCGGCCTTGCTGCCCGTCAGACATCAGATTTGCATTACTCAAGCGAGGCTCTACGCTCTTTAAATCTCACTGCTTGCTCTTCAATGGGCAGCTGGGACTTAAGTAGAGTGAATAGAGAGGTATGTGTAGCTGTGGCTTCACTTTGGGCTCGGGTACTAATCTCCCTGACGTTGCCTGTTCACTCCCCCAACTCTTTGGATACTTGCTCCATCTCTGCAGTTCTGATAAATGTGCGCTCTCTGGGTAAACACCATGCAGAGGTCTTTGACCTACTTGAAGATGGCTCCCTAGACCTCCTGTTTACCACAGAGTCATGGCTCGATGCCTATTCAGACCCCGTCATCGCCCTGGCAACCCCGGGTGGTTACAAGATGGTGCGGACTGACCGCACTAAAGGCAGAGGGGTTGGGCTTGCCATCTTCTATAAAAATAAGTGGGACCTTCATAAAATAGAACTGGCTCCTTGGGCTGGTGGAGAAGTGCTAGACTTCAGTATTCGGATTTCGAGCCACGTTACGGTTGGTGGCTCTCTGGTCTATAGACCTCCGGGTCTGGCTAGCTCCTTTATCCAGGCGAGTGGTGATGCGATAGCCCTTAGGGCACAAAAGTTTTCGCACTTCATTTTATTAGGTGATCTTAATATTCATCTAGATCAGGCAGACAGCAAAGATACTCGAGAGTTTCTAGACACCATTTATATGGCGCATCTAGAGCAATACGTCTGCTCTGCCACTCACCAGGCAGGTCACTTGCTAGATCCTATCTGCACAAACTTTCCTATTCAGACCAACAGCCCTTGCCCTGTCACTTGGTCAGATCATTTCTTAATTCGCTTCTCATGGGAGCTAAAGAGTGGTTCACTGACAAGGAACACCTCCCGGACTCCGACCTTCAGGAAGGTGGATCCGGTCGAATTCATTAGGACTCTGGATGCGTCCAGACCCACTCTCTCAGGTAATCTGAATGATCACTGGGAGGGCTTTACATCTTGGATCTGTGAGGAAGTAGACATATTGGCCCCCCAACCCTCCCTACGCCTCTCTCGAGAGTCCCCGTCCAAACCTTGGTTCAGTCCAGAGCTGAAAGCTCTGAAGCATGACTGCAAGGTTCTGGAGCGTACCTGGCATCGCAGGGAGTATTGCCCTATTGCCAAGCTGGAACTGAGAACCCAGCAAAAAATTTATTATGCAGCTATAGCTACTGCAAAAAATCAGTTTTACACCAACCGCATTTCCGCCGCCAAGAATAACGCGAAAGAAATTTTTGCGATTGTGGAAAGCTTCACGACTCCCCCCGCTCTAACTATGGCTACCCCTACCTCCCCTATGTGGTGTGAAACTCTATCGCACTTCTTCCTCGAGAAGATTTGCGTCATCCAAAACACTTTCACCTATAATGTTGAGGTGGTGGCCGATCCAGTCATGGGTTCTCTAGTTACCAAAGAGAAAGAGTGTGAGCTGACCTTCAAGCTGCAGTTCCACTAGTCGTTACTAAGTGTTCCTCACGAGTCAAATGCAAAAGCATTGAAACCCTTTCATGAAGCTACAGTTCCACTAGTCGTTACTAGGTGTCCCTCATGAGTCAAATGCAAAAGCATTTGACTTGAGGGACACCTAGCAATGACTAGTTGAACTGCAGCTTGATGTAATCATTTCAATGCTTTTGCATTTGACTCGTGAGGGACACCTAGTAACGACTAGTTGAACTGCAGCTCTTTGTATAATTATTTTGATATTGGATACTATAATATTCACTGCCCACTGCTAATCTCGTCCCATAATGCTTTGCAGGGCCTTTGATTGGGATTGTATTTTTGCCCATAACTGTGCTTGGGGTGGTCCTAAGAGGATGGGACCACCACTGAATCGTTCAGCATGATATGCTCTTTGTGTTCAAGGCATCTGCTTGGTCCTCCCCCTAGGTTAGAGGGAACCCCAAAATCATCACCTCTCTCATTGCCTGATATTTTTCATTTTCAAAGTTCACATTTGTGAATTGGTTATATGCTTTTTAGCATGTAAAGTTACTTTATCAAAGCATTTGTGGGTGCAGTTTAGTAGCTGACTCGCTACGTGGAGTAACGGAATTTTTGCCTGAATTCTGTTTTTTTCACGGAATGCGTAATTAACAAATCTCCGCCATCTCCGCGAGCGGTGTTCATTGCCCAGGCCTAGTGAAAACAGAAAATAACGTTTGTCAAAATTGTAAGGGCCTGTAACGTGTGTATGTTTAATGATGAACGTTTAAAATAAAGGCATTTTTAAAACACGCATTCAGACTCTGTATTTCTATGCTGCCACATACACCATAATTAAAAATGTTTTAAAAGACGAGTGAGACGGGATGAAAAGTTATAAAAGTGTTTATTACAAACAGTTATGTAGGTTGCGCATTACAATGACATCCATTACTAAAGAAATATATGAAGAAAAAATCAGACACGGTTATACACGTAATAGGCACAGTTATTCAAAAAGTCTGTAGAAACATTAAGGATTAATCCACGTATGGGATTTGGACAGCGGCCTTTTTCTCTGTACAGACGGCGCAAGTGGGGTGCTCCAAGAGGGGGATAGTCGTGGGGCGTCAGAGGCGGTTGGCGATGGAGGGAGGGGTGTCTTTAAACTTTCAAGCATACGGCGGTGATCGTTATTACCCACGAGTATGGTAGGGATGTTGAGTTCAGCGGCGGCTTGTAGAAACTGATCCCAGCCTCTAGGAGCATTTTGATGCGTTAGGGTTTTGGTGTGCATGAGACCTTTGACTAGATCGTACATGTGTGAACTAACAACCGGCTGCCCCTTGTAGAGAAATTCGCCTCGCTCATTCCACGCTGTTAGGTCTTTAGAAGCGGCGAGTTTACTCATCAACATTTGCGCTGCCCCCGGTGCCTCTGACTTATATTTTTTAGGAGGTCGTCAATAAAGATATCCCAGGGCGGGGCCAGGGCCGGATATGGCTGTTGAGGTTGCGGAGCCAGCGCTGGCGTTGCTGGCTGTTCAGAGTCCGGGGTGTATAGAGTTAGCTTATTTTTTTCGGTATCCCACTATTTGTAGGAGCTTAGAACATTTTTAAGGGTGCTGGTGTAAAGGGTTGCTTTGTCGTACGGGTTTAGATCCATCTGGTTCTAAATGTCTTTAATTTCAGCATCCAGTCGTAGAGTCTCATTTTGCCGTATATACCAGGCCTTGTCCGCAGAAGAGCCCAGCTGCTCCAACTGTTGTCTAGGAACCAAATACATCTTTGCGGCATGCTCCATCACCGGCCCGAGAGGAGGCTTGTAATTATGGGTATAGCTATGCCCAGCAATGAGCCTATAAAACCCCCAGACTGTTTCACCAGTTTCTTCTTGGTAATGAGTGAGGCCCATTTATTACTGAGCTTCTTGATAAGATGTCGCTTCTTCTTCAACAACTGTAACTGGCTCTTTGATATAGGGACGTTACCTTTTAGAGTGTTTAGGGCTATTTCTGAAATGGCCGCCACTAAATCGTCAGAAGCAGCGCAGAGGATGGCCTTTCTGTGCTGGGGACTGGCTGTAACCAGCATTTTCAGGAGTGCTAAATTGCGGCGTAGGCGGTCAGACATGGTCAACACAGGGTGTTTTAAGGGTCGGACTGCAAATGTCTCTAAAGGTCTTCAGCGCAACTTTTTATAGGCTCGGGACTTGGTCTTTGGGGTGTAAGCGACGGGGAGATCAGGGGGAAAAATATCAGCTCTCAGTCTGTAGTCTTCTAGAGTGTTATTTTTTAAGTCGACCAGCAAGTAGCCGTGGGGTTTTGCTGTAGCGTCGTTAAAGGCCTCCATGAAGAAGTGCGTGTTTCCCGGGTACATCTGTTTAGCTATGACAGATATTTGCTGTTTGTCACGGGGGTTTTTAAATAAAACAAGGTATGAGGCGTTGAGTGCTATAGAGCGACTGTTCTTACCCTTGTAAAACAAGTTCTGCACAATGTAGCATATGCTTAGATTACGGTGGTGTGAATATTGAGTAAAAGCTCGCTCTAGCTCAGGATGATCTCCACCTTCACGCATAAGGTCATCGACAATTACCAGGTTTACAAGGGTCGGCGGCAGCAGCTCATCGTCGTTGAGATTATCAGGTATACCTTCTATAAATCTGATATGTGGGAAGCTGCGGGACAGGTCGGTATAAAGCTCTTGCCAGCACGAATAAAGCCACACAATGTTATTAGGTGTTTGGGATAAAGCACCAGCAGCATTTTCTAAGAGCTTTTTTATAAAGTAGCTTTTACCGCAGTTTGAGGGCCCTGCTAATACGCAGGAGAACGGATGCTGTAATCTGGTATCCATAGTGCGGTGTTGACCTCTCTAATGCACCTAATAACCGTACAGCAGTGTTTTATAGTCCGTAGTCAGGACCCTTTTGTCAAAAACAACGCGTAAGGTTTTATGTAGGGGCTGGGTTGTAATTTCCCACTTCTTTTTGGATCTGACTATGCAGGGCTGATTCACAACTATGGTTTTATCATCTTCACGAGCGTCCGATGCAGGGTATTCGTGCACCAGATCCTTCAGACTATCAAAATTGATTTTTAGGGTGTTGCTGACATTTAATATTATACCTTTGACCTTCATGCACACCTTATTGTTGTTTGTTTTGTATGCGTAGGTGTTAGGTCCGGAGGAGGTAAATTCTATTATATGTTCATCCTTATCGAGTTCGCTGGTCAAATTACCTAAGTAATCCCCAAGAGGAGGGTCTTCATTCCCCGGTTTACTCAGAAAAATCACAGTCGGTATTGTGATACAAACAGCGGGCCTGGAGTTTATCCATAACCCCGTAAAGCTCTAGACGGGCGTGGGCTGTCGTAAAGCAGGCTATGAAGATGTTTATGTTGTTACACGTTGTGGGGTACTCTTTTGTGTATTTCCAACACACAGCCGCGGTCTCGTCATTGATAAACTCGCAGCTGGACACCTCGTAACAAGGGGCATAAAGGTACTTAAACAGTTCGTCAGGATCTGTTATTAAGGTTGTATTTGACATGTTTGTACGCTGTGCAAATTTTCCCCATAAGGAGTTGAGGCAGAGTTTAGCTAACTGTCGGCGGGCAGGGTTGACCTCTATCAAATGGGGTCGTAAACGTATACCCTTGTGAGCGTGGTAGTCATCGATGTATTTCTGCTTTGCATCTTGACTAGTACACCATTCGGGATATCCTAGGGCTCCTGTTTGTCTCTGAGAAACAAATTAATGTAGCGTGAAAAGAGGCGTGTCGTGGTCCTCTTAAAATGCCACACCTCGTGTACTCTCCCGAGTCTGTAGCCTTTCTCTAAGGCAGCTTGGACCTCGATGCTACACCAGGTCCCTGTGAGCATCATTTGTTCTTCGGTGTGACTACAACCACCAACCTCTTTAAACACTGCGCATGTTCGACAGAGGGGGAACATCAGCTTACCATTGACTCTGTATGGTAACACTGGAAAGTAAAGTTGCCTTGGCGGATAGATTTCGCATTTGACTAGCCCAAAGTATTCGGAAAGGGGCTTAAAGTCTCTATATATGATGGTGGGGTGTCCTAAGGGGTATACCTTCATTTTGTTCACAAATGGGTACAGACTGGTGAAATCATAGTAGTGTATTTTCTCACCCTCACCAACGGCCCTGTACAGTTGTATGGCATTTGTACAACCCCCGAATAAGGCATCGTGGGGCTCCAGAGGTTGTGGTAAATCACAACTCTGAAGGAAAGAGCGGAGCTCTGTGTCGGTTGTTAGCATATCTAACCACTCATGATCCCATAGGACCCTCATAGCAAAGCCGCATTTTTCAACATACTGGGCCCTCATCAGAGTACGTCTGTGTAAGTGCTCAAATTTGGCACCCATCAGTCTGTTAAACTCGTGGGGTTTGTAACACTGAGGGCAGCCGTGGAAAAAACAGCTGTTGTATTCAAAGGCCGTCTGCACTCCCTTAATTACAGCGTACCCATCCAGGTAATAGGGACCCAGGCGGTATTCACTACCTTGTAAGGCGTGTTGAATATGTATGTCTTCCTTCTCAGAGACGTACATGAGCCATTGGATAGATGGGGTTGAATAACGTTTCTGTTTACCGTTATAGAGGTTTGGCGGCACTAGAGCGATACTTTTTGGTCTTAAAAACATGTGTTTGTAGATGGACATACACATGGAGGCCAACGTGATGCTTTGAAAAGGGTCTATGTATTCGACCGTCTTTGTCATTTGAGGCGTCTTGGGTTTCAAGACCCTGACTTTCTTAGTCATTTGAGGTGTCTTGGGTTTCAAGAACCTGACTTTCTTAGTCATAGACACCACAACATCTCTGAAGAGGTTGCATGCTTGTTGCAGGATCATTACAACGGCCTGACAATAAGCTTTCAACTCGGTTTGAAAATGAAACTCCTTTTCACGGTTTTCAGAGTACTATTGTAGAAAGCTCTCTTTCTCAGAAGGCATCATATATTCAACCCCGTAGCTGTCCGGAGGCGGCATGGGCCCCACATAATTCTGGTTCTCCCAGGTGTTAAAAAAGTGTGGAAAACAACCTTTACACCCGGGGAAGCCAAAGGCTTTTGGCAGCTTGCTCAATTTCATGGGTAGGAAATTCAGGGTGTCTATGAACCTTATTTGTAACTGACCAGCCATTAACAACATCAGCTTGGAACCTTGAGTGATGAGTTCTACTTGTACCTTTTCACGAATCATATTTTGTAAAATAAAGAATGAGTCATATGCTTTTGAGTTATGGGCCAGCATGGTATACCCTTTGAATTTGGATTGAATGAATGTATTAAGGAAATCACCAACGCACGTTCGTCCCTCAAACTCCCAGCTGTCATCGGAAGTTAGATGGTGTGCGTAAATATAGTTAGATTGGTGTACCCCCGTCTCTTGTGTGCACTCTATATCAAACACTATATAGTCTTCGGTTTTGGTCTGGGGTCTGCCTTTAACCATGTAACACCGGTGTACAATTCCCACCCTACATGGAGTCTGACACCTTGGGCATTTCATGCCTTTGCATTTGTGATCTGTCGCCACATACCGGCCGCACTCTCGGCAGTCCATTTTAGGGATGCATTTAACAGCTTTGCAGTGTATGCTCAAGCAGGCTTGCGAGCGACAAAACATCTTACAGTTGCGGCACCTCACCTTCAGGGAGGCGTCTACGGCGCAACCGTCCCTCTGGCACATCTTACAGTGCATTTCGCACTGATGATGTGCCTTTGTGTTGTATATGTGGTCGCAATGTGTGCACACATACTTGACTCCCAGAAAACCTTTAAGGTTCAAGATACCGTAAAAGTGATTTTCGTGGTGAAGGACATATACGGTCTTGTTTTTCACACGTTCCCCGGTTGTAAAGTACTTCCAAGACCCGCTTTGATAAATAACTTTCACCGTAACGGCAAAATAGTTCTCAAAAACACCTATGTCGCCAAAGCTGACCATGTGGTCTGGAGGTATTTCAAGAACCTCATGGGCTTCAGCTGCTCTAGACAGGATGACAGCGTCGGTGGTGTTGCGGCCCATCAGCAACCCCACGATGCTGGCCGCCAGACAGGTGTTGGCTGCTCCGTTGTTAAAGTTGAGCAGCTACCGTTGTTTCTTACCAATTATCTTGCTCTATAGGATGCTCTTTAAAGGCCTGGAAACACCCCCCTCATGACCCCGTACAATGAGGGCTATGACTCTGAAAGTGCCATAGGTGACTAGTTCAGCCTTACTCTGTAAAAGCCTCGAGAGGTTTTCTAAAAACTCCACGGCGTCAAACACATCGCGGGACCTTCATTTGGTGAACAAAGGACTGTCAAACCCCTGCCCTTGGAAGCGTAGTTGGAAAAAATCATTAGGATCCACATCGCGAACAACCTTTCTATGAGTGTTTGCACAGCCTGATGTATGGCTAAAACCCCATGATCGGAGGAGCTTAACTGGTGAAGGTTAATAAACCTAAACTCCTCGTAGTGTTCTGTAGCGTTAAATCTCTCTACAGTACGACTGTAGCTTCTAACGCTCTCTAAAAACACGACCTCTGAATCCTCATCTTGAGGAATTTGACTTGATGGGGAGTTAGCTGCTGTATCATATTGGGGATTATGGTTTAGCAAGGGCTCTGGGGGTCTTTTAAGCCACCTTGTGGCACATATTCTGGCTTTCTTTAGTTTACTTATTAAAAGCCTGCGCTGCTTAGCGCTATTAGCCCACTTTTGTTTTTTACGGGATCATGCTTTTCTAGGTAGCCTACCCCATCCTATCTGAACAGTGTGGTTTGTGGCTGTGGGCGACGTGCTCATAGAGGCCTCTGCTACAGACCCACCCCGCGGACCTTCTGTGTGTTCATGGTGCTGGAGTGTTGGCGCTCTACCCCTTGAGCCCTTCAATTGCACACCCCTCGGGATGTTCTCTCCTGAACTTATGTAATGCAGGGTGCATGGTACAGCTGTATGTGATTCAGGCGCTGTTTGGGAAACTGCATGACTTTGTTTGAGGGGTCCAATGTACTTTTTACGCTTGAGCAGGCGTAAGAAGCGCAGGGACTTTGTCAGTACGGTGTGGACCTTACTGCTATATTTGGATTTGTGCGTACTTTTATTAATACCCGGGGCATGTTGGGTCTTTAGGGGACGGCGTCGGTCTAGTCACGTCGGGATACTCCATATGTCGGACACAGTTGCTTGACACGTATGGAGGATCACCCTTTTACATTGGTCAACCATTTGCAGTATCTTCCGCTGCGCCTCCACCCCGACCCTGTCGTCGCTACCACCCAGCCCCAATTTTAAGGTGGCGGCATTCGCTTGGCGTTTTAGCTTTCTGACCGCCATCTGTATGTCTTTCACGTGGGCCCCTAGTACCTCTTTTGGGTTTACAGAATCATATTGCGGCGGATTAGGCATGAATACAGTGCTTGGGTGTATAACGACCTGTAACACCCCTGGACCCTCTCTAGCCCCGTCCGCCACAACACCATTCTGTAACTGAGGGTCCGGTGGGATCATAGAAACAGGGTCCCAATGCGAACACCCCGGGGCGCCCGTGGAAGGGTCCTCACTAAATACGTCCTCCAAGCCCTGATTTGTCCAGTCGTCCCAGCCCGTACTGTTATCGCCGTATATTGATGGGGTGATGTGGGGTTTACACTGGCCGCGGGGGTGGTTGGGTCATACGCTCCTGGAGGGGTAATAAGGGACATAAGGCACGGGGAGTGTAAATGGCTGTCGAAATAATCGAGGGTCCTAGCTGCTAAGGAATTGTCGGAGTTGTGGTCGGGTGAATGTCTAACATCCGTATGCAAATCCCCATTGTACGTGTTAGAAGCCCCGCGTGCGCTGCTTCTGAGGGTCTATCAAGTCTGTCTACCAGCCCTGTCAGTGTTTTGAGACACCCGCTGCTGCCTTTATAAGGTGTTCCTGAGGGTTGAACATTTAAGACATTGCATTCCTAAGCCCGTCGGGAATGATTAATGCCAACTTTGGGGGCTGGTCTAGGGGGAGCCCCTGTACCGGTGCCGCTAGTTTATTTGAAACTATAGAGGGCTTCAGGGTATGGGAAGGGTCCTGCATTGTAATGGGCTTGATTAAGGGCCCATCTACTGCTTCTACTTGTAACGCCGGGACCCCCTGCTTCTTCTTAAGATATTTTCTTGAGAGACGATTCACTTTAGGGGGTTGGGGCTGTACCAGATCTTCTGCAACCGCCATCACAGCCACGGGCCCCTTAGAGATCATGGGGGTAGAGGGTTCATTCACAGGCGTAACAACATTTTTTAATGAGAGATCTAGAGGCGTAGTTTGGGGCTCAAGGACCACAGGTTTCTTCTTGAGGTTTAAAGGCATTGTTTGGGAATCTGTGACCACAGCCATCTTCTTAAGGTTTAAAGGACAGGGTTGGGGCTCCGAGTCCCTCAGCTTCTTCTTAAGGGTTGCTTTGTTTGAGATGAGAACCCCTTTTGAGGCCTGGAGAGGGTTCAGATACGTAGCATCGCTTTTACACAGAACAGGCATTACGGTGTCTGGGGCTGTAAACACGTCTCTGTTGTTGTCCCCCTCCCTGTGCAGAATAGACATTCCTGTAGGCGTGTTCATCATGTTGGAGGAGGGCTTGATTTGACATTTCACGGCTGTGCCGTCTCTCTGTTGTATGTGGGTGTAGTATAAACAGAGCTTGCCCTGGTGTACACGCCTACTCACACATTTTGCTGCAGACAATGTGTTCTGGACTGTCTTTGTGATGTCCCTTAACGGTGTCTTCAACCTCTTAGCCTTACACTTGTCTTCTCCGGTGTTCTTTTGAGCGGCTCCTAGAATGTAACATAAAAAATATATATATATTAGACAGAATAAGGAACCTGTATAAGCGGTTTACACTACCCACAAATACCCCACCACAATAATTTCTACTCATCCCGCCTTTATACAACCAGTACCACATGACGGTGGCCCCTTCTGCTTGCGATAATAAAACCCAGAGAGTTCTTTTTTTTTTTCGCACCCTTTTGTAAAAACATACCTGTTAGAGGTCTTTTCCCAGCTCCTTTCTTTGGCACACGGCCCTCTTTAGATGTTGAAGATTTCCTTTTCAATGGCCTTTCTTTTGCTCGCTGCGCAGCCTCTTGCACAGCCGCGCCATCCGTGCATGACTCCGAGGGCCCTGCAAAGAAAAAAATAATCACATTTGCAGTACAAACACGGCCTTAGCAGTCCCTTCTGAGGGGCCCTCCTACAGTTCGCCACTGTGGTTTTTGGTCTAACAAAGCCTAAGTCTTAGACAGTTTAAAGAACCCTGGCATTTTTTGATTTACCTGTAAGAACTGTGTTATCCTGCACACTCAACGACGCGCTTTGAGCCACCAGGTACTGCTCTAGATCGTCAAGATCTAGTTGTAGATCGGCATCATAATCTATAAAATCATACATACATGAGAATACCATAAGAAAAGCAGAGCTTCTGAGACAGCGCTGTACAAAAACTACTCAGAACTATACATCTCTAAAAACATATACCTGACTGCAGGGTGAGCATTTCTGCGTCTGTGACGGTTATTTCCGGGATGTCCTGCGTTTGAGGTTAGATCAAAAAAAGGCTGTTTTAAAACTACACCTCATAAACAAGGCATTACTATATATTACTTAGAAAGTGCAAATACATATTACATAGAGACAAGCATCCTTACATAGAGCCTGAGTAAAACACCATCTAGGTACATGTTACATCTCTCAGCGGTGTACAAACTGTAGGCACACCCTGCCTGCCCCACAGCTAAACAGCCTAGTTAAAGTTTTGGGAAAACATAAATTCAAAATTGAAAACAATACCCGTGCATTTACGTTTACTTTTTAATAAGAACCCCACCCCTGATTCCTACCCACAACCCCCATCGCATGTACAACCATAACCTATACACATATCTATATAACGGATTGTGCCAGCTGCTCTCGGGAACCCTTTAATACTTCAGTGCTTTATATTAGGCTTTTAACTTATAAACTGCAAGTAACAAATGATACACATAGAGTCATGCCACCCTTACGTTATATACAAAGTCTGGGATGCATTTAAAAGGGCTGTCTGGTGAGAGCAAAAGCACGCATTTTAAAAGCGCTGCCTGGGGGAGAGCAAAAGCATACATTTAAAAGGGGTGACTGGTGGGGAGCAAAAGCATGTATTTTAAAAGGGCTGTCTGGGGGGGAGAGCAAAAAGCATGAGAAAAACCCTGCTCCACATCCTGTGCTTCGGGGCCAAATCACTTAATCTACCCTTGTCTGCCTAAAATGGTCGTGTGCTTATGTAATGTAACCGGTGGTCCTAAAAGCGCTCCAAGACCTTCGGGTCGAGTTCGCGCTATATAAATATGCCCCCATTAGAAAAAAAGAGAAAAACAAAATAAAAGCCACAGGGACGCTGCTATACGTTCCCTGTGGCTGTAAATACATTTTTTTTTTATTGGCAGCCCCTTGACACAGCCACCGTGGAGGAATCCCTGCCGGGAACTACCTCTCCGTGTTTGTGAGGGTCGGACCCGCCCCTTCTGTGACGTCATCACGGGGACACCCCTGACGTCACGGAGGGGCGGGCCGGCCCTTGCAGACACGGAGAGGAAGATACCTGCGGCCATGACGGCGCCGCCATCAGGACCCACGTGGGGCTACAGAAGAGCCTACAACGAGCCCCCACAGCCCCTGAGCAGCGCCTGTGGTAAGCGGGCTCAGGGTATTTATTTATTTATTACATATGGGGCCACGAGTCCCACCTTCGGGGGCCTGGAGCCGCATATCGCACCGCGCCCCGGAGCCCTCGCATGGAACATCGAGGGCTCTGGGGACCCAATTTAAAAGCTCTTGGGGCCTCGAGACCCCACAACGAAACCGGTCTCACCAGCCCCAACCACTGCCGCACATGGCGCCACAACCCCGGAGCAACACCCAGCTCACAGCGTGCTCCGGGGCTTTTATTTTAAAGCCATTGGGGTCTGTAACACCCGCCTTGCACCGTAGGACCACATCGGATCCTACCAGATACCCCCCAGAGACCTGCCCGGAACACGGCCGTCTCTGGGGCTTGTATTTAAAAATCCGACGGGCCGTCCTCAACAGCTTTGGGCCTCATAAACACTTCCGCATCCAGAGCCCCACCAGGACCTCGGAGTGCTCTGGGGCTGCCTTTAAAATCAGCAGGGGCCTCGCGCACACCGGTCCGTGCCTCACCCTATCCCTCAGCCTGTCAGGGTCACAGCGGCCTCTAAGGACTGCATTATTTTAAATCTCAGGGCCTCCGACCCCCCCACCCTGGATCATGCAACCGGCATCAGCAGCTGGCCCCAGAGCACCGGCCATTCCTCAATGTGCTCTGGGGTCGTAAACAATTTCAGGGCCTGGGACCCCACAATGGCCCACGGCGCCATTGTCCCCAGACCCCCACCTGGACCTCTGAGGGATCGGGGGTTACAGGGTTAACTCTGGGGCCCCAGTGACTCCAACCTCACACCTGCCCATGCCACACTGCGTCGCAATCCCACCATGCCATGGACACCGATCCCCAGACGGCATGCCTGCGCCATAGTGAAACCCCAGGACCCCTGCATTCCTCATGGCATAGAACCGTCCAAAGAACCCACCACAACAGGACACCCCGCAAAGGACACATCATGGTAAGTACAAAACTGTATTATTTATTTATTTTGATTTGTAAACCTTGTATATTATTTAGGTGTGCGCTGACAACCTTACAGCCCCACACATAGCATGTAACATGTTTCTAGGGGCTATAAGATATATGGTTACCCTTGCATGTAGCCTACTAGCGCCTCTGTCTTATGCATCTTAAATACACACCCCTGCAGCCTATGCGCAGTTACCCCAAAACCAGCAATCTTATTCAGTTTAAATACCGGCACACATCCTGGAAATTCTTTTTTTTTCTTTTTTCTATAAACTGCATAAACTTTAGGGTTACAAACTGGGCCACCACCAAAACAACCGTATTATTCACATTAAATAAGCGCCAACAGCGCTTTAAACCCTCTTTAAAACTTTTAGACATCACCTAGGTGCCAACCCCCAAACACCCACGCGTATGCCCCTTAAATGCAAACCCCCAAATGTATTAAGTAACATTTAAAACTACAACATTATTCCACCCCATGTGCCTCTAAAAATATTCACATTAACCAGCAGGCCACAACGCTTTAAATATTAATTAAAACAGCGTAAACACAATCCTACATAGCGCTAAGTACCATTTTAAAACTCCAGCATTGTTCACCTTAAATGGTTCACCTTAAATGCATTGCCCCAATTCTTTAAATAAAACCTTACATCCTTAAACATGCAACATTGCGCCACCCCTATTTTATTTACCTTCATCAGTGTGTAGCAGGCGGCGTCAATCTGTGAGAAGTTGCTCTGATCCATTGTGGCCTTAAGTTTCTGATGCAGGTCTGTGCAGCAAACAGTCCAAACAAGGCGTTCCAAAAGGGGTTTTTAAATGTCTGTTTCTGCTGACCCCTAAAGTATGCTTTTATACTTGTCCTGGCATGCTAATTAGGTCACCACACTTTATGGAGGAGGGTTTAGAACCATGTAGTGGGGTCCATTGGTGGGAACATTTTCTGACTGCTGTACAGCTTATGCCATATGCCACTTTAGCATTTGACATCTGTTAATTAAACCTGCGGCCGGTCGTGGGAAGAGCTGCATATTCACCTGTGCTTAGGGGTCATTCTCATGGCTAGGATGGCTTCGGCTGAGTTTAGGGACATGACGGATGACCAGGGTACATTTTCTAACAGAGTCCTTGCTTGTTAGATGCGCCCATTATCATTTTGACATCTGTTAATTAAAACTCCTGCCGGTCGTGGGAAGAGCTGCATATTCACCTGTGCTTAGGGGTCATTCTCATGGCGAGGATGGCTTTGGCTGAGTTTGGGGACATGACGGATGACCATGGTCCATTTTCTATCAGTGGCCTTGTTTGTTAGATGCGCCCATTATCATTTTGACATCTGTTAATTAAACCTCCGGCCTGTCGTGGGAAGAACGGCGTAATCACCTGTGCTTAGGGGTCACACTCCTGGGAAGGCTGCCTCCGGCTGTAGTTTAGGGACATGACGGATGACCATGGTACATTTTCTAACCTGGGGCCTTGTTTGTTAGATGCGCCCATTATCATTTTGACATCTGCTAAGCAGCCCTGAGCCCTGTCTTGGGAAGAGCTGCGTAATCACCTGTGCTTGGGACTCATTCTCCTGGGAAGGCTGGCTCCGGCTGAAGTTTAGGGACATGACGGTTGACCAGTACATGACCTGCCGTGGGGTGATATTTTATTGTTTTCTGCCACCAGCTACGGCTGTGTTGCATTTCAAATTGCAGCATCTGCTTCTAAAGAAAGACACTTTAAAAAAAACACCTCTGCATCACAAACCATCGTGTTAGACAGCCATGCTGCCGTTGGTTGGGGGACTTGGGGCTGCCTGCTCAGGCACCATCTGTCACAGCTCTGCAGCCCACATTTTAAACATGCCCAGACATCTCCCTCTTACATGAAGGCCCTTTTTTGCGCACACATTTAGGGACACATTTTTCTTTACATAACCTAATTGCCCTGCTAACCTAACACAGCCTTCAACTCTGTCTCACGCTCTGACACACACCCTGTGCCACCCCCAGCTCAGCTCCGGTTAGGGCTGCCACACATACATCATGTCCACATATTTTCTGCGCACGAACTGTCACTTTTAAAGACAAAAATGACCTGTCACTTTTAAGGACACGCATGACGAGCAAAGGTATCCTGACTTACTACTTATATACTTTCCATTTAAAACTTAATGACCCACATTTGGGCCACAGAGGACTTTGTGCAAGAGACCACTGATTTATAGTAGTATGTCTGGGCAAAAAATGTATTACCCTGGTGTAATATTGCTTAATATTAGGCATTCCACACTATGCTTGTAACCCTTAATAGAAAATACCATTACAACATTTCGCAGAAACAAGATTTTATTCCTGTAAAAAAACATATTGCAGCAACAATACTATAAAGCTATTCCAAACTCAAGTGGCTTTTTTTTTACATGCTGTTGCTTGTTGCCTTGCACTCAAATTGAAGAAAATCCATTTCAACTGGAATTTTTAATCTGGAGCATCATTTATAGGGACCTGCAGCCTCTTTGACGTGAAATCCATTAATGTTTTTACAGTAGAAGAGAGAGTAGCTCTTGAAGATACAGTAGCACCTCCTCTTCCAGTCCTGAAGACTTCTTTGGTCTTAGCTTTCCTTTCCACTGACAATTCCATTTTGTATGTGTTTGTGTGACTCTGTCTGCCTGTGTTTGTGAGATGGTTGGTAACATATTGTCTACAAAATCTTTGGCTGAGGCAATTGTGGCATTGAGCTGTTTATGTTTTGGCCATATTTAAATTTAATTTTAATAATTTTTTGTCGCTTTCCATGCTCTTGTGCTATTATTATTTTTGATTTCACTTGATTTTTTACATTACTCTGCTGCTTTACGTGTGGTGCATAGGGCTGTGTATGAGACTAGTCATTTTAAAGTAAATATTAGTGTATTCTTTTCCGTGAAATGCAGCACGTGTTTGTTAATGGCAAAGGGAGTGAGGAGTTATAGGATAAGTAGCAATTTTCTCTTTATCCTCTGTGCTTTTTCCTTGCTTTTCAGTGCCGTGTGCTCGTTCACTATTTTGTGAAACCAATATGTGTCTGTTAGGCGATCATTTATTTACTCTTGTTCTGCATGTCTTCTCCTTCCTTGCTAAGCCATGTGCTCATGCATTCTTCTGTGAAACCCTGGTTTGTGTCTGTTGGTGTTCTATTGCGTATTTTATGGCTCTTTTAAAAGCCTTCTGGTTGAAGCATTGTACATTACTACCCTTTATGAGTCCAAACGTACCTGTTATTTTGCTACTGGATGGTATAAATCTGTGAATTTCATGATTTTGAATAAATCTTGTTGATTTTTGCCAGCCCTGTCACTCTTAAGAATGCAATCGCTCTCCTGTCTCTTATAAGAGTCCAGTGGGCCCTGGTGGAACATCAGGTATTTATATTTTGTTCTTTAAAAATGTTTGTTGACATTTTTTGTCATGACCATTTTGCATTCTAAGTGAAGATTTTTATTTTCACTTAATGTAATTGATTTTTGCCAGTTACCCCTTAGACTCATAAGGATACTGGGTCCTTGAGCGTAACCGGGTATTTAGTTCTCAATTAAAAAAAAAAAAACATTCCAACATTTCTTTACATGGTGATTGGGCCTGCTGGGCCATGGTTATTATTTTAAATTAATTTATCCAACATTTTTCTCAGCATCCCCTTGCTCTCTCAGGGGTCAAATGGACCCTTGAAGAATACCAGACATTATTTCTCATTTATAAGATTTGTTTTTCTTTTCTGCCATGGAGACTGAGTTGGCTAGGGGCTGAACCCCTCATGTGTCACATGCTAGATTAGATGTTATGTTTGTTTCCAATGCACTAATCCGGAGGTGCTGTACAGAGAAACTACCATGGATCTTATCAGACCATAACACACTTGTTTTAGAATTAGAAGGGGCCGATTTTAATTCAAAAGTGAGATCATGAATTTTCGAAAGAACGCTATTATCAAAAGAAGATTATTGTGAACACATAAGGCAATGGATCACTTTATTCTTGGGGGATAATTTAGGGAGTACCTCTATTGAGATGGTGTGGGATGCTATGAAGGTATTTTGATGCGACCGCCACCAAGGCGGTCGCAATGCCTATATTTTGCATTGCGGCGGTGCTGCTGGCTGCAGCACCTGCCGCAATGCAAAAAAGGGACACTGCACATTCCCTGCACTACGTGGCAGGCACCATGCTGTTCCTGCCACATGGTGCGGGATATGTAGGGGGGCACCATAGGTGTCCCCCAGGTCCCAGGTCTGGGTGCCAGGGGGTAAGGGAGGCCTGCTAGGGGCCCCCAATGTCCCTCTCCGCCAGCATTTTCATGGCGGGTTCACCGCCATGAAAGGGCTGGCAGAAAGGAACATTGTAATGCCTACATCGGTGCCTGGTAGGCACCGCCACCATTGGAGGCATTACTCCGCCTCCGATGGACCAACGGGTTCCTTGAGCCCGTCGGATCCATGCTGGTCAGTCTTTCCGACCACCACACAGCCGCCTGCCATCCAAATGTGGGGGCGGTAACCTTGGTTACGATGGTGGGGAGACCGCCACCGACAGCCCATCGTAATTAGGCCCTTAATGAGCAGATCGGCCATCATTTAGCAATTCGGTCTAGGCAACAAATAATGTCAAACCTAATTCGGGAGATTAATGACCCAGTCTTAGGCCGAGTCACAGACCCAGATCAGATCAGTGAAGCGTTTAAGCAATACTATCAAAATTTATATTTAGAACGTAGTGGGAGGGAACAGGGTTCTATTGGGGAATATCTTGACTCAGCTCCATGTGTGCAGCTTGCCAGCGAGGATCAGGAGAAATTAGATAATCCCCCTCAATGGACCGAGATTCAGCTGTCTATAAATGGCCTAGCAAAGGGGAAAGCTGCCGGGACAGATTGTATCACATCGGAATTTTATCAGGTATTCGCCCCCCAGTTTATGGAGATTATGAGCAAATTATTTGTACTAGCAATGTGGACTCAAAACTGGGCGACTAAGATCCTTGCCTATGCCGATGACATTGCTCTTGAAGCACCTGATCCAAGCTCGGCTATTAAGGCAGTAGAAGAGGAAGCCGGATGCTTTGGGTGTGTCTCTGGCTACGCTCTGAATAAAGATAAGACCCAGATTATTATCAATAAAGGAATTGAGATGATAGATGGCCGGGTAGTGGAGAAGGCAACTTATCTGGGTGTTAGCCTGTCCGTTGAGATAATGTGGTCAGGGATAATTTGGAACCCCTTTTAAATAAATCCAAGCAAGATCTCACTGGGCTAAATAATCTGCAACTATCCATAGGGGGCAGATGTAACATGAGTAAGATGCTTTTCTCCCCCAAAATGTTATACCTTTTTCAGGCTATTTCCTTGGAGTTTTCACCACAATGGTTTAAAACTATGGAAAATGTATTCTCCCAGTTTATTTGGTTGTACTCCAGACCTAGACGAGCCTTCAAACTCCTTTTTTCTACCCAGGGGGCGCGTTGGCCGGGCTCTCCCTAACTTAAATTTATATTACTGGGCTACAACACAGATATACAGCTGAGTACTGCTGTGATGATTGTGTGGGAACTGGGTTAGTACCCTCGCCATTCAAGCTTATGATGGGAAAGGAGGCTTGGGGATGTCTTTGGCAGCAACTGAATGACAGCTATCATAAAAAAGTACGCTTTAAGGGGCATATTCTCAAGGACTTATCGCCGAGTTAGCGGCACTTTATTGCAGCCAAAGTGGCGATAGATTTATCGCCCTATTCACAAGCAGGTACTAACAGCCGATATCGCCAGTTTTCCCGCGATAGCAGCCGCAATAAACATCGCCACGGATGACACCGGCAACTAACGCTAATGAGATGGTACGCCATGCGTTACCGTGCAAAAACCCGCGGAAACACCACTTCGCAACTTTCCCAACGACCAGCCAGATCGGCGATAAGAATCAAAAACATGCGATAAGGCATGTTAGCAGCATGGATTTAACACCTGCTCCTACCTGGTGTTAAGTCGGACGACAACCTGCACCATAAAAGGGAGCCCAGCCCACAGCCACACCAGAAGAACAACAGATGCCATGGAGCTACTGATCATGCAGCTCGGAGCCCCAAGAGGGCCACAACACCCACCCACACCACCGCCAGGACCCCCACCCCCCCAGGACCCCCGGACTACCACAGAGGCAGCGCAGACAAAGACACCGGACCTTCCGAAAATGCACCAGCCTCGGAGACTTAACGCCAGAGGAAGTCATTGCCCACTACAGGCTCAAAAGGACAACCATCCTCCGCATCCAAGACCCTCATTGCCCACAGGCTGACGGTGCCAACACAGCGGAGAACAAACATCCCTCCGCAGACAAAGCTGCTGGCCGTGCTGCACCTGTTGGCCTCTGGGACCTTCCAACCAACAACTGCCAGAGTCGGAGGAGTCTCACAGCCAGCCCTGTCAAAGTTCCTCACACCTGTCCTGGATGCCATCATCAGCTTGGTACCCCAGCAACTTAACTTCCCACACACTGCGCAGGAACAGCTGGAGATCAAGCAAGGCTTTTACGCCATAGCTGGTTTCCCGCACGTGTTGGGGGCAATCCACTGCACACATGTACTCCTTGTGCCCCCTGCCACCACTGCACACAATTACCGCAACAGGAAACACACTCATTCCATCAATGTGCAGGCAATAGTGGACCACCGGGGACTCTTCACCAATGTCGTCGCCAACTACCCAGGCAGTGTGCATGATTCCTTCATCTTCTGACAGTCCATCATCAACCAGCGCTTTCAGGATGCCACCTATGGAAATGCACTGCTCGTCGGTAAGTAACAACTGAACACACCACACACCTCAACTCCACCAACATACAACTCACAACTCAGGGAATGCACACATCACTAAACCACATACAACATGACAACCAACATTCCCACATTCCAGACATGACAACACAACTTACTGTGGTAACCTGGGCCAGCCATGTACACAAGCCATCAACGGCATGGCACCGCAGCCACACAATAGCAGAATGGGGGGAGAGGTGGGAACCAGGCATGTGCGAAGGAGGCAAGTGACCCATGACTGTGAATGTACACAATGCCAAGTGTGGCGTGGATGTGCTGGACAGTGGACGCAACCATGTAACCGCAGCCATTGGGGAAGAATGCGGAAATGTGGCTTGTTACGTCCCCCCCTGTAAGCGTGAGCGGAGTGGGCAGTGCCTTTCACCCCGCCATGAGGCTGACGCCGTGAGCGGCGTTGCCTGCGATCCTGTGTGCCTGCTGCACCCCAGGCCGCTGTTCCAAGACCCGTCTTGCCCGCCCCAGCGCACCCAGGCCTCACTGCTCACCTGCCGACACCGGCGTGTGTCAAAGAGGGCACACCACGTGCCGGTGCAAGCTCCAAGCCCAAGGCCCGCGACCTTGGCAGCCTCCTCAGACCATCACAGCCTCCGCGACACAGGCCCCCAGTACTCCTTTCTCGTTGACGTACTCCACCGCTGCCTCCGGCCTACACTGCGGTCCAGTAGGTCACACATTTGGAACTGAGTCTTGATTATACAATGGCAGAGTACATATGTTTATGGCAGATTTTATATCACCGTACTCCCTTCAAAGTGGTGCCACCAACTCTGTGCATAGCATTCCAACCACACGTGTCTGTGGGCCCTTTCTGACTACTGCCTTCGGCCTACACTGCGGTCCAGCACCGCGGTGTCACCTGTGTACTGCCTACACTTTGGTCCAGCAGGCCTCACACCAATCCAATCCAGTCCGGACCAGGCAGGACACGGCATCGTCACAGGCTGCACACACGCTCAGCTCTGGTGCCTCTACCTCCGTCAACCACAAATCATCGCCACATGGCATTCCAACGTCGTGTGTGAGAGTACCAGGAGGAGCTGCCTGAACAGCAGTTGGCCCGCGCTTACCGCTGCCTCCGGCCTACACTGCGGTCAAGTAGGTCACACATTTGGAACTGAGTCTTGATTTTACAATGGCAGAGTCCATATCATTGCACGCTAGGAAAGGAGTAAGAGGAAGACGCGATTCAGTCCGGATGAAAAAAGGATCCTCGTTAGGGAGGTGACCGAACACTACCAACAACTGCCCTGGTGCCACTAACTCTGTGCATCGTAAGCCAAGGACATGTGGCTGGGGGCCCCTGCAGACCGCTGCCTCCGGCCTGCACTATGGTCCAGTAGTTCACACATTTGGAACTGAGTCTTGATTTAATTATTGCAGAGTTTATAGCATTGTACAGGCCTCATCGCAGACTGCATCCCTTTACAGCTCTGGTGCCACTAACTCTGTGCCCTGAAATTCATGGACACTCTCTGGTTGAACTTTGGTGGCATCTGAGTCTGTGGCCTGGGGGTTGTCTTCATCATCATGTAGCTGATACTGACTTGGTGTCAGGAATGAGTCTGTGGCATTCATCTCCTCCATGTTGCCTGTGTCTGCTTGGTACTGCCCTCTGTATCATGCCCTGGAAGAGCACCTTCCACTGTCCCCCAAAACCCTCTGCGACATTCACCTTGGACATCGACGAAAACCCGCTCAGCTCTCATGGCCCTACCTCAGTGCACCAGTAGTCACCATCCCGTGGTGGGGTTCCATGTCCCGGCCGCTGTGCATCCGGGGCCACTAACTCCGTACAGCTCCAGTCATGGACCCTTGCTGTTAGAACTGTGAACTTCTGATTGTCTGATCACTGTTGTAGTTGTTGCCAGCACCAACCACTCCTTGAGGGCTGGCTCACACTCACCCCACACCCATCCAGCACAGGCATCACTGGACATGTGGCCCTGGCAATAAAAGGGGCCAGGCGCACGTGCCTGTAGCCAGTTCCAAAAACTATCTACGTGTGTCCGTGTTGTCATTGTGTGTGCATGAGGGCCCCGGCCCCTACCACATTGCATTGTGCTGTGTACAGCGGACGCAACCATGTCACCTCAGGCAGTGGGGAAGACCTGGGACATGTATCTGTGTCGTACCCCCCTGTAGGCGTTGCCGGAGTGGGCTGGCATATGGCAGTCCAGCGTAGGGGTGTGGATGATCACCCCGGGCTCTGGGCGTGGCTAAGTGTTGGGCTTTCCAATGTAGTACCTAATGCGTGTGTCTTTGTTGTGGTGTCGGCGCCACCCGTCCCGCAATTGACAAAGTTGCAATGTAACATGCCCCCGGAGTGCGGGCTCAGCCGAAGGGATAAATGAATGAGTGCTAGCCCGCTCGGGGTCCGGGATCATACATGCCAACTGTTGTGTGTGTATCGCTATTACCGTAGCATAAGCCAAAGGTCTTGCCTCGACCGCATCGCGAGTTCAGCCAGCCATGAACTCCACATCTATGTCCGCCCTATCCTTACCATAGGCCTACACACACGTGGCCACCCACCTTCAACGCACAACATCACAGTGTTGTTGTCAGGCTTGTGGACATGCGCAGACAGGCATGACAATGGTGTGCCGTAGGAGTGCAAGTGATGCAACCGCGCAGCGCACACAAGTAAATAGGCTCGGGGGAGGGAGGAGCAGCAGGGAGGCTACGTAATACACATTGATGGCGCTCATTTGCTACTAGCAGTACATGTCTAACCGGAATCACTATGACACACATATCACATGCCAATCAACCAGTGAGCCTGCCAACACATCATGCAGAACCAACTATTGACTCATGTCTCTCTGCACTGTCACAGGTGATCAAGGATATGCACTCTGCCCTTGGATGATGACACCCCTCCGAGCCCCGAACACACAGGCCCAGAGGCAGTACAATTGGGCCCACACACGCACCAGGGGCATCGTGGAATGCACATTCGGCGTGTTGAAGTCACGTTTCAGGTGCCTGGACATCACAGGTGGAAGGCTCCTGTACAGCCCAGACATCGTGTGCAAGAGGATCGTTGCATGTTGTGTGTTGCACAACATATGTGTACGCACCTATGCCCCATGGTTACGAGTGCCAGATGCACCGCACGATGATGAGGAAGATGAGGCAGGAGGACCACACCCCACTGCAGCTGCAGCAGGAATAGCCCGTAGGAACAACATCATTGACAATTTCTTCACATAAGGACGTCACATTGTGTCAGTCCTTGGCAATCTTGAGACAGTGCAAAATGACCACAGGCACAGCATGTGTAAATAAATTCAATGCAACAGACATTTCCTGAGTTTCTGTATGTGTGCTGCTGTGTGGCACAGGGATCAGGGACATGTTCCAGAGTCATTGTGGGTGTGCAGTATGCTCTACTTAATTGTGCATGTGTGCCATTGTGCCCATCTCCCCCCGTCCCCCCAGTCCCTGGTCGGTACTCACCCTGTTGATGTTGTGTCAGGTCATGTTGAGCAGTGTCCCGATCCCCAACTCCTGGCACCGTATTCCGACTGATGACTGTGGCCACCATTTTCTCACTGTCATCCAGCTCCTGGTGTGCCGCTGGTCCCCCACCTCCAATCTGCATTGCTGCTTTCATGTTGGCATCGAGTTTCTTCTTGGTTTTGCCCTTCACATCATTCCAGCGCCTCTTGACCTCTTCCATTGTCCTACTCGACACTCGACTGCATTCACATTGTTCACGATGTACTGCCATATTTCCGTTTGTGTTGCCGATGACACAGTGGAGGTGACGAACAGTTGTTGGTAGTGTTCTGTCACCTCTGTGACGATGATCCGGTTTTCCTGTGGACTGAACCCCGTCTTCCTCTTCCTCTTCTCCTTGCCCTTCCCCTGCCCGGGGTTCCTGGCTGGTCGTCTGTGGGGCTTGTGGGGTTCGCGTTGTCCTCTGCACTGGGTCCGGGTGCGTCCATGAGTGCTACGCAGTGTTATTTTTCTCTGCTTTTGTGGTGCATTTTCCCGCATGTCGGTGGGATTCGCAGGCCTGTCGCTGGTTATCGCTGATTTTTGTTTCGCGATTTGGGACTTCGCAACTTTTTTCACGTTCGTGTTTCGCATTTTTTGGGCTTCACGTTAATTTTAACGCGGGCATTTGTCGCGTTATCGTGAGACTATCGCATGGTACCGCCGGGTTGTGAATACTGCGTTAACACAGTGTTATTTTCCCGCGATGGACTGCGATGTGAGAAGTTGCGTTAAGCGAATTTGGCGATAGTTAACACACATTCTTGAGAATATCCCCCTAAGACTCTCCACAGTGTATTTAAGGTCTGGAGTGCAACACGTAGACACTTGGGGATTGGCAGATTATCTTTTTATACACCCTTACTTAATAACCTTAATCTACCAGAGATTTTTAGAGACTCTCTTAAGAAGAAGTGGGTCCTCGGTGGGGTTTATCGGGCGGGCTGCTTTTTTTCCTTCCCTTGGCTTCAATCTTTTTTTGAGAAGAAAAATGAATTTGATCTTGGTTGGAAAGACTGTTTTAAGTTTCTGAAAGTGAGGGATTTTCTTTTGCGAAAAGGGGGTGTACCGCTGGATTTAATAGAATAGAAGTTATCGAAAGAATCCTAAAAGGAAGAGCAATCTCAATTGGGGAAGCCTATGGCTGCCTTAACTCTACCATGCCCGATGAAATGGATAATTATTCTCAAAAATGGCAAGAGAAAATGGGGATTTCCGATAATACATTCTTTCTTGCGTTTGACCAGGCACAATCCATTTTAATGTCATCATGATTACAGGCACAGTTTTTAAGCCTGTTCTCTCTTATACTATACACCAGATAAGATTGCTGAATGCGGGGTGGGCAAAGGTGCATTCTGTACTCGATGTGCCCTACACAAGGCTGATATTGTATATATTTTTGCTGCTTGCGTTGAACTAGAAAATTTGAAAAAAGAGATATCTAAATTTCTGTCAGGTGTGTTAAAAGTAGAGGTCACTCTACAACCAGAGGTAATTTTATTAGGAGTATCCGAGATTAATCAGTTGGAAAACTGGCATAAATTGGTTTTTAATGCTATGGCAATTTTAAGGCTTTGCATCGCCTCAGCCTGGCTGGATCCTAGCCCACCCAGTTTCCAACAACGGCTGGCCATGTTTTTAGTGGTGTACAACTTGGAGAAAGCCATATATATGCGGAAAGGGAGCCATATACAACAAAAAGTTTTGAGAATCTGGGCCACTATATCTGAGTGGGTGAGAGACCATGGTAGGCTTGAGGGCCAATGATTTGGACAGGCCGCTAGCTATATGTGATGAATTTTACACCTGACACTTTAGGAGGTGGGGGACAAGCTGGCCACTGGTCATTATAGATATGTAAATTACTTGAAATGTATTTATATTATCATGAATTTGGTTAGTGTGTTTGATTTTGTTATGTATTTATGAATGTCACCAACTGTGAGGGGTGGGAAGGGGGTGGCGCTGAGTGTTATAAAAACTTAATAAAGATTTTTTTTTTTTTAAAAGGAGACTGAGCCGGTGAGAACACAGTTATTATATTTAGATAATTGACTTTCGCTTGCCTCTCCGAGGCTCTCATAGGGCACTGAATGGCCATAGATGTATATGAGATATTATTTCAATTTCTTTTTAGTTTTTTGCCATTTCTGCAATGATGTTTGGGTCCACGGAGGCATGGTTTCTATTTTTAGTTAATGTGATTGATTTTTGTCAGCCTCCCCTTGTTCTTATAGGGGTTTTATGGACTCTGGAGGGACACCATTTATTTATTTACCAAAGTGATCTTTCTTGGTGCTGCAGTCCCTATAGTCATGCCAGAGATTAGTGAGTCCATAATGGAATTGTACAAGCAAAAAGAACCTTCCCAGGAAACTTAACAGGAACAAGAGTGCTACACCTGATTTTTCTAAAGTAGAAGCATCTCAAGAAGTTTGACTTGCAGCACAGCAGGATGTGGTGCCTTTGGTTCCAACATACACCCTATCTTCACCGTCTGCTGCTCCAAGAAAAACAAAGAACTCCCCCATCTTCAACGTGTTCACTACGAATGAAAGTGACATGGAGGGGAAACAACCTTTACTACGCATGCATTATATCGCATGCCATTAGATCGCAGTCTTTACAACGCAAGTCGTTACAACGACTTGCGTTGGAGGGCGCTATAGGACAAGGAATAGTTTAATTTACTATCCAACACCTCCCCTACTGTACGTAGGCTGGAGTTGGAATAGTAAATTAAACTACTCCTAAGTCCAGCGCCCACCAACGAAAGTCGTTGTAACGACTTGCGTGGTAAAAACCGCAATCTAATAGCATGCGATGTGAATGCATGCGTTGTATCATTATACATTCGACATGGAGTGGACCCCTGAACGCTCTCCCATGACAGACAATAGAAAAGGGAGATTCAAGAAAGTAGAGTTGTAGTGAGGGAGATAAATCAGCCATTGTTTAAGTCAAAACTAGCCCTGAGGAAGTGCAAATAATCTCTATTTTGCTTGCTCCGCTACAACCACTTCAATTCTTAAATGTTTTAAAAACAAGCCCCAACCACCTCCAACATAGTCCCATCTTGCACAACTGAATCCAATATTTGGTTCATCTATGCAATTGGAAACCTCATCCCCTTTTCTGTGGTAGAAGGAGAGGGTTTCTGGGATTTTTGGACGGCCTATGTTCAAAATTGAATATTCCAAGCTGGATCTATTTTGGAACTATCAGTATCACTGTATTATGGCTGCACTGTGAAGTCCTGGGACAACATTGTGCAATTTTTCAATTTGACTATGGACATGGCTACCAGGGATCAAGTCACAGGCTATATGTGCATCACTACACACTGTGTTAAGGGAGAGCTATTACTCGGTGCCTCCAGTACTGATACTTTTCAATGGCACTTTGACTTTCAAAAGTTGCAATGTCCTTCAAGTGAAAGCACATATTCTGTCAACATCCTGAAATAATTCAATATCAATTTATATGAATGGCTTCAATGCAGGGGACTCAGGATTTGACTTTTTGCCACTGACAATGTAAGTAATATTGTAAGAGGCATGGCAGATGGAGCAAAATTCAGAGTGTTCTGTTTGACCCAGTACATTACACTCATGCTCATCGAAAAGGAAGAAAAGACCCACAACATAGCTTTTCCCCCATCAGAAGATATGCACATTTTTTATACACTCCTTTAATGACTGGAAGTGCTTGAGGATCATTCACCAATCAAAACAAGCCCTCATGCAGGAGGTTCAACTCATTAGAATGCTACCTTATACAAGCTTCAGCATCTGTTTAATCATTACAAGTCCATAGATGCTAATGTATATGAGTATGTATTTATGTATGTTTGTTTGCATGAATATACCTATCAAAAAAGTGTCTGAATGTGAAGATGAACAAGTACTACTTAAAGGGCAAAGAAGAACAGAAATTATGTTTTCACTGTTTGCAGCAGCGCTCACCACTGGCAAAACAATTACCATTCCAAGTCATACCATCTGCAACAAAACCAACACTATCAGCAATAATAGAATTATACTCTCTGATGGGTTGGTGCCAGGACTTACATCATAGACCAGATGCAGAGAAAATATTAGACGAGATGCCCAACAATATTACCAGTAGATCAAGACCCATTGATCTAGTGGCATTGGAAAAGGGAACAGTGGTCAGAACTCAGCAGGTGAGCATTAAAATATCTAACATGTCCTGTAGACAGTATATCCTCTTGGCGGGTTTTCAATGTACCTGAGGGAATTGTCATGGGCAAAAGTACCACTCTTTCTCCTCAAAATCTGGAGAGACTCATGATGATCAAAATAAATGTGCATTTTCTACTTAAAAATTAAAAGGCTCCAGAAAACACAACAGTGGATGAATGTAATTTATGAGACATCACAAGCGTGGTGAGTGATCCTCCAGAGGAAATAACTGACCATGAAGATTAACTATACATACTGAATTATAAGGCAATAACACAATGTCTGCTGTTTAAAAAAGTACAGAACTGATTTGTATTATATTTGGTGTACCAACAGCAATAAATAAACTAAATGGACTAGCAGGTACATTGTGCAAAGCAGAAGCGTATAATCAATTAAACAGTCATTTCGACCTTGTGAGTGATGACAAATGCAAGTATTTCAACCTGAAGGTCAGCCACACATTTAAAAAAAACTATGGCCTCTAAATATGCGAAGGACATTGCCATTTCGTGAAAGAAATACATGCCACCCATGCATAACCTTTCATCAGGTCAGCTGTATGATGGATAGGACTGCGCTGCTTACCTGCGGCTTTCGTGGAAGACGTAGTGATACTACACTGGTGTAGAAATGGGTGACTTGAGTAATTAATGAATGCTAACTGACTAATGTGGTTCACGTGGGGGGGCTTAGTTAAATACTTGGGTTATCATTCTGGATTCATACCATGTGTCTCTGGGAGTCATACATGATTGGTCCTCAGTTAAAGGCTTGCCAGCAAATGTTCCTCAGTCTGTAATCTCTTAATTCTTCTGGGACCTCGCAGTTTACCCTGACTCTAAGGCACGTTTGTTTCCATTTCTAGTTCAACAGGTTTGTTTCAAATCAGAAAAAAGACAATCTGCACATCGGTCCACAACAAAATTTAGAAGGACCAATCTATAGCTAACTACTATCATGGGAAAAGATGCACAACCCTGGGGAATGATAACATTACTTTTTTCTTTTGTAATAATGCTGTCTAGTATCTTAATTGGCAAATAAGGAGTGATTAAGATGTCAGACATGAGCGGCATAGCTAAACATGCTTTTATAGTTTCGGTGATCATTCCTTCGTGGTACATATAGTTAGTTGTCTGGGAGTGGCACAAGAATGGCCTTTTGTTAATGGTACTAACACAAACATATGCTCCTCATTCAGAGATGTTGCACATCCTATGTAACTCTTAAATACTGTTAAGATTGATCTTTAGTTAATGACCCTTATGGCAGTATGTGCTGCTCACTCTGAGATCTTATGCATCGTGATTCACCCTAAAATATTTTCCTGGTGCTGTGCTTCCACATTGCATTATTTTTATGCAGTATCCCCTTTACTGATTCTAAATAATTATGGGACTGATGTATGACATTTCCATTCGTAAAAAGGGCCCACACATTGTGCACAAATTTGAATGGAATTTTGTGAACCAAACTTTGTGAAACTCGGTCAGTTCACAAAATTCTGAGGAGTAGTGGTCTAAATCTGGCCTACATCATCCATATTATTGAGCTAGGTCATCATTCTGAACTCACTAGGATTGAATACCATCACAGGGATGGCGGCGGGGGGCGTGGCTAACGAGCCGATGGCGACGGACGCGTGAGCTTGGAGCTCCGCGCCGGCCCAGCTGATTATCCTGTTTGAAACGCTGTTCCCTCGGATCCGGGGGCATATATCTGGCCCCACCGAGACTGGGAGTGACTGGACCCGTTTTTAGGCTGGCATGCGTATCTGGGGAGCCGCGCTGACCGTGTGAAGCGGCCGTGGAGGCGCCGGCCCAACATCCCCAAGATGGCACCGATCACTGTCCCAGAGTGATCGACACAGTGACTGCAGGGAGGACGTGGCTCCTCTCGGCGCCTGCTGAACTGCCTTCGGAAGTGCTGTGAGGAGGGCCGGTAACTTGAGGCTCCCTGTACGGGGCGGCTCTGGGACGTGCTGCCTGGGGTGATTTTCCCACCATGAGGATTTCCGTGCTGCGGCAGAGCCAGCCGGTGCCGCCCAGGGTATTTGGAGGCTGGATTGGGGCGGCTGCCCGCATCGGCACCAGGGCCTTGCTGCTTGGAGGGGCATCGGAGGGGGCCCTTGCCTGAACTCACAGCCCACAAGCTCGTTGTGGCCCGCTGGGTCAAACTGCATTGCGACCGCCGCCATCATCGGACTAGTACGGCGAACTGCCGGCGGGGCGTTGCTGGAGCGTCTGGCCCCATCATCGGTGAGTGGCGGAGCAGTCTCATGCTGGTGAATACGAGCCGGAGGCGTAGTGCGGATGAGTCCCCTGGCCCGAGTGAGCACTAACACGCTTGCTGGGGGTGAGGGGCCTATACCTGAGACTGCCTGCTCTGGGGCCCTGCGCTCTGTTCTGTTCTTGAGGGTCCCCTCTGCGGAGATCCCCGCCCTGTGATACTACGGCCTGAAGCGAGGAGCGCCTGGGCTTTGCGTGCCGCTGCGAAGCCACTGGGCCGGTTGGAAGAGATCTGCGTTGGGCGTAGAGAAGCCCGGACCACAGCCCTCCCGGGGCGGATACCCTGCACCCCTCGTCGAGAGGCCACTGGGGCACGCGACCTCGCGGGGCCCTGTAGCCTTCCCCTTGGCTCTGAGTGTGGCAGCGGAGGTTGGGGCCCGCAGTGCAACATTGGCAATAAGCAGGGGTGAAGAGAAAGCGTTGATCTCGCCCTGGTAGGTGACGCGATCACCCACATTTGTTTCCAGGACTGCGTGGGTGGTCACTACTGTCTCACAGTGCTTGACTGGTGGCGCTGCACTCCTGAGGCCATGGGGAAACTGAAAGGCAAGCAGACGGGGGTCCCCCAGGAGGTTGACGACTCGGCGTCGGACCGCAGGCGGCAGGAGTCCCCTGAACCACCTGCGGACACTCTAGTCCAGCAACAATTGGCCCAGATTTTGCAGGCGATAGCGGACACTAAAGACACCCTGCACCAGGACATTGCTAATGTGGCGGTGGGGCTGGGGCTCGTCCAGGCGGAACATACTAAGTTGGCTGACCGGGTGAAGCGGACGGAGGCCTCCCTGGAAGACATGGCGCCAGTGCAGCAATCCCTCGCTACTCAGATGGGGGATATCACCCACAGGGTCCAAATGCTGGAGAAGAGAGCCGAAGACGCTGAAGGGCGCAATCGTAGAAATAATATACGAGCACTGGGGCTACCGGAGGGAGTGGAAGGTGCTAACATGATAGACTACCTAGAGGGCTGGCTTTATGACACAGTGGCTCCTGATGGTCTGACTCAGTTTTACACCCTGGAAAGGGCCCGCCGGGTGGCTGCCCGCCCTCCGGCGCCGGGGAGACCTCCTCGGCCGGTGGTCGCCCATCTGCTGCACTATAAGGACAGGGATTTCCTACTGCAGAGAGCATGCACCACAGGGCCCTATGTCAATTTTCCCTGATTATACGCTGGAAGTCCAGTGCCGCAGCACGTCTTTCCTGGCGGTCAAGAGAGCCTTGTGTGACGAAGGGCTGCAGTACTCCTTGATGTTCCCGGCCCGACTACGAATAGCTTTAGATGGCAAGACTCACTTTTGTGATGACCCCAAGGAGGCGTGGGACTGGATTGAGTCCTACAAAACTGGTAGCGGACCGGCGGAGCGCCAAAATGATTCTACCATGGGGGACCGGCACCCGCGGGGGTCGCGGCGGGCAGGGCGTCGACGCACTGTCCTGCGGGCGTCTAGTGCTTCCCAGACAGAGATAGAGAGATCGACCGCCCTGCGGGTGGTCTCGGAGCTATTGCAGGGTCGCCAGCCATCGTCTAGAGCGGACACTGGGTCGGAGAAGGGATCGGATGGCTCCGCTTCTGATGAGTCTAATACTGACAGTGTTAAATTGCCTCATGTTACCCGAGGAACTGCGGATGGAATTATTTGACTTCTTTATTCCCTTGTTCTAATTTTGTCTTGCTCTTTCTCTTCCTTCCTTTCTGCTGCTTGCCCACTTATTTGACCAGCCGCTACTGTAATGATATCTCTTGCATTGATGGGCCATTGAGGGGGTGGGGGGGTCTCTGTCAGTTGTGGTTCACCCCCGGATGCGGGGCATAATGTGCTGGTGGGGGCCTGGTGCTTCCCTATTTGTTACACTTTAGGGTCCTGGTTAGACACGGCACACCGTAGACACTACATTACCCAGAATGCAACACTAGGGAGAATGATTGTGTGCGCTCACAGACTCACCACGTGACCTTGTGGGGGATAAAGACAGCTCCCTTCCCAAGCGCAGGTGCTTGGCAATCGTTCTACCTGCTGGACCACGCCTTGCTTCACCTGTGCCTTGTTTCCTGTTCGAGGAGTAGAGATCGAGTGTTTGTCTATCTGAGGTCTCCCGTGGTTTGAACGCTCTCCTGCCTGCTGCTTTACCGGACGGCTCTCTCTAGGCTCCCTCGCAGTTCGACGAGAGAGTTATTCATGTTTCGCGAGTCTCACGTTCTGATATATATTTACACTATCGTTCCTATTAGGGAGCAGGATTTATTGGCTCTCCTTCGCCTAATTTTTATGAGTGTCGTGTGCGCGCACTACCTCTTATTTTTTGTGTTCTAAACCCGGAAAGGTTTTACCGCTACTAGATAGTTAGCGGTCTTTGTTTATTAGTATCCAGTCCTCGCACTAATTCCCCCTACCCTGTTGGAATTGGATTCAACCCTCTGCACCTCCTGGATTGAGTGGATCCTTGGAAGTTGGACTTCTGGATGGCCTGAACTCCTGACACTGAGTCGCTGTGAACTTAACCGTTGCTTGGTGAGGATACCTGCTGGCTAGAAGTTGGTCTAAACTTACGGCGATTAACGGCTGTTATACTGGTGAGTCTGGAGTCGTACACAACTAGTGAAGGGGTTATAATCTAAACAGGAGGTGGGTGGTTAAAATAGGAACATACATTTGTCACTCATCTGCATTTCTTTTGTCTATTCTGTTGTAGCACCTCAAGGCTTCTTCTCTGCCCCTTCTGAGAGTCCTGTGGAAAACCTTGCTCTTGCCCTCACTCTGGTGGTCCTGAGATGTCTCTTCTCTCCCTTGTGGGTAGACAACTAGTAATCCGGTAATATCCTGATCTGGTGATACCCCGGGGGAGAGTGGAGGTCCTTCTTCGCTCCCGAGGAAATTGGCACTCTACCGAGTACACAGGAGAACCCGACACTATTAGTGGTACCGTAGTGAGATAACGCCGGCTCACTGCCGGCGTCCCCACTTGATCTTCTGTAGTTACTAGAGGGTGCTGTGTGCTTAGCTAGTTTGGATGGGGACTAGTGTTTTTGTGCCTGTTCTGGGGTGGGGGAGTTGGGGGTTCTCTTTTTCTTCGTATTGGGGTGTTCAGGGGCCTCGGCATGTCACAGTTGGGAACCCACCTGGGTGTTGTACAATGTTTTATCATGGGATCACTACTTGAATTGAAATGTTTATCGTGGAATGTCAGGGGTATGCATACAATGGTGCGGCGGCACAAGGTACATGCTTACTTAGTCCGTAGAGGGGTGCAAATCGCTTTCGTCCAGGAGACGCATATTACAAGACATGAGGGTCTCGCCCTGCAGTGCAGATGGAGGGATCAGATTTTTTACACGACGTATTCAGCGTTTGCGCGGGGAGTGTTGATCTGGGTTAGGGCGGGGGTGCCTTTCCAACCGGTGCAACAGCTAGCAGACCCGGAGGGAGGTATGTGATGGTTATGGGTCATCTCAATGGTAGGGATGTTGTATTGAGTAGTATTTATGCACCCAACATGGAACAAGTGGCCTTTTTTAATCACTTGTCCGGGAAACTGGCGTCCTGTCTAACTGGCTCAGTGATTATGGGTGGGGATTTTAACACTATCCCTGATATTTCTTTGGATAGATCGCACCCGCCTCTCCCTGATGCACCTATCCATAAGGTCTCTAAGGCCAGAAGGGATTGGCAACTCCAGTGGTGATTGATCGACACCTGGCGAGCGCACCATCCGGGGGAGCGCGACTATTCTTTCTTTTCAGCGCTACACGAGCTCCATGTTAGGCTAGATGCGATATTGTGTTCACCAGATATTCATGCGGTAGTCCAACATAGCGAATACCTTACTAGAACATTGTCGGATCATAATCCGCTACTCTTAAGGTTCTATTGGTCCCAGGCGCGCCCCACAATCCCAACTTGGCGCCTAAACCCAGAGCTCCTAGAAGATCAGGTGTTTCGGGAAGTGGTGGGAACTCGCATTAACCAATATTTCCTCGAGAATGCGGGCACGGCCTCTTTGGCTGCTGTGGAGTGGGATGCCTTTAAGGTTGTGTTAAGGGGCCACTGCATTGTTAACATGGTGGGGGTGCGTAAGACACTATTGCAAGATATAGAGACTGCAGATCAGCGCTTGCGTGCAGCGGAACGAGCTTGGCCTGAACAACCTAGTGAGCAGCGGGATTTGCTGGAGGCACGGGAGGCGGTCGCTGCGCAGGTTGAACAATTGCGCTGTTTCGATTATAAACAATATATATATAGCGCGCGCGCACACAGAACGGGATAAATCTGGTGCGTTGTTGGCTTGGTTAGCCAACCCCGCCCGACGTGGGACGGTCATTTTGGAACTGGGTAGTCCGACCGGAGAACTCTGCTATACCCAACAGGGGATAAACGATCAGTTTCTTACCTACTACACGGATCTTTATCGGAGTAAGGTGTCACTGAACGATGATGTCCTTGGGGAGTTTCTGGGCCTGATTCACAGAACTAACTTACGTCAAAAACGTAAAGTTAGTACTTTTTGGTATTCACAGAATACACTTACTCATTTTGGTATTCACAGAATGAACTTACTCATTTCGGTATTCACAGAAGTTAGTAGTCCTAACTTTAGAACTCCTAAATGCCTTCTGTGAATACCGAAAGTCTTTAAGTCTTAAAGTTAGGATTTTTCTCAGTTTAGGAGTAGTAAAAATCCTAACTTTACTACTCCTAAACTGAGAAAAATCCTAACTTTAAGACTTTCGGTATTCACAGAAGGCATTTAGGAGTTCTAAAGTTAGGACTACTAACTTCTGTGAATACCGAAATGAGTAAGTTCAATCTGTGAATACCAAAATGAGTAAGTGTATTCTGTGAATACCAAAAAGTACTAACTTTACGTTTTTGACGTAAGTTAGTTCTGTGAATCAGGCCCAGAAACTCCCCAAGGACATCATCGTTCAGTGACACCTTACTCCGATAAAGATCCGTGTAGTAGGTAAGAAACTGATCGTTTATCCCCTGTTGGGTATAGCAGAGTTCTCCGGTCGGACTACCCAGTTCCAAAATGACCGTCCCACGTCGGGCGGGGTTGGCTAATACCAAAAAGTACTAACTTTACGTTTTTGACGTAAGTTAGTTCTGTGAATCAGGCCCTCTAACTACGGCTGACCTTCCACAACTTGATAGGGCACAGGCAGACCTCCTAGGCCAGGCTATTACATTAGGAGAAGTCAGGGGAGCAATAACGTATATGGCAAGGAAAAAGACCCCTGGGGCCGATGGACTGCCGATTGAGTTTTACCTGACTTATATTGATCTCTTAGCTCCTAAGCTAGTGTCTCTCTATAATGCGGCGAAGTGTGCGGGTGAACTGCCTATTTCTACCCGTGACGCCATTATTATCCTACTGTTGAAACCAGGGAAATCGCCTTCTGACAGGACCGCTTGCTGCCCGCTATCCATGCTCACCACCGACTATAAGATCCTGAGTCGGATATTAGCGACTCGATTGCTCCCGCACATGGTGCATTTGGTGCATGGGGATCAGGCGGGTTTCATCCCGACGCGGAATACAGCCACCAATGTGAGGCGCCTACTGCACATATTGGAAGCTGACTCCTACCCGACGGCATCCGCTGCCATTTTATCTGTCGACATAGAAAAAGCGTTCGACAGTCTAGAATGGCCCTACTTATTTCAGGTCATGCGCAGTTTTGGTTTAGGCGATGCTTTTGTGGCTTGGACGGCACTGTTATACAAACACTCCACTGCTCGGGTTAGGACGGGGGGGTCTGATCTCAGATGCTTGTACTGTGAGCCGCGGGACGCGGCAGGGGTGTCCGCTCTCCCCTCTGTTGTTTGCACTGGCCATGGAGCATCTAGCGGCCCAGGCCCGGGGCTTAATGTGCGTGGCTGTATTCATTACATTGCGCTTTATGCCGATGACCTACTTATGTTCCTAGCAAATAGGACGGACGCCCTTGTCGGAGCGCAGCGACTGCTCCAGGATCTTGAGGCTGTTGCGGGACTCAAGGTGAATTGGGCAAAGTCTTGTCTGTTCCCCACTGCCCTGTCGGATGGGGGCCATTTGTTTACTGACGGCGTGCGATGGGAGCATCGTTGTTTGACATACCTTGGGACCCGCATTTATCATACAGAGGCCGACCTACTGGAAGGCAATGTGGGTAGGGCCATCAGGAGCCTTAAATGTAACCTGGAATTTTGGGGGACGTTACCTCTCTCGGTGGCAGGCCGAGTGGCCCTTCTTAGAATGGTGGCTCTCCCCCGGTTACTGTATTATTTTTGAACCCTACCAGTCTGGATACCTGCGTCTGTTTTTACACAACTCCAATCAATGATCACGGGTTTTCTATGGGCGGTTGGCAGGCGGCGTGTGGCGCTGAAAATTCTAATGAGCCCAAAGAGTGATGGAGGCCTGGCGGTGCCCGACTTTGAGACATACTATTTGGCAGTCCAATTACGGTGGCTTACTCAGGCCGTGGCGTGGGAATTCCGGGTACCGACTGTGCGGGATGGAGGGCGGGATCCCAGTCAGGTGCTGTCTTGTATTATTTTACAACTGCCACTGCGGCTCCGGACGCTTACTAACGAGATGCGAACGTTTCGGCTCTGTTGGAACAGGAGTCAGCGAAGAGCGCAGATTGCGCGTCCCTATGCTCCGGAGATCCCGATAACTATGTGTATTGCTCTCCCGCATGGGGGCAACTGGGCGGCGTTGACTGACTGGGGGGAGAAGGGTCTGCACATGTTGGGGGATTTATATGAGCATGGTACCCTCCTACCCTTCGATGCATTGCAGGACAGATATGACCTCCCTCGAGGGGACTTTCTGCTTCACACGGCGCTGGTCTCAGCCATCCGCAGGCACTGGAGGGAGGGGTTGTCAGAGCCACGGACCTCCATGGCTTTGTCAGTACGTTGTAATGGCGGCCGGGACCTTTAAAGCAGTTACTTGCCTATATAGGCATATGACGAGCGAAGTGCTGACTCCGTTGCGGACGCTGCAGCAGAAATGGGAGGAGGATTTAGGCCAAGAAATTCCTGAGAAGATGTGGGCAGAATTGGTTGAGCGGGCGTGGAAAAGCACTAGAAATGCCAGTTTCCAGCTAGTGCACTTTTTCATACTGCATAGGGCATACCTCACTCCGGCCAAAATTAACACGTACTTCAACACAAACACAGCGTTGTGCCACGATGCAACACAGAGGGTGCGGACTTCCGCCATATGATTTGGGATTGTCCCCAGCTTGGGACGTATTGGGAGGAGGTGGTTTCACTATTGTGTGACATAACGGAGAGGGAGATAGAACCTGCTATAGGCCCTTGCTTGCTACACTGGTTTACCCACACATCCAAGACCAAGATCACTAGTAAATTTTTGGATCTGGGTCTTCTCCTGGCCAAAAGGGACATCACAGCGCATTGGAAGTCTTGGCGGGGCCCCAGCATCCAGAGGTGGAGGACTGACCTCCTTAAATGGGCAGAATGTGAGGGCATGGTCAGATTGCAATTAGCTAGCCGAGCGAAAAGCAACAAAGCGTTGGAGACCACGAGGTCCTGGGAAGCACTGGTGATCTTACTGAAAGCCCAGGACGCTGAGTTCGATGTTGACTCTATGGCTAGCGACCTGGCTGTTTCGCCCTGACCAATGTATACCCTATACCTGGCTGTCCGTACCTATCATTTCCCTACTCATCTCTGCCCCTGTCGCTGCAATGTTCCTTGATATTCATCCCATGTTACCTTCTGTGCCCTATTCAGATGCTTTTATAACCATTGCTTTGTGTAACACGCTGGGGGGGATAAGAGGGTGGGGGGCTTAGGTTCGCTTTGTTTTTCATGTTCTGTGGCTACAGAATTGCTCTTATGTCTCCCAATGATCATTGTTGGTGCTGCGAGGATGCGTCCTCATTTGGCTGTTTGGCACCTGGCGCTATTAGTTTGGAGTTTGATGCACGAGCCTGTAATCTGTGAATATGTACCTTGCATTTGGTCACGATGAGAGACTGTCTTTGTCTAATGAGCTTCTGTTGGCCTTTGTATCCTATGTACGTCTGGCTGTATTTGTTTGAATTTAATAAAATATATTTTTAAAAAAAATCACAGGGATGGCGGCCTGCTCTGTTCAGCAGACCACCGTGTCTGCGATCACATTTTAAATCAAGTCAACTTTTTTTTAAATGCATCACATTTTCATTAAAAAACATGGCTGCGTATAAAAAGGAATTATTTGAATGCTGTGCTTATTTGGGACTTGGCAGAACACTGCCTAATCCCCAACAAATATTTTTTAATTGGTACAAAGAGAAGGGGGTCACAAGAGCACCCCTTAGCATTTGAGAATGTGTTCACACCTCCTTTAGAAGGGATGTCCTTCCACATAGCGATTTGTTAAGGGTTTCTAAACCCATTTTGCTATTCAGTAACATTTTACTGAATCAGAAAATGGATTTAGTAGATAAGAAAAAGCCACTTTGTTGTCACAAACCCTGTGATTATGTGAATCTCAGGATTTGTGACTGCAAAATGGCTTTATACATCAGGCCCTTTAAACTGTGCGTGTCCTTGCTATATTGCATTCTAGCCTAGCTAACTAACTTGTGAGTCTATTGATTGCTAAAAACTTTGAATTGTTATAACCTTCCTTTCATGAGAGATGTGCCATGCTCAAGGGCGTGGCTGAATACCATTTTTCTCTATTTCTATTTCTCTCTTCTCTCTGTCAACTTTTCCCTGATTACCCACACCCATCCATTGATTGAATCCGTAGCCATCTTGCACCCCACTTGTGATATCTCTTTAGCTGTAATATAAATCAATCAACAACAGAACTGGTGTAAGCAACGCCAAACCTCTCAAGGAAGGGGGGTAAAAAAGGCATCCACATAATTCTTCCTGACTTGCTCAGAAAACAATCTAGTGCTGGAAATGCACAATGGTAGACTATGTAGTGTGTACTTTACTTTTTATAATGTATGCCCCAAAGCAAATACATTTGCTGAAATTTTTGACTTGTGTGCAGGTGCAAAGCAATAATCCATATTATGCCTATAATTTACATAATTTTGTGATATGTAATATTTGTACTACTTTTGTATTAAAAAACACACGGTGCTTGATTTAGCAAATGGCTCTCTTTGGAGTATACTGTGGTGATTTATGTTGGCCTCTGTTTTGGATTTGCCACTGACTTCTTTTATGGTGAAGAATCCTTCTGCTGGTTCGCCTGTTCCATTCAGAATAATAAATCTTATTTCCTCTCGTGTCTTCTCTTTTCAAGCCTAGTAGGGTGGCCACTTAATTAAATGTGCAAAACTCCTTCAGCAATATTGAGTGAATGTACAAAAAGTCCTTCTCAGGTGAGCAGGAGGAAGAGGTTTGGATTCGGGAGACAGCATAATGTGGTGTCTATTCATTGGGTATGACTACATAGTTTTAACTGAAAGGGAGAGGGCAATGCACAGCTATTATGATGGATGAGTTCTCAAGTGATAAGTCATAAAGTTGGTGACATTGACAATGTTCAGATTTCTGACACTGACTGCGGGAGGGGAAAGGCCCACATGGGAGATGGCCTGGTAATGGAGCTCATGTGGAAAGAGTTAGAGAGAATGATGGAACTTCTTTCTACTTTGTGATGGGGCTGGTCTTGGTCTCTGTCTGAAGGTGGACCTTCCCTAGTTTACTCTCCATGATACTGATTAATTGATTGTAAAGCCACCCACAAAACTAATAATGGAAGAGACCACGATGTAAGAGATAACCATGCATTACAAAAACATTAATTTAAGCAACACTATGTATTTGAACTTCATGCAACATAATAAAGCTGACCTGGCCACATGGTTTTTAGACTGCTGTTGCTGCCAAATAATAATTTAAGTGGCACTACCTTCCCCTATTTGACTCCCAATCAATAACACACCCTTCTTCTAGTCCATCTTGAGTGAAACAATGTTGTTCATGGGTTAGAGAGCATGTGGGTTTAAATTAAGGTTGACTATAGGCCAGGACTTAGAATAGGTTTAGCTTTGGCTGCATATGGCTGAGGTTAATCAAGGTAGAATATAGACTGCTATAAGGAATGGCAGAAGCAACTTAGGAAAAAGGAGTGGGAGACGTGTGGTTTATTCTATGACAGAGACAGCACACCCAGTTTTACCCATGAAATGACGAAGAGGCAGAGATACCTACATAGTAAGGTGGTTAAAAAAGGTTGTGGACCAGGTGCACAGGCAAGGAAAGAATACATTGTAAGGGTTAATGAATGCAGCAGTTGCAATTAACAAAGTTAAAGAAGATTTGAGTCTTGAAAGTCCTGATAACTCAGTATTTTGCTGTGATGATGTCATGGGAAACTGCTGTCATATTCATTCAGCAGATCAAGTGAAGGACTCCCTATCCCAAAGAAGATAAATTAGCAGGGATGGGAACGCAGTCACCTAAATATCAAAGGACATTTTTTGTAAGATGTAGGAGAGTACTTTCATGATACAGATGTGGAATCTGCTCTCTACTGAAGAAGGACAACTATCCTGAAACACGTGTCTAGAGATAAACAGCACTGGCTGCACCAACAAGAGTGAAAAACTAAAGCCTGTCACCGAAGTAAGTGTTATCATGCCCTGCATTTACTATGATGCATCGGGGCAAACTGAGTGCTGGGATGTGAGGCAGTGTGCACCCACCCTCCTCCTGTTTGAAAAGGCTCCCTTGAGCTAATGAGCTGACGAGCTCTGGTTGATGCACCTGTACCCAGCCAGTGGTACAGAGACCTGAGAAGACTTAGGACAGTATTTCCAGCACCCCCAAAAAATGTGTTGCTCTCTACTGAAGAAGGAAAACTATCCTGAAACATGTGTCTAGAGACACACAGCACCTGCTGCACCAACAAGGGTGAAAAACTAAAGCCTGTCACCGAAGTAAGTGTTATCATGCACTGCATTTACTATGATGCATTGGGGCAAACCGAGTGCTGGGATGTGAGACAGGGTGCACCCACCCTCCAGCTGTGGAATCTGCACTGTTTAAGGGGCTACAATCCCTGCTATTATTAGGTAGCTATACCAATTTTGAATTACAATCCTTTATTTCACATGCATAGTCTATCGTAAATACTCAGCTTACACAACTGTAGCATTGTCTATGATCCACCTATATCCCTAGCAAATCAATTACCATGCCACCTTCCTTCTGAATGAAAGAGACTACCAACCTTAACCAACAGAAGGCAGTCGGACTGTCTTTTCGTTTTTACACCTCTCTACTGCTCATACTTAACAATCATCTTGTATATGCCTTGGTTTAATCCAAGAAATAGAAATTAAAATGACTATATTGAACAATACCAAGTGTGTAACCTTTACTACGACCACATTACAGAGTGTACAACTTCTCATTCTTACTGCCTAGCCGTGAGTATGCAGTAGCTTTGATTTTTTCAATGATACAATAGCAAGAACTATTTTCTGGCTATATTCATTTGTAAGTTGTGTGGAATCCTAAGATTCTGTTTACTTATCTGCTGCACAAACTTGACATTTTTTAACTTTAAATCACACATGCAGTACCACCCTAGTGTCCTGCTCACCCAAGGACCTGTGGGATACAACGTATTCATATTATGTTGATGTACAAAAGAGCACACCTTCTTACCCACACTTTCAAGGCACTACATAACACTGGCCAAACATACCTCAACAATCACATCTGCTTGCACAAACCTTCCAAACACCTCTGCTCATCCAGACTCGACTTGCACAAATTCCAAGCATACAGAAAGCCAGATCCAGCAGTTGAGCCTTCTCCTACATCCTACAAGCATGGAATGTCCTGCTACAACACGTAGAAGCCTCCTCCTCCCTTCTTGAATTTGACATGAAGCTAAAGACCTGGATACCCTCCAGAGTGATGGTGCACTCTACGAATCTGCATAACATAACATAATATAACATAACATAACATTGTTACTTCAAAACAAAGCACAACTGACTATCTGTTCTGTGCATTTCAGTCTAGAAAAAGCCAGAGTCCTGTAAGCCATAAGGGGTGAAATATGCATTGGGCGATGTTACTTGTAGCATACGGAAGATACAAAAAGGATGAACAGCAAAATAAATCACTGCTCTAAATCTTTTGTCAAATTAAATGTTTTTCAGTTAAGCCACGCATGATTGATTTAGCATTTTGATGTTTTGGAATCCGTGTTCGATCATCGTTAATAATGGAACTTGTCTTACCTCTCACTCCAGCATACACACCTCCATCACCACTTACTCATCTGGTCCTCCTCTTACTGGTTTGGTCCTAGGAAGAAAGGCTCTTACTTAGTGATCACACTACCAACCACTGTAAATGCACATGTAAAAAAACAATACTACCTAAAGATTTTGAAATTAGTGCTAACCTAAATATCAGTTTGAATGGTTTGTAAAAAAAATGCTAGAAAAAGTTGAAAAAAAATGTTGGCATATAAATTTGAAAAAAGTGGTGAAATGGCTAGTAAGAGATCTATAAAGACAGAGATAAGAGAAGGGAGAGGAGAAGCCTAAAAGGGGTGAGGCAGAGGTTTCCACAATAAGACAAAACGCAAGAAAATAAAAGGGAATAAACCAAAGAAAGAGTAGTGCAGGGGCAAGGGAAAAGAAGTGAAAGTAAAAGGAAACAAACTTCAAAACAAAAAGATATGAAAGTTAGGAAAAACTGAGAGAGTGAAGAAGGCTAACACAAATACAAAGAAAACATTTAGAGAGCCATGCATTATAAGAAAGAAGTGAGTTTATTTATTGTAGAAGAATAAATAAACAAGACTTACTACCAGCAGTCACACCTACAGCATGTGTCTCTGAATGAAGATGCAGCTCTTGAGCTGGCTTTAGTCTTACCTTTGCCCTTGACCATGTTCTTCTTTGAATGTTATCAAAGGAGGACAGAAAGATAAGACACTAATCAGTGGTAAAGACCACTGTAAAGTCAAAAAAATCTACTTCTTCAGTAACTAATCCTATCCACTAGTTTATCTTAAGCATAAACATTCTTGTGTTATGAATACATACAAATGACATTTTTCCTTCCAACCTTCATATATTTTCAATATCATCAGACTACAGGTATCAACAAAGTTACAAAACGTACAGATTGCGAGACTGAGGCTATGCATGGACCGAGGACTTGTGGAGATCTTCCATCTTTCCTTCTCACTTCTTGCCCATCACCCTAATGCTATGCATATTCGATTTCCAGGCTGCCTGCTTCCACTCCAGGTATCCCTCTCACTGTTCAAAACATTTTTTAAACTCTGGTAACAAGCATGATGAGGCTTCCACTATTGACACCTTCCATGTCATGATCCTCTAGTCTCTGAACCAGCCTTCTCCAAGACACCCAACTGCCATGCAATGTGTGCTCAATTAGAAAGTGTAGAATAAGCATGCAAGGCCACAAGAATTAACATTTTCCTGCCAGCAATGCGTCTGCACTACTACCCAGAGAGACACTACTACTGACATTAGACATAAAAATAACTATTTATAAGGCTCTGATCTTTAAATGTTAAGTTGCAAACAAGCCTAGCATTCAGTACAAGGCACAAGGGGGCAGACTAGAGCCATCCTGACACCCAGGCGCTTGTGAGGAGGATAAAGAAGACCCCCTAGTAATTAGAATTAAAAACTTGGGTTGTGGTTGCCGTGATAATCTCATAGGAGCCAGCAAGGTAATGCTGTGAAGCACTGCTGTACTCTTGTTGTACCCATGGTGCAAGCTTCCATTTCATGGTATAGCGGTACTGTGACTGTGCAAGCTTCACCAAGTATGTACCATGGGTTTGGCACCTCCACTAATGGTACCAGGACAGTACTATGGTAATCAGAAGAATTGAAAAAAAATAAAAAATAAAAGAGAGAAGACAATGCCAGTTGGGTGTGCATGGCAAAGGCGGAGGACAGCGTTGGTTGGCTGCACATGGGAAGCTGGGTATAAGGATTGGCATTGGCAATGCCATGCAGTCAACCCTCACTGCACATGGCCAAAGGCCAAGCACAGCAGGAGTTGCACACATGAGGGGGTTGGATGTAGGGCCTAGTCAAATCCCCATTGCATATGGCCAAAACTCATTCGCAGAGGGGGTTGGCCACACACGGAGAGTTTGGTGTTGGACAAATTTAAAATATAATCAACAAATTCAGGAAATTCACTGAAGATAACGAAGGTTAAAGTGATGTCATAGTTGGGTTAGGTTCTAAGACCCTAATGTTCATTAAAAAAACTGAACTTCACTGAAAAAAACAAAGGTAAAATTGACTTTATAGTTAGGTGTTGGAATGAGACATGAGCTAATGTTAAAGTCCCCAAACCCACTCAGATACACCATGTTTAGTTTAGTCAAAAACTATAACTTCTTCCCCTATCATGCACTGCTCATGACCTCACAAATTACATCACTTTGATGTGTTATTTTTTTTTAAAGGGACAAGAGTGTGGCTTATATATCTATGTTATGTGAAAGAACAAAGCAATAAAGTAAAATTAAGGTTATCTTTGTTTACAACACCTTAACATATCTTCAGAAAACCTATGAAATTTACTGAAAATACAGTTAAAGTGAAGTTATAGTTACAAAACAAAAACTGAAAACCATTGAAATTAACCACATGTGGTTAGGTAACCTAAACATAATTTGCACTGTTGTCATACACTGCTAATGATATCAGAGAAATATTACTTTTGACATATTAAATTACACCATTAATGACAAACGTTATGACATCTCAAATGGTTTTTTACCAAAGAAGTGTGGAATGCTGAGAGATAGGAAATATGTGGATTTACACAGACTCCAGAACTTTCCCTCACAGAAATGTGAGGAAAATATGTGATTTTAGTTAAGGTTTAAGATTTGCAGGTCATTTTGGGTAAGAGAACATTGTAGAATTCACAAAGTTGCACCAGCCTGGACTCCTCTGTGTGCCTGTTTTTCAGAAATATCTTGGTTTAGTAGACTTCCAGGGGTGGAGGCATGACTAAATACCGCAGCTATCCACATTGCCTAAATGGGTCAATTAGCAAGGTAAACATTTTGAAATCACCACATTGCATTTCATAACCATGCCTGTTGCAGGCTCTGGGCCCAGCTTATTTCAAGCAGGAGAAGTGTGAGAATATAGGATAGTAAAACATTTATCACTATCAGTTGAACTTCTCTATTTTTGGCTTCTAAATGTAAGCCAATGTGCAAGAAATATAACATTTTGCATTTTATTTAACTTAAACTATACATTCTATTATGTCAATTTAATTTATTATATATACATTTACTAAATATATAATTAAAAATAAGTAAATAGTGATGTAACTTTTTATTTAGTTCTATATTTAAAAAATATATATACAATTAATTTACTTTCAAATGTATCATAAACATATATTAATCTTTTTTTGTTTAACACACTTTTTTAATCTTACCTATGCTAAGGAGATCTTCTGCCCAACTGTGGAGTCTCCTTATAGTGAAGTTTAAATTAAAAATTAGCTTTGTACCTAGAGTAAAAGATTTTTTCTTTTAGTCTTATGCATTAATAATTATATAAAGTGATGTATATAATTTATTAAAAGTAATCTAACTATATTTTGATACACTGTATTATTGCTTTCATTTTGAATGCAAGAAAAGTTATTAAACTATTTTATAGTTGAGTTCAAATAAATATATTTTACAAATTATTTTTCATATTAAATTATACTTATTTATATTTTTAACAATATTAAATAATTTGATGTAATTTAACATTATTTCATATGGAATTTAATTTTAAGTCCCTAACTACATAATTTTTTGCTTGGAACTATTGTTCCTTTGGGACAAATTGACTTTTTCCCAATTGATAAGTATATGCATATCTAGCAATGGCAAATAATTAGGCATTTGCTTGTTTATAGATTTCTTCATTAAAGAATGCTTCCATGCTAGAAGTGTGTTTTCTACTCTCTTTTTAAAAATACACATACTTTTGATTTGTCAATTTAGTGTTTGTGCCTGCATTTTTACTTGAGTTCTCTGGCAAACTTATCGAAAGGGAAAATGTTTTTATCTAGCTATGGTTCTGAATATTGTTTTTGACTATCTTGAGCTAATACCTGCCTCACTTGTTTTAAAGACTTAGGGGCCTATTAGGATGGCGGGCGGATCGCCACCGCCGGGCCGGCAGTGGCGATCCGCCCGCCATCTGTTCCTGTTTTGCCCCCCGCCATATTAGCATGGCGAGGGGTACCGTGGCGGACGGAAAGACCGTCCGCGGCTTTTCCGCCAGTCGGCAATCGTTACAATTGCCGGCCGGGCAGGAAAAGCCCATAATATGGTGGCGTTCCTTCAGGCACCGCCATCCATATTATGATGCCTGCAGTGGGAATGCGTTTCCATGGCGGAGACTCCGCCATGGAAAGGCATGCGGGAAATTATTTTGGGAGCCCATTGCGGGCCCCCGGGGGGGTGGGGGGGTGGGTGGCTGAACTGGGGGGTACCTATGGTACCCCCCTTCATTGCCATGCACAAGGTGGCAGGCACCACGCGGTGCCTGTCACGTTGTGCATGGCAGTGCACAACATGGACTTTAACACTGCGGCGGGTGCTGCTTACAGCAACGCCCGCTGCAATGTTAAAGTCGAGGATGCGCCCACCAGTGTGGTTGGCCTGGCGGGACCGCTGCACCTCTGGTGGTCGGTCCCGTTTTCCGTTACGGTGGCGGGCGGACAAAGTCCGCCCGCCATCGTAATGGGGCCCCTAATTAGGTCCTTATTTATTCTATTTCTAAAGAATATCCGGTGAAGTTCCCTCAGTTTTTCCACTTACAGTGCTCTGTTCTTTTGTACTATTACAAGAATGTTTTGGCTTCCTCTGGTTTTTCTACTAACCCGTGGGCAGTTTTTCTGTAATTGTCCAGTTTTAACAAGACAGAGGTCCTCATCCTCGGCTCCTACCCCTCAGCATGGGACGACTCCTGGTGGCCAACGACGCTGGGAGCAGCCCCGACACCCACCGACCACGCACGCAACCTGGGAGTCATCCTCGACTCAACGCTCTCCATGGCCAAGCAAGTCAACGCAGTCTCCTCCTCCTGCTTCAACACCCTCCGCATGCTTCGCAAGATCTACAGGTGGATCCCGACAGACACAAGAAGGACAGTCACCCAGGCCCTCGTCAGTAGCAGACTTGACTATGGGAACGCCCTCTAACCGGGAGCCCCGGCCAAGCTCATCAAGCGACTGCAACGCATACAAAACGCCTCCGCACGCCTGATCCTCGACATACCACGCCACAGCCACATCACCCCCCACCTGAGGAACCTGCACTGGCTCCCCGTCGACAGGAGGATCTCCTTCAAACTCCTCATCCACGCACACAAGGCACTGCACAAGACTGGCCCAGCCTACCTCAACAGACGACTCTTCTTCTACATCCCCAACCGCCAGCTCTGCTCCGCTGACCTCTCCCTCGCCACCGTCCCTCGCATTCGAAGAACAACCACCGGCGGCAGATCCTTCTCACACCTCGCCACCAAGACCTGGAACACCCTTCCACTAAGCCTACGACAGACCCAAGACCTGCTGACCTGCAGGAGGCTACTCAAGACCTGGCTGTTCGACGAGTAGCAGCACCCCCCCCCTTTCCTCTCCCCAGCGCCTTGAGACCCTCACGGGTAGGTAGTGCGCTCTACAAATTCTGTGATTGATTGATTGATTCTCGCACTTTCTTGTGGTACAACATCATCATTAGACGTACTAGCTCTCTTACCAATCGTAGTCTCATTGTCAATATTTGTAAATACTATTTTGTTTGTGAAAGATACATCCTTTGTTCTGATCTCTTGTTGTCAATGTGTTTTCTTTGCTCAGACCTTTAAAGGCAAGCAGGCCTCGAGTGCTTCTTTAGCTACAGTGATGAGAAAGACAAAAGGAAAAATGGAAATTTCGTAATAGTAGTATTAATAAAATTATTCTCAAAATATTTTTTTGCTTTTTTGCTTAAGAACTAATACACCTTAGTCTATTAGTGTATATAGTCATTCTCTTGTTCTGCCTTATCCCTCCTCTCATCTACCCAGATGTATCTTTCTCTAGTTGAAAATTGGACTATGATTGCTCAGTAAGATAAATATGAGAAGATGAAACACATGAGGAGGTAAAGGAAACTGTACAGCACAATACACAAAATTGATTGAGAAGGTATATAGAGATGCAGTAGAGATGTAGAAAATGTATGGGAAGGCATAAGATGAAGAGCGAAAGTGGGGGCACTGAGAACATAGAGAGAGTAGAAATTAAAAGAGGTAATTAATCAAATAAAACGAGAGTGACAGACATGTGTATTCATTAAGATATATACATGAGTGCCCTCACATGAGATATTCAGAGAATCATAAAGGTACACAGTTAGGTACCTAAAATCCTAAAAGGAGCATACAGAAATGGAAATTAGGGATAGCAACATTAAAGAAGTAGATAAAAATGGAAATTGAGAAAAAGCTTAGAAAGACAGTTTAGATAAAAAAAACAGTAGTGAGGCACCTAGAGATTGGGCTAAAAGGTGAAGGACAGATGTGATATAAAGATAAAAGTGATAAACTAATATATCTGTAGTGAGGTATAGAATAAGCAATAAAGCTGATGAGATAAAAAACGTAAAACAAAATAGTGCGGTATATTTGTTATGCACAGTGTGAGGTAGACAGTGTGGTTTGAAAATATAAAATAACATTTAGACGGAAATTAGAGAGGTGAAGTCATTAAACAGAAAAAAGGTAGAGAAAGACAAAGACTAATATCCTTAAAAGAGTAGTTCACAGCCATGCAAAAGTTAGAGGACACAGAGATGTAAATAAAAGGGAGCTGTGAAGGTAAACTTGTAAACTAATGGTGAAGTAAATGTAATGAAGTAGGTACACCGGTGGTGAGATTGTGAAGTTGGTTTATTCGGGAGGTAGAGACAAGCAGGTAAAGTCAGACGTCCTATCCACTTTCATCCTCGACAACCGCCGCTCACACGAACTACGTCACCTCAGATTCTAGAACACAGAACCTAATGACACGCAGGTCATTGAAGGAGGAGGCAAGATCATTACACATCTTCCCCCTTTCAGAAAACAATAGAAAAAAATAAATAAATAAATAAAAAACTAAAACAACCAAACCAAAACAATTAATAGTCAAAACGTTAATGCAAAACAAAGTCATTGAACTTCTTTGGAAGCTTTCCAACGCGCACACTCTTTCTCAATTTTGGCAATACAACAGGAGAACTGTTAGGAGTAACAAGCATGTTAGGTGCGAGAGCAATTCTGTTAAGATTCCATATGCGACCATCACTCAATTTGACAGCATTTAGAAACAATTTTTTAACAACATAAGGTGAGGAAAACTTTGAAAGGCCAGAGGACCTTTGAGGAAGACGAACTCTCACTCTGTCACCCACACGTACATGAGTGTGTGAGACTGTGTGCCTGGAGTCAAAGTAAGCCTTCCTCTTAGCGATTTTTAAGTCCTGACAGGCTTGCCAAGAAGCTGAATCTGGAGCTGTACTGACATCTCGAGACCCAATTCTAGAATTAAGAGCTAAATTCATCTCATCACTCAAACAAGAGCCGATACACTCCTCTCTCATTCATGACTGAAACATACGAGTATTAGGTTTTCTACCACGACAGAGTTCAAAGGGAACCAAAGATATTGTCGAATGAGGAGTAAGACGATACAACATTACTTTTTCTTGGATTTCAGCTTTCCAATCCTTGTTTTGAGATCTAGCCAACTGAATGGAGTCTTTAAGCACACGGTTGAACCTCTCTACCATCCCGTTAGTTTCAGGATGATAGAGAGCACAACGTTTGTGTCTGATCCCTTTCTTCGTAAGGTAGATCTCCATCTCTCTTGAAACAAGCTGGACTCCGTTATCAGTAAGAAGACAATCAGGGAAACCCTCACGAGAAAAGACCTCATCAAGAAATTTTATGACATCCTTAGTCTCGATACTGTGGCAGACCTTAATCTCCGGCCATCTCGAGAATAAATCAATTAAGACTAAGACAAATGACTGACCAGAGTTACTAGAAACAGGGCCCAGGAGATCTAGAGCTACTTCTTGCCAGCAACGAGTGGGAGCCTCACGTACAGCCATAGGTTGTACTCTAGTTTTATATATTTTATCAGAAGAGTTGCACTCCTGACAATCTCTCACCATACGTTCAACTAACAGGTCAATACCGGACCACCAGAAGTGCAAACGAATTCTCTCTTTCGTTTTAGAAATCCCCTGGTGTCCCTGATGAGCCTGTTGAGCTATTTCCTCCCTGAGAGAAACAGGTGGAACTAGTCTTGTGCCTCTCCGAAGTAACCCTGAGGAGACGGACAACTCATGTCTTACGTTCCAAAACTTCCTCGTTTCCTCATCTAGACATTTTATACTCTCCCAACCAGCAGTTACCAACTCACAAACCTTAAGAATGACTGGATCGTTTGTCATGGAAGATTTCCATTCTTCCTCGCTTAGGACACCATCAGTCACTTCACAGACCTTATAATCATCAAACTCACATGCTTCACCCAACTTATCACACGTAACGCTTGGGTCATTCCTTACAAGGCGGGACAAACAATCGGAAACCTTGTTTTGTGTACCAGGTATGTGATAAACAATGAAATCATAGTCTTGTAAAGCTACAATCCATTTGGTGATTCTTGAGGACACGGCATCCAGACTCTTTTTGTAAATAAGTCTTTCAGGGGTTTGTGGTCAGACTGTACCGTAAAGGAGCTTCCCCATAGAAATTTTTTAAGTTTCTTATTCGCCCAGAATATGCAGAGTGTTTCTTTTTCAATTACGGAATATTGTAATTCAGGCCCTATGAGGGCTCTTGATAGAAACATAATAGTCGTTTCATGACCATTTTTAACTTGCTTAAGAACAGCCCCAAGTCCTTTAGAGCTAGCATCAGTAACGAGTATGGAAGAAGCAGAGGTATCAAAGCTGTGAAGTGAAGGAGCTTCACTCAAGGCCCTCTTCACATCATTGAATTCTTCTTGACATTTTTCTGACCAACTAAATCTTGCTCCTTTTTTAGAAGAGTTCTGAGAGTGTAGGTACGAGAGGCAAATCCGGGAACAAATTTATTATAATATTCTGCCATCCCTAAAAAGGTGACAAGTTCGTCTCTGCTTTGAGGTACAGGGAGATCAGCAATAGTCCTCACTAACTTGTCTTTAGGTTTGACCCCTTTAGCAGACAGCTTGTGGCCTAAATAGTCAATTTCATGAAGATTGAATTTACACTTACTCTCACGTAGTGTTAAACCACGTGACTTGAAACGATCCAGTACTGCTTTGAGCCTTTCATCGTGAGTACTTTGGGAAGGGCCGTGAACTAACACATCGTCTTGGTATATTTTTACTCCGGGTAGCCCCTGCAAAACGTCTTCCATGGCTCTCTGAAACACAGATGCTGCTGAATTAAGGCCAAAGGGAAGTCTAGTAAACTTATAGGTGCCAAACGGCGTTATAAAGGCAGCGAGATTTTGTGATTCAAGGTCGATCTTAATTTGGTGATATGCGGCCCTGAGGTCAAGTGTAGAAAATACTTCAGCTCCAGCCAGTTGAGTCAGCATCTCTGCGATGTTGGGGAGAGGATACCTATCAGGTACAACTGCACGATTAAGGTAGCGTAGGTCCACACAAAGCCTAACCTCACCTGAGGCCTTTCGGGCAAGAACCACTGGGGCCAACCAATCACTAGCCTCAGTTTTAACGATGATGCCTTCCTTGAGTAATTTTTTTTATTAGTTTTCCATGGAATCTCTCAGAGCTAAAGGCACATTCCTCACCTTGCAGGCTACTGGGATGGCGTCAGGTCTCAAGATGATCTTGTGAGTGTAGTTGGATAGACAACCTAAGCGTTCACTAAAAACTTCTTTGAATTCTGAGCGTAGATTGTCTACCTGGTCTACTTTAAAGAGTTCAGGTGTAGTGGAAGGTGTTTGTCCGGGGAAATCTGACTCTCCAAGAGGGTCCTTAGTTTTTCTCTCAAGACAATGCAAGGGTTGCCACCCAGAATTAACATGACACCCATATCAGCTTGGTGAACCCAACTCACTATACTATCCCCTTTCGTTGAGATGTATATTTTTCCAGCCGTAAATCTATTCTTGAACTCAATGTCTCCTTCAAAGTAACCAAACAGTTTGATAGGTTGTCCCCCGTATGCAAGAGGCCTGATGTCAGGTTTCCATACTTTCACTTTTCCCATAAGAAACACGTCGTAGAAGGACTTCGGGATTAAAGTGATCTTTGCTCCCGAGTCAAAAAGCATTTTAACGGGATGACCATTTATAAGGACACTTTCGACAGGGCTTGAGCACTTAACTTGATCAACATAAGTCAAGACCTCACCACAATGTAGATCGTCAGAACTGGATTCAGATTCATCTTGTATCCAAACCTCTTTAACTCGTTTGTTTCTTTTATTTTTTTGTAGTCTGCAAGCTTTAGTCCAGTGACCCACTTTTCCGCAATTGAGGCATTTTGCATTTATGGCTGGGCAAGATTTACCATTAGCTAGATGGTCGATATTGTCACAACGAAAGCATTTTCCTTGGAAAGGCTTCCTTTGCCATGATGATTGTGGTTCAAAACGTTTTGGTTTCATGGTATGGGATTCAACTCTTTTTGACAAACTAGCTTGAGAGATAGCTTGAACTCTCCCAACTGAAGTAGTTGTAGAGTCAGTTTCTTTTTTCTTTATGGTTTCAACACAAGCTAAAGAGTGTTCAATACGTTTTGCGATTGTGATGACCTCATCAAGTTTTGGGTCATCCTTCTGCCACAATTCATCATTCACTTTTTCCATTGCACAACCAAGCATGAATTGATCACGCACCCACTCTTCGAGTGCGCCCTCAAACTTGCAGGTGAAGGCGAGTTTGCGTAGATGAGAAACATACATTTCAACAGTTTCTTTAGGTTGTTGAGTTCTTTTCCCAAAGTGGTAGCGCTCTAGAACTGTGCTTACTTTGGGTAAGAAATGTTTATCTAGTTTCATCAAGCAAATTTCAAACTCATTAAGGTTATTAGATTCAGAGTCATCAAGATCCGGTAGATGTTCGAAGATTTCTTGCCCTTCGGTGCCTAAACAGTGTAATAACAAAGCTGATTTCCTCTCGGCACTGAGGGATACTCTGCACACTCTTGCGTAGTTAATAAAGACCTTTTCCACTTAGACCAGCGTACAGTAGGTTCACCGGGATTGGAAAGGAAAAAGGGCGGTGGCGTGACATTTTGCATCTTTGAAACAGAGGAGAAAAAAGGCGAGTTGAGCTGATGATGAACAGATATGTGGATAAAATGATTGGACTGTAGATGCTGTGCCTATCAGCGTAGTTAAGCTTGACAGGCGTAAATTGAGAAGAAGAAAATTATTTTCTAGCTTCTAGAGTAACTGCTGAGCCTATCAGCGTAGAAAATAAGATTTGACAGGCTAGGACAATTTTACAACTTTGTATGTCAGCGTATAATTTAAGTTGTGCCATTCAAAACTGTGCCTGTCAGTGTGTAATTTTAAAGATGTGCCTGTCCGCGCAGTTAACTTTCAATTTGGCGAAATATCAAGCTGTGCGTGTCAGCGAGGAAAGCTTGACACGCTGCAGGGTCTTGAATTAAGTTGTAGCGGTTTAAATAATGTAAATTTCAATGCTGTGCTTGTCAGCGAGTTTAACTTGACAAGCTTGCGAAATATTAAGCTGTGCGTGTCAGCGAGGTAAGCTTGACAAGCTGCAGGGTTTTGGATTAAGGTGTAGTGCTTAAATTGTCTTACAAGTGGAGGCTGTGCGTGTCAGCGATGAAAACTGCAGAGCTTGTTACGAACGAAAGCGTCTTCCGTTGCTGTGCAACCAACCATCCGTGAGCCGTCAAGGATGACGCGTAAGCAGTTGCTTGGCAAAGGAGTGTTTCCAGGCAACGATGCGTAACCAACGTGAGAACGTTAGACGGCTCTACTGGAACAGCGCGAGGCAGGAGAAGCGCGAGGGGACGCTTCAACCTCAATAAATATCATATTTATGAAAATGCCGGAAAGTCAAGTCACTCACTTCAAATATGAATGTTGGGCAGTTGGTTCTACTTGCGTAGGAAGAGGCGGGTAAGTGCGAGCGTGCGCTTCAAGTTTTATAAATAAATAAATTTGCCGGAAAGTTGAGTCTCCTCCAATTTTACGCACTGGGCAGAGAGGACAGGTGTTTGCGTTCCATCAAAGCATCAAAACACAGCAAAGCGCCGCACAGTACCTTAGAGAAGGATGACAAAGTTCAAGATCAAAGTTCAAACTGGCTCGTAGTTTCAAATTCCACCTGAGGTTGCTCGATGTGTTAGGACGTCGGCTGGGTCCATCCCAAGATCGTCGCCAGTGTAATGAAGTAGGTACACCGGTGGTGAGATTGTGAAGTTGGTTTATTCGGGAGGTAGAGACAAGCAGGTAAAGTCAGACGTCCTATCCACTTTCATCCTCGACAACCGCCGCTCACACGAACTACGTCACCTCAGATTCTAGAACACAGAACCTAATGACACGCAGGTCATTGAAGGAGGAGGCAAGATCATTACAGTAAATTAACAGACACAGACAGATGAGACATAAGAAGATATGTGAAATAGAGAAAATAAGGTGAGAGGAAAGCAGCTGAGAATGTAAAGGACAGTAAGGACTTAAAGAAATGCAGAGAAAAGTAAGATTTCTTAACATCGAGAGATATAGATATGTGTGATAGATATTCAAAGGAACGCCCTTAAGAGTTGCAGGAATACAAAAATTCAGACTGGTATGATGGAAACATAGCAGTAAGGTATCAAGAGGAAGAAAAAATAACGAGACAAAAAGGGTAACAGATATAGAGGTAGACCCAGAAAGTGGCACAGAGGCAGTACAAATAATAAATTAGAGGTACAGATAGAGAAATAATTGACAACAGGGAAAACATAGCTGATGGACAAAGAGGTAGGATAGAGGATAGAATGTGTACTAAAATTATTGAAAACCATCTCCAACAGTATTTAGTTGTAACACCATCACTGAAATCCTCCTTACTTAACATTTCCTCCATAAACATACTGATACCTGATACACCTTCCTTCAATGGTTCTGTCACCGGGGTCTGTGAAATCTCTGAAAGAGTTTAAGGGCCCCTCAACCTTGCACTAGCTCATCATGCCCTCATGCACATTTGGCTAAAATGCATAGTTAGTTGCATAACTGTTCTTTCTGATTCACAAACGTAACTTACACTTTTGAGTTGGTTTACTACTTTTTAGTATTCATAAACTGCACTTTTGAAGTAATTACACTTTTGTAGTAAGTCCAGCACTACACATGTCCAACCTCTTTGGTACTGTGCATTTGGGACTGACTACAGAGCCCAAATTATGCCCCACACTTGCTACATATGCCCTTCAGCAGTACACAGCAGGGGTGGACTGCAGAGCCCGGCCTATGGCCTAGCTGTATGCCCAAAGAAAAAATAACAATTGATGGACAGAATGCAGAACAATGTCATACATTCACCCCAGTACAGAGATCTGGGCCTAAATCCTTCGTTTTTTTGCTCCCCATGCCATTCCAGTTTGAACCCAGCCATATGCAAATCAGTTTTGACCCTGCGCCCAATGGGAACAGTCTATCCCAAAGAAAAAAGAACAATTGATGGACAGAATGCAGAACAATGTCATACATTCACCCCAGTACAGAGATCTGGGCCTAAATCCATCGTTTTTTTGCTCCCCGTGCCATTCCAGTTGAACCCAACCATATGCAAATCAGTATTGACCCTGCACCCAATGGGAACAGTCCAGCCCGAACTGCCAGGCCCTCCCTAGACTGGATCCAAGCATCCTAGGACCGGTTTCGGGGTTTCAGCCCTCATCAGCCAGGATAGCTTGACTCCAGTGGCATGGAGAGCACGGGACCCATGTCTGGGCATACCCATCCCACTCGGGGTGACAAATGCAAAAAGAACAATTGATGGACAGAATTCAGAACAATGTCATACATTCATCTCAGTACAGAGATCTGGGCCTAAATCCATCGTTGTTTTGCTCCCTGTTAGATTAGGCCCGTTGATGCTCACGCAAATGTCATGTTTTAGTTAGCATTCGCTGCACCATTTTCTTTTGTGACTCCATTTTGTATGCTGATCGAAACTAATTGTTTTAGTTCTGAGAAATGCCCTTTGCTAAGTTTTGTTTCTGTAATAAAAATTGTAAGTGCCAGCGCATAGCTTTCTCACTAGATAAAGCCCTCTCCCACCTGCCTGGCAGTTTGATCGCAGCCCAGGGCGGAACGGCCTTGTACTGTGCCGAGTTGTGCAAGATACGAGAACAGAAACCTTTTTTTTGTGTGACTTTTACTGTCCATTTACATCTGCTTGGAAAATTCCACTGTGGGCGTGTTCTTACCTAAACATGAAATGTACATAATGTATCTCTATGCTTGCTGTTTTAGTTCCCTCTGTAGCATTCTCTCGAGATTGTGCAGATGGGGCCCCGCTCTGAGCATATATGAATAAACAGTTATTGGTATATATTCTCCACTGTCTCCTTGACTCTTGATTTGGTATGAAAGGCTGAGCAGTGGTCAGTGGTGACCAGGGTGGCCCTTTTGGGTTACTTCCTTCAATTAGCGCTCGAACAGAGACTCCTTCGGGTTATGACCCATCCATTTGCAACAAACGGAATGGAGGACGAGGACATCACTAGGTCGGACTGATGGCTCAGGGATCCCTGCACGAAGAGCTTTGTTTCTCACAGCTGCTGCCTCAGTCCCACCGGAGGGTGCCTCGCCCAGGGGTCATCCCGACTGGGGTCCTGACCGTCGAAACCCTTGATCTGACTGTTTGGTCCGAAGAATCAGCAGTGGAGAATGGGCTTATTTGTACCTCTGATATCAGGTGAGTCTGTATCAGTTCTATGTGGATGCGGTACCACTGTGATTTGGTTTTGTTTCAGTCTAAGGGCTGTTTTGATGAAAAGTGTTTGCAAATACTTTGCCAGGTAAATAACAATGTTCTTTTCTTTTCCTTTGCAATGCCTGGTTTTAGTAAGATTTGGAGTTTGTGTTGTCATTGTTGTTCTACAGATGCACACACAGTTGGAAGAATCCCAGCCTGCACCTCCTGAGGGCAGTCCTAATTTTGATATGTATGTAAAACATGGCCTTGGTCCTATTATGTTTAGTACATTATGGCACAAACATACGAGGGACAATGCAGACTTACAGTGGCCTTTGATGGGCTCTTTTGATGAACAGGAGATCGGATTTCTTCAGGAACAGTTGTTTAAAAGACGCAGTAGACAGTCTATGTTTGACTCCCTTCGGACTTGGCAGAAGGAGGCCAAACAGAGGCGGTTAAAAATGGAGAGAGATGCTAGAAAAGGAAAGATGCAAACGCTTACACAAAAAGCTGTAGCTTATGACAGAGACAAGCAAGAGACAGGAATAGAACGTAAAGATAGGAGATTTCGATTGGAAATGGATAAGTCTTATATGGTTCAGGAAGACGATGACACTTTAATGGAGGCCTTGTTAGATACCCGACCCCGCCACCATATGGCCAGGAAAGGAATATCCTGTTGTTCCCCATCAGCCACAACAGCCTGCCCAATGTGCCCCTGTCTCTACGGCTGTTACACCTACTGCTCCGGTTAATGTGCCCCCTACTCCTACTCCTTCGTTACAATCTCTGACCACAGTAACATCTGTTACCCCCGTTCCAGTTATTTATCCTCCATTGTTATCGATTACTGACACACCGTTGCGCGGTTCAGAAGATAGAGATTTTACTAAATTTAGGGAACGGTTAGGTCCGTTAATGCGATCCGGAGTGGGAGAGGAGGAGAAGAAAGTAATAGCGGATCAGGCAAAATGGTGGGCTCATAATATAATATATAGTCTTGAGGATAACTGGCAGGTCATGCGAGATTTTGAACCTTTCATACAACAGCATGCCCTTAAGTATATGCCGCACTGATTGACCTTTGGCATACACACATCGAAACGGAGGCTCCCCAAATATTACTTGATATTAGAGATCACGTTTATGTAACAGACATGGCGCCGGACCAAGTGTTCAGCAACATTTCCACTTTGTTTTCTTATAGAGGCAAACTACCTGATAGGAGTCCCACTCAAATCTCTCAGTTCCCAATGCGTGAAGTTCACCCAATTTACCACCCGGAAATTCCTGCAGTGATGGACCAGCACGGAGTGGTTACCAGACCAGCCGTGGCTGCCCGCTTTCAGGAACAATGGGTTTATACTCTGTGGCAAAGCAGTGAAGATTTGGCCCTTAAAGCAACTTTGCCTGATCCTAGAAAAAATCCCACTGCTTACTATAAAGAGTTGACAGAGGCTGCCTCTTCTACTGTAATGACTCTTGCAGATATTGAAATGTTTTTTGGGCTGCTAGTTCCTGTTAATATTTGGTGGCAAGTGCATACTCAAGGACATGTCGCTGAGTTGGGCGGCACCTGGGATGCGTTAATTAAGGGTTGGGACCGGGATAGGAAGCCGGGAGATAAACCACGTGCTTAATTACTTGCCTTGCCTGGTCGTATAATAGCATACATGCATACCCTTATCCTGCCTAAGAAAGTTAGTTGGGATAGATTGACTGCCTGTCACCAGAAGAAAGATGAAAGTGTGTCTGATTTCTTCACCAGGTTTGAAGAAACGTTTCTGGATTACAGTGGGCAGGATATGTCTACAGAAGGGGGAGTCCGTTTGTTCGTTGACAGGTTTGTCACTAATCTTCTCCCCGAAATAATGTCTAGACTACAGGCATCTGAAAGCACATGGTCCACGTCCTCTCCCTCTGTTATCTTAAATATGGCCCAATATTTCGAGCACAGAGACAATGAAGAAAAAGACAAAAATGACAAGAAACATAAGGATCTGAAGACAAGGGTATTATTGCAACAGGCATATCGGGGAAATGTTAGAGGACGGGGACCTCAACGTCAAGTTTCTCGTACTAGACAACCTCCAGCTACACCATTGGGGCAGAATCAGTGTGCTTACCGCAAAGAAGAAGGTCACTGGCGTAGCCAGTGCCCTGTACTTTTGCAAAAGGTTTCGTCCACTCGAGGAATGGGTTCTGGGAATAGGGGTCGTGGGACTGACAGACAGCAAAACAATACGGCCTCTGTGGGCCGTTTTGATCATTATTTTGATGACTCTAGGGACGGACAGTATTATAATGACGATTAAGATTTTGATGATGCAACAGGCATGTCTCATTGCTAGGACAGCCAGGGACAGGGTAAGGGACCAGTTCACATTCCTGTAGATCAGTGTGGCCCTTATGTCAAGGCGGATTTGTAAGGATCGACTAAGGAATTTTTGGTGGACACAGGTGCTACATAGAGTTCTGTCTCTCGACATATGGTCCCTAGCGGCCCTGTCTGGCCATAATAATGTTTCCGTGGGTTTTTCAGGATTACCGGTTGTAAGCCCCATCTCGCGCCCCCTTGCCTTTACCATTGGTCCTTTTACTGTGGATTCTCCATTTCTTTTGACTTCGAATTGTGGTGAGAATTTGATGGGCTTGGACTTATTAAAGAAGTTGCATGCTACTATTTACTGTTCCCCTGATGGTGATTATATTACCATGGGTCCGGATGTGAGTACTAGGCAGTGTCTATCTAAAGATGCCCCCTTCCACCTCAATTTGATCAAATACTGCCTACGTTATGGGCCACCGGTGACACCGATGTAAGCTTATTGCATATACCCCTAGTTTCGATACAGGTCAAGGATAATGTTGTATTGCCTCGCATTCTTCAGTATAAAATACCACAGGCAGGTAAACGAGCCCTTCTTCAGATTGTCCAGGATCTAATATGCAAGAGAGTTGTCGAAGAGACTACAGGCAACGTGTGCAATAGTCCTATTCTTCCGGTCCTAAAAAGGGCACCCTTGGACTCCTCTGATAAAGCTGATGATGTATATCGTTTTGTGCTTGATTTACGAGAGGTCAATAAAATAGTGGTTCCGCAATTCCCAGTGGTTCCTGATATCATTACACTTTTAACTATGATTTCATCTACCGCTAAGTTTTTCTCTGTTATTGATTTGAAAAATGCATTTTTCAGCATTCCTATACATCCAGATAGTAGGTATTTGTTTGGATTTACACTAGCTGGCAGAAGTTTTCGATTTTGTCGCACTCCTCAAGGCTATACTGAAAGTCCTAGTATTTATAGCCAAGCATTAAAAGGTCAGTTGGATTCGCTCTCACTTTCTCCAGGAAATATATTGGTACAGTATGTCGATGATTTGTTAATTGCTTCTGATACGGAGCAAGGTTGTAAGGATAGTACGGTGAAATTATTGTTGCATTTGGCACATCATGGACATAAGGTCTCCCTTTTGAAATTCCAGTACTGTCAACAGGAGGTTACCTATTTAGGTCACCTACTGTCGAAGGAGGGTAGAAGGTTAATGCCAGAACGCATTAGTACTGTCACTAAAATGCCCCTTCCACAAACTCAAAAGGATGTGCATGCTTTTATAGGCATTGCTTCCTACTATCGACAGTGGATTCCTAATTTTTCCTTACTAATCAAACCTTTGCTTGCATTAACAACTAAAGCAGTGCATGAGCCTTTGCCTTGGACGCCAGATTGTAAGCAATCTTTTGAACAATTAAAAGCTGTGCTTTGCTCTGCTCCAGTGCTAGGCACACCTAATTATAGGAAACCATTTGTGCAGTACGTCCACGAGATGGCTGGTTGTGTGCTCTCTGTCTTGACTAAAAGATTTGGTGATAGACAGCGACCTTGCGCTTATTTTTCTGCTGTGCTTGACCCTGTCGCAAGGGCCCTACCGAGCTGTCTGCGAGCGGTCGTGGCTGTCGTCACTTCAATCAGACAATCGGCTGGACTCGTACTCAATACTGATCTCATAGTCATGGTACCCCATGCTTTGGACACACTTTTGAATAAGACAAGGATACAGCACCTCACTAGTGCACGTCTTACCGGCTATGAATTGACGTTGTTTGCTAAGCATATCATGATCAAAAGATGTGCCACTCTGAATCCTGCCACGTTACTACCCCTCACTTCTGAGAGTGATGCAGTTGACAAACATGACTGTATTTTGCGAACAGAGGAGGAGACGAAAGGACGGGTAGACTTGACTGATGTTCCCTTATCTGACCCCCAAGGAGAACTATATGTCGATGGCTCTTGTTTTAAATGACCAGATGGCACCACTACTGCAGCTTGTGCTATCACTATGTTGCGTACAGTGGTAGAGACATCACAAGTCCCGTATCAGTCAGCTCAAGCCCGCAGAACTTGTTGCCCTTATATGAGCTTGTGAATTGAGTGAAGGATTGGTTGTCAATATTTATACAGACAGCCAATATGCATTTGGGGTTGCACATAACTTAGGGCGACTGTGGGCAGAGAGAGGGTTCCTTACTTCCCATGGCACTAAGATACAACATGGACATCTAATACTGCGATTGTTATCTGCACTAACACTCCCTAAGAGAATGCCGATTGTGAAGTGCAGCGCCCATAGGAAAGTGACAGATGATGTGGGTAGAGGGAATCTGTTCGCAGATCAGACAGCTAAGGAAACTGCTTGAAGTAAGATGAAGAAATGTTTGTTGCAGGTCCAGTCAGATGGGTTCCTGAGAACGGCATGTTTGAAAATACGGTTGAGAGTGTGAAAGAAATACAAAGTGAGGCCACAGTAGAAGAATTAGCGGTATGGCAGGAAAGTACAGAACAGTTAAACGATGAAAAAGGATGTTGGATTGACAAGTCTGGAGAGCAGAAATGGATGTTACCTGATGAGTATGTGCTTCCTGTGGTTATTATGGCTCATGGTCCAGCTCATATTAGTGCAAAAGGCATTTGTAAACTATTGGCCCCGGTTTGGTGTAATGATAACATTTCCAAAACTGCTGTGCATTTGGTGAAAAATTGTATGATTTCCATGAAGCACAATCCAGGAAAGGGTACTCCTACACCATCCATTCGAAGTCCTTCAAATGGACTTTATTGAGCTGGAACGTTGTAACAATCTCAAGTATGTTTTAGTGGTTATATGCACGTTCAGTAAATGGGTTGAGGCTTACCCCACTAAAGACAATACGGCCACCACAACTGCAAAAGTACTCCTTAAAGAGTATTTTTCTCGCTTCGGTATGCCCCGAATTATCTGGAGTGACAACGGGTCTCATCTAATTGGGAAAGTGATTAGGTTAATCTGTGAAGGTTTGCACATTAAACAGAAATTTCATGCTGCCAATCACCCGCAGTCAGCGAGTCTTGTTGAGAAGTACAATGGTACGCTCAAACTGAAATTAGCAAAAATTCAGGAAACGACAGGGTTAAAATGGCCAGATTCTCTTCCGTTAGCTCTTTTGTCAACTAGAACTACAGCACATTCTAGAACTGGGCTATCCCAATTTGAGTTTGTGTTCGGATGCCCAGCGAATGTCTGGGGCGTCCCTAAGCCTAAGAAATTTTCGGATATTGAATATCCTGTATTGCTTGATTACCGTGGGCAGTTAACGGAAAGTTTGCATTCTATTCACCAAGAGGTGCAAGACTCCTTACCTCCTAAACCAGAGCGACCTGGCCACAACATCCAGCCTGGAGACTACGTGTTGCTGAAAAATTTCCAGAGGAAGAAAAGTTTGGAGCCCAGATGGAAAGGTCCTGAGCAGGTTTTGTTGGTTACACAGACGGCTGTAAATGTTGCTGGTCGGAAGAACTGGGTCCATGCGACCCACTGTAAGAGGATACCTTTGCCATTGCCTTATGACCAGTGGGTCAAGGAGGGAATAGGAGACGTTGAATGTGAGCAAGTGCCCAGATTTGTGCCTTTTAGCGACGCACAACTAATCTGGACCCAAACAGACAAGGAGAACGACGATGTTTTGAACGAGGCTGTCCCACCAGAAATACGAGCTATCCAGTAGCCTCTGTTCAGTGGTCACACAGTGCCTGGGGCTGCCAGGTACAATTTACGTCCTCGGATGAGGACCACCGAGCCGAAGGATAAAAAAGCTTAGGGATGGACTGTACAAGGTAGGAAAGTACTGAGTAGAAGTACCAACGAGGGATCGAAACAAGTGAAAATTCTGCATTTGCTTTGCTTTTATTATTTGAACATTAGTTAGGAAAGTATTCCCTGAGAGTATACCACCTTTATCAGCGTGGGATAGACTAGGTAAGAGCTTAGGACAGAGCAAGCTCCACCGCCGGTGCTCAAAAGTGCCAACTAATTGATGGACAATAGGAGCCTGTACCAGTGAGGCTCTAACGGACACTGGGAACGTTCATATTTCTTTTGCATCTTCTTCCTTTAATTCACTATGCATCCTTTTGGCAGGAAAGTTAATGAGGAGTAGCAGCCAATTGTCACTATACAACGCAGTATGATTTGGTCAATTTGGAGTAAAATTACATGTGACATTATTTTGATAATGATGATAATAATAATATGTGGGGTATCGTGGTTTTTGGAGAATGTACATAGTGTACCTACATGTACTAAGGGTGAAGGCACCTCCCCCAGGTGTAATAAATGGGCTGTCCCGAGTAATGTGTTTGTGGAGCCCCATAAGAGATTCTTTGGGAAAGGGACTGCTTGCTACCCCACTCGATCTGTTACTAGTCTTTGGACTGCATACCCACTGTCACTTGTGAATTACACTTACACTCGGCCACCTCAGTTTGCAGAAGTAAAGGGAATGTTTGGATTTGGCTATCCTGGGCCATGTCTGTATTATAACAAGCCACAGGGTAAGGGTTATCCGGGTTGTGACAACAATACTTATTGTGCTAATTTCTATATGGAAGCACAGAATATAACGCTGGTGGGTCGGCACTACTGCGAATTGACAGTACCTCAAGAGACTGGTTATTATCCTGCTTGTTGCCCCATAGTAAACAGTTTGGATACCTTTTTGTACATCAATTGTTCAGGGACGATACTATTTAAACACATCTTTCCTCTAGTCAATAAAAAGAATCCACACTCTTCAGGAATGAATTCCAGATATGCTGCAGTGAATTATGAGGGGCCGATATATGCACATCCAGGCTTTTTCTTTCTTTCTAATGGGACTTATTCCAACGTCCGTAATGGCACTGATGACGTGGCTCTTGGGATGGTACTGCCTTTGGGTGTGCCATGTAAATATGCTCGACCCAAAACAAGATGGGTAAAAAGAACGTTAACAAAAGAATTCTGTGAAGGAGTAACAGATTTGGAAGTAAATAGCTATAGTAATGGTATTACATTTGGATACATCCTCTCCTCCATTTTCACACTGGGTGGTACTTCTATGGCCAGGGGTGAGAAAGCTAAAGAATATTTTGGGTGTAAGCTGCAAATTCTATCCAATACTACAGTGGCGGCTCTGTTCGACATCACTACTCAGTTAGAAAGCATGCAGGTGTATTCAGAACAAACTAGATATGCAGTGGATTTTATCTTGGCTAAGAGTGGTGGTGTATGGCAGTGGTCGGCGACCAGTGTGTGGTTGGTATCAAGAATCTGGAAAAGAATATAACGCAACACATCATGGATATCATTGACAATGTTAAAGGGATGGAAAGTGGGAATTGGAATTGGTCCCTTTTCGGCAGCTGGAGTTGGATTCTTAAGGGAATGATTTATCTTATAGTGGTGTTGGTGCTCTGTTGCATCCACATTCAATGTCTTCCTATCTGTTGTTCCTATTGTGCCTCTGTTATTACACCTCAACAGAAAATATCGGCCCATGTTACAAATGCCGCTATGATGCCCCAGGAGGATATTGATGATCTTATGAATATTGATGAGGGTATTTTCGAGGATTCCTCCCTCCTTGCTGTTCCCCTTTCTAATGCTGATTGTAAGGAGTGCCCATAGTTTCACCTTGCTTACACTTCTCGATTTTAATGCTCTGTTAACTTCTGACTCGTTGATGCTGTCATAGTAATGCGACCCACGTATCACTCTTTTCTAGTCCATATTAGAAAATGTTTTAGCTCATGCTAAAAGTAGGGTCTGTTAGATTAGGCCCATTGATGCTCATGCAAATGTCATGTTTTAGTTAGTATTCGTTGCACCATTTTCTTTTCCGACTCCATTGTGTAAGCTGATCGAAACTAATTTGTTTTAATTCTGAGAAATGCCCTTTGCTAAGTTTTGTTTCTGTAATAAAGATTGTTAGTGCCAGCGCATAGCTTTCTCACTAGATAAAGCCCTCTCCCACCTGTCTGGCAGTTTGATCGCAGCCCAGGGTGGAACGACCTTGGACTGTGCCAAGTTGTGCAAGATACGAGAATAGAAACCTCTTTTTGTGTGACTTTTACTGTCTAGTTACATCTGCCTGGAAAATTCCACTATGGGTGTGTTCTTACCTAACCATGAAATGCACATAATGTATCTCTATGCTTGCTGTTTTTAGTTCCCTCTGTAGCACTCTCTCGAGACTGTGCAGACGGGGCCCCACTCTGAGCGGATATGAATAAAGAGTTATTGGTATATATTCTCCACTGTCTCCTCGACCCTTGATTTGGTATGGAAGGCTGAGAGGTGGTCAGTGGTGACCCGGGTGGCCCTTTTTGGGTTACTTCCTTCATCCCCATGCCATTCTAGTTTGAACTCAGCCATATGCAAATCAGTCTTGACCCTGTATGCCCAACCTGCTGCAGACATCCAACCTTTGTTGCACAAAGCTGTGTGCAGCGATAATTGGACACAGAGTCTGTCCTTTTATTCAGGCCCTCTGCCCAACTAGAACCCAACCAGCCAAGGATGCCCAACCCACTGTGTTCTACCAACCCTAGCAATGCACAGGTTTCAGTGGTGCACAGCTCATGCTGGCTGGAGGCTTGACCTTGTGCCCTTCCCACCTGGGGCACACAACACCTGTTGAGCACAGATTTCAGCTATGGGCAGTAGAGATTGGCTGTGTACTGCTAGGGGCCAACTCCTGCTGCACATGGCCTTTAGCTATGCGCAGCTGGAGTTGGCCAGCAGGTCTTGCCTATGGTCAAACCCTGCAGCCAACCTGTTGCAGGTGCCAAACCCCTACTGTGGCCAACTCTCATGGCCTCTGAATTTTTAGTAATTTTTAAGATCCATGGATTCTCCTTGGGAATTGCAACTCTTTCACCAGTATGTGAACATATATTGCACTTTCTACAATGCAACCCAAAAAGGGTCAATGTGGGCCATGAAGCTTGCAATTCATTCATGGCCCTTTTCCCCAGGTTGTGCTCCCAGCCAGGACTTGGGGCTCATGGGCAACTGTGAGGGCCATGAATCCAGCACCAAGATCTGTAAATCCCATGACAAAAGTGGTGATATTTATTTTAAATCACGGAAGTCCATTTGGCCAAGCCCTGCATCCATTATCTGCCTAATCCATTGCGGACACCCAATCATTGCTGAGCACAACAGGGATTGACCACGGGGTCTGGTCCATGGCCTGGTCTGCACCGAATCCACTACAGGAGCCCAGTCCTTGTTACGTATAGCACAGGTAGAGAAGGAGTTCACCACAGGATCTGGTATTCAGCATAGACATGTGCTTAACTTGCCCCTAGTCCACTGTGAATGCCCAACATTTGGTCATGTACAACAAGGGTTGGCCAAAGCTCCTAGCCAAAGGCCAGGCCCTGGACCCATCCCACACCCAACCCTCCATATATGGCCAACATAAACAAACAACATAGAATAGTTTTCAGACATAATGCAAGAGTGTTAAACATCTATTTAATAATAGCATAGGCAAAGACACCCACAACCTTGCTTGCATACATAACATGAAACAACCTCCCTAATGAACCTCTGAACTGCTGTAAAAATCACAATACTTAATATGTTACTTCAAACTAATCATTAGGCACAAACACATTTGTGTCATATAAGCATACCACCGGGGATATATGACCATATATCCATTAATAAATACAACCTCCATAATATATACACTCCGTCAAAGTGTAACAAGCTTGAGCAAAATCATTATATGCTCTCACCCTCTAACATGCAGTTTCATACACACCACCATACACAAACACCGCTAACATCGGAACCATACACCAACTTCAATATGTAATGACACATAGTGCAGAATATACCTTTATTATAACTATATAGACCCAACATTACTCGGAAAATATCATAGATTACCAACAACAATCTGCACAGTACCTTTTTAAATATGACTGAAAGAAAAACAGTGCATCCGAAACAGCAGACAATGTGGTTGATTCAGAGTTTTGAGGACAGGTATTTTATCACAAAGGTGACGGATATCCCGTTCGTCTTATTACAAGTGCATTAGGACAAAATGCACTTGTAATATCTGTCACCGTTATGTCGAAGTACCGTTCGCCAAATTCTAAATCAGACACAATGTCAATAGAAACATCTTGGGTGATGTTATCAGTGATGTCAGCAGGTAGGTAATCAATGATGTAATTTGGCATTTCATCAGTTACCAGATATTTACCATCATAAGTGATATCATATGAAAGCCGTACCTGATGGGGATGCAAGTTTTGGTTAATTCATCTAACTGTAACTGGCAACTTTCAGTAGATTTTAGGTATGTTTTGTAACCATAACTATACTTTAACTCAGATTTTATTGGTGAATTTCATTGTTATTTTTAAACTTGGATTAAGATGTTATAATCAAAACTATGCATAACTTTACATTAACCTTGTTTTTTCAATGAATTTATTGGGATTTTTTATTATATACCACACCCAACAATTGGCTTGTCTTTGGCCAGTCAAGGCTCTGTGCCCAAGCTACTGCGGGTGGCCAAACCTTCACTGTGTACAGCAGAATGCCCAGCGCTGAGGGGATTGGCTGCAGACTCATCAAAACTGGTGGTTTCTAACTAGAAACAGTTCTGGGGGATGTACAGCCAAGGATCATTTCCTACTACTTTTCGTACAGTGCCTGTGTTGAAACAGGTTCTACATCCTGAACATTTTCTGTGGTAGGGACACAGTTCTTGTGTGTTTTCTTGTGATCTTCACGCACAATTATTGAAAACTCTACAACATGCCTTACTTCCAGATGTCTTCACATTGTGAAGGTTCCAGATGAATATAGTTCCTTGTGACCCCAAGTTAACTCAAGGTCACACAGCTTACAAGTGATCCTCATTTCATTAAATTTTTTACATGGTGGATGACTGAAAAATACCTAGACCAAACTATTTTTCTCTGCTGATTCACCGCGGTGGAGGTGATCTCATATTTCCTTTGAAGTGCCATCTTTCTCTTCCATTTATGTTTACTATTTGGGCTCTCCTCTCTCCTCAGATGCCAGAGTCACTTCGTGGTCTCCACAACCAGCCATGTTCTTTTAATGAATCACTAATGAAAAGTTAGCTTTGTTGCTTAGTGATCACTGATAATGTGAAACATGCACACAAGCAGGACCTTGCTACCAAGCAAGGGGACAGACACATGCTTTCCATCAATGGCATCCCTCCTTGCCTCAATGTTTAGTGTCAAGTTCAACCACAGACTCAAAACAGAAAGCCCTTCTCCTGACAAAACGTTTTTGTGCATGCAGAGGTTTCCTGTTTTACGGTCCACAGACCCAAACATTTTGACCTGACATGTGAGTCTACAAACTTCAAATGTATGAAAACACAGAAGAGCTCAAGCAAATTAATGAGTCCTAGTTCATGGACCTAGTCACTGGGTTCGCAATCTCTGAAACATGTGAAGCTTCGTTATACAGACTGCATTCCCTGCACAGAACCGTGAAGTTTGGAAGGGGCCTAACAATGTTCAAATCTTATACAACTTGTGCATTCTGGTCATTGGGGCCTGTGCCTTTCTGGGTTCGTGCCCTCCTTGTGCAGTCTGAAAACCCCACAACACACACAAGCTTTATTTTTGTTATCAAACTATAGGGAAGTTCTTCGGAGGGTCCCCCACCTAGTCCTGGAGGTCAGGATGTGCTTACCCTACCACCTCATTAGACCTTTCATTTTTTCCCAGTATTCGTAAACCAAGTCCTCGATCGTTAATGGTTGCCACAACATATTTTTCTCTAATGTGGCAGTGCAGTTGAAGCCCTGGAGCAGTGCTATTTCACCACTTTAGAAAGTGGTAAATCGTAACTTTTCTTAGCAACTGCAAAGGAACGTGTTGCTTTTGGCTGTAAGTAACAGCACATAAGACAATAACATACACAAAGCAACATAACAACTCATCTAAAACATAACAGGACACAACAAAACAAAACAGTCAAAACAGAACACAGCAACCACATTACAATACAACAACATAATTTCACAATAACAAAGCACAAAAACACATCAGCACAAAAAAACAATAGAACAAATCAGCACCACAACACAATGCCATACAATAAATATGCAAAAATATTCTTCTCACACATTTCCATCTCCAGAAATCTGCTTTCATAATATTTGGATAAATGAAGTTTGCACCAAGTGCTTCCTTAAATTACCACCAACTATATGAAATTGCACCGGTCAAAAATGTTTTGTGGTCGGGCCCCCAATATTAGAAAGGATTTCTATACTGGGTGTTAAGTTTTCTTTGTTGTTTTTTTTTTTTTTGTTGAAGTCTGGTCTCCTTGCTTCTTGGAAATCTCCTTCGTAGCATTGCCCTTTAATTGTGTCAATGTTTTCTCGGTTTCCGTGCAGCTATTTACTTTTCTGGTTTTACTGTTTTAGGTTGAGAGCCTTCCATATTTAGCACCATAGAACTTAGTCATGCTTGCCAGGGTCTCTAGAGGACAATACATTACCTTAAAGGTTACTGATATAGCTTTACCATGGTTTGTGTTGCATCAAGAATAGAGCTAGTGGATTTTTTTGTTTCTGTCCATGACAATCAAAAACAAATCCCCAGCTGTATTTGCTTTTTTCATGGGATTTGCTTCTGCCTGCCAAGGATTGAAAAAAAATACATAAGATGGTATCCCATAGGGATCACAAACCACTGCCAGACAGCTAGCCTGCATACAAGATGTAAGCATCCCACCCCCATCATTAGGAGAACCACAGAGATTCTGATTATCGGCCTTCTGCCAATCAGACTGTCTAACACAGCGTCCTCTTCAAATTGGTTGAAATGGTGAACAAACAGATTGCTGAAAGAACAGAAATATGATTGCGCACTCTTTGCCCTAATCTAAATATGTTCCTGTCTAATGACAATTCTAACTGAATGTTATTCGCCAATCAGAATTGCTGTGGTTATTCCAAACCTCTATGGGCTGCGTTTTGCACTCCTGAGATGTGAGGGTAGGCCAAATGTTGATAGGCTTTTGTGTTTGGGCACAAAATCTGTCATTTTTTTAAGTTCACCAGAGGAACAGATTCAGGCCTGATCTAGAGTTTGGTGGACAGGTTACTCTGTCACAGACTTGATGGATATCCTGTCCTCCATATTATAAGTGCATTATATCCACTGGCATTTGGAATACTTCAGACGGGATAGCAGTCATGTTTATGACAGAGTAACCCATCCGTCGAACTCTAACTCAGGCCCCCAGGACTTTTTGCAAATCAAGTTTTGTTTTTCAGGCACACTAAATAAAAAGGCGACATTTGCATAATTTTCTCTTGAACCAGCTGATTCCTCCCACCACGACTAGTCAGAGAGCTAATAACAAGTGGAACCCATGTATGCCATTGTGATGTGGTAATGGAGAAAATTCAGAATAATGGATGCCTCATATTTCATCTTCTCCACTTTGAAACAACAGACAACATGTGAGTTCAAGTACAATCTAATCTTTCTGCTGTCTAAAACTTTAAGTGTTGTGTGACAAGTGAACTAGATTTGCACTTAAGCCTCTAGAGTCTGTCTAATCTCAAACATTTATCTCTTGTCCTATGTCTAAGATTGCGAAATCTCTGTAATATTTAACTCTTTCCTGTCCAAGAAGGCTCTCAATCAGATTCTATGACTCACGATCTTCTTGGCATGGGAGGGTTTGAACATGAAAATGGGCTTTAGAAGTAAAGTGAAATGCTTTATAACTCTAAGGAAATTATCGGAGGCTGTAGCAGTTGCTTATGCAGAATATTTGAGCTGCTGTAAAAAACAAGGTGCTTCAGCTAATGTATTGTTTAGCCCCACGTGGTTGGAAAAAAACACTAAAGTGACACATTGAAACATATAATGAGTACCCTGTCTGATCTGCTATAGATTTAAGGCTTTTAAAACAATGTCATTGGACAACATACGTTGTCAGATACATCACTTTTACTACCCAAATTCGATTGAGCAAGTCAAACTTGCTCGACACACTCACTCACTAAACTTAGGGGCCCAATTTATATGTTGGCGGAGAGGGAGTTCCTCCTTCGCAAGGGTGAGAGAGTACCCTACATACCAACATAATGGTCCGCCAGCCAGATGTAAAAGCCAGAGGTCCTTTGGTGTAAATACAGTCTGCTCTGCTGTGGCTAGACCCTCCAATGGCCCGACAGAGTAAGGGCTGTCAGAGGTTGGTTGACCTGTATGTCCGCTCACCTAATTTAGATGGCCAGGCATGCAGGTCAGATTTTACTGATTGTCACCACCAGATAAACCCTGGCAGTAAGGGGCAAACTGCAAAATGCCCCTTGCTGTGGAAGATAGCAATCTGAGTCAAAGCTGCATTGTTTTTTTATTTTCAAAAACAGAATACCACTTTTGTGTTTTGTTTTTGAAAATAAAAATGACAAATGTAACTTTGGCAAACGTCTCTGTCATGTTTGACAGAGCTGTACAGCAAAGCTACAATGCATTGATAAGGATAAATACATTGATAAGGACCCCACTGACGGCTTTTCCTGTGAATAAAATAAATGTCCTATGGATATTTATAAATTTGGCAGTCAGGACCTTCGCCAGGGCGTCAGAGTGAAATACTCCTTCGCCCTGGAGGAGGATGGCCCAAACATCAATGAATAAATCAGGCGCTAAGTAACAAGTATTTTACCCACCTGTTTGAAAGATCACCATCCACCACTGTTCACATTTGTTACATTTTCTTTTGATTGAGTTTATTTATGGCTTGTCCATTTTCTGCAGAAAGTAATACCCTTCTAGCAGTGCGGATCACCTACGTAACAATCTTTCCATCAATGGTATTTAATATAGCCTTATAGCCCGCCGTAGCGGGCTATACAGGCTATTAAAGGCCCGAGCCGAAGGCGAGGGACTTTAACAAAGGTGAGGGACTTTAATAGCCGGTATAGCCCTGCTACGAAGGGCTATAAGGCTATTAGAACATTCTGCCACTAGAGGGCAGAATGTTCTAACAAATAAAACAAAGGCTTCTCAAAGCTCGAGGGGATTTAAATCCCCTCGAGCTCCGAGAGGCCTATGTAAAACATTGGAATGTTGCTCTGCGGGCCTTTACCGGCCCGTAGAAGCAGGGAGCAGTCCATTGTCTTCAATGGAGCTCCCAATATTCCAATGTTCTAATACATATGAAGTGCTGCAGTGCACATGTTTGTTCCTGTAATTTGCAAGAGAAACAATGGCTCTTCATCTACTGGAAATCATCCAAGTAATCCTGTATCATCATTTCTATTTTTTTAGTTGTAAATTGTTCCTCCTGAAGTTTTATCCATCTGTGCACTCAATGTAAATCTTGGCACTCATAAAAAACATTCCAGAGCGGATGAGGTTTATAGTGATGCTGTTGGTATAGAGTTTTAACAGAAGGTGTGAGTTGGAAACGTTTTTTTTTCATCAGTGGTTAGATGAATGAGTAAGCTGCTGACCAAACTAGCAGCCTCATGATTGACATTGTTAAATGTTTCTTCGACCTTCGCAATTGGGATGGCTTTGCTCATGGTGCTCTTTCCCATGCTGACTTCATGTGTCAAAATCACAGTAGGTTCAAACACTTTGATTAGTCATTATATTAGCCATATTAGTCAATATCCAACAACATAGCTGTAGCAATTGTGAACCCTTTACTTTGTTGGACATAATAATTATAGACTTGTACTGTTCGCACATGCCGCAACATGTATAAGGTTGAGTTCCAACTCCCCTAAAGACAACCAAGTATTCAAATATATATATAGGGGTGTGGCCAGGCTACCGACCAAGATGGCCGCGCAGCGCTGAAGCTCCGCCGCTAAGCCCAACATCCTCGCCCGATCCTGCACCCATCCTGCAAAATCTGCCCTGAAACTGCATATCGCCGATAGCGGAGATCCTGGTCGCCGTGTGTGGAAGTGCTGAGGAGGTGAAGAGCGCGCGAGACAGCGTTTGTCCGCTTCGGCCTGTGAGGCCTGGAGGCCGCGGGCTTACACACGCCCTGGATTAGTGTGCTGTTTCCAAGTGCGCGCCGGCTGCCGCGCCCAACTGCGTACCCGGAGATAACGAGTGCTGCCGACTCGTATGCAGTGGCGATCCAGATCGCACGGCGAGACGCGGAACCATGTGATCCCCCCCATGCTCTACAGAGAATCTGCCTGCCTGTCCATGGAGGCCCTGCGCTGTGCTGCATTGCAGGTAAGCCTGGAGGTCGCTCGTGGCCGGGGGGAGTTCCTTCTGCAGTTCTGCCCCGTGTGGCAGCTTAACGGTGCACATCGCTGTGGTGAAGACGTGCGGAGCTCCGGTTTGCGCCAATGTGTGTGTGGTGTGCCTCATCCCTCAGGTATTGGCCCTCCAGTGATTGAAGAGACCCAGGCCTACTGTTTGCATCGGCGGCAGCGAGTGTGAGTAAGTGGCCCCCCTTCCTTGGCACAAATAAGACACCTACATACAGCGTGGTTTATTGCCCACCAGCCACTGGGTGCTAGCGTGCCCACGAGGGAGGCTCATTTCCTGTTGGGACTATATCAATTTACCCTGAGTAGTGCCTTTGGTTGGAGGGTCCCCCCCCCTCATTGCTGCCTAAGTAACCGCCATCCACCCACAGTTCTTGGGAGGCCAGAGACTGTATTTGTGTCAGTGGTCTGGGATATGGGTCGAAAAGACCCGAAACAGCGCCTGCTGCAATTCGCCCCCCCCGACACTGCGCCATTGGAGTCTGCAGTAAATATGGCAGAGGGAGGTGCGGAGGGGGCTACCTTGATTACTACCTCGTCAGGCTCAGAGGCTTTGATGCAAGAGCTCAGGGCAGGATTTAGGGCGCTGGATGGGCGTTTTGATGCCCTTGACAAATGGCTAGACACTATGGGGGCCAAGTTGTACGCACACGAAAAATGACTGGATAATGTCGAAGGGAGGATGTCGGATTTGGAAGATGGCGCGGTGCAGTCCATGAAAAGAATTGATCAGATGGAAAAAATACTTAGAACTGTTGCCTTGAAGAATGAGGACTTAGAAGCGCGCAGTAGGCACAATAATATTCGCATTTTAGGGGTCCCGGAGTCCACTAATATGGGGCGAATAGACTTATTTGTCGAAAATTGCTCACTGATCTGTTTGGCAGGGATGTTTTCACCCCCACCTTCCTAGTGGAGCGGGCGCATTGTTCACTTGGCCCTAGACCTAATCCGGGATGCCCTCCCAGGCCTATAATCGCCCGTCTGCTGAATTTACGTGACAGGGACACAGTGCTTAGACTAGCCAGGGAAAATGGTGACACGACCTGGCAGGGTTCTACGCTGGCGCTTTTCCCCGATTTTACAGCCATGGTCCAGGAGGCGAGAAGAAAGTTCACTGGTGTGAAGGCCACGCTCCGGAATTTGGTCCTACCTTTTGGCATGATATATCCGGCATGCCTCTGAGTGGACGTGGATGGCAGATCCAGAGTCTTTGTTACCCCTTCTGCAGCCCAAGCCTTTTGCCAAGACTATAAAGCACATTCCAGCGGCAACGCCAAAGAGCCGGTCAGAGGCTCGCCACCGCACGACGGATCGGTGGCTAGTGAGAGCTGTTTTCGCAGAATGATTAATGACACTGTATTTTGCACACAAATTAATCTTTTTTTTCCTCACATCATCGCAGTTAGGGCTAATGCATATATTGTTACTGTTTGTGATTCTACATAATTGGGCGAGCGGCATGGCGTTGCCTCGCCCCTAGTGTTGTACCACTTTAAAACTTCTATTTCTTGATTGGAATGTACGTGATATGTAATCCTCCTTTCCATGCAATATATTCCCATGATACATTCCACAGGTTTGTTTGGGGGGATCTTCCCTGCTTGGGTTTGGGCAGGGATGGGTGGGGGGTGCGGGCGGAGCGATTTTTTGCAGGGGGGTTTCATTGCGCACAAAGTTAAGTGCACACCATGATGGAGTTGATACTGGTTACCACACACATACACGATTAGACTTGAAGTGTTACTATGGCTTCTGGGAGTAGCCTGGCCGCATTCTCGGACCTTACATTGATCACTTGGAACGTGCGGGGACTTAATAATGTCAGAAAAGGGAAACAAGCTGTGCAATATCTGCAGCGTCATCATGTAAATGTTGCCTTCTTGCAAGAGACGCATTTGCCGAAGTCTCCCTCCACTTGCTTTGCTTTCTCCTGGGGCCCCCACTGTTACTTTGCAAATTACAGTACATATGCAAGGGGGACCGCAGTTTTGCTACATAAGCGCTTGCCCTTTCAAGTGGAAAGTGTCCGTAACGACGGTGAAGGTCGCTACACGATGGTAACGGGTGCTTAATGGGCTATCGGGTGGCCTTTGTTTGTGTTTATGCTCCGAATACTGACAACCCAGATTTTTTTCAAGACCTCCACACGCTACTCTTACAGCTTGACGCAGATTACATTTGTATGGGTGGAGATTTTAATTTATTGTTAGACCCAGCAAGGGATAGCAAATCTGGCTCCTCGGATCCCAAGCCGCTCGCTTGTCGTGCATTATTGGAGCTTTGTGACTCGCGGGGTTTGTTGGATGTGTTGAGACTCTGCCGCCCTGGGGAAACAGCCTACACTCACTACGCGGCACAATATGACACCTGGACCAGACTATATTTCTGGTTGGTGTCCCCAAATCTAGCTTCCTGGCTCCGGGAGCCGAAGCACCTTCCCAGAACACTTTCCGACCACTCCCCAGTTGTACTCAGGATCAAGGTTCCTAGGCCAGAGGGTTGTGAAAGGCAGTGGAGGTTCCCAGGCCAGGCGCTGATGGATGCAGTGTTCAATGCCGAACTCCGTGCAGCTATTATAGAATACTTTGAGCTCAATAAAGGTTCAGTGAAGTCGTGGGCTGTACTGTGGTAAGCATTTAAAGCCTATCTGCGCTGAGTCTGTATTGCGAAACATTCCAGAGTGCTGAACGATCTAAGGGGCACGTTGACTCGCTTTGAGCAGCAGCTTGAGGCGCTAGACAAGGAGCAAAGGGTGCTACCTGATCAGGCTGATCGGTATCGCCATTTGACGCTCCTACTTGAGTTTAAAGAAGCAGCAGAACGTGAGACACTTTCTTTTAAGCAAATACGCCACTGCACGGCGATATGGTGAGGGTGACTGACCTGGCCGTACCTTGGCACGTATCCTGCGGCCTGTGACGGGTCACTCTTCCATTCCCTGTATTCGTTCCCCTGATGGTAGGACACTGACTGACGCCTGTGAGATATGGGACGTATTCTTAGACTACTATACTGGGCTATATTCTTCGCGCACAGTGCACAGGGAGGAGGTCTGCAATGACTACTTATCTGAGATTGCACTTGTTTGGCTGGAAAAGGGGATGCAAGAGTTTTTGGCGGAACCTTTTTCCGCTGAGGAAATCGTAAGCGGAATTGATGCCATTAATGGCTTGACTGCCCCTGGGCTTGACGGTTTCACTGGCAATTTCTATAAAACCTGTAAGGACCTCTTAGTTCCTTACCTGCTTGAGGTGTACAATGAAGCACTTGAGTGTAAAGAGTTGCCACCCATGCTGCTGGAGGCAGTAATAATCCTTTTACCCAAGAATGGGAAAGATGCCCTCATGTGTGGATCATACAGGCCGCTATCGCTGTTGAATCTGGATTACAAAATTCTCGTCAAAATGATTGCGCTAAGGTTCGCCCTTTTATAAGACCGTATCATCTCGCCGGCCCAGTCGGGGTTTGTCCCCCATAGGTCAACTGCATTAAATCTCATCACACTGTTCACGGTCCTACATAGGATTTCGCCTTTTTATTAGACACCGAAAAGGCCTTCGACTCCTTAGAGTGGCCCTTTTTTCTTACGGTCATGACGAGGATGGGGATGCCTAAGGGTTTTGTGGAGCTCACTTCACTTTTATATACCTCTCCCACTGCTAGACTCCGTCTGAATGGCACTTTATCTTCTCAGTTTCGACTTTTCTGTGGCACGAGGCAGGAATACCCGCTTTCTCCGCTACTCTTTATCATTGCGCTGGACCCATTAGAGCGCCATTTTCAGGAGCGGCATCTACATAGAGGCCTCCAGTTTAAGACGGGCCCTCTATTAGTTTCACTCTACACAGACGACATTATCCTCTATGTTCGACACCCTGAGGAGAATCTGGAGCCACTAATTAGGGAAATCATTAGATACGGGGGGTTCTAGGGTCTTGGCATCAATTGCCATCAATTGGGACAAGTCAGTAATTTTCCCCCTAATGGCTAGCATTACGAAATGGGTTTGTGGGTTTCCCTTGCAATGGTGGAAGGAACCGACTAGATATCTTGGTATTCAGATACATCAAGACACTCAGCAACTTGTGAGGTTAAATAACGGCCCAGCTATTTTTAAACTTGAGCAACAGATAGAGCGCTGGTTAAAACTTCCCTTATCAATGGTGGGCCGAGTGGCAATAATAAAGATGGTGGTACTCCCTAAATTCTTGTACTTGTTTCACAATATTCCCATCCCACTCCCCAATAGTTTTTTTAAAACCATCCGATCACATCTTACCAGACTGGGTTGGGGAGGGAGGGGGGCTAGAGTGTGCTGGGACACATTGACCCTGACATATGAGAGGGGAGGACTTGGAGTTCCAAACTTCCTGGTGTATTATCTAGTTGCTCAGTGTAGCTTTGCACATTCTTGGTATCACCCAGACGCCCGGATACCTTACACGAAACCCGAAGCTGACTTGGTACTACCAGCCCCTCTGAGAACAGTCTTACCACGGGGTTTCCCTCGTGACCCCAGGGACATTCAAACAGTCACTACGATGAGTTGGGCATGGCAAAAGTTGGCTCGGGTGGGAGGCGGGTGTGCATTGTATTCATCGGAGATTCCATTGTGTAATAACCCGTGGCTGCCCGTTACGGAGGAGAGATTGGTGCAGCGGACTCTTGGTTCCTACTCCCTGGAGAAGTTCGGGGATCTGTTCCCAGGGGGACATGTGTTCGATACTACAGAAGATGCGCGTTTCAGTGGTGCCACTTTTATGGACAAATTTGTCTTGTGTAGGGTTTGTAGAGCGCTTAGAGAAAAGGTTGCTCGCTTTCCTCTGGAACCGAAGTCCTTCACTCCATTAACATTAGTGATTACCAACAAAGAGGGGGACCATTTGATTTCTAAACTTTACAGAGCATCAATGGCTCTGGTTCCTTGTAGAGATGCCAGAGTAAGAGAAGCTTGGGAGAGAGATTTGGGGCACCCGATACAAGACTCACAGTGGGCAAATTGCTGTTCACAGACAAAGGAGATTTCCTTTAACAGTAGACACAGGTTGATTCATTTCAAATACCTGTGGAGAACATACATGTCCCCGGTGAAAATTAATTCTATAGACTCTGATAGGCCACATACCTGCCCGAAATGTGGGGCCCACATGCTGACTTTGCACACATGACTTGGAACTGTGCAAAAATAGGAGAGTATTGAAGGGCCATTTATGCAATTTTGTCGCAAATGTTAGGACAGGAGATTGTGCCCCTTCCGGAAGTCGCTTTGTTGGGTTATGTGCAGGGATTCCCCAAGAAATTGAGGAAATTCACAGCAATTGCCTTGCTCCTTGCGAAGAGGGAAATTGCTATTCGTTGGGGAAGTAGGATTACCCCCATGACTAATGCCTGGTTGGCGTGTCTCACGTTTTGCAACACTAATAGTGAATTGTCTGCGTCCTTGCAGCCCCCTGCATCCAGGTCAATAGGCATTTGGCAACCTCTGAAGGCCTACCTACTTCAAACTAGTTCCTCCTCGCCGACAACACAACCTGCTGGCATTGTCCCCACTGGAGTGGGTTAAATTTCAACAGTAGATGTTTCTTCTTTGTTCCTCTGTACTTTAACCATGTATAAACTGTGTAGACTGGGGCTCCCTGTCAGGTACTGACAAAACGCACCTTTTCAAAGGCCTCAGGAGGTGGGTGAATATATGTAAATTGATTGACTGATTTTATGTACTCTTATGTGTGGACCAAGTACGGACTACCTCATTACAAACAGATGTTGTAACTATTTGCCATGGTGTATGAAAATGTCATTCCTCGATTGTGCGCATTAATAAAAGGATAAATAAAGTTAAAAAAAAAAAAAGTATTCAAATATATACATATAGGGGTCTATTTACTACGTTTTACCGTTGATTTTACATCACAAAAAAGATGCAAGATGACACAAAATCTATTTTCACTAATTTACTTTCCAGCGCTAAACTTGATAAGCACTGGAAATTCAAATCAAAAGTAGCACAAAGCAGCGCATGGTGCTGCTTTGCATTACTTAGCACCAAGGGAGCTTACCATGGGTGCTGCATGGGCGTTCTCATGCAACCACCCAAGGTTTCTGATGCTAAGCCCTATTTATTTAAAAAAGTAGACAAGGTTTAGCGTAAAATATTAGCGCGCATTTCAGATCGGTGCTATCATGGAGAAATGCTTTTATTTCTCGTTTCTTTTCCGACTTTGCATGCGTGCTGCACTGTGAGTTGAGTGACAGAGGCACGCATGGGTAAACCACGTGTGCCTCTACTATGCAGCCCCAACAAAGAATGCGTCTAAACAACGCATTCCTTTCCCACGCATGCCTTTACCACGCAATTTTATGGTAAAGGCATGACTGGTAAAAGGATGTGGTGAAGATCACACCCCAAACCCCTGATCTGAGCGCTAAAAACTACCTGACCCCCCGAGCCCTAAAAACTACCCTGCCCTCCCATCCCTAAACATTACCCTGACCCTCCCTGAGCCCTAAACACTACCCCGACCCCCCTGAGCCCTAAACACTACCCAAACCCCCTGAGCCCTAAACACTAGCCGACCCCTCCTGAGCCCTAAACACTACCCTGACCCCCCGAGCCCTAAACACTACCCCAATCGATCAAGCCCGAAACACTACCCTGACCCCTCGAACCCTAAACACTACCCTGACCTCCCTGAGCCCTAAACACTACCCCAACCCCTGAGCCCTAAACACTACCTCAACACCATCGAGCCCTAAATGCTACCCGACCCCCCGAGCCCTAAATACTACACAGACTCCCCCGAGCCCTACCCCAAACCTTAAAAACTACCCAGCTTCCCCCCAAAACCCGGTCTTAGCCCCACTTACCTCACTGTGTCCTCTCCCGATCCTTCCTGTTCCTGGGCCTGCCTATCCCAACATCTAGACCGCACACTGCCTTAACCATGCATATGCATGATTAAGGCATATGTGTGGTTAAGGCATGCATGGTTGAGCTTGCGGGGAAATGGCATGCATGGCTCTGCCCGACTTGTAAAGGCAGTTTCCTACACTGTGCAGCACACATACAAAGTGGGAAAAGGTTTAAAGTTAGTCTACACATAGTATTTTGTACTGAGAGGTATATTACCAGTACAAAACCTATTCTAGACTTATGGAAACACCCTTGCACTATAGTGCAAAGGTATGTCTGTGGCACACAGCAGCACATTTCTGCACAAGTGCTAAGGAGAGTGTCATATTTCTGTAAATATTGCGCTCTCCTGTTCTCTTCTTCTCACGCAGTGCAGCATTTCCAGCTGCTGCACTGCACTGCAAGAGAATCTACTCAATCTGGTCCATAGTCTTTAGCTTTAATACTAGTCCACTTATCTGTAGGGAGATGGATGGACTGCACAGTGTTTTTGTTCAGTATGTCAGCAACCAGTCATGCACTTGACTTTTCAGCTATGTTGCAGCAGGTCTTGAGAAATAGGTTCAGTCTAAAACCTTCTGCAGTTGGTAAAGAGCTTTCAAACATTCTACAAGTCCATCTACTTTCACCGTAGAAATATAAGGAAGTTAAGCTGTAGTTGGCAAAGACCTTTCAAGAATTCCACAAACCCATCTACTTTTATAAAAAAAATACAAGGAGGTTGATCACTAACATTTTGTACAGTTTCATAGTGTATAAATTCAACAGGTGAAGGTTTTGGTGGAATCCTTATTGAACATAGTCTTGATGGTGTTTTTGTTTCTTGATGGTCTTACCTTGAGTGTCTTCTGTGGATGCTTTCTATGTTTCTTTGTGCCAAGCAGAGGTTGCTACTGAATACCCATTGTGATTAGCAGAACGTGTTGTCCAGACAACATCTTCATCGTCATCATTATCATTTTGTGCTATCAGTTCAGGATCTTTGGTCTTAGCAACTTCCATATTTATTAAGTGCTGTTCCCATATGACTGCATGTTGGATGTTCAAATGAGCCTATGTGCCTCCAATTCCAAGATGTCTCTCTGGCTTCCCATGAACTACTGGTTTACAGCAAATTGAGTAGTATGCCTCAATTTCGAGGAGATGGGGTAGGTGTTGGCTATACAAGAGCAGGCCAATTTGAGATTTTGATTTCCGCTCTCAATTGGATCAGTGACTGCCTCAATACAAAATCTTACTTCTTGAACCTTTCTTTTCCCTTTTCTCCTACAATGTAGTTTTGGTTCCATTCCATGTCCCCTTTTTTGAAAGGACATTAGAGAGTTGTTCTTTTTTCGTGGAAGAGGAGATGGTGAATACAATGCTTATTGCTGTGCAGCAATCACAAGACCCTTTGTGTAGCAAGCACAACATCCTGCAGTGCAGTAAGGCTAAGTTCCTTTTGTGCAGCAAGTGGAACATCGTGCAGTGCAGCAAACTCAACTTCCTCCTCTATTCCTACATCATGAAGATAAAATGTAGCAGACTTGTGTTTCTGTTTTGTTTGCTTAGAAAATTCTGTTTCCCAGAACTGGGGAGGCAAGATGGTGGTTGCCTGATCCAGCCATGCATGGCACCCTCCGTCCCCTCCAAGTGAGACCGGCTCAACAAAGGGCCGGTTCACTGCAGGAATGCTGCAGCTGCTGCCACTGATTCTTTGATGGCATGTGTCTCAGGTGGTCAAATGGATTAAGTTACCTGATTTGGCTGTGTGGTGCAGCCTTGAAGACCATCCCAGTGCACCTGTTTGAGTTCAGGGAGGCTTGACGTCTGAGTCGGATCCTCAGTAGGCTTAGCCAGGAATGCATCCCAGGAGGAATGGCGTTGATGCCGGCCAAAGGTGCGAGGTCCTGAGGAGCTGCCACTAGAGGTGTGTAGGAACCGCTGGTGCCTTAGGAGCAGATAGGTGTAGCCCGGGAGAAGCTTATGGAGAAAGGGTGCAGCAGTTCAGCAAGCTCCAATCAATCAGGACCAACATCTGGGATAACGTCTAACCCAACACCTACCCACTTGGAAGTTTTAATGCTAGGGGAGCCAAGCACATCAGTGTGGATTTACAGAGTAAATAATGCAAGGCTATTGGTGGTCCCAAGACCTTGCAGTTTGAGGCAGCATGTACTATCTTTGGTCTGGAGCCCTTTCGTATCCATTGCCTCAATGTCCAACAGGACTGGCGATTGACTTTGCCATACCTGAAGTAAATGCAAATGCTGAGGTAACCTTGATGATGCATTCAGAAGGCTAGCATTGGTGGTCCCCTTGCCAGCCCCATATTGGTTCAAAGAGCTTCTTTGAACCAGGAGCCAGCCACCCCTGCCCTAATCACTGGATCACAGGCCAATGAGTCTGACACTAGGGCTGTCTACTTGGCAAATGCAGGAATGCAGGAAGGGGGGTCAGTGACTGGGGAGGCTGGCAAGTGAGACTCATGCTTGACTGGGACAGGATTGGTTGTTAATGGACAGACCAGAATACGAGAGACTCTGGCAGGTCTTTTCTGGGTGAGCCAGGACTTGGTCTTGGTCCGGGGAATGATATTAGATCTGACACTGGGGCAGTGTAAACCTCAGTATACCTCTGGATATGGGACATCTTTAGGCACAGACATGCTTGGCCTGGAGGCTGGGTCGGACAGTGACCCTGAAGATGGTGTAAGCATGAGGTGGAAGCTTGACAAGGCAATTAACCACAAAGGGATAAAAGGTAAATCATCGTAAAAATATAAGCCCATGGCAAGGAGAGAGAGAGGGGGATCAAGTGTGGTAAACTCTGGTTCAGACACGGAAATGGTAGAACCTTTCTTTTCACTGTCCAACGTATCAGCTGATGACTAGTTGTCTAGTGAGGAGGCATCAAAAGTATGGCTACAGACATAAGTGACTCAATCTCTGAGTCAGGAGACTAGGTAGAAAACTCTGGATCCATGGTACAGAGGGTGTTCTCAAAACCCTCTCAGAAGAGTGGTTCCAGTGATCTGAAGTGGTACTACTCAGTGTCTCAGGATCTCATTACAAACCTACCAGGTCCTAATGACAGGACTCTTCAGGGGCCAGTGGAGGAGATGGATTCCCCCACCCTGGGGGCAATCTTACAGGGTATTATTTTTCATCAGGAAGAGATGTGTGCTGACAGTTGGAGGGCTTGGGCGGCCACAAGGAAGATGCAGGGTAGCAATACGGAGATCTCCAAAATCTGATTCAAGATAGTGGAGAGAATTTCAGCGGTGGAGGATTGGGCCACTGCACTTGAATTTGAACTTACTTCACTGAGAGAGCAGACTGCTTCATGAGTCCCAACTGGTAGATGTTGAATGGAAGCTAGAGGACATTGAGACTCGTCAACGCGGAAACAATTTAAGTGTTCTCAGGAGGGAGTGTAGGGCGATGATTTGAGAGGGTTAATCATCATGCTCTTTCAAAGTGCTCTCCCAAGAGATACAAAGGGTGCGTAGCGTAGGATCCCCCTTTTCTCGAAACAATCAACTCAGGTGGATGCTTCTTAAAGCTCAAAGCCTAGGGCTATCTTAGTTTTCTTTGGCAACTTCCTGCTTAGGAAAGCAGTCTTCGGAAAGGTACACTCGGATGTGAAATGTAGCGCTGATGGCCATGTCTTTTTCGTGAGACCAGATTTCTACCAAATAGTAGTTAAGCAATGATGGGGACTATGCCAATTGATAAAACCATTTCAGGACAAAGGGGTCTAAGCATTTCTATTCAATCCTACAAGATTAAAAATAATCTATAATGAAGGGATATGCATGTTTAATTCAGAGGACAAGGTGAAGGATTATCTGTACAGTCTACAAATGCAAATGACACTTAATCGTCAATTAATGACATCTCACCCATAGAGGAGACGGTGGAAGCAGCTGCTGAGGATGGGTCTTTGAACAAGCTGAGAAATCTTGAGTAGCTTTGATGTTTATCATGTTGATTTGGTTATTAACTTTACAGCCTTACGGCTAGGAGTCACACTAGGGTGCGATGCATTCTCCATCACACAGACCGTCTATGGAGGGACTGATTGCTTCAATACAGGGTAAGGAGTTTGATGAGGGTGGGGGATCTGGAGGGGGTATTGGGGAATGGGGAGGGGGCAAGTAGAGGGTGGAGAGGGGATAGGTTTGAAAAGTAAATGCAAAACGAGGAGCAAAGAAATTTCTTTGAGATGATAGTACTAATGGGAATAATGCGTTATCTTTAACAAGGGTTGCTCTGGATGATGATATGTGGTTTAAAGAAAGTGTATGATTCATGGATTGTACAATGTCTTTCCTATATTTATTCCTGGCTGGGATCTTTTGATCTTTTCCCCTTCTCGATTAATACATGCACAAGATATGTATTGGATCAGTTAATGTTCAAGATTTGAACCTGTTAGGGACTTTAGGATTCCACATGTTTGTGTATACCACACAGGGGGTCACCATGAAGGGTTGGCAATTTTAAGGGATTTGTGTGTCATTAAGAGGAGTGTTTCAGCCAAATCAGGTTGACGGGTATCAGCTGAATGCCAAATAGCAGGATCCAAATTTACTCTCTGCTCAGTTTAGTCCAAGGCAAGTTAAATTAATTGAACAAGGGATCACAAATAGAAGACAAATAGAAGACAGTAAAAGGGAGGTCTCAAAAAGAACATAGGAGGGTCAGTAGACGAGAGAATGTGGTTCTTTCCTCAGCAGCAATAAGAAGCCCGGTTGGCTTAGTGATATAGATTAGAATAAAGAGTGGTCGTACATCCTAGGGATCCTATCTTGGAACATCAGTGGGTTTGTGAAAATGTTAGGCTCAAAAGAGGTTTAAAGAGATAAGAGAACAATATGAGATTATCTGTGTATAGGAAACCTGGCTGTGCGATGAAACATCCACATTCGACATGTTTGCGCAGCTAAATACTAGAACAGTTAAGAAGAGGCAACAGGGACGACCATCCAGGGGGTTGATAATACTTACATCCACTAAATAACAAAAAAGGTATCACTCATAAAAGTAAAATGTAACTGGATTGTGACTTGTAGAGCACACTTGCACAAAGCAGACATTAGATTTGATTGTATGATAATAATCAATTTATACATTCAAGTGGGTAGTGCGGAAGAGTATTGGTCTGAACTTAGAAGATTTAAAGTATGTGGAATGGATTTGTACAAATTTCTATAAAGATATGATCTTATTGTGGGGAGATTTTAATCATAGATTAGACCCGAGAAAGACTGATCCCCTGTTTGAGGAGATACTGTCATCATATAACATTAACCCTGATAGCTTCCCTGCAAGTACGTTAATTACATGTGATATTGCACTAGGAAAGTTTTTGGGCCCACGGTGAATGTTTAGTGTAAATGGGCGAACATATTTGGATAGTCCTGCATGCCAGAGGTTTAAAAGCGGGATGCAGATATGCCAGATTGATTTTATTTTCATGCATGCCTGTTTTTTTTGTTGACAAAATTGGAAGCTTCCGCTAACGCAAACAGAGGGAAGTCACCACTATCCCCTACATCTGGAAATAACTACAGGGATCAATAGGATTAGACGAAGGGTTCTTCCCCTACAGATAGAATATCCCAAGCATCCCACCACTAGGAATACAGAGACACCTGGCAGAACTTGCTAATTACCAAAAGAGCCAAGATGTGACACATTACAGCTAACTGCATAGAAAGGTACGATAAAGCAATTAACCAAGTAGTTCTCTGCTTAAAAGTGAACTTAAACGCTCACAGTAAGAAGCAGAAAAGGGCCCAGGTGGATAAGAGAAAAGTAAATACTTGGTTTGACAGGGACTGATCAGGAATTTTTTAACTTAAGACGGGAGATATTGTTATGTGCCAGGTTAAAAAGCCAACACTATACGTTGATGTATAATTTATATTATACCTTTTGGAAGATGTGCAGCTGGGCAAAAAAGAACCAATTCTGATGTTCCTTGATATGAGGTCAGTGAGGCTTACATTGTCCATATGTTGTTTACCTGTAAGTTGAAAATGGACCTTTCTTTAGGGTCACCCCTAAACTTTCTGCCTTCCTCCTCCCCTTTTTGCTGTATTAGTTTTTGTTGGTTTTAGGATTCTGGGCACTTTACCACTGCTAATCAGTGTTAAAGTGCACATGCTCTGTTTGACTTACTAATAAGTCCCTAGTAAAGTGCACTATATTGGGCCTGTAAATTAAATGCTAAATGCTACTAGTGTGCCTGCAGTATTGATTGTGCAACCACTTCAGTAGCCCTTTAAACATGGCTCAGGCCTACCATTGCAGAGCCTGTGTATGCAGATTTAAAAGGCCATTTCAAGCTGGCAAGTTAACCTACTAGCCAGGCCCAAACCTTCCCCTTTATTACATATAAGTAACTCCTAAATTAGGCCCTAGGCAGCCTATGGGCATGGTGCAGTGTATTTAATAAGTAAGACATGCACAATTGAGTTTTACATGTCCTGGTAGTGACAAACTGCTAAATTCATTTTTCACTACTACAAGGCATATCTCTCCCATAGGTTAACATTGTGATTGCCTTAAAACATCTTTTAAGTGTAATTTTCAAATGAGCATGGTTAGAGATTTGACGTTTGATGTCTCGACTCACAATTCAAAATCACAACTGATGGTGAAGTTGGATTTTAAACTGTAAGTCTGAAATGCCACTTTTAGAAAGTTGGCATTTTCTTACTTTAACCATTCTGTGCCTTTGCCTATCTATAAATCCACGTCTGGGTTGAGTGACAGCTGGGCTTTATGCATTCCCTCTAGACAGTCACACAAACGGAGAAGGGGTGTGATATTTGCATCCTGATGGCCTAGGGCCAGGCAGATGGGCCTTCCTGGGGTAGATTGGGATGGAGGAGCTGACACTAGCATCTGAATTGGGCTGAGCCTATCCCCACACAAAGAGCTCCATACCCCCCTGTAGTGAGTCTGGAGCCAGGGCAGGAAAGCCAGGAACCTTGTGATTTTTGAAGGCCTCTTTCATGCCTACCCATTTCAAAGGTGTATGTGGGTATAAGTACTGGACCCCTGACACCACCAAATCAGAAATTTTCTGAAACCAAGGCCAATCTGCCTGGAAGAAGAGCTGGTGTGCTGTAGGAGGGACTGCCACTTTGCTACTTGCATTGCTGCGTTGTCGTGCTGCCTGCTGCTTCTTGCCTGGAAATGAGTGGGACTGGGCCTGCTCTCTACATTCTTGAACCCAAGTTTCTCCAAGGGATTGCTGGGTTGAAACCTATTTCTGAATTTTAAAGGGACACAAAAGACTTCTTGCAACTCTGCTGGTGCAGCAGGACTCTGCCATCTGTGAGTCCTACCCTTGCCTGTGCTGCCCCCTCAAAGCCTGGGCCTCAGAAGTGGATTCTGCAGCTGTTTTCTACAAAAATCGATGCAGTGACAACTTTTTGACAATCTGAACTGACGCAGGTTCCCTCTGACACAGACGCAGTGCTGAATCGATGACGTAGCAGGTCCTGACTTCGAGGTTCGGCGGCGACACAGTGCCAATCCTTCAACACCGACTGTGAGGTTTGACGTTGATGCAGTGCTGATCCTTCAACATCGACGGCAAAGCTTGACTTCAATGCGTTGACCCGACTGCATGGATTGGAAGCGACGCAGTGAAGCCTTCGACGCCGATGCTTGCTACTTACAAGGTACTTTTTCAGCAGGCCCTGGGTGGATCTTGTATCTGGTCTGCCCTCCATCTCGGTTGGCCTAAACTTTGGATTTACCCTGATCTAGCAGACCTCAAGTAGCCTTTGAGCGCTGTTAATTTCTTAGCACTGTTTTGGGATTTTGGGCCACATGTATCATTATTGCAAGTAGCGATTACCTAATTGTGATTTTCTCCGAATCGCAATTAGGTAATCGCTATTCCTAATGTATGAAACTCTTTTTAGTTTCATTAGTGATCCTTAATGGGTCGCAAATAGACCTACATCATTCATATTAATGAGGTAGGTCGCAATTTGCGAGTCATTAGGAATCTACACCATTACAGGGATGGTGACCTGCTGAGGTCAGAAGACCACCATGTCTGTGATTGCTTTTAAATAAAGCAGTCTTTTTAAAAAAAAAAAAAAAATGCAGCCTGTTTTCCTTAAAGGAAAACGGGATGCATTTAAAAAAGAAAAAATGAAACTTTACAGTTTCATTTTTTAACAAAAAAAAATGTTTTCCATTCTCAAAGGGAAAATATGTATGTTTTGCGACCATAATTCAGTCGCAAAACATTCATGCATCCCATTCAGATTTGGTATTTGGAAGTAATGCCCTAAACACGCCCCTTCCAAATACTGAATCGCAGACACAAATTGGGATTCGGTAATGTGTTACTGAATCGCAATTTGTGTTTCATACTTATGTAAAAGCATTTTTGCAGTCGGAAATGGACCGATCAGCTGTTTCTGACCAATGCAAAAATGCTTAATACATGTGGCCCTTAATCTTTAAAAAATCATATTTTGACTTCTAGATATTGGAGTTTTGTTATTTTGGTCTTGTTTTACTCAGGTAAATATTCTCTATTTTTCTAAACTGGTGTGGAGTCTTTTTGTGGTGTTTTCATTGTGTTACTGTAATTAAAGGATGCACAAATATTTTACACATTGCCTCTTAAGTTTAGCCTGCCTACTTTGTGCCAAGCTACCAGAGGGTGAGCGTCGGTTAATTTAGGTTGTGTTTCTGACTTACCCTGACTAAGATTGTGGCTCCTGCTTGGACAGGGTGTATACTCTGCCAACCAGAAACTTTCATTTCTAACATTGGTGGCAGCGATGCGATAAGACTTGTGTTTGTGCAGTACCTTACTGTATTTGGTGTACACCACTACACACACCTAGATCAATTCAAATCAATTGTCTCTGATCCCCATTGCCATTTTTTCCTACTCTCTGCAGTTGGCATTTTTCATTTTTCAATTCTCTCTGATTGCATTTTGCTTTTTCCTAAAATCATGTCTCTGATTGGAAGTTCTGCATCTGCACCTGCAAGAATGGAGTTTGAGCTGGCAAAACTGGAGGGTTACACAGTGGCAAAGCTCAAGGATTTCGGCATAGACTTTGGGCTTCCTGTAAAGAGCACCACCAGGAAGGTGGAGCTGAGAAAGGCACTGAGTCCTGTTCAGCAGCCCATGCTGCCTTGAAGGGGCCCCCAGAGGAGGAAGATGTGATAATAGATGAGGAGGACCAGGATTTAGTAGAGAATCTGGGACTGCCTGTGGGCCAGGGGGCAGACACCCTGCAAGGAGAGAAGGAGTCTTTTTGTGGTGTTTTCATTGTGTTTCTGTAATTAAAATGTGCACAAATACTTTACACATTGCCACTTAAGTTAAGCTTGACTGTTCTGTGCCAAGCTACCAAAAGGTTAGCACAGGTTAATGTAAGTTGTGTTTCTGATTTACCCTGACTAGGATTGTGGCTCATGCTTGGGCAGGGTGTATATTCTGCCAATCAGAAACCTTAATTTCTTGCACTGTATAAAGCTTATTCCACTCAGGAATAAAAAAGTGAGCATTTGGGTATGATGTTAAACACTATAGATGATGCTCTTAGGGGTAGATGCTCAGGTTATTATGGACAGATGTAAATTAGATCCTATTTTTGTTTCCATGGCAGTAGCTCGCATTTGTATTGCAGCTTCATGGTTGAACCCAGAACCCCTTTCTTCTACCAATGGTCATCTAGAATGTTGTCAAGGTATTATCTTGAGGAGAGTTTCTACCAATGTGAAGACAGGCTGTGGCCAATTGGTTAGACACACTCCAATATTTACTCATGCTCATTAGAGGTCGGATGGTCTGTGTCCATTGGATAATGTTTCTTCAGATTAGTGGGCAGCATGGCTCCATAGCTTGTCGCTTTATGGTAAATCAGGAACAGACCATAAGAAGTGACTTACCCTATTTATTTCTTTCTTTCTTTCTTGCTTATGTATAGGTTTACAGAAGCAGTGGGGCACTGATGAATTTACTGATTGATGATTTTGAGTTTAATAATTTATCACGTGTTTAATAATGGACAATTTATTGTTGATGAATTTACTGATTAATGATTTAAGGTTTAATCACTTGTGTATGTATTCTATGGTGGATGATTGTTCTGGTTTTTTTATAGAACTTCTTCCTTAATTAAAAAAAAGAAAACAAAAGAAAATTCTGGGACAATTTAAATCTGACTCACTGGTCTCAGCCATGACTGCAGACACCACAACAGATAGGCATGCGTTTTAGTTTTAGTGGGGGCACCATGGGTCCAAGGGGTAACCCAACCACATATTGCCTAGAAAACGTTGCAACATGTGCACTGTGTGTGTACCTTAAAAGAAAAGGGAAGAAAAATCGATGCCATTGCTCTTTCCAGTGGTGGTTGACATCTCCCCACTAGACACTTTCTTGGCAGGAGTGGTTTTTTTACTACAATATTGTTGACTTCTTGGTGGATAGCACATAGTAGAGAGGCTGCTGGACTATAGTGTTACTTGCCCCATCACAGCCTTGTTCAAATAGAGGCTCAAAAAACACATGTGAAGTAGGGTTGGCTGGCTTTGCCATTTTAGTATATGAAATAAATATAGCAAATAACAACAGTACCATCTGTAAAATAACTGGAAGAATAGACCCTAATATAAACAAGGAATCTTTCTTTAAAATCTGATATTATATGAAATATTTTTTTTAAATGGTTTATTCATTACTGAAAGCTGTATTAGTACTGATAGTTCAAACAGTAAGTTGGAAGACATACACAAACAGCACCCCATAACACCCACAGAGGCCTAGAGTAAAGTGAAAAGGCCAGATTAATTGCATTAATTACAAATAACCATGGCCACTAGGTTCATTCTCGATAACACATCACCTTGAAAATAATCTGTGTAAAACAAATCTGTATAATAAGCAAAAACATCTGGTATCCCTCCCGGACCTTGAGGACCCATGTGAGAGAGGCTGGCAAGTAATGATTAAATTATTAAAAATAATACAGGCGATAACCACCCCACACGCAATATATATACATATATAAAAGTATACACACACACACACACATATGTGTGTGTGTGTGTGTGTGTGTATAATACACTCACACATATAGCATTTTTTTCACAATACTCAGTGGCATAATATTCAAAGGATATTGCCACGAACACTCTCAAATGCACGCTCCATATATGAATCAGTTTGCAGATGTCTTAGCTATTACAAGTCTCTTTTTCAGTCTTTGATGCTGCTACAATCATTTCAAGCAATGTCAGCATTAGCAGAAAGAGCAAACATTCCTTTAATGAGGCTTAATTTCCTGAAGTAAACACTCATCTCCACTGGCACCCTTTCTTTCCCAGTCCTCACTTGGCGTTTTGAGACTTGAAGGATAATTCTGAAGATTGCTGTTTTGCCCATGGCTATAATTTGACATTTTTAAACCCACATATATAAATACATTTAGATTCACTCTTGAAGGATCTATTCCTCAATAGAACAGTTCGTGACATGTACAGACCTTAGGGTAACTCAGTCAACTGGATGCTGGATGGGAATCAGTTACAGGCACAGTTTAGAGGTCATTTTACTGTTCAGCATTGATGAACACAATTAAAATACATCTGATTCATTTGATGGCTGAAGAAAACACTGTAATACTGCTAAATTAGTTAATGTCATCACTACGGTCTGACTTGTGTGCTTTTCTGCCTTTGTCCTGAATACGCTGTCAGCAAAATATCTTCCTGCTAACAGACCACAGCAGTGATTACTAGCATTGTTATAAAGTCTAAACCATCACAAGTAAAGAAGCATTCTTTTCGAAAAATATGTAGAACTGGCAGTGTGAGACAGTTCCAAGACCAGAGACTGATTCACATGGGAGAGTGAGAGATAGCAGGCCCTTTTCAAGAAAGTAATTGTAAATAACTACTGTTCATCATAGGGGCTGATTAACACAAGCATCTATGACTATGAGAAGTGGTACTCCAGGACTGCTTGTTTACGTTACCCGCTTCTATGAATTGGGCCTCAAAATATCCAACTCCCTATTAGTCAAATCAGCAAATTGGGCACTGTCTTCCATTTGAACTAATTATACATGAATCTTCCATCAATATTCTCATTGTATTTACATTATAGAGGTTCTGTATGCTCTCTTGCCCAACCATCATTTTATTTTTTTCTGTCCATAACCTAATTATAATTATGCATATGGAGGCATCGAGCATAGATAGATAGTAAATGAGTGGTATGGAGGACGGGAGAGAGTACAGGTTGGAGTACAAGATATAATTTGGTGAGTAACGTGTTATCACTCACTTGCCTTAGCCCTAAATGTTGCCTAATATAGGGATATTCCCAAGCATTCCTTAAAATCAAAGCTGCCACAGAAAAAGCATTTGGCTTGGAGAAATATGTTACTAAGCCCTTTCTGGCTAAACTCGGCATCTGTTATGAAAATAATATCCAAAGCATACTGATTACAGAAGGCATGAAATTGCTTCTCTAGAAAAAAAAAATAATCATTACAATATTTCACTGAAATGACACGTCACCGAATCTAATTGTATGTGCATGAATATTCGGGAAAACATCTAAAAGAGGAATTCCTTAAAATTAAGCAGAAAGCACAGAGATAAGGTAAGACAACATTTCACACGGGTCAATTAAACACACACACACATATGAAAAAGTGCAAAAGAGCCCTATCAATATCAGAAGATAGATTAGTGAAGAACTTGCCAGGGAAAATCTCGATCATGCAATAATCTTGTATGACCTTTAGTAAACAAAACAGGAGTGGAGTTGAACTCTTAGGGGCAGATTTACAAGGCCCTTGCGCCACTTTTGCGTCACTTTTAACATGGGAAAAGTGACGCAAAAGTGGCGCAAGGGCCTTGTAAATAAGCCCCTTAATATCTTCAGTATCGTAATGTCACTTAATGGACAGGCGGAGTGACATTGTGACCAGCACGCGGGTATGTGGTCATATAGGTGGATCTATACTGAGGTCTCAGTACCATTCTCCCAGATACAGTAAGTTTTGGACCACAAAGTTCATCATATGGTCCATAGAATTTAGGACACAGTCGTTAAGCTATAGTAGGTGACAATAAAAGTTCGATGAACACCCCAACATTAGTTGCAGAATATATATTTCTAGATCTGGCAGGAAGCAAAGCGGACACACAATTTGAATAATAGAATCTTAAAATTGATGGTCTCATTGCTTCTTATATCACATGTGATACTACCTTTGCAACAATATCTTTCCAGACCTAATTTCCAGCAGCATAGTTCTCTGCTGGGCTTCTTTTGTATACACCGCCCTATTATGAGACTTCTCTTATTGGAGCCTTTTACAATTACCATCATTCCTTAGCATTGCTAGCCTTGAAGATGTTACTATGTGACGAAACACGTGTCGACTGTTATTCAGCAACAAATGCACGGAAGATTATAGAATCTTGTTTCTCCATGCAATAAACTGTACAATTGAATCACCTACGTGATGCCTTACTCTATGGACTGGTCATATTTCTTTGAATTCCATTTGAGGGCTGTGATATCTTCTTTGGTATAATATATACAATGGATCTTTTGGTCCAGTGTGTGTTAGGTAGGTAGGTAGGTAGATATAGCACCAACCAAAAATAATTTAAAGTGTTTTGTAAGGATATTATATCCACATATACTTGTATAAAGAGATGCGATTGCAAACCACTACTACTGATCTATACTGTTGTAACTAGGTTATATTACATGAGGTCAGATTCATTATATTTTAATTCTGGGAGATTAAGTGATTTGCCAGAGACAGCATGGGGACCCACCAGTGGGTTGTGACACACAGTTTGGGAAATGCTGATCTACATCAAAAGACGTTTGTTGGTTATTGCCTCTGGGACAATGAGTATTATTTGGAGTTTGATGGAGAGAAAGAAGCACTGTTTATCTGTGGGTTTCCCACCATGCAAAACCCAATGTTCACATTTAGAAGTGGGTAAACTGTCAGGTTTCCAAATCAGAAGGTCAGCTGGCTCTTGCTTGGAAACTTTTACAGTGTGGCCCATCCACTGCAGGACCACTGTGGTTGAAGTGTCATAAACCACGCCATATTTAGGCTGAGGTTTACGAAGCAGATTTTTCCTGCCTGGGTCAGTTATGCAAAGCATTGTGGACCAAGGCATAGAAAATGCAACCACTTCCCTTCGTGTCAGTGACACTTGTTTTTTGTACTGCAAAAAGAACCCTTCACTTTTGTAGTTTTATTCTGCAGAATAAAAAAAAAACTCAGAGCAAGCAGCAATGGCGTGGTTACCCACCCGACCTGCATATTTACTGAAAGTGCTACTGCACAAGAGATTAAAAGACCCTCTGGCTCTCATTATGAGTTAAGGGCTAAATTCCGATCCATGTGCAAACATATGTTAGCATAGGCATCAGAATTAGGAGTTGTGTAAGAATTATCAAACCCTCGCAATTTTCACCTGGTAAATTCTGGCAGGTCAAATCTGCAGAAATTTATCGGTGCAATAAGGCCATAAAAAAGGCAAAACATGCTGAATTTTGCACGCTACAAACAAATTCTGCACGTTATATTCCATTTTCTTTTAAAAACTAAAAATAGCAGGTATTTGCCACACGTGGTAAATACCTCACTCTGGGGTAATGGTATTTAACACCTGTGGTAAATGCCCTACCCTATTCCAACAAACTCGTAATAAGGGCCTTTACTTCTCTGACTGAGCAGAGTGACTTTGAAAAAAGTGACGTACAGCCCCTCACCCCTTTTAAAGGTAACATAACAAAGTGCTGATACGAGATTTTTTTTCATAGAGCAGACCAGAAGACTCTTGTTAAATCTAGGATGTGCGGAAGATTAGGTGTAGGGGCAACCATGATTAATCAGAATCAGAATTTGTGGATCTAATCATTATTTTGCGTGACTTCTTGCCCAGAGGAGAAAGTCTGGCATTGACAGTAAATTTGTTGTGCATTGGCAGTCGGGTAAAACTGACCAGACAAATATGAATTCCTCCATAATATGTTTGCAACTATCAATCAAATAATAAACTTTATTCGCATTTGGTATATGCATAAAAGTACAGAATAACATTTTCATAGTGCAAATTGATCAAAGATGAGTTTAAAATCAATTAATAATTAATTTTATGTTTTATCCTTTTAAAATAGCAATATTTGCAAGTAACCTCATTACTAAAACTAACAACTATTCATTATAAGAAGAATTTGATACAACAGGCAGTTAAGATGACACTCCCCCCATAAAAATTCCAATTAGCATATTTACAACCTTACAGCAATTCATTTTCGAAGATTGGGGGAATGGCCGCAGTTAATAAAAATGGTCAAATTAAAGAACTCCCCTATCTGCAGAGCATCTCCTAGTCCGAACAACTGAATGTAAAAAATTCACAACCATGAAACAAATATATGGCGTTTCCAGGGAATTGATAACTGCAAAAGCTAAAGAGTGAGAATATAGGCTCAATTTTGTTATAAAGGGGAGGATATACTTTTTCCTTTCCATTTTATAAAAATAACAGAAGAATCAAATATGGGACATAGTTTGAGTAGACAGTGCATCACAAGGACATAGCTCCAAATTTTTTAATGAATGTGCCTGTGCTGGGTATCCTACCATCAAGGGAAAAGAATTTAACCTCATTCTTGTTAAAAGGTATTGATGCGTATTGTTAGTAACAAAGGAGAGATAAGGGTCATGGCCCGTGGGCACTCTGGGCAGAGTATGGTAGTAAATAACCGTAACTTTGCTTTGGTTGCGTTGCCATCTTTCTAGCTCACATTCATTAAAGAAGGCGTCTCTCAGCTTAGTCTTGGGAAAAGCCAAACATTTATGGGGTGTTGTATACAAACAAGCTAAGCCCAAATCTGTGAGAGACTTCCTGACATATACTAGCCAGGGGATATAATTGGCTCGGTCTAGGTTAATTACATCTTTTATTATGGTTTGATTTAACCCAACAGGGTCCCTTTTCCAGATGCGCAACCATAAAAGAAGTGGGGCCAGTTTAATTGCATCAGTGATAAAAGGGAGGGTAAGTTCTTTATGAGTGATCAGATTCGAACAGTCTGGTTTAACTGATAGCAATTTTTTAGCAAACGTTTCCTCCACTTTCAGCAGAGCACCCACATCAGCTGTGCCCCATATTTCTGCGCCATAGGTGGCTATGGCTACCAATTTTGCCAAATATATTTCTAATATTTCTCTGATTGATTTTTTACCCAGTTTAGAGGCAAATTTCCACAGGGAGGCAATGCTTCTTTGCAACAAATTAATTCTGTTTGCAACCATGGCCGCCCAGTTAATTTTGGAATCAAAGAAGAGGCCTAAATACATGAAGGACTCTACTCGTTCCAGCGATCCCCCATCTAAATGAAATGAAATAGACTTTTTCTTTCCCATTCCCGCTATCATAATATAGGTTTTCGATTTATTAACTAGCAAACCCAGTTCAGCCATAAAAGTTGAATAGGAGCCAATCAGGCGCTGTAAGGCCAGGGGTGTCCTGGCCATCAGAACCGCATCATCTGCATAGAAGAGAGCGGGCAGCGGTAAGCCGCCCGCTGATGGAACATCTATGCATTGTGCGGTCAGAACTTCGTTGCATTTGTTGGTGTACAGGGAAAATAAAAAGGGGGCAAGGACACATCCCTGGCACACCCCCTTTTCAATTTTAAATGTTTCTGTACATTCCCCCTGTTTACCAAACCTAACTATAGCCCCCGCCTCTCTGTACTCTGTAGAGCTCCCTAATAAAAAGAATTATGGAGTTGTCCATGCCCATCGACTCCAAAAGAAGCCACAATTTTGTGTGGTCAACACAGCTGAAAGCCACGGACAAATCCACAAAAAACATATAAAACTGGCCATTTTTTGCGCGAACATACTTTGCTGCAAGTAAGGCCAGATTAAGTCCTTGGTCAATCGTTCCCCTCCCTTTTCTGAACCCATATTGAGTCTCTGCTAAAAAGTTATTGATCACTGCCCACTCCTCCAGTCTGTTTAGGAGCAATCTCCCCATTAATTTTGCCGTGCTGTCCAGCAGAGAAATGGGGCGATAATTTGCTGGACTCATGGGATCCCCTTTCTTATATATGGGGATAATCACTGATTGTTTCCACGAAACTGGAGGTCCCACTTTAGTGATAGCATTTAAAACTTGCGTCAGGAGCGGAGTCCATACATTTTTACATGCCAAGAAAATATCCAAAGGAACTCCGTCCGGCCCCGCTGCCTTTAAAATAGGCGATTGAGAAAGTGCAAGCTCAATTTCCTCAATGAAAATTCCATCCCCCTTTAGGCAATCATCGAGTCACCCAATTTTCTTGTAGCACTATCCTTCTCTACAGTAAAGATACTCTGAAAGTGAGAGAGCCAAGTGGGTTCATCTATATGAGTATCAAGAGAGACGCCCCCCTGATCTTGCAGAAAAGGAGCGTTTACCACCCTCCAAAAAGCCTTGCTGTCTTTACTCCTCGATGCCTCACACAAATTTGCCCATGCTTCTTCCCGTAGCTCCTTTTTTCTCACCATTCTGGCTGTCTTATAGTCAGCACGTAACTTCCTTATTAAATCTTTATTTCTGGGGTTTGTTTTAAGGGCTGTGCGAAGTTCTCTGGAGGCTTTCGAGCAATTAGTTTCGAACCACCTTGTCGCGGGAGAAATATTTCTTTTGGCTGGGCGTGTAATATTGGAGTTAATAGATGTTAAAAAAATGTAAATGCTGTTACTACCTGATGGCTATCAGTGTTGGTATCTAAGCAGGATTCCATCTAAAAAAATACCTCCTTTACAACCTTTGGGAGGAAGAGAATTGGGTCAATTTTCTCCCACTTGAGAGTAAATCCATTTTTCCTACTCAGTATTGGCTTTGGGGCACATATAGATCTTAACTTAGCTGAAAACAGCCAAGCAATACTAAAAAGGAGGACAGCATGGTCGCTGAACCCTGTCAACTCTGTTCTAGAGGACTTAATACACCTCTTATGATTGGCCTGAGTAATTATAAAATCAATTGTTGATGTAACTCCAGAGCGTTGAAACGTAGGAAGGAATTGGTCTGTCATGCGGTCATAGGGATTGATTATTACTGAATCCCAAGTTAGTAATAGGCTGTTCAAAAAATTTCCATAGTTATGATGCATAAAATGGACAAGCTACAAGTCATTAGAATAAGTTACCCCACAAATACGCTGATCCGTTTTACGGCAACAATGTACATTGAAATCCCCAGCCCAAATTAAAATGACTGATCGCGGGTTATGTATTAATAAGGCTTCCAATATTCACCCCAACTCCTCTATCACCTGTGTAGGTTTCTTAAAATTATTATTATAAAAATTAATCAATAGCAAATCAATTTTCCCAAAGCATTCAGCCATAATAACATGAAAATGGGGAGAATTATTAATAAAATTCACCTTGCCTAGGGTGATTGTATTTGCAATGAGTGTGAGCAGCCCCCCTTGGATCTACCTGCTGCTGAAGGGACAGCTAGGGTAACATAGAAGCGATAGCCATTAACATACACGGGCTGCTCTGACCAGGTTTCCTGGAAACATATATCCATATTCTTAAACACTTTGTGCCAGCTATGATTATCTTTTTTATTTTCTTAACCCGCTATGTTCCAAGAAAGAAACTTTATGTCACTAGGGGACTCTTGTGGGCAATACACCGTCAAAACTGGAGAGAGAGGTATGGTGGGTTCAATTGATTGAAGCATGTCACTATTGTGTAAAACTAAACCAGCCAGCCGAACCCTCTCTTCAGATGCCAATTCAGGAACCATTCGATCAGGGGTCAGTCAATCGCAAGACTCCATATCATCCAACAATGAATACCTGTTTGATAGAACAAGGGTACCAGTGGCCCCCTGCACAGACTTATGGCAAGAAATAACTGGAGGATAGCCCTGAATATTTTCAGTGTGACTGGAAACTAATTTGGGCCTATAAAAAAAGCCCAAAGAAACTGCATAAATCTGGGAATGGAGGTAAGGGGCAACCGGTAAACTCCCTACTAAGGGGCCGATTACGATCTCGGCCGGAAGCTCACCGAACGGGATTCGCCCGGGAAAAATACGAGCCGTGCGCGTTTTTACCGACCGACTCATACAGCTATCCGAACGAGCTAGTACAATGCGAATGTACGCGTTGATTCCGACCGACTCGTTTCCGGGTCTGAACCGCTCCGACCGACCCGTACGGACACGACTCGCACCACGCAATGGAGACGTTACCCGACCGAGCAAGTACGATGCGCGCTCGAACATCCCGACCGACTCAGCACCGTCCGGCTCCAAACAGCTGTCGGAGCCGGACTTCGAGGTCCGTGTCGGACCCCCTTCACCCGTAGCCTTGCGAGTCGCACACAGGGGGACCCATGCACATGCATGTACGGTGCGGGTTGCACTGACGCGTACCCGCTGTAGGGGCGCCCTTGTTCGCGACGTACCCATTCAGTCAATGGGAGCCCGTGTACGCGTCGTACGACCGGCTCCCATTGACTTCTATGGGAATCCGACCGAATCGAGTCCGGCAGCATACGGCCGCATCGTACTCGTTCGGTCGGACTGCAGGAGTCCGGTTCGTTCGGAAATCTCTCCGGGTCCGGCTCGGTCGGAGAGATTTCCGTCCCGGATCGGAATCGGCCCCTAAGTCTCTTACTAACCATTCTTTATCAAAGTTAAAAATGACGCAGTCATTATTAACTGTTTTTATATCAGACCCAATACCCTGCATTCTTCTGGCCATTGACAAGTGATTATAAATCAAATGACCTTTATTTTAATTTTGATTCAGCCAGTGGTGAGCCTTAGCCATCAACTGAAGTGAGGATTCATTTAAATTTGGGGGGAAGTAAGGGGACATTCATTAAAATTAAAACATAAGGGCAAGCTGCAGGGGGAGGTTCATGTATTGTTGGTTTAATCTACTTTGAGCCTGAATGAAAGGAAGTTTTGTCTTGACATGTGGTTTTGCTGTATTATAAGAATGCCCCTTATCCGTTGTGTCTTGTATAGTCGCCTGTGATGGAGAGCACCTGGGAGCTGAACCTACATGAGCAGTACCTATAGGAGCCCTACTAGAAACCAACTGATTGACTACACAAGAGTGACCTACCTTAGTGGAGATAGAGGGTGAATTAGCTAGCACACATCCAGAAATTGATTTTTTGAAATTAGTACACAGGCTAAGTATTTCACAGTTATTATTTTTAGAAGCTGTACAGACTTCAGGGATAGCCATGTTTTTTGACTGAAGGCTAGAAGTGGCTAAACTGATGCCGGAATCTACCACCGTTTGTTGTACCAATTTGGTCTGAATTAAGCCTTATAAAATGCAGTCTATGTAGTCTATGCAGGCATAAATTGGTTGTAAGAGTTGTTTAAAATTGTCAAGTAGGATGTCCCAGTCTAAAGGAGATATAGAATTTAGATGTTGCTGGCCGTTCGTACAAGTTGAGCTCGCTGGCGTGATGACCTTTCTAATCTTCTTTGCTGGACACATGGAAGTCAATATCGCGTGGCCCCTTTTATATTTCTCATTAATGGAGGTAGGGGCTAATGATTTCTCTCTATATATAGTGGCGGGCTGTAAGTGTTCTGTGGGTGATTTAGATACCGCCAGCAGTTCCATACGAGCAGCCCCATCTACTTTTGTTACACCCCCCTGTGTTAAAGAAGCAGCCAAGGTAGATGAATGCCCTGCCCCTGCGCCCAACAAAAGTCTCCTTTCCGTAAGAGCAATTTCTTTTTCTAGTGCCGATGTAGCTTTGGCCAGAAAAGTATCTAGGGAAGTTACAGTTACCTCCTCCGTTGCTCATGGCTTTTTCTTTCCCATGGTGGTCATTGTGCTGGGGGCGTCAACGTTAGAGGGGGGGCCCAGCCCAGCCTCCTCTGGACTACGGCGGGTGCGGACGGGCCTGCCATTGGCCCGGGCACGCCCACTCATGTCCCACGCTGCGGGAATCCCCAGCTTCTCTTCTACGCCTCCAGGCGAGGGAACAGAGTCGCGGTGCAGCTGGTAGTGGCAGTCCTCCCCAGCCTCCTCCTTCTCAACAACAAACAGCTTCCCGCACTGTGGGAAGCCCCGGCTCGTCTTCTATGCCTCTGGGCGAGGGAACAGAGTTGCGGTGCCGCTGGGAGTGGTAGTCCTCCCGGGCCTCCTCCTTCTCAACTACAAACAGCTTCCCGCGCTGCGGGAAGCCCCGGCTCCTCTTCTACACCTCTGGGTGAGGGAACAGAGTCGCGGTGCCGCTGGGAGTGGTAGTCCTCCCCGGCCTCCTCCTTCTCAACAACAAACAGCTTCCTGCACTGCGGGAAGCCCCTGCTCCTCTTCTACGCCTCCGGGCGAGGGAACAGAGTCACAGTGCCGCTGGGAGTGGTAGTCCTCCCCGGCCTCCTCCTTCTCAACAACAAACAGCTTCCCGCGCTGTGGGAAACCCCAGCACCTCTTCTACGCCTCCGGGCGAGGGAACAGAGTCGCGGTGCCACTGGGAGTGATAGTCCTACCCGGCCTCCTCCTTCTCAACAACAAACAGCTTATGCAACTATCATGATCGTCAGGGGGAAAAGCACCTGCCATTACCCCCAGGTCCCTCCTGTCCTCATCCCATTCATAACAAAGTGAGATAATCCTATCTCATCAACAGAAAAAAAGAACGAAGGAATGTTGGCCCTACCCCACCCCCTCCCACTGGGAGTACATAAACATACCAATCCCAGCATTCCCTCTGTTCTTTTTTTCTGTCTACCAACAGAATGGGACGAGGCAGGAGCTGGGTAGCTCTTGGTTTACTTACATGTCTGCTGCCGGGCGGTGGGGGATGTTGCTGGTGTGCATGTCTCCTTCCCTGTCTGGCTTGAGGGGAGACGTGGATTCCTCCGGTGTGATTCCTGGTGTCGCTGGAGAAGTCTGGGCCGCGCCTTCTGGGTTCCTGGGCATGTCAGGAGGCGCGGCGTCTAACGGCTTCGGCGTGGTGTCCCGGGAAGAATTCCCTTCTGGGTCGAGTTGCCTGACTTCGGCTTAAAGGCGAGGCCGGAAATCAGGCGCGGGTTTGCCGATCGGCGGCGAGGAAGATTTGGGAACCCTTATTTTGGCCGGCCTGGCTGAGTACTGCATAGCGGTTATTGTTGGTTACCTTCACGATCCTGCCTGGCTGTTGCTCTATGCTGCTACCTTGTGTACCTTCGGATCGGGTGAGTCGGGCTGGATCAGTGATTCATTGACCCACTCTTGTCGGCTGTCTGGTGCTCGACTGATGATCTTCTTGCAGATTTGGATGCAGCTGTTGGGGGGATAGTGCCTGGTGTGTCCCTAGTCGAGTCAGCTTTGTTCTTTGCAGCCTCTTTGCAATGCGCATATCAATTGCCTCAGTAATTAAGAATTATCAGGTCTGGTTAGTTCCTGGTTGGATAACTACCTGGGACTTCCATGTGCTAATTGTGCCTGGTGGCATCTTGGTTTTCAGTGAGGCATGGGGAAACACTCAAGAAAGTGCAAGCATGTGGAGTGCTTCTCGTCTTCCTCTTCGGAGTCTTCTTCCTCTCCTTCTCCTGCACGATCAAAACACCGCAGGGAGGGTGATGATGCTAGGATTAAGAGGTTGATCAAGGAAACTTTACGTGAGATGGGGGGGCCCGTTCCAAGGGCTCTCTTCCTGCTCATTCCTCTCTTTCTTCCGGTTCAGAGGAGGATTGGATGGGGGGTGAGGAACATAAGGGGAAATACATTGACAAGGATATGTTGCCGAACTTTCTTAAACATGTCAAATCCATCATGGGTTTCCTACTGATGAGGCGCCCAGCACGTCTGGTGGTTCGTTACGGCGGCAGTTTCAGAGTTCTGTTGCTGTTGATGTGCTGGTCCATCCCTACATCCATGATGTTCTGAAACGTGAATGGAGGGATCCTGATCATATCATGCTTCCAGGGTTCATGGCTAAACTTTACCCGCTTCAGGACATGTCAAAGGAGTTGCCGGACTCCATTCCAATTGATTTTTTTGTGGATTGTCTTGTGGGATGTATGATGACACAACGCAAACCGGAACATCGCAAGCAATTACCACGCTGTTGTGACATCGTAAAAGACATTACATCACACGCATTTACTGCGCATGCTGTTGCCACGCGATTGTAGTGTCTCTGCTGTTTTGTGCCATTGCAACGCAGTTCACCAAATCGGCTCCTGTTACAAAGTTTTTTTTTCTGAGTCTATTACCTCCTTGGGCCGTGATGTCTGTAATCCAGGGGTTTTAGGGTGCGTTAGTGTAAGAAAAAATGCCAACATTCTGTACACTTTTAAACAATTAATAAAACTTGGATTAGTGAGACACTATTTTGCCAAGCGCTACAACAAAAGTCCTACCACAGTTTCACTGATTGCACCACTCCGCAACACATGAAGTAGGGTATAAAAGGAGGTGCACTCCATTTGCAGGCCTGTTCTGACCAGTTCCCATGGCACACTAGACGCGTTGTGCTTACGTTCGGACTACAAGTAAGTTACTTAAATCCCAGTAATGTTATCCAACTAACTGCCCTGTTGCAGTAAACGAACTTAAAGTACTTATTTGTACATTTTTACAGGCTGTGAACTCCAAAGTCTGCGTTTTTTAAAGGTGCCAAAATCGTGAGCAATCTCTCCCTCAGTAAAGCTTGTAAGTAATTAACAGATAAATATAACATATGTAGTAATAATGTGTAATCAAACGTTTAATTGTGCCTGCATTATAACAATTTCTTAAATTTAAATAAATTGTTTGTCAGTGTAACAAGTGTACATTCCCTGTATTGCCCATTGTGCAATTTATTGCGTGGCCAAAAGTGTATTTTGCTAACTTGATGTGCAGTAGGAGAGGTGTTAGATGGAGACAGGGGGAGGGAGGTTGGTTGCAGGCTGGGAGCGGAAATTGTTCTTTCACTGTCTCACCATTTTCGAACGGAACAACAAAGCCATGGTTGCTGCTTTTGTATTGTAAGCCAGAAAGCCAATAGTCCCGTCTTGTTGTTGGTGTAATGCTACTTGCTGTATTATATATCTTGATGCAATGACAGAAACAACATAATACCAGTTGCGCGGAACACAATGCTAAGCACCGTTTTTTTTGCTAGGAGTTTTAAACCACGCCGTTAATTACATTGAACACCCCCTTTAAAGAGACCCCCCCATTTTTTTTACACCACTTAAAGCCCTGGAAAACAACACCTGGTCACAATCACCTCACGTCCTGGCACTTTGAATTATGCCTGACTCATAACTTCTACGTTTTCATTTTCCCTTTGTGCAGGTGTAAAGTGAACCCTCCCCCACCTCACCCCCACCCCTACCCCTTGCTTTAGGAACTACAGCAGGGGTGAAGTTGTTAATGGGCCTCTTGTGTCTGCAACTTTGCAGACAACGTGCCAGCTCCTAATGTGAAAAGCTGGGTGAGTAAACTATGAAAGGGATGTGTGAATGGCGGGATGGATTAGTCAAAGCATGCATGGATGAATGAAAGGGTGAATGGATACATAATGATAGGATGGATGAGTGAATGAGTGGAAGTATGGATGAGAGGAAAGGTAAATAGATGTATGTATGTGCAGAAGGGTAGATGAATGGGTGAAAGGGTGGATGGATGAGTGATGGATGGATGGGTGAAAGGGTGGATGGATGAATGATGGATGGATGGGCGGAAGGGTGGATGGATGAGTGATGGATGGATGGGTGAAAGGGTGGATGGATGGATGGATAAAATTGTGGATGGATGCAGGATGGATGGATGGGTGGATGGATGGATGGGTGGATGGATGGGTGGATGGATGGGTGGATGGATGGGTGGATGGATGGGTGGATGGATGGGTGGATGGATGGATAACATTGTGGATGGATACAGGATGGGTGGATGGATGGATGGATGGCTACAATTGTGGATGGATGCTTGATGGATGGGTGGGTGGGTGAGTGGGTGGATGGATGGATGGATAAAATTGTGGATGGATGCAGGATGGGTGGATGGATGGATGGGTGGATGGCTAAAATTGTGGATGGATGCAGGATGGGTGGATGGATGGATAAGTGTGGGTGGATGCAGGATGGATGGATGGATGGGTGGATGGATGGATGGATGGGTGGATGGATGGATGGATGGCTAAAATTGTGGATGGATGCTTGATGGATGGATGGGTGGGTGGGTGGATGGATGGATGGATAAAATTGTGGATGGATGCAGGATGGGTGGATGGATGGGTGGGTGGATGGCTAAAATTGTGGATGGATGCTTGATGGATGGATGGGTGGGTGGGTGGATGGATGGATGGATAAAATTGTGGATGGATGCAGGTTGGGTGGATGGATGGATAAGTGTGGGTGGATGCAGGATGGATGGATGGATGGGTGGATGGATGGATGGATGGGTGGCTGGGTGGATGGATGGATGGATGGCTAAAATTGTGGATGGATGCTTGATGGATGGATGGGTGGGTGGGTGGATGGATGGATAAAATTGTGGATGGATGCAGGATGGGTGGATGGATGGATAAGTGTGGGTGGATGAAGGATGGATGGATGGGTGGATGGATGGGTGGATGGGTGGGTGGGTGGATGGATGGATAAAATTGTGGATGGATGCATGATGGATGGATGGATGTATGGGTGGATGGATGGATGGCTAAGATTGTGGATGGATGCATGATGGATGGATGGATGGATGGGTGGCTGGATGGATGGCTAAGATTGTGGATGGATGCATGATGGATGGATGGATGGATGGGTGGATGGATGGATGGGTGGATGGATGGATACCCTACGACTGAATAATACCAATGTTGTCTCTTAAAAAAGGCCATCACCAAGCTTTGTCGGGATATTCAAAGGTCACAACACTAACAACAAACTAATTCCAAGTCGACAACAACTATACAGGTACATGAATAGTATTTTGTAAGGGCTATTACGCCCGACAATTATCTCTGAAACAAATGTGTTGCATAGTCCCATGGCATTTAATTTCTGTGCTATCTTGCGTAGTACACGGGCAGTTTAAACACCCAACTAATAATCTCACCACAAACCCAATGTTTTATTTTTCCTGTTACAGAGTCTCAAAGGTAACGGAGTTGCAAGGCAAGCACAATTTTTGTGTGTCGTCGCTAAGTGCCAGAGCACAGTAGCACAAAAGGTAAAACAGCTTACATTGATATTTTGTGAGTGAACCAATTTTATTTGTAGGCAAATTTTGTAGGTGCTGATTCAAGTAATATTTTCCCCATTTGTATTGTACCCAAAAATATGTATGGTTATTGGTGCAATCAAAATCATTCTTTTTCCTTTTATTGGAGTAAAGTACCTATAACCGTCTACACCTTTTGCGACTTGCAACAGCAAAATATG